>JAWMAG010000010.1:11100000-11247500 GCA_037013455.1 Ceratitis rosa | reverse complement strand
CTTAGCGCTGCCTGTCAACGTTCAACAGCTGAAATTTGTTAAAAGTCTATGTGTTTCGTATATTTGAGTGAGTGCTTCAATATAGGCGTGCAAACAGATGCGAATGCATGACACGAGAGAAAGAGACTTGATCTGAAAAAAAAAAATTAGTTACCATGCCATGTTATGTTATGCCATGGTATATGTATTTTGCAATATTATATTGTATATTGCATTAATATCTTCAGATAAACTCTCCTGCAATATTATTCACATGTAAATGAGTTATGTTATGCCTTGCTAAGTTAAGTTTTTTATGTATTATGTTTTATTGTTACATTTTTTAGTGTTATGTAATATTATGATGTGTTATGGTATGACTCTATGTTAAGGTTACGGTTATGGTGAATTATACTATGTTAAGTTACGTTAAGTTTTTATGTAAAGTTTTTTTGATATCTGATGGTGGGTCATATTTTTTCGCATTATGTTACGTTAAGTTAATTTTTAACTGTTATGATATGTTATTTTATATATTGAATTACGTTAGGCTATGATTAGAAGAGTTACGATATAATATATAGTTGAGCTTCAAAGCTGTAATGTGTATGTATGTTTTTTACATTTTAATGTCTTATGTTAAGTTACGATGTTAATTTTTTATTTCATGTTATGCTTTCTATTATCACAGGTCACGTAACATTGTTATTGTGTTATTCCAACTTATGTTATATTGTATCATATTACTTTACGTTGTACAATTTTAAGTTGTTATATGTTATGTTACGTTGTTATGCTATTGCAGGTTATGTTTTATTACGATATGCAGTGTTAAGATATACCTCTTCGCTACTACAAATTAAGCTTCGTTATGCTATGTTACGTTGTGTTACATTATGTAACGTTATATTATGTTACGTTACGTTACATTGTGCTACATTACATTATGTTACTTTATGTTATGTTACATTACATTATGTTATATTACATTATGTTACTTTATGTTATGTTACATTACATTATGTAACATTATATTACGTTACGTTACATTATGTTACGTTATGTTATGTTATGTTATTATATGTTACGGTATGTTGTTTTACGTTATGTTATGTTATGTTATGTTACGTTATGTTATGTTACGTTATGTTATGTTACGGTATGTTACGATGTATCAAGTGTTTTCATGTTATCTAACATTTTCTTGCATGGCTAGTAATTAAACGTGTGTTATGCTGTATTATTTTACGCTGGGTGGTTTTATTGTATTTGACGTTATGTTAAGTTATTTATGCTATGTTATTGTTGTGTTAACTTTTTATATGTTATGTTATGATTTTATGTTATGCTAGGCCAGCTTTTTTATTTTATGTAATGTTGCAATATGCTACGTTATGTTAAGTTAACTTACGTTACGTTAAGTTATGGTATGTTCATTTATATTGCGTTAAGTTAAGTTATTTATATTTCGATAAGTATGTAATATCTACTTTGCATGGGGCAAGTAGCGTAATGTTTGCTGTACAATTTCTTCTCGAAAGATTTACATTTTTCCGCTTTCAAAGTACAGTCTTGAATATATGCACCGAGGTCCTCTTGGCTTACGTCCAGAAGCACAGTGCTTAATAAGACTCTCAATAGCTTTCGATTTCACTGAGAAAGAGAGAGAGGCTTCGGATCCATTTTAATTCATATGTAGTTATCTGGAATGATTGTCTCGTTGAAAGAGGACTCGAGGACTTGACCTTCACTAAAGCCATTGCGAAGACTAAGTAATTGTGCTCTTCTGCTCTGGCAGATGGTCGGATACTCACGAGCGCAGATTTTTAGTGTCTCGTATACTTTTGAGCGATTCTATCTAACTTAGCTTGTGCAGATGATACCTCAGGTATACTTGAAAGTTACTTTTTGTTTAGGTTTGAAATTCATGTTTCCCAATGCTGTAATTTTGTGTTACCCTCTGTGTCGGAATCGTTCATTAAGTGTACCTTTAGGTTGGGCTGATTTTGAAAATATTTGAAGCCACTATTGGTCTTTTCGCATTGTACGTACTGCTAGAGTTCTGTTTTAACTGTGTGGTACTAAGTCTTTCACAGTCAGGGGACCGGACACACGTGTCTAGGACTTGTAGGTGATCTAGCCGTTAGCACTACTTCATTCATCAGATCATTTATTTCTTTTACACTTTTGGTCCGTGCAAAAATCGGGGCTGTCTCTGGGCTGATGAAGCTTAACAGATCCTGACAAGAGTTCATAGGTAGGTTAGTGGTAACATAGAGTCTCTGACGCTCAAAACGTATTACCTCTCTATCCTAATCTCTGCTGTTGTGAACATTTGCAAGAAGGTAGATTTAACTCTTTCTCTCCCCTTTTCTCTCATATAAAATACGTCTTTGTAAATATATATCTAAGAGCTTTTGGCGCCTATACAGACTCTGTATTCACGTACATATGTATTATGGGTTCTCCCTTAATGTATGTATGAGAGGAACTTCTTCTCCCGAAAATGCAACATCTGCTTGCGAACGTGTAAACTACAAGCGAATCTCTTGCGAGTCTCGCTCGCCCTGCAGCCACGCAGTGCATTCCTTTTTCCTACGAAAGCGAAGCAGTATTTTCCGGAAATTTGAATTATGCAGCCTGTAAAATTTTCGCAATGTTTTTATTTATATCCTCTTTATTGCATGCGTTCTTGTTCGTTCTTGAAAGCTACCGCGGGTTGGCTGGTTGGCTGGTTGGTTGCTTGCTCGTAAGATGCAAAGCAAGTCATAAAATTCAGCGCAGCCCAACCTCACCCTTAATACCGGCACCAACACTCGTACGCATTCGTTTCGTTGCAACCGTTACGCTTGTTTGTCGAGCGTCTGGGCTGGCGCTGGCGCCGCCGCGTTGCTTTGGTGACAATTTAATAAATGCTTTGCTGAAAGTAGCGTGACAAACAGCTTGGCGTCAAATTGAATTTCGTATAACAAAGCGATGAAAGCATGCTAGCGAGAAACAACAACAAACGCAGCTGAAGAATGCTAAAATCAAAATAAATAATAACGTAAGAAGAATGAAGAGCAACAACTGCATACCGACAACTTAACCAACGGCAGTTGCATTGCTTGGCGAGGAGCTCGAATTCTTGGCAAATTCTGGTAAATTCTGGCTTAAAAGGAGTTTAACGCTTTTCTTATTGTTGCGGCGGCCTTATGGCAAACGCAAAATTTCAATATTTTGTGGCAGAAATACTGAAATGCTGCAAGTAAATGAAAGTAAATATGCCTTGAGTTGAGCTGTGGTTGAGCGTTGCTTCGGCTTTGTGTTTGTATTTGGTTCTGTGAATTCTCGTAGAAATGAATTTTGCTGCAGTTTACTGTTATTTGTTTATTATTTGCTTGTATTTGATATTGCATTTGCACATACATACGTGTACATAAATAAATATATATTGATCCAGATGTACCTGTATTGAAGTGAGTGCGAAAATTGCTTTAAATTCATGAAGGTTTGCTTGTCACACATCTACTAAAGAACTATTCATGGAAATATAGTATATTTAAATTAAATTATTTTAGCTGAAATCAAAAAAAAAAAATCTTGAAAATATTTATTTATTGCTATTATTTTTTTGATTAATAAGTTAGAATGCAAAAGAGTTTGACAGATTATGCTCACACCTTTGATATATTTCATACCAAAAATATAGTAATATAATATATGCATATAACGTGTGCTCAAGTAGAGATACATTTTTCAAATGCATTTTTTGACAGATCACGTGCGAGTCGTGTAAGTCTGTCATGGCATTTCCTCATAGAAAGACTTACGCCTGAACAACGCTTACAAATCCTTCACCCATCTTGAGACCCAACATTCATTATTTGATAATATTCGACCGTATAGACCACATCCAGCGGCCGTGGCTGAGAGTGCATACGAAGACCTTGAAGAGTCGATTCGGCACCGTTCGCAGCAACTCGGACTCACGCATGGAACGACTTACAAAATACAGATTGTGCAAGAACTGAAGCCGTTTGACCTTCTAAAGCGATATTGTTTTTCTCTATGGGCTTATGGAAAGTTCCAAGAAGATCCAACGTTTTCAAACCAAATTTTGTTCAACGAAGAAGTCCATTTCTGGCTCAATGGGTATGTAAACAAGCAAAATTACCGCATTTAGGACGAAGAGCAACCTGAAACAACAGGGGAGAACGTAACCGTGATTGGCGACCATCACGAATGTCATTCTCCAATTACCAGTCAAAATGCTCGTACTATTCATAAAAAATTGGACTCAATGGATGGATCACCTGAGAAGGAGCTGCGGCCAGCATTTGAAAGAGAGGAAAATAAATGCAAAAGAATGTTTTTTCGAATGAAAATAAACATTTAAACATTTCCCATTAAATAACACGAGCGAATATAGCTTTATTGTGAGAGAAATTTCCTAGGCGCGTGATCTCTCGCCCTGTTGATGTCAATTGGCTACCAAAACCGTGCGATTCGACACCATTGAACATTTTGTTGCGAAAAGATCGTGTTTATGCAGATAAACCTTTAACTCTTGAGCACTTGAAAACCAACATCTGTCAAGTTATGGCTGCGAGGTCACTCAATATGTGCCAAAAAGTGGTCGAAAGTTACCTCTATTGGATCGGCATTCGCTAAAATTCGCGAGGCGGTTACTTGAATGTTGTAGTGCTTCAAAAATATAAAAACATAGAGCATTTCACTTACGTTTATTTTCGAAACCGCAAAGTGGATAGCCCTGTTTAAATAATATTCCTACAATTATACTACAAATATATGAAATAAGAAGACCTTTTTCATCCTTAAAATAGGAGCAAAAAGTTGGAAGAATTATTTTCAAGACTATGTTTTTCAAACGATAAAGTTGGCATAAAATATAGCTGAATAAATTTTAGTCGAGATTTTTATTCAGTCCAACACACTCTTGACATAGTTTTTGCTGATCACAAGGTTATATTAAATATTTCAATTGAAGAATCGTTGGAGTATTTTTTTGAGATGCGAGTCATATCATGAGCACTTTTTGTATAACCAAAACTCTGAAAGGATCCTGCACAGTTTGTATCTAAATATGGACACCGATAAGGATGCAGAGGTTGCCTTGAAAAGTCTTGAAAAAATGAGAATTTTCAATAATTTTTTTTCCCAATGAATCATTTAATTTATAACATTATAATATTATATTTTGAGCATTCAATAAAAATTTTAAAAGAAAAATTTAATAATTTTGAAAACTAATGGCTGTTTAGGATTAGACAGTCTGAGAGAACTAAAAATTATTATTTTTATATATAATATTGGGACTGAATAAAGATTTTCTATTATAAAAAGGATTGATGTCCAGTCTTTTGTAAAAATTGCTGTATAAATTTTGTTAGAACAAACTAATGAAGCAGTTTTCGAGTTACAGACGACACCACTTCAAAAAAAAAAATCCTTTGAGGATATGAGCGGCGGAAAAGCATTTAGCACCTTTTCTTTAAATTTTAAATAAGTATTAAAAAATCAATTTTTTGGAGACTTGCCTTACCATTCTTGTGTGTCTGACAGAGACTTCCGACTGTTCAGCTTATCTGTGGTATGCTCTTATGAAAGGTTGACAAACCGTAATAGGTAAATACTATGCTAATGAGCGTTGCTCTTTATTCTTCTGGAAGTAATACTAAAATTATATAGATTATAATTAATCTGAAGCAATTAAAAAATAGAATAGCAGAGTCGTAGGGTAAAAGAAGATCAGACATGGGCCGTTTGTCTAATTCTTATGAAAATGGTAAATCCCTAAATCAAGTTTTTTTTGAGAGATTTGCTCGATGGATTAAGAAACTCTGGACTTTTAGTAGTAGATAAAAAGTAGCGTTCTTGATTTAGTCCTTTGGCCTTCCTCTTATCTGATCGGATCAAGCATGGACTAAAGATGAAATGCACAACTAGAAAATTCTGCAATCAGGCAATATCCGAGTAGTTGGCACTGCATACTAATAGGGAAAGTCAAGACTTCCAAGTGTAGGCCCGTCATAAAAATCGCTCGGAGGATAAAAAAGTCCACTCTTTTATGGGAAAATCATAAAAACGCACACCACAAATTGGAGGAAGAGCTCGACCGAAAATCGCAATAGAGATGATTCGCCTTTGGATGCTTTTATGCTAAGAAATCAAACGAATCCGGGATGTTCAGGTTATATATTATATAAGCGATGATCCAGCTCACTGTTACTAATAACTACAAGATAGGAAGGACCAAACGCCATTTGCTACTTATGAGTCGAAAAGCAGAAAAAAATTTATAATTAACGCTGGTTTTTATTATGATAACCAGGAAATTTTATTACTCTGTGTTTTTGCTCCAGAATTTGTTGTTGTTGTTAACGGCTAAGCCAATTACGCTTAGGAGCGAGGAAGATTACTCTGTCATCGAGGTTATACAATGCGAGGAGCAGGAAACGAGCTGTTTTGACCGGTTTCTGATCATAGGGAAAAGTATTGTAAATTAAATGAGTAGGCTACAAAGAGGGGTATGGTTAGTATCGTGCAAGGTTTCATTACCTGCAAAACATATGTCGAGTATGTTGGGATCAAGTTTAGATAAGTAGGAATTTAGTCGACTATAATATTCAGTTCATAATTGTGCCAGTTTAACTCGCGACTCTTCATCTGCAATAGTTAGTGATTGGATTTCGTGAACGTCGTTCCCTGGAAGGGAGTGCAAAAAGGTCTTAAGGAACACTCAGTGAATGACTCTTACAGCATGCCAACACGCCGCCTCTTTTCTGATGTACATTTTGATGAAGAACATAAAATTTTTATATTAAATCTTCAATGGTTGACCTTTTCGGTCAGGTCCAACCGCAATTAGATTTTTTTTCGTATTTTAAATCTTGGTCTGACCAGAACTCCGACACATGACTCTCCATTGCTAATCTCTCAGCTACATTTGTTGCTTTTTAGATGCAAGCTATCTGACTGCTGGTTTCTTAAAGATTAACTTTTGCGCTTTCTTCAAAAGAATAATTCAACTTACGACCGCTCGTTAATGCTTTTACAAATTCGCTACTATTACCATAAGCTTGCCATACTGCAAATATCAACTAATTCAAGTAAGTACGCTGGCAATTAGCTGCGCAACATCTCGTCTTCACTTACCACATTTATGATGTTAATTAAAACACTCAAACAGCTGATAGGCAGACGCCGAACGCTGCACCTATAACAACTTTGCGGCAAAGCTTCTAAAGGGTTTTCATCATGCTCATTAGTGACACGTAGAAAAGGAGAGAGCGCGGGAGAGCAGAGGAAAGATAAAGAAGATGAACGATAGAGAGGGTGAATGATAGAGAGGGTGAATGATAGAGAGGGAGAACGAGAGATAGAGAGAACGATAGAGAGGTATGACGATAGAGAGGGGGTAAATCAGAGTGGGAAAAGGTAAGAGAGAATGAGTTGAGCAGGAGTAGCGCGTAGTTAGTAGTTGTTGTGGCTAAAGCTAATGAAGAACATTAAATGGCATAAGACGTTAAGTTAAAATTTGCTTCTGCGTTGTGGGAAAAAAAGAAGGATTAAAGAAAAACTACGAAATTGTAATAAGAAAATTAACGCAAAAACAACAAAAACACTAAAGGCCACAGCAAAGAGTGCGACACGCCTGGCTAATAAATAAATTTTTACAGCGAGTGAGTGATGTATAGGAGAGTGCGCTTGTAAATATGTATGTGTGTTCGTATATATGTATGTGTGTGCGTGCGTATATATACCTATGCACTTCCATAAGCTTAAACTACTAAAGTGCATATAAATTTAATTAAAAGCAACAGTAATTAAAGCTTAAAAAGGAGGTGCGCCTTAGAGTGGAGTAGAGAAGAGTAAAAAGAGTTAAGAATATTGTGAGAGCGGAGGGGTGAAGATGGGTAAATCTGCATAAATAAATAGTGTTTGAGTTATAACGACTAAAAAGCGATAAGAAAGCTTGGAAACTAAAGCAATAAGTATACTTAGAAAATAGGTATTAATTCCGAAGAGGCCGGCGAAGTTTATGCTCAAGGCACTGCCAGGGTAAAAGTAGAGCGTGAACAAAAAAAAAAATAAAATAAAATAAAATGGGGCGTGTAAACGCCCACTAACGTAAACAAAAGGAGCTGTAAAATATTTACATTTAAGCAATAATGTTTAGACACTCACCCCTTTTCTCACGCCGTCGTACGCAATGAACTTTGACACGCTGCTTCCGGCTGATTTTCTCTACCTTTTCTGTTTTGTTTTGTTTTGTTTCTTTCAACGTCACTTTCTTCCCTCAACACCGTATAAAGTGTGCACATTTTCCACTATAAAGCGATTAACAACATTAAAACAACAACAAGTTTGAGGCACGCTCGCAGCGTATACTCATGCTTTTTAAGCCATAAAACACCTCGAGCGTTATTCTTTGGCAGCACACGCATACACACCCCAACACTCACATATATTGTACATACAAGTCATTTAGTTGCTTCCTAACTGTTTTGCATGGCACCTAATAATAAATTCAGTAGCTAAAATGGCGCCACGGCGTAGCAAGAACGAGAGTCAGAGTCAGACGCGGCAAACTGCCAGCTCAGCATGGGAGTCAGTCAAGAGGAGTGTGTGTTGTCTATGCGCGATTGGCGCCTCCACCACCAACTACCAATCATCAACTGCTCTGTTCGTTCGTTTGCTTGTAGATAAAGCAACAATGTGCCGTTTCAACAACCTACATACATACACACACATACAGACACACATACATATATAGCTGGCGTACAACCATAGATTAAGCTCTTTGAGCGTCTAATTGAAATTAGTTTTCAAGCTTGTTGTTACCTCACGGGTAAAGGGAAGTGTTTTAGTGTATGTGTGAATGAACTGTGTGTACTTCCGTCGCTTTTTGCATACTGTATTTTAGTAGTTAGTAATTATTATAGTGCTGAGTCAATGCACCGTTGTATAATATGTATATATACCATAAATATGTTTGCATAAGTTGATATGTCTGTAAATGGCTCAACTGTCGCCGTATAATGCCGTTTAGCCTGAAATTACTTCATTAGTGTGGTTTCATTAGTGATGCGATTTTTATAATTGAAATGAAAACTCAAGCAAAGCTGGCATAAAAATGTGTGTGTATGTGTAAGCTAAAAAAATTACATAACATAATTTGAAGTTTAGTTAGTTAGTTGGTTAGTTGATCAGGTTGCTCGATCAAGGAACCCTGCTTAAGTGCGCTTCGACCTGCTGCCCCATTGTGGGACTTATGGTGCGTCTGTGAGAATAGATTTTTCACGCCTGCTGAAGCAAGTTTTGAATGAGAGCCGAAAAAATTGCAGAGGAATTGATGTCGGACCGTACTAAGTGTTTGGCAGTTTCAGAGCTTCTGCTCTACCGACTCCTTTTCGTCTATATCCTTGCTGAAGTAAACCATCTTTCTACCATGATTGTGTTTCTTTAGAAGGACTACTTCTCTACGATCAATGGATAGGTCTGTCTTACTCTAAATTTGGTTTCATATTGTCATCTGATATTGGTTCCATATTGGTTCCAATTGGTGAGTGGCCCTCACTTAGCATCTCAGTTTGCCCACATCGTGTGTAGAAGTTACCATGCTTAGCACTCCTCCCCTTCTAGCCGGCTAATCAGCTTCACAATCGCTTGGGATGTCTCTATGTCACTGTGTACTGGGACCGCAGCGTCGGACATCTCGCATGCAGTGCCGAGTTTGTTCCAAAACTCTGTGCATCTTATTACTACCTTTGAGATGGTGTCTCTTAATGACGGTTTATATATAATTGGCGCTTTTTAACCGCTGAAGAAATTAATTTAAATAAAAAATTAAGCTAAATTTTCTGATTGTGGTCGCCCCTAACAAAGAATGTCAACCCCTCCGAGTGTATTTCTAACATGGAATAAAGCTTTTCATAAAAAAAAACCATCAGCCGTTCGGAGGCAGCTTAGTATAAACTGTAGGTCCCTCCATTTGTTGGAAGTACATCAAGACCAATTATATATATATATATATATACATATGTACTCATACATATAAAAAAATGCTCTTGGTTTATCAAAATTCACAATAAAAAAATAAGTAAAAAATAAAACAATATTACTGTAATTTAAAAAAAGCAACAAAATGTGCTCAAAAGTAATAAAAATTAATAAATATCAAGGAAAGATAACCATACATCTGCGCATAACTACATATATGCAAAGTAGTCAATAAATGCCGTCATTTACATTTTCATATATCAGTAAATACTTACAAAGAGTCAAAATTATACTACATACTTTAAGTTAGATACATTCATATATGCAAAATCTGCCTAAACTCACACAAAAAATACCCCAAAGCGTGGCTGTTGCATGTGTGCTCATAGACTTGTTTCCGCTCACTAAATTCAACTTTTTGTATGCATACATATACACGTATGTATCTATGTGAATATGTACAAACTTGTATGTATGAACTATGTCCTTATACACATATTAGCATAGACGTAAAAATAAATACATTTTCCTAAGCTCGAGGCTTCACGCTACACACACAAAGTCAAAAACATATGAGAGCTTAAATTTACATATTTAAAATGTACATAAAAACCATTTGAAAACGAAATGCTTAATGAAAAAAATCTGGCATTTGCTTTCGAATATGAAAGAAGAGCAACAGCTATATGTACAAAAAAAAAAAAAAAAAAAAAACCGGAAAAAAATGAAATGTTTTTCATACAAGTCAAAGTGAAGTCGACTTCAAGAGTAACTTTTGTGTAGCTTTTTTAGAAACTGCTAAATGTTGTTAATGAAATGTAGAAAAGGCGCTCGTTAATTTAATAAACTTTTGTCAAATGAAATGCAAAAGGGTTAGAAAGCATATCACATAAGCAACTTCTCTAAATTGTACTTGGGTTATTTGTTAATGAAATTTATTCACAAATTAATAAAAAAAACCAAGAAACACACAAAAACAAAGAATATAAAATGAAATGAAAAATCCAAATAAAATAAACAAAATAAAAATTAAATTAAATAAAAACAATAGAGTTAAATTAAATTAAACTAAAATGTAAAAAAAAATAAAAAATGTGAAAAACATAATAAAATAATTGAAAAAAAAAAAAATAATAAAATAAAATAAAATAAAATAAAATAAAATAAAATAAAATAAAATAAAATAAAATAAAATAATATAAACTAAAATAAAATAAAATAAAATAATATAAACTAAAATAAAATAAAATAAATTAAAATAAAATAAAATAATATAAAATAAATTAAAATAAAATAAACTAAAATAAAATAAAATAAAATAAAATAAAATAAAATAAAATAAAATAAAATAAAATAAATTAAAATAAAATAAAATAAAATAAAATAAAATGAAATAAAATAAAATAAAATAAAATAAAATAAAATAAAATAAAATAAAATAAAATAAAATAAAATAAAATAAAATAAAATAAAATAAAATAAAATAAAATAAAATAAAATAAAATAAAATAAAATAAAATAAAATAAAATAAAATAAAATAAAATAAAATAAAATAAAATAAAATAAAATAAAATAAAATAAAATAAAATAAAATAAAATAAAACATAATAAAATAAAATAAAATAAAATAAAATAAAATAAAATAACAAAAAAAAAAAAAAATAAAATAACGAAAAAAAATTAATTTAAAATAAAAAAAAATTAAATAACATAAAATAAAATTAAAATCAAATTAATTAATTTAAATAAAATAAAATAAAATAAAATAATTTATTTAAAACAAAATAGTTTTAATACAAATAAAATAAAATATCTGCGATGTGCTGCCAAATTTCATTTATTTTCTTTCTGGGACCAGATTTTGTTCTATTTACTGAGAACTTCGCTTGTTCTCCAGTTCAAATTGTATCCGAAGATTATCCTATAGGTAAGAACCATCATTAACATATACCTATATATATATCTGTGGCAACAAAATATATACGTGTATCTAGATAAAAGGCGCTTTGTAACCGCTGAAGCGATTTTCGACCAAGCTACCCTCTAATTTGTGGTTGTGTGTCTTGATATTTTCCCAACAAATGGAGGGACCTACAGTTTATACTAAGCCGCCTCCTAACGTCTGTCGAGTTTTTATGAGGAACTTTTTTTTATATCAGAAATACACTCGGATGGGTTAATATTCCCTGCCGAAGGGCGACCGCAATTACAAAATTTAACTTAATTTTACAATTAAATTAATTTTCTATAACTTTGGGATGTTGGTCGCACCAGGATTTGAGCTCGGGCCTTCCGAGTGGCAGTACGCTATGTTAACCACTCGGCTACTGCGGCCGTCACAAAATAATTACTTTCTCAATAAAGATTCCTATATAAGACAGTCTAAACACAACGTAAGATACGACAGGAAAACTAATATCATATATACACTTGTAGTCCTGCCACAAGGAGTCTGCTTTACACATATTCACACATTTTCATTTACTCGTACTCGAATATGTAACCTGCCACACGCATGTGGCATTGTAATTAACATAACAACAGTTACAAGTAACAGAGTTGTGTCAAGAATGTAACAAAGCTCACGCCTCAGTAGATAGGCTGACAGTTGGTCGACAGATGCACACATAATTCGTAAGCATGTGTGCTAGGCGCCACAACTTTTTGGTTCAACTGCCAACAAGATTTTCTCCATGTGGCCAATAGCTGTGTATTGCCACTTAAATAAACTGACAGACACATAGACAGTCGGTTGGTAAGACAGGCGGAGGAAGGGATTGTTGGAACCAAAAACGAAGAGATGAAGTGAGAGCCTCACCAAAGGAACGGAGAGTGTGAAAGGATGGCAGGATGGTTGACAAGACAGGCCTACCAAGAAATTATACGGCCCGAGTTTGAGTTTTAACTGGCGACGGCTGGAGAGCAAGCAATGTGCAGCAGAGACGTGATGATGATGTTCAGTTATGAGCGACATGTCTTGCTAAGATGCCACACGTGAGTAGTTGATATTGTTGCTGCTGTTTTTGGTGTTTTTCTGGACTTTACGTGTGAGTTGTTAATGATAGCAGTGAAGCGTTATGCGAGCTAGTTACTGCCGCCGCTACCTCAGCTGCTTCCAACTGCCACTGACTGTTGTCGTGACTCTTGTTGCATATTGAAGACACTGGCAATGATGTTGCAAAATTGTGTACACAATAACACAAAATGCCTTGAATATGTGACATTAGTTTCTTTGCATATTAGTACTCCTTAAACAGTTCTCAATTTGTGTATTTGTATGTGTTTGTGTGTGTATGTGTGTGACTTCTTGCTTGTACGTGACTCTTATGCAGCGCATGTTTCGTATGTGCTACTTAACCTTTGTGGCAAGTTTGTTGTCTGGCTAAAGTGGCTAGCTGGTTGCACATGATTGCTGACATCAAACTGACAAAACAGCAACAGCAGCAACAACAACGAGAGCCACACTTGCAAGCACATATTCGTGTACCATATACGTGTATGTATGTGTTTGAAATTTGTGCTTGACATGCTTGAGTGCTGCTCTGACATGCGACAGTCAAATACTTTCGTTAGAAGCAACGGAAAGCGAGGAAATTGGGGAAAAACACTTAAATTTAGCAAATGCTGTGGGAGGATTTTATTAGTTAGGAGATGTTTCAAAAATAATATATAAAATATAAAGCTGAATTCACTGAAAATATAGCTTTAATTGAAGCAAAAGTTCAGTTCCTTTCCGACTTAAAAATAAAACCTCACCTCGAAAAGTTATCTGGAGGCTATATGAGCCAGGTCTGGGAGTTAAAATGCCAGAGATTTTAGTAGAACATAAATGTAAGGCTTTATGAAAATACTCTTCAGCAGAAAACATGCTCAACTGCATATTTATGTGGTATTTAAGTGAAAAATAGATTGTGAAAATTGGCAACGTTGCTTTGATTTTCCATATTATAAGCAAGCAACAATTGTTAATGAGAAAACTGGCAAGGTCCATCAGAAAAAAGAGAAAATTGGCAGTATTGTTCTTGAATTTGGAAAATGCAGCTCAGAATATTATTAATTTTATAGTTTGCGAAAATTGGCAACGCTGCGCAAGCAGTTCTCACTCGACATACTCACGCAAACAGCATTCGCACGTAGCAAGTTACGATTTCCATATAATGAGATGTAAAGAAAATTTGAATTGGAGAAAATTGGCAACATTGCACACGGGACTGGTATACGATTGGCCACGTTTTGCTTTGCATTAAAATGCATAATTAAAGTGTAACATGCATAAGAGATAAGAGAAGTTTGGCAACAGTGTGCTTGAAAATATTTATAAAAACATTTTTTAAGCAGAAAACTATTAACATCGAAACAAACAAATAAGGAATTTACTTTATATGAGCCATAATTATTTTAAGTAGGAAAACTGGCGACTTTGCATAGTAAAGCTAGCAGTTTTTTCAAGGAAAACGTTTGAAGTGATTTCGAATAGGCAAACAGGAGAAAACTGGCAACGATGCGCCGTAAAATTTGTTTTATTGCTATGAAATATATGAGCGAGAACCTTCAATAAGAATGTCACTGAGGCTTTAAAAAGTGTGCGTGAATATGAAAAATCCAGCCGAATAATATCAACATCGAACGAGACAAAAAAAAAGGAAATAGAGAAAAGATAACATAAAATAAATGATTAGATGAGGAAACTGGAAACGATGAAAAGTGGATCACTTACGACAACGTCAAGCGAAATCGGTCGTGGTCGAAACTCGGTAAGCCGGCGGAAACGGTGGCCAAGCAAGATTGATGGCCAGAAAGGTTTTGCTGCCAACAACTGGACCGCTTGGAGGCACCACTCATCCAGAAGAGGCCATCTTTGATCAGCAGAGTACCAATGGTGTTCCATCAGGACAACGCCAGGCCACACACGTCTTTGGTGACGAGCCAGAAGCTCCAGAAGCTCGGATGGGAGATCCTAATGCACCCACCTTATAGTCCGGACCTGGCACCAAGTGATTACCATCTTTTCCAGTCCATGGCGAACGCGCTTAATGGTGAGAAGCTGGCCTCAAGAGAGGCCTGTGAAAATTGGCTCTCCGAGTTTTTTGCCAATAGGGACGCAGCCTTCTACGAGAGGGGTATAATGAAGTTGGTATCTCGTTGACAACAAGTTTGCGAACAAAACGGCGCATATTTGACTTAAATCGGACAAATGTACACAAAGTTATCATATTTTGAAAAATCAATAAAAAAACAGAATGAACTTTTTACTTGACCTAATAATGTTTTTTAACATTATTTTTTCGTTTTTTTTTTTTTTGTAAGAGACGCCGATAAAGCGTATACCTGCTTAGATTCACCTGATTGATGGGCATGTGGGAAAATTGTCTCAAGAGTGTTATGAAAATGTATAGTAAACAGAAAAACCATAATTTCAGCAAGATAAATAGAAAAAAATTAAGAAAAACAATTTAGAAAAGCAAGAGGAAAGAATAAATGGTTAGAAAAATGTTAAAAGGACATACAAGCAAATCAAAATAAATAAATAAAAAGCTTGAGAAACTCTACACTCGTCAAAAATACTGCTAACAATAATAAGGCAAATAAATCTGAAATCGAAACAATAAACCAATACACACACAAACACTTAAAGGAAACCAGAATTCTACATGCGCGACTGACAACAAAAATAACAACAACAACAACAACAACAAAGGTAGAAATACGTGGGTCAGCGCGCGCCATAACAATATTTGTGGCATTTTCATGTTGCTGCTGCTGTTGTTGCCATTGTTGTTGTTGCTCTTGTAGTGTTGTAACTCATGTCCTGCCAATCAATAAAATCATTTGTAGCATTTCTGCGGTGGATATTTGTCATTGGATGTCGCATGAGTGCAACGCCAACGAGTGAGCCGAGCAGAGCGGAGTGACAGTTGTGAATAACCAGAGAAGTGAAGAGTGTTTGTTTTTGGCTTCGATTGTTGTTTTTATATGTACGTACATATGTAGTACATGCACACACTTCTGGTTTTTATTAAATTTATTTTTCGAAAAACTTTGTTAGTCACTTACACCCACGCACATACGTGGCTACATACACGTATTTATCTGCTTGTGGGCGCCGAGTAATTGTTGTCAACGGATTTGTTTTTGTTGTTGTTGTTGTTGTTATTCATGCGGCATGACAGTAACAAACAAGTAAGTGTTTACTTATTTGTTAGCGAAAATTATTATTATTATTTTCAATTTTATTACTATTACGTATATTATTAAAATGACAAAGTACAAAAAGTTTTGTGTAGTGAGCGAACTTTTCTGACAATTCGCATGACAACATATTGTGACATGAGTGGATATTGCAATTTTTCGCATTTAATGAAAAATGAAAAGTTTATATATACATATGTACATGTGTGTATTTCAGTAACTTACTTGCAGCGACAGTGGGCCATTTGAGGAATCAGTAAAAAGATTTGCTTACTTTTTTGTGGGAAAATTAGCAACATTGGAGGGTAATGAAAATTGACAACGTTGCAATGTATTGCAAATATTAATGCCGTGTATAAATTTTGCTAAGCCGATTTCTTTTAATAAATTTTAGTTTTTAAAAACCAATTTTGCTTTGTTTTCGAAGCGTTCGTAACTGTTGATATGATATTTGTTTTGATGAAAATAGCTGTGAACACCAGAACTTATCTTCCATTTAAAAAATTCCATTTTTCAGTCAGTAATATTAAGGGATGATTTCGAAAGTTATACTCAAAAATATAGTAGTTTAAATACGACAACCAATAACATTGTCTAATGTCAAACTTATTGTTTTAATTATTGAAAAATTAGTACAAAAACGTAAATTAATTATAAAAGAAAATTTCTAATTAAGACATTTTTCACACATTTGAGTGATAAAGTGTATTAGATTTTTATAATAAAAATTTTGAAATGGTGTACTGCTCAGTTCAAAACACGACTAGCCTTGAAGAAAATTGGCAACAACGCAGTAGTAATTTCAAGAAATGGTATCACCCCAAAGAAATTTGGCAAAATAGTACCATCAATATAAAAACATGCATTAATAATGTTAGATACACAAATAATGTTTATTGTTAACTCACTAAGAAATGTGGCAACATTGCACTAATAATTACAAAATTATTATTTAAAAATTAAGGTTAGAAACGAAGTTGCAATGAAAATTGGAAATTAAAATTTTTCCAAATGGAATATTGTGAATTAATAAATTTCCATTGAGAAAATTGACAACGTTGCATTTAAAATTTTAACAAAGTGAGTGCAATTAAGAGCAAACATTGAAAGGGTAATAAAAAACAAACTGGAATTTTTAATATAATTATAGAGTTTTCGTCATCTAAGATGCCGATTTTACACACGAAATATTTTCTTATGAGAAAACATAATTAATTTGCTACACTGCGAATAATATGCGGTCCATCTAGCTGGAAAGGCTGAAAAATTCTAGGAGATATTGGCTGGAATTGACAACGTTGCCTATTTTTATTCAAAAACTGTAAATTAAAAGAAAAATACCTCACAATGTTCGAGTTCAATCACAATTTGTTTTGCCATGCTGCCAATTTTCGTTCAACGAAAGACATATATTAAATTCTTGTTTGTGAAATCTCCGTATTGTTTAATTTTTGTTTTAGTAAATGCTAAATTTGTTAATTTAATTTTAAAATTTGACTTTTTCTTTAATATTTCAAAATTTTATTTTAACAATGTTGCCTATTTTCCTTCTCAAAATTTAAATGAGCCATTACTTTGCACAATAAGAGCATGTATATTTGTCTATTCCCTCCGTAGTTAGATTTTTATTTTGAAATCTTTGTAATTTTCGTCTACACTGTTGCTAATTTTATTCTAAACTCGATATGCGCGCTGTGCATAGAATTTTTATGCTATACATTGCATATGTAAGTTAAAAATCGCTTTTTAGATAAAAGAAATTGCCATAGCTTTGACACTCTCTTTAAATTTCAAGAAGTTTAAAAATGCAATGTTGCCTATTTTCTTTCTAAAAGTAAAATTAACCATTAGTTTGCACAAAAAGTGCAGTATACTTTTCCATTTCCTCCGTAATGATTTTTGTTTTGACTTTTTTCAAAGTTTTAGCCTGCATTGTTGCCAATTTTCTTCTAAAATAGATTTTCGTGAGTAAAAGTATGAGAGCATAAGATGCTTTTTGAGCGCGATATAAGCGTTTTTATTAGTAATATTTAGTAGAGCGCATATTTTTTAAATTTTTATATATTTTCATTTCTCAGGATTTAAAGTTTCAATATTTTTTTCTGCTCAGTGAACCAACTTTGCTCCACATTTCTCTATATTTTAAGCTTACAACTATTAGCTGGGATCATATTTTTATTCAATCAGTTACCACATATAAGCTTATACTTATATGTACAATATATGACAATTGAGATTGAAAATTTGTCATTTGAGTGGACTCTGTTCGCTTGTTGAGATTACTGTCAATTCTGAAGCATATTGACAATAATTCAAGCTGCGAATGTGTCACAACAATGACTCAAGTGCTTTTCTAAAGTACACATAAGTAGATATGTATGTAAGAAATAAGAATGCTGGATATTGTCAGCACACAGAACGACAGACAGACAGACAAGACAATTTTGTAAAAGCAATAAACAAGATATTACGGTATCAATGTGACAGCTGCATGCTGGTGCTGTTGCTGCAAATTGCGAATTGCAATCAGTGACTAATACAATGCCTGTACGTATATAATAAATTAAAACTGATTATTTGCAATAATAATAATTTGCCATACAAAAAGAGCAATTTGATGCTTGCAGTGGCTTCGGGTGGGTAACCCATACAAATACCGGAAAATCTGTGGAAAATCAAATAATTCATTTACAAAACTTGAAATGCAATAAAAATCTTTTTGTGACAAAAAAAAACAAAAAAAAAAAAACACAACCAACAACAATAAAACTTTTTAATTGCTTGTAGAGTATTCTAGCTTCCTCAGAAAGGAAGGATAGGCAAGTGGAGAGTTGGCAACCGCAACTGCACGCCTTGAATCTTTAAATTTTATGGAAACTATGTTTGTACTATATAAATAAATTGAAAGCAACAAAGAGTCAACAAAAACTTAAGAAAAAAAACAAGCAACTACATTTAGTGACCTCCTGCTGACGCAGCATGTGGCAAGTATCAAAAATTTATTTATCAGCTCACTGTTGATGTGTCAAGTCAGCAACACTGTTAAGTGTGTTAGTAGAAGAAGAAGAAGGGGAAGAAGCAGTAGCAAAATAAGAAGAATAGTTGTAAAACTACTAAAACAGATGTAAAAAGTACCGTTAAAAAGTATTCATCAAAGAAAGAAACCAAAAAGGGGAAGATGTAGAAAAACCGCAGCTCCGCAAGCGTCGGAAAGTTAGAAAATTCAAAACAACTTTAGATGCTTTTGGCCATATACGAGTAGATACGAAGTTAAACATTGCCACCCTCAAGTACTGAGCATTAGTATATATATATATGTATATATGTATGTGTATGTGGGCGTTGGGTGCTATAAACACTATCAACACGCTGTCGGTATTTTCATAAACAACAAAGCACAAGTAGCGTTGGCAGTCTAAGCTAAGTTTTGTTGGCTTCACTTTGCCTAAAAGTGCAAGCAAGTTGCTGTAGTGGCTGTCAAAACGGCTGTTGTTGTTATTGTTTCCGAATGCCTGGGGCATTATGTTTGTGGTTAACGTAAAAAACTTGGCGATTGCATTTTAAAAACTTCCTTACTTTGCAAGTAGCGGCACTGTTGTGAGTGGCTGAGGAGTGCTACTGTTTGTGATGGACACGATCAGCAGGGGTACAAAGGCTGTTGGTTTGTAGCTGAACAAGTAAAATATCACATCCTTATTTTACGTATCTACAAAAGTTTCTATTTGCAATGTTGCCATTTTGTTTTAATAATGAAATTTTTTTTTTGGCGTTTAAATTAAATTATCAAAATCTTTTTTTGGTCAATCTTACGATATTGCCTATTGCTGCCCAATTATTTGTTTTCCTCCAAAAGTTTCCAATTGCAATGTTGCCAGTTTTCTTCCATAAATAAATTTTATTTTGGGCGATCACATTAATAAAATTACTACAGTTTTACGCTTAAAGTATGAAACTTATGCACATACGTTTTATGCTTTAGTATTTTTTCTTTGAAATTTGCACTGTTGTCTACTTTCAATCTTTTATTTTTTTTTGCTTTCAGAAGCTTCTCATTGCAATGACAATTCTCCTTTTCCTTGAAATGACTTGAATTTTTTTAACCTTATGCTACGCACGTCTTCGACCTAATATTTTTTTTTTCAAAATTTACCTCTTGCTCTAATACACATTGTGAAATTTGCATTGTTGCCTATTTTCACCCGATCATTTATTTACCCTCAGAAATTTTATTTGCAATGAATTATTTTTGTATCACCTAAAATGAAATATCTAAATTTTTATGCTAAGTAATTCTGTTAAAATTTGCACTGTTGCCTATTTTCACTCAAAAATTAAATTTTAAATAGTTGCTGAAAATATTCTGCATTCGGATACTTTTTGTGCGTTGGCCCATTGGTAGTTTGTAATGTTGCCAATTTTTCTGCTACACAAATTATACCCTAATTGAGACATTTACAATTTATAATATTAATTTTTATTCAAAGTATGTCTGGCGGCCGTAATAGCCGACATGTCAGCATCGCATACTGCCATATGGAAGGCCAAAGTTGGAGTCCTGATTTGATCAACACCTCCGAGCGGATTTCTGACATGAAACATCAGTTCCTTATAAAAATCCATCGTCATTAAAATCCATAAAAATGCTAACTCTGCCAAAAATCACTTCTATCGAATTATATATATTATATGTGTATGATGTGAAAGCAATTTTTACCCATTTTTCCTTAAAGCTGTAATAGTCAAAATTTATAAAAATTGCCTATAGTTCGGTAAGCAAACTATGTAGAAGTTGTGGTTTGCAGTATCTCCGAAGTTTTTGCTTGCTCTGTTGCCAATTTTCTTCACCTATCCTCAGATATATGCTAAAGTTTTTTGAATTTTTGGTCAGAAAATGAAAAGTTTGTCAGTTTAAGTTTTAAAGTTTCATTGTCGCTTTGATATTCTATGTGTTCAAATTCGCAATGTTGCCAATTTTCATCTTAAAAACTCAAAAAATTATGTTTTACAATAATTTATGTGTAATTTTGTATTCTTTTATGCGTGATATTCTTGGGTTAGTACTCTTTAGGTTTTGCTCTACACTGTTGCCAATTTTCTTTGTAAGTAGAACTACATGCATGCTCGTATGTTCGTAACCACTTCGATTGCAATCCCTTTTTTTTACAAACTGCTTTTCAACCACTGCTTTTCAACCATTGAGTACGCATATGGTGCTTCACGAAAACATCTACGGCACTAGTCACAGCAGCGGCTGGTCCAGCAATTCAAAAGAAGTTACATTTTTGGCAACCATTGATCAAAAAGTCCTTAACTCTACAATAAAAGCGAATCGAAAATGTGAAGAAAAGGAAAAATAAATAAGAAAAATATAAATAAATAGTGACGAAAATTTACAGCAAAAATTGTGCAAGAATAGAAATATTATTATCTAACCAAAGTTTACAAGTAAGCAAATGGAAATACATAACCACTACCACTCCACTACCACTCCCTCTCTATTTCTCTCTGTCTCTATGTAACTTAGAGCGCTCTTACAAAAGGAACTCAAACTTTTCAAGTGAGCCAGGAATTTTTACTTAAATTCTCCTTTATTTTTCTATATTTTTATTTATTTCTTGTTTTTCTCTAAGTAAACTTTCTTTAGTCATATTTTTGGCTGAACTTTTTGGCAAATCGAAACAGTTTTATTGAACGCGTACTGTGGTTTGGCATATTATTTGTAAGTTATTATGTGATTATGCCAACAGCTTAGCCATAGAGGGTGTTTGAATAGGTAATAGGAATTAAGCACTAACATTAAAAATAACAATTGCTTAAATAAATATTTTAGTTTCTTTTTTTAAATAATTTTTTTTTAAATTTTTGGATTGAGCAAAAAAATTTGTTGAAATTTTATTTCTATCTTCGGATAGTAATTGAAAACTTAACTAGCAAACCTGACTTTTAATACTAAAATAGCTGGCTAATGTCATATTTGTTGATTTATTTTATTTTATGGAAAGTGTTTCGAATTTATTATGAAAGATTAGTTAATTATTCTTTAATGGCTTTTTTGAAGTTTATCGAAGTTTGTGCTGCTTTTTCTATATATGAAAAATATAAAAAAAAACCAATAGAAAAGTTACCTTAATTATGTATTTTTTTTTAAAAGCCTTATACTATTTTTTATTTAATATTCTAAATAAATAAACTATGGTATATTTATTTGAAAAACATTTTTAAGAAAGTTTTTTTCAAACAGTATATGGTATGTGAAATGTATCAATATTATTCCTCTAATAAAGCTCACTTTGTTATATTTTCCACTTAAAAAATGGATAAAGTGAAAATATATGTATTAATAATTTTAATTATATATAATAATATAATAATAATTATATATAAACTAAATTTTGGTTTTAAGAACTTTTTTTCAGATTTTAAATTTTTTTAAAGTCCTTTTTATTTATTTTTAAATACCTTATTTGTAAGTTTTCCAAATTGAGCTTAATTGTTTTTTTTTTTCAAGAAGCTTATTTATTATTTTCCAATGCTTTTTTTCATTGATTTGACTTTGTTCAATTTTCAATATTTATGCAAAAGTGTAATATTTTGTTAATAGTCTAAAAAATAAACCCCTTTTAACAATAAATAATTTCTAGGATTTTTGTAACAAAAATTTTTGGTTTGTGCAGGACTTCTTGGACTTTTTACGAAAAGTTTATTTTTACATCTTTAAATACATTATTATGAAATTTTCGAAATTTCACTTTATTTAAATATTTTCTTGAAATTTTGCTTATATCTTCTTTCTTCTCAGAAAGTTTATTTGATTTTTTCCATAGTTTTTTTTATGATAAATACGACTTTGGACTATTTTCCATATATAATATAAAAATTAAAAAAAATATTAAATAATCTTAAATACTATTATTTTAAACAAAAATAAAAGATAGCTCAAATTGGTTTAAAAAATATTTACTTTAATCGCTTTTTAAAAATTATTTCAGAATTTTTGGACTTTCAAAAGATTTTGTTTACGCGATGAGCGTAAATTCTTGCATAACTTTGGGCGTTGGCTAATTGATTCCTGTTATTTGAGTTTGAGTTTTCTGGTATATATATATGCAAAAATGTAATTCTCAAATGATCTGCTGAGTGATACGGCTAAAATGCATATTGCTTGCGATGGAATCTACCATCTTATGGTGTAGATCAGATATGTGACTGTCTGATCTGTTTGCGTCTTCCCATCCCCGGTTCTCATGAGCGGTATATGATAGGTGTCTGCGACCAAAAAAAGTCTCTTTGATTTGTTTTTTTAAAGTTATTTTTATATAATTATTTTAATATTTTTTTATTTTAATTCTTCAGGCGTCGCCTTGGAAAAAAATCAATTAATCTGCTTACGACCCAGTTTAGCGCCTTTCATTTACTTTATTTCGTAAATTTTTTATTTTACAACCCTGTATATTATATTTATTTATCTAGTTGCATAACACTGACTATTTTGTTGTTTTTTTCCTTGCTTTGCTGGCATTCGATGAATGGAAAAGTTATGATGTCTAACGCCAGGGATCAAAAGGATATTGTTGAAAGTGTTGCTTAACACACTGAGCGGCCAGAAGCAGAGCAATACAAAACAAAATATAACAAAAAAAAAAAAAAAAAAAAATATATACACAAATAAATCATAATCCTTGCACATGAGCATACTCGTATGCACATCTATGTTGCATAATAAAGGCAAGAATGTTGCATGCAACACAAAGTTAACACACCCAAAGGGTATTTAGTTTGTGAACTTTGCAGTTATTGTGAGAACATGCTGTTACTGCTGAACTTTTAAATATTGCCAACTATTGATTTTTTAATCACCAGAGTTGAGTGGAATTCTAAAGTGAAAACTGTAAAACAGACTTTAAAAGTTTGGTATACATTTGTTTCTATGCTTTAAAAGCGGATTTTCTTTGATGCACGCACACATTTCCTGGGATATAAACACATTTTTTTTAAGGAAGGAAAATAGTAAAATTTGAAAAAATTATACTTGGAAAGGTAAAAAATAAAATGCGTCTTTTAGTTTGTACAAAATTAAGCTCTCTATTTTTCTCTTCTACTGCGAACTAATTAATTGAGATTAATGTATGCATTTTCTGAGCTCTCTCTCAGAAAGCCAAGGGGCAAGTTGAGCAGAGAGACGTATGAAGAGAGTAAATTAAAAAAGCTGGTTTAAAATGCTATTCACTTCGCACTCAATTACTTCTTTGTGGAAATTTTTACGTAAATTCAACTTTTTTTTACAAAAAATTCTGTTTTCAGCATCTAAGCTTTTGGGATTAACGTATGACCTTCACCTTTGCTTAAATATATTTACATACATAAGTACCTAAAAGCTTATAAACACACCAAAAACTTTTAATTAATTTGCCAAATGACTTAAAAGTAATTTTAAAAACAAATGAAAAATAGTTTTTCAAACACGCACTTACACATAAACACACATAAAATGGCAAGCAAAATGACTTAAGATGCCAAATAAAAAATAAATCGAGTCTAAAAAGTACACAAGTTAGTTTTGCACTTTAAATTTAAGCCAAATTAATTTTGTCTGCAGTGATGTTTGCACGTACATATGTATATATGTATGCTATATGTATATATTGTTTATTTGTATTTGTTAACGTCTGTACGCCTGTGATTGCGAACTTCGTTTTGATTTTTCTACTAATTACAAATTTACACAAAACTTGTCTAATTGAGTTTCCTCGACTTTTCCCTAGCAATGCGTTTGTGGTGTTGTAACTGTTGTTATTGTTGCTTTTAGTTTTCTTTTAATTTTATTTATTTTTTTTTGCTGAAGTTTTTACTTCTCTAAGGAGAACATCATACATATTCGACGTTTAATTGAAAAATACTTATGAAATGGTATAAACAAATGCATATGTATATGTGTATATGTATGTGTTTGCATGCATGTGTGTGTATATTTGTGTTGATATAGGAGTAGATAAACTTCTTTGGCGGTGCTTTTTCTAAACATTATTCTCATCATATACAATCGACGTGATCGCTGATGTGCTGATGCTTTTGTATGAGTATGTACCATTGTATGTGTGTGTATGTGCAATCCACAAGTTTTTGCTTACTTTAGTGTAATTTAGAACTTTTATACTACATGTATGTACTTGCCAGCTTTTTCTTGTCTTTAATCACACAGTCGAACACATACACATGCACACATTGGCAATCAATTGCTTCAGTTTATTCGCATGTGCAGCTATGTGTAGTTGTGTATGTCTGTTGTTGACTGACCAAAGTCTTGGCGATCAGCTCGTAAAGTTTCAACTATTTCCAAATGGCACATAACAAAGTGTACACTTTATTTGTTTCACTAACTGAAAATATCAGAAACTTTTTGCCGGAGAGAGAGTAAGAGAGTGGATGGTTGTTCGGGGAGGAATGGTCTGAGCAGGCACAGATTGTTGGGTAAAAACTTGCTGTGCGACAAATGAAGCGCTCAAAACTTGCACACATGTTATTTAAAGTACACAAAAATGTGCGACTGTATAGGTATAAATATGTATACAAAAATGTGTAGACGTGGATGTGAATGTATGCTCTGGCATAACATTGCATGCCGGGCGCCTGTGATTATGTCACAGAGCTGGAATTAAACCGCAGAAATGCTTGTTGTGAGACTTATACCCATCATGAAGTGCCATTTTCAACAACAATTTAAAACAATGTGAAATAAAATAAAATAAAATAAAAATAAAATAAAATAAAATAAAATAAAATAAAATAAAATAAAATAAAATAAAATAAAATAAAATAAAATAAAATAAAATAAAATAAAATAAAATAAAATAAAATAAAATAAAATAAAATAAAATAAAATAAAATAAAATAAAATAAAATAAAATAAAATAAAATAAAATAAAATAAAATAAAATAAAATAAAATAAAATAAAATAAAATAAAATAAAATAAAATAAAATAAAATAAAATAAAATAAAATAAAATAAAATAAAATAAAATAAAATAAAATAAAATAAAATAAAATAAAATAAAATAAAATAAAATAAAATAAAATAAAATAAAATAAAATAAAATAAAATAAAATAAAATAAAATAAAATAAAATAAAATAAAATAAAATAAAATAAAATAAAATAAAATAAAATAAAATAAAATAAAATAAAATAAAATAAAATAAAATAAAATAAAATAAAATAAAATAAAATAAAATAAAATAAAATAAAATAAAATAAAATAAAATAAAATAAAATAAAATAAAATAAAATAAAATAAAATAAAATAAAATAAAATAAAATAAAATAAAATAAAATAAAATAAAATAAAATAAAATAAAATAAAATAAAATAAAATAAAATAAAATAAAATAAAATAAAATAAAATAAAATAAAATAAAATAAAATAAAATAAAATAAAATAAAATAAAATAAAATAAAATAAAATAAAATAAAATAAAATAAAATAAAATAAAATAAAATAAAATAAAATAAAATAAAATAAAATAAAATAAAATAAAATAAAATAAAATAAAATAAAATAAAATAAAATAAAATAAAATAAAATAAAATAAAATAAAATAAAATAAAATAAAATAAAATAAAATAAAATAAAATAAAATAAAATAAAATAAAATAAAATAAAATAAAATAAAATAAAATAAAATAAAATAAAATAAAATAAAATAAAATAAAATAAAATAAAATAAAATAAAATAAAATAAAATAAAATAAAATAAAATAAAATAAAATAAAATAAAATAAAATAAAATAAAATAAAATAAAATAAAATAAAATAAAATAAAATAAAATAAAATAAAATAAAATAAAATAAAATAAAATAAAATAAAATAAAATAAAATAAAATAAAATAAAATAAAATAAAATAAAATAAAATAAAATAAAATAAAATAAAATAAAATAAAATAAAATAAAATAAAATAAAATAAAATAAAATAAAATAAAATAAAATAAAATAAAATAAAATAAAATAAAATAAAATAAAATAAAATAAAATAAAATAAAATAAAATAAAATAAAATAAAATAAAATAAAATAAAATAAAATAAAATAAAATAAAATAAAATAAAATAAAATAAAATAAAATAAAATAAAATAAAATAAAATAAAATAAAATAAAATAAAATAAAATAAAATAAAATAAAATAAAATAAAATAAAATAAAATAAAATAAAATAAAATAAAATAAAATAAAATAAAATAAAATAAAATAAAATAAAATAAAATAAAATAAAATAAAATAAAATAAAATAAAATAAAATAAAATAAAATAAAATAAAATAAAATAAAATAAAATAAAATAAAATAAAATAAAATAAAATAAAATAAAATAAAATAAAATAAAATAAAATAAAATAAAATAAAATAAAATAAAATAAAATAAAATAAAATAAAATAAAATAAAATAAAATAAAATAAAATAAAATAAAATAAAATAAAATAAAATAAAATAAAATAAAATAAAATAAAATAAAATAAAATAAAATAAAATAAAATAAAATAAAATAAAATAAAATAAAATAAAATAAAATAAAATAAAATAAAATAAAATAAAATAAAATAAAATAAAATAAAATAAAATAAAATAAAATAAAATAAAATAAAATAAAATAAAATAAAATAAAATAAAATAAAATAAAATAAAATAAAATAAAATAAAATAAAATAAAATAAAATAAAATAAAATAAAATAAAATAAAATAAAATAAAATAAAATAAAATAAAATAAAATAAAATAAAATAAAATAAAATAAAATAAAATAAAATAAAATAAAATAAAATAAAATAAAATAAAATAAAATAAAATAAAATAAAATAAAATAAAATAAAATAAAATAAAATAAAATAAAATAAAATAAAATAAAATAAAATAAAATAAAATAAAATAAAATAAAATAAAATAAAATAAAATAAAATAAAATAAAATAAAATAAAATAAAATAAAATAAAATAAAATAAAATAAAATAAAATAAAATAAAATAAAATAAAATAAAATAAAATAAAATAAAATAAAATAAAATAAAATAAAATAAAATAAAATAAAATAAAATAAAATAAAATAAAATAAAATAAAATAAAATAAAATAAAATAAAATAAAATAAAATAAAATAAAATAAAATAAAATAAAATAAAATAAAATAAAATAAAATAAAATAAAATAAAATAAAATAAAATAAAATAAAATAAAATAAAATAAAATAAAATAAAATAAAATAAAATAAAATAAAATAAAATAAAATAAAATAAAATAAAATAAAATAAAATAAAATAAAATAAAATAAAATAAAATAAAATAAAATAAAATAAAATAAAATAAAATAAAATAAAATAAAATAAAATAAAATAAAATAAAATAAAATAAAATAAAATAAAATAAAATAAAATAAAATAAAATAAAATAAAATAAAATAAAATAAAATAAAATAAAATAAAATAAAATAAAATAAAATAAAATAAAATAAAATAAAATAAAATAAAATAAAATAAAATAAAATAAAATAAAATAAAATAAAATAAAATAAAATAAAATAAAATAAAATAAAATAAAATAAAATAAAATAAAATAAAATAAAATAAAATAAAATAAAATAAAATAAAATAAAATAAAATAAAATAAAATAAAATAAAATAAAATAAAATAAAATAAAATAAAATAAAATAAAATAAAATAAAATAAAATAAAATAAAATAAAATAAAATAAAATAAAATAAAATAAAATAAAATAAAATAAAATAAAATAAAATAAAATAAAATAAAATAAAATAAAATAAAATAAAATAAAATAAAATAAAATAAAATAAAATAAAATAAAATAAAATAAAATAAAATAAAATAAAATAAAATAAAATAAAATAAAATAAAATAAAATAAAATAAAATAAAATAAAATAAAATAAAATAAAATAAAATAAAATAAAATAAAATAAAATAAAATAAAATAAAATAAAATAAAATAAAATAAAATAAAATAAAATAAAATAAAATAAAATAAAATAAAATAAAATAAAATAAAATAAAATAAAATAAAATAAAATAAAATAAAATAAAATAAAATAAAATAAAATAAAATAAAATAAAATAAAATAAAATAAAATAAAATAAAATAAAATAAAATAAAATAAAATAAAATAAAATAAAATAAAATAAAATAAAATAAAATAAAATAAAATAAAATAAAATAAAATAAAATAAAATAAAATAAAATAAAATAAAATAAAATAAAATAAAATAAAATAAAATAAAATAAAATAAAATAAAATAAAATAAAATAAAATAAAATAAAATAAAATAAAATAAAATAAAATAAAATAAAATAAAATAAAATAAAATAAAATAAAATAAAATAAAATAAAATAAAATAAAATAAAATAAAATAAAATAAAATAAAATAAAATAAAATAAAATAAAATAAAATAAAATAAAATAAAATAAAATAAAATAAAATAAAATAAAATAAAATAAAATAAAATAAAATAAAATAAAATAAAATAAAATAAAATAAAATAAAATAAAATAAAATAAAATAAAATAAAATAAAATAAAATAAAATAAAATAAAATAAAATAAAATAAAATAAAATAAAATAAAATAAAATAAAATAAAATAAAATAAAATAAAATAAAATAAAATAAAATAAAATAAAATAAAATAAAATAAAATAAAATAAAATAAAATAAAATAAAATAAAATAAAATAAAATAAAATAAAATAAAATAAAATAAAATAAAATAAAATAAAATAAAATAAAATAAAATAAAATAAAATAAAATAAAATAAAATAAAATAAAATAAAATAAAATAAAATAAAATAAAATAAAATAAAATAAAATAAAATAAAATAAAATAAAATAAAATAAAATAAAATAAAATAAAATAAAATAAAATAAAATAAAATAAAATAAAATAAAATAAAATAAAATAAAATAAAATAAAATAAAATAAAATAAAATAAAATAAAATAAAATAAAATAAAATAAAATAAAATAAAATAAAATAAAATAAAATAAAATAAAATAAAATAAAATAAAATAAAATAAAATAAAATAAAATAAAATAAAATAAAATAAAATAAAATAAAATAAAATAAAATAAAATAAAATAAAATAAAATAAAATAAAATAAAATAAAATAAAATAAAATAAAATAAAATAAAATAAAATAAAATAAAATAAAATAAAATAAAATAAAATAAAATAAAATAAAATAAAATAAAATAAAATAAAATAAAATAAAATAAAATAAAATAAAATAAAATAAAATAAAATAAAATAAAATAAAATAAAATAAAATAAAATAAAATAAAATAAAATAAAATAAAATAAAATAAAATAAAATAAAATAAAATAAAATAAAATAAAATAAAATAAAATAAAATAAAATAAAATAAAATAAAATAAAATAAAATAAAATAAAATAAAATAAAATAAAATAAAATAAAATAAAATAAAATAAAATAAAATAAAATAAAATAAAATAAAATAAAATAAAATAAAATAAAATAAAATAAAATAAAATAAAATAAAATAAAATAAAATAAAATAAAATAAAATAAAATAAAATAAAATAAAATAAAATAAAATAAAATAAAATAAAATAAAATAAAATAAAATAAAATAAAATAAAATAAAATAAAATAAAATAAAATAAAATAAAATAAAATAAAATAAAATAAAATAAAATAAAATAAAATAAAATAAAATAAAATAAAATAAAATAAAATAAAATAAAATAAAATAAAATAAAATAAAATAAAATAAAATAAAATAAAATAAAATAAAATAAAATAAAATAAAATAAAATAAAATAAAATAAAATAAAATAAAATAAAATAAAATAAAATAAAATAAAATAAAATAAAATAAAATAAAATAAAATAAAATAAAATAAAATAAAATAAAATAAAATAAAATAAAATAAAATAAAATAAAATAAAATAAAATAAAATAAAATAAAATAAAATAAAATAAAATAAAATAAAATAAAATAAAATAAAATAAAATAAAATAAAATAAAATAAAATAAAATAAAATAAAATAAAATAAAATAAAATAAAATAAAATAAAATAAAATAAAATAAAATAAAATAAAATAAAATAAAATAAAATAAAATAAAATAAAATAAAATAAAATAAAATAAAATAAAATAAAATAAAATAAAATAAAATAAAATAAAATAAAATAAAATAAAATAAAATAAAATAAAATAAAATAAAATAAAATAAAATAAAATAAAATAAAATAAAATAAAATAAAATAAAATAAAATAAAATAAAATAAAATAAAATAAAATAAAATAAAATAAAATAAAATAAAATAAAATAAAATAAAATAAAATAAAATAAAATAAAATAAAATAAAATAAAATAAAATAAAATAAAATAAAATAAAATAAAATAAAATAAAATAAAATAAAATAAAATAAAATAAAATAAAATAAAATAAAATAAAATAAAATAAAATAAAATAAAATAAAATAAAATAAAATAAAATAAAATAAAATAAAATAAAATAAAATAAAATAAAATAAAATAAAATAAAATAAAATAAAATAAAATAAAATAAAATAAAATAAAATAAAATAAAATAAAATAAAATAAAATAAAATAAAATAAAATAAAATAAAATAAAATAAAATAAAATAAAATAAAATAAAATAAAATAAAATAAAATAAAATAAAATAAAATAAAATAAAATAAAATAAAATAAAATAAAATAAAATAAAATAAAATAAAATAAAATAAAATAAAATAAAATAAAATAAAATAAAATAAAATAAAATAAAATAAAATAAAATAAAATAAAATAAAATAAAATAAAATAAAATAAAATAAAATAAAATAAAATAAAATAAAATAAAATAAAATAAAATAAAATAAAATAAAATAAAATAAAATAAAATAAAATAAAATAAAATAAAATAAAATAAAATAAAATAAAATAAAATAAAATAAAATAAAATAAAATAAAATAAAATAAAATAAAATAAAATAAAATAAAATAAAATAAAATAAAATAAAATAAAATAAAATAAAATAAAATAAAATAAAATAAAATAAAATAAAATAAAATAAAATAAAATAAAATAAAATAAAATAAAATAAAATAAAATAAAATAAAATAAAATAAAATAAAATAAAATAAAATAAAATAAAATAAAATAAAATAAAATAAAATAAAATAAAATAAAATAAAATAAAATAAAATAAAATAAAATAAAATAAAATAAAATAAAATAAAATAAAATAAAATAAAATAAAATAAAATAAAATAAAATAAAATAAAATAAAATAAAATAAAATAAAATAAAATAAAATAAAATAAAATAAAATAAAATAAAATAAAATAAAATAAAATAAAATAAAATAAAATAAAATAAAATAAAATAAAATAAAATAAAATAAAATAAAATAAAATAAAATAAAATAAAATAAAATAAAATAAAATAAAATGAAATAAAATAATAAAATATAAAATAAAATAAATAAAATAAAATAAAATAAAATAAAATAAACTAAAAAAAATAAAATAAAATAAACTAATTTAAATTAAATTAAAATAAAAAGAATTAATTAAATTAAAATGAAAATAAGTTAAAAATAAAAATAAATATTTCTATACCCCTTTGAAACTTCCAAAAATCTCTTTTAAGGGTATAAAATTTCTTAAATTCAAAAATTAAAAATTTAATTGAAAAAAACTTTTTTCTCTCAATTTAATTCGTGACCCGTTGTCCTTTAACCAGTTTGCAATTTTCTATATCCCCACTGAGCTGAAACCCACTTTCAGGCACACATTCTTATACGCACATAATTCTTCTTCTGCGTCTCTCTTTAAATGCGTGTGTGTGGAAGTTTGTTTGCGTATAAGTACGTGTACGTCTGTGTGTCCTTCTACCATCCATGGCGAGTGCATGAGCTGCCAACGAGTAAAAACTTTCAGTTAATTAAATTCATTAAAAATGTGATCACATAACAGTTTGTTAAACTACGCATTCGTTTAGGTGAATTGATGTCGATTTTTGTTGTTGTTATTGTTGTAGTATTATGCTGCCACCATATCAGCCATCACCAGTGCATTAATATAATAGTTTAATTGAGTTTTGTGCGGTGTGTTGTCCAACTTCTGATACATATAATTTTGAGGAGGAAGAAAAAGTACACAGCAAGATGAGGAGATTCAATTAAAAGAAAAAAAAAAACTAACTCAACATTGGTGTTTTTCAGAAATTAGAAATAAAAGTTGTTAAAATTTTTACTTAAAATTAGTACACATAATCGGTAAACTTTTTTTAGGAAAAAATATTTAAAAATGTATTAACAATTTTGAAAATATTATGAGTTTTGTGTTTTTTAATATAAAGCGATATTATTTCAAAAATATTGGGATTGGCTTAGTTCACAACAAATTCTCTTTCAATATCAAAGAAGTTAAATTGTTTCTATTCGAAACTTTTTCAATAACAAAACAAAAAATGTTTTTTAAAATATCTCCGAGCAAGTTCCTTGCTTTAGCTCAAAATTTGAAATTTTTCACTTATGCCATTTTCATGTGGAATACCGACACACGTACGTATATAAACTTTGGGTGCTGCATAATTCGTGTCCACTGCCGTTACCTCTTTTACCAGCTCTATCTCGCACTTTATTGCCTCTTTAAATACTGTCACTTTACGCTGCTGTCATGCTATAAACTCTAAACATACCGACACAAGCTTACACTTGTAAATGTATATGCATACCTCCATAATGATATTTAGCCTTTTGGTTTTTCGGTTTTTAGTCGGCCAAAGCATTTAACCATCAACAGCAACAAACTTTGTGGGTAATTGCCCGAGTGTTGCCACATTTTAGCAAAAGGTTAATTGCGTTTGTGTGTATACATTTATACATACATATACATTTATATGCATAAATAAATATCAAAGTATGTGTATGTGTGTGTGTGTGTGTGCGTTTGAGTGTCCTTTGCTAAGTATTTATACTTTTTTATTGCCTGGTTGTCTGCCTTTAATTCGGTGGCAATCTGGTTTGCGGTACGCCTGACAACTACAGTTATTTAAATCTCACTCAAACTTTTTTCTCATTTCATTTAAATTTTAATTTTTATTTGTTGTAGTTGTTTTGTTTTGCTTATATAATTTCGTTGTATTTTAAATGACGATTTCTACTTATTACTACAATATTATTATTAAAATATTAAAAATATATACAATTGTATCTTTGTATTTGTGCACATTATATATGATTATGTATAATTTTTGCGTTTTCGCTTAGTTAATTTAAATAAAACTTCAATTTATTTTTGTGTGGAATAACTATTTATGCAAATTGTCTAATTTAATTTTAAAACTTAATTATGTGTGTTGAATAACTGTAAATTGTTTAAGCGTAAAACTAAATTTGCAATTGAAATAGAAATTTCAAATGATATTCAGAAATAAAAAAAAAATTATTACTATTTATGCAAATTTACTAACTTAGTTTTAAAACTAAATTATGTGTTTTACATCACTGTGAGTTTTTAAAGCGTAAAAAAGAAAGTAAATACGTTTTTTTTTATTTTATAATGAACTTTAATCAATTATGTAATTTCCATTTTGTTGGATGACCTTTCGTCATCTTTCCGGCAACATCATTATTACAGGCTCATGGAACCTCTGGCCTTTATCTGCAAAAAACTGAGCCAAGTGCGATTTTATAGCCTCCTCATTTTGAAAGGTTTCATCATTTAATGAGTTCTGCAAAGATCAAAACAAATGGTAGTCTGACGGTGCAAAGTCAGAGCTATGTGGTGGATGCATTAATAGCTCCCAGCCAAGCTCTCTCAGTTTTTGGCGAGTGACCAAATATGTGTGTGGTTAAGCATTGTCCTGGTGGTATATGACACCTGTTCGATTGACCTATTCTGGCCGCTTCTCATTGATGGATGCATGTAATTTGCCCAGTTGTTCACAGTAGACATCCGAATTAATCGTTTGGTTCCTTGGAAGCAGCTCAAAATATACCACAACCTTACAATTCCACCAAACTCCAAGACGTCGTATATGATTATGAACAGTTGCTTTTGGTATATTTAACTTCTCTTCAATCACACTTTCAATTACATGATGAACCGATTCGATTAAAGCCTTGATATCGTCATCATTAACTTCACTTGGCCGACCTGAACGTGGCTTAACTTTGAGTGGAAAATCTCCCGAACGGAATTCGACAAATAATTTCGATACTATGTTTCTTTTAAGACCTTTTCACCATACAATTCATGCATCTTTTTAGCCAACTGCGTTATACTTTTTTCTTTTAAGGCAATAATAAAGTAAAATATGGCAAAAGTGTTCTTTTGTGGGCTCCATATTAAAACTGACGCCAAACAAACAAATATAAACAAAATTATGCGTACTTTTTTTTAAAGCAAGCTAAAAGTGACAGCTTATAACTGTCAAAAAAAAAAAAAAAATATAAGTCATACAGCTATCGTAAAAAATTGTCAACGCCGTCTGTATGAAAAATCGCCGGATTCTTTTGGGGCAACCCAATATACCATATAAAATTAGATTTTGTTATACCACAGAGTGAATTCTGACTACGTTAAATAAAAGCGCTTAACAAATTTAATTTTTTTTAAATCAAATTATTCAACTAACTCTCGATGTGGTTTTTCCGTCTGTCAGCATTACTTACGTTTAACAACAACAATTAATTCACCAACTATTTCTAAGGAAGGTGTACTATATCATTTGATGAATCTTAAACATTCTTTCAGTTATGGCTCAGATATGATTCCTACACGTACATGCTTCCTAAAAAGTTGTGCAAAAAATTTGTATTTGCCTTAACCTCAACTTTTTTATTCCTTCCTCAAACAAGGTGTGTTGCCTACAATATGGAAGCAGTCTTGTATAGTCCCCTTACATAAGAGTGGTTATAGGTCTAATATTAAAAATTATAGAGGTATTGCAAAAATATCCGCTATACCTAAGATTTTTGAGGCAACCATTACTAGGTAGATAACGTTTTCGATTTCCTCACTACTACTCAATTGCCAACACGGATTTTGGGAAGGAAAATCAACACTTACAAATTTGCTTGAATTTGCTTTACATATATCTAAAGCCTTCAGAAATAATAAGCAAACAGACGTTAGCTACACCGACTTCAGTAAAGCCCTCGATAGGGTTAATCATCCACAAACTAGATCTTCTGGGATTTCAACCAAGGTTTCATTAATGGGTTTCCTCGTATCTCTGTAATAGAACACAACGTATGACATTTAAAGACACTTTATTTCAATTGATTAGTATCTCATCAGGAGTTTCTCAAGGTAGCCATCTTGACCCGATTTTGTTTCTGTTATTTATAAATGATATATCTTCCGTAATAAAACATTCAAATATCCTGTTATAAGTCAATGTTATACAACTTTTTATGCCATATACCATTCGACGAAAGACTTTTGTTACAAAACGATCTAGACAATGCTCTTCGCGAAGACTTGTTCTACCTTCTCCTCATTCAACTAATAACTATAGTCTTTGTTGATTTGGGGGTTATGATGGACCCTATGCTCAACTTCCATCTTCATATCAATACCACAATCTTAAAAGCTAGAAATGCTTTTGTCCTTGCTAAAGGATGGTCAAAAGAATTTAAAGACTTTTATGTAACTAAAGCACTGTAGACTTTAGTGAGGCCAAAAATTTAAACATGATTCACTGATATGGAACTCCGATTATCAAGATCGTTCCCATAAGTTAGGGTCTGTTCCAAAACAATTTTTACTTTTTGCATTAAGACATTTCCATTTAAAGCTTCTAAATCTACCGTCTCTCGAAAGCCGTAGAGAAATGTTAGGTGCATTGTTCGTAGTGAAGCTTCTTAATGGATCAATTTGTAGTTCATGGCTCTTGTCTGAGGTTTACTATTGAAGTCATGTAAACAAATTATTAATTGAATGAACCTGATTTCACCGATTGTGTCACAATTTTAACTATCGTTCCATCTCTCAGAGTCACTTTAAGCAACGGAAAAATCATTCAACAATTATATTTTAAAATTCTTTCATTACTAAATTTCAGTTTTAAATTTCGACATTTAACACACGATTGCCAATCATGACTCGACACATTCCGTACGTTATACGTATGTCGCCTCTACTATCGATTGGGTGGGTGGAGGGTATTCATTGGGCTTACTAATCTCTCACACACTAAAGGTCTAGTAAAAAGTCATGTCTTGTTGAAGCTAAAAGTGAGGCATTTATGAAAAAGGATCACTTAACAACCGCACAAAGCATTAAAATTGCTAAAAACTCACTAAAAATGGCGGCGTAAACATGGCCACGTTACGTGTTTACGTCATGACGCACAAAATCGTTCAACTACTCAACAAATTGGTTATATTTAAAAACCACGGCTTGTCCACCATTGTTTTGCTCGTTTCACCTCAAATATCGCTACTGTGTAGTGTAGCCCAAAACCAGAAGGTTTATACATTTTGACGTTCTGGAGAGCTGGGACTTTCTTACGACACATTATGGCATATTTTGCATTTGGGCTCGATTGGATTGCTTGGACAACAAGCCGTGGAGGGCGATTTTTCGAACAAAATTTCTTCAGCGATGAGGCACATTGCTCACTCGGGGGTTACTTAAATAAGCAAAATTGTCTGGTGCGCTCTTTGTTCCGTAGTTGTGATTGGACCTTACTTATTTGAAAACGACAATTGAAGAACAGGACTTTGACAATGTATGGTTTCAAAATGATGATGCCACACGCAGCACAACAAGAGCGAACGTGACTCTATTGTGGGAGAATTTTCTCGGCAGCGTAATCTCTCGCTTTCGTGATGTCAACTGGCCACCGAGATCGTGAGATTTGGCTTCATTGGATTCTTTATGGGGCTACGCCAAAGGTCGTGTTAATAAGCACTTCAAAATCAAAACTCATTAAGTGATGGCTGGAGAAACCGCCCGATATGTGTCAAAAAGTGGTCGAAAGTTATCTCAAACGTAAAACTCCATCCTCTGTTCGTTCATAAAATATATTATAAATCACATAATAGGTATTTTAATTTCTAAATATTCATTATACAAAAATAAAAACTAAAAAGTGACTTGTTCTTGCTTTTGGTGGAAAAATAATTAAATATCAAAACTTTTGCATGCGAGAAGTTAGCACAAAATATTTTTTTTTGAAATCCAGCTTTTTAAACCAGGAATTTCATAATTAACAATTTTTTGGTTTAAGCGAACCAACAAATTCCACGAATACAGCGGTAATTGAAAAGTATTTTTTGGTATATTTTTGAAATTTTTTTGCATTTTTTTCTTATATTTTTTTTTGTTCTACATTCTAACCAAGTAAACATATTTGCGGTCTCACATTTTCACCACCGAAACCAGCGAGCAAACAATTTGGGTTAGTTACTGGCGAAAAGTGAAAAATCATTTACTTTTAAGCGCAAAAACAAATACAGTGAAGCATACATACGTGTATATTATGTGTATGTGTACATATGAGTGCATATGTGTTGGCATGTACGAATGTGTGTGTGTGTGCACTTGTTTTCTACGTTTTTTGTGGTTATTTCATATACGCCAATTTTTTCAGCATTCCATTACACTTTACTACACTTTACTACACTTATTGTCTTAATTTCCACATTAGGTTTTGCTGTTTTGTTTCTCCTGTTTTTTTCCCTCTCCACAACTTACACTATTTTTCACTGCATTCTTCCGTCAGCCAAGGTTCAAATATATGATTATGTGAAGTGCAAAATGCTGGCATGAAATGGGCAGTAAAAAAAGAAAAAATTTTAATTCCTACATTTAAGCATGCTCTGTTTCGCTCTCTCTCTCTCTCCCTCTCCAGCACGCACAGAAATAGATTTTTTTTTGCAAACACGATTTCGCGTTTTGTTATTTTGCTTTGCTTCTAAACTTTATTTGTGCTTAAAAAGTTTTCCGGCGAGATTTTTCAAATGCCAATTCCAGCTATTTCAATTCATTTAGTTTCATAATTTTTTTGCTGGGTTGCATGGGGTAACGGATTCATGGAATTTCAAATTTTTTTGTTTTTGTTTTTTCATTTCTATGTTAGCTTGCGGAAATTTTTAATTTTACCCACATTTTTTCAGTGAAATTAATTTATTCAAATCTCATATTTTAAGTACGAGTGAAATTTTATTTGCTTGGATTTTTGGATGGAAAATATAGATTGAAAAAATGATTCTTTCAGATTTGAAATTTTAAAAATTTTTTTTCTTTTAAGTGTGACAGAAGCGGATAGAAATATATGAAGTCTTCCTCTACTATGTTTTAATGATTTCAGTAAAATCCTGGCAGTTTAATTCTGTAGCAAAAGCCGAGTAGTTAGTATTGAGTACTGCCATTTTGAAGGACAAATTTCGAGTCCTGATTCGATCAACATACAAAATTATAAAAAGTTAAATTTTCTAATTGCCCATCGGCTGGGAAGTCAAGCCCTCCGAATGTATTTTTGACACGAAATAAAGACTCCTCATTAAAACCCATCAGCCGTCCGGAGGCGGCTTAGTATAAGCTGTAGGTTCCTCCATTTGTTCGAAAAACATCAAGACGCAATCCACAAATTGGAAGAAGACCTCGGCCGAAAATCTCTTAAGGTGTTACAAAGAGCCAAATTTATATATACATACATATAAATAGTTTTTTATAACTTCAGCATGACAAACCGGTTCTCATTTTGGCCAGAATATACGAGGGGATTAACAAAAGTTCGGTCAGTTGGTGGCTTTCAATTTGTTTTTGTTAAATCTAAAAACACCAAATCCTTTGCAATTACTTTCCTTTTAAATTTTTAAACGATCGGCTAAAAGAGAGACGAGAAAACTCAATACAACTGAGGATAGGTCAGACGAAATTCCACCATCAACGCAAACAGAGATTCGGTATATGATTCTCTTCGGGTTTCGGTGTAATTTACAGCCAATATAAATATTCAGTGAATGCCAAATAGGATATGAAACGATTGCACCGTATTTAAAGACTATTTCTAAGTGGTTTCGAAGATTTCAGATCGGACATTTTTCCGTAGGACGAGCCCCGAGAAGGTCGACCAAAATCTTCCACTGATGACGTCACTGTAGCGCTGGTTAAGTCTAAAATTGACAAAGACCCACGATTGATACAAGAAATGGTTGCTAATGAATTGGGCTTGAATGCCATGGCTGTATCGTGAATTAGAAGTAAGCATCTGGTACCACGAATTTTAAATGAGGCCCAAAAAGAGGCTCGATTGTACAATATTTTGTTCAATTTTTTCATTTATGGTCTCCACTGGTGTTGAATCTTGGTTTTATAAAGACGATTCAGAAACCAAACAGCAGTCCATGGTATGGAGCCCAACAGGAGCAAATCTATCCGTAAAATCTAAGCAACAAAAATCAGCAGAATAAGTAATGATGTTAGTTTACTTCACCCGATCTAAAATCGTAGCTGCTATTCCACTGGAAAAGCGACAGACGGTAACGGCAAAAGGGTACACCAAAGAGTGCTTAACAAAAGTTTTAAAAATTTGTTGGAAAACAGTAAGAAGGAGGATTTGCGGCGCTTATTTTACATCATGACAACGCGTCATCCCACACCGCTGAAATAACGAGTAATCAGCACCATATTCCCCGGATATAGTACAATGTGATTTCTGGTTAAATTAAAAAAAAATTTAAAAGGAAAGGTCTTTAATAGCAACGAGGGGATAACTAATGGGGTTAATGCTGAACTTGATAAGCTTAAAAAGCAAGATTTTGAAGGCTCAGAAGTGGATTTATAGGCTTAAGAAATGCATTGAAATCAATGGCGATGAAAGAGACGATAAAAAAGGACAAGGATTACGCGAATAAATACATATCATAACATATTTTTTTTCTGTTTACTACTGGTCAACTAACCGAACTTGTAGTGAGTCAGAAATTGTTTCCACTGCTTGAAAATAGTTACTTAAAGTTTTACTCCAAGAAATTTTTCCACACTTTTTTTTTTTGAAAAATTTCGTTTGAATACATTTTTATTTTTTGTTTACAATATTTTTCGAAAAGAGAAGAAAAACTTCTTTGGAAAATTTTATTTTATTTTATTCCTTTTTTTATTTTTATTTTTTTTTTGATGACAAAACTGGCATGTCTCGTTGCTTCCAAAGCATTAAATTTTCCTCCCCTCCTTTGATTTATTAATTATTTCCATAAAATTGTAATACTACAAAATAAATTCGAAAGCTCTACACTTCAAATTAAATTACGCAATTAATTTATTTGCAATAGAAAATATATATTATTAATGAGGCCTACGAAAGTGCCGATTATGCATGCAAAGCACGCAATGAAGGCGTAAAATGGAAATAATACCAAAGCATTATATTAATTATGAAATATATTATGTTAGTATAGCATTAATATGTATGTGTGGGTATAAGTATCTCAGCCAACGCAATGTATCAATAATAATTGAATGGCAAATATTGTTTACATAATCCTGAGCTCAAACATGTACAAGGACAGCGGAAAGAAAGAAATCTAAGTAGAGCAAAGAAGCTGAAAATTAGAATGATGAATATAAAATATGAAGAGGGAGCACTAGGAGGCTTTTAGAGCCTAAGTAAAGAGAATTCTTCAACAGAGCTTAAGGAATATATAAGTGTATTCATATATACATACATACATACATATCAATCAACAGCAGCAGCAAAATCAATTGTATGCGTAGCGGACTTCCTCAAGAATTTTACATTATTTACTTGCCTTTTTTTGCCATTTGCCACTTACTTATTTTCATAATTTAGCTCTTCAAATAAAAAAATTCCTATGAAAACATCATTAGTGGCAGTGTTCTTGAAAAAGCACGCGCCATTGACAGTTGGCCATTGTGTTTTAGAGGCAGAAAAAAAGAAAAAAAAATTAAAAAAAAACTGCCAAAAAATTACACACAAAACTTTAAATATGTACATATGTACAATATAAATATTAGTCATAATTTTGTGCAGCTCACAGCTCTAAAAACACAGCAACGGTGGACACTTTAGCAGCAGCGCTCGGTGGAGGCGTTTACATGCTCTTATAAGACGAAGTTTTCTATTCCATTTTCTACCAGTTTTTTCCTACCGCTTTTTTTCTCCATCTCTCTTTCTTTGCCCTTATGCTTTAACAAAAAAAAAAGAAAAAAAAGTTTGCCTTCATCAGCTTTGTGCGGCGCTGCAAAAAATTTATAAATGTTGTCGCTTGACTTGTCTGCGGCTGACGTAAACAACATTTCATTTCACAATTCACATTTTTCTTGAGGCGTTGCACACTTTTTACGCAGCAGCAATTTGGCCTTGTGGCACATAAATGTTGGAAAAAATTATGGGTTTTTTGCTTTGCAACTTTCTAAGGTCAGCTTCTTCTTCTTCGGTGCAAACATTTGTGAAAGCAATTTAGTTGGCACTTTATTTAGTGTTCCTTCCGCATCTATTTACTTGCAGGTTTTTCTTCAAACAGTTTGTGGATTTTTTTCTTTTCTTTACTTGAATTCTTTAGACGTGTCGGACACTTGGCGCCAATGAATTTATTTTCCTTGTTTTTGTGTTGACGCAGTTAGAAGGTTTATTAATTTAAACATTACCTAAAATGTTCATTAAGAAATGAGTTTAAATTGCGAGTTGAAAATAACGTTGATTCTATACAGGTATGCAAAAAAAAAAAAAAATACTGAGGCCAACAAAGGAAGGGGAAATATTTTAAAGCGAAACAGAAAGTAAAATTTGTAAAAGAAAATAATTTTTTAGTCGAAATAAAGGTCATTCAGAGAAATGACCTACTTACGTACTTACTTCTTATGCACTTTCCGATAAGAGCCGTTTGAGAATTGTAGCATAGAGCAAACCTTTCTCTGTAAATGCAGCATAATGTTGACGAGGCTCTTGCAGAAAACATAAACACTCTTGCGGCCACGGGTAAAACTATTACCGGAATTATTAATGAACGCCTGAAAGTATGCTGTTATAATATTCACACTCATATATTAAAGTAATGCGATTAAGTAACTCTGTGAGGGCGCTGTTTTATGTTCGCTGAATGAGAGGGTTGTAAAACGGTGGTTGGATGATTAAGACCGTATCGTATTTAGCTATTCATAATTTGTATAAATACGAGGATTCAATGTTACAAGATAATTAGCCTTTGAGCTATCGCCAAGCAAGCACCGTAAACGTTAGTGAAAAGTGAAAAATGGTAAAAATCGAATATTGTGCCTTTGTAAATTTATGTACTACCAAGAAAAATTCATTGCGATGATATTTACTGAGACGTCATTAGTCTATGGTAGCTTTTGTCTGTGCAAGTGGCCGCGTCAAAACTTATGAAAAGAGTTGAAAAAACCGTCCTGACGATGACAGGAGTATCCAATACAACTTTTTTTAAAATTCTACGCGATCATCGTGAAAAGTCTCAAGGTTAAAATGAGTGAAGAGAATGCTTTGGCTGCTCTGTATAAGTTGGGGTTTCATATTTTGAATCACTCGCCCTACAGCTCATACCTGGCTCTGAGTGATTATTACCTTTTTCCAAGAATGATAAAGAAAAGCTGAGGTTTAAAAAAAGGTTTAAAAGTTATGAACTCAAGAAGGCGGTTTCTATGTGCTGTGAGGATAAAATTAAAACATTTTTTAAAGGATATCAATATATTTATTATTTAAACACTGAAAAAGACATATTTTCAGGCATACTCAGTAGCCACGTAATACTGTTGGCTAGCAAAACTTTGCCATTGAATCATTAAACAAAATGCTGTCGATGAGATACTTTTTTTGTCTTGAAGATCACGTCAAAGAGTTTAGGAATCACGATTTGGAAGCATGCACTTGGAATGTCCATTTGCTTAACTGAAAGGGTGTCACTATCAAGTTGGTTGGTGCTTGTGAGATGGTAAGACAAGGGCGGTGAAAGATGGGTCTATCAGGCATATGCCGCAGCAGTCTTACAAAATGCGGAAATCTGGTCTCTGGATCCGAGTATTGACATTTACAACAATGAATAAGTTTCCAGCCAAAATTAAAATTTATGTGGAGGTTAAAAGATCAGCTTCCACGAAAAAATATTTCCAAATTAGTTGCGATATTTTTGTCTGGAAAATTCCAAAATTTCCTTCGCTAAAGCAACATTATGAACTGAATATTTTAAAACCCTCAAACTATCATATTTTCCAAAAATTATAAAAATCTATTATAAGCAAAAGAAATTATATTGCATTAAAATTCAATTTTCAAAATGAGCCAGAAATAGAAGTGTAGAATGTAAACAACACATAAGCTAAAGCTTAAAGTAACGTATACGCCCTGTATGGCGCCGTGCCATCAAGTTCACACAAGAACTTGTCTCTGTTAAATATATGTAAATACATTATTTTGGCACTTTATTTTAATCACGTAAAATATGCAAATAAGTACGAAAATATGATAAAATAGAAGACAAAAAAATTATGCGTTCGCATGAATACCAAAGAGCTGCTTAGGGCAAGGGAATTATGAAGAGGTTCGAAAATTTTTTGTTAAGTTTGAGCTTTAAATTTAGAGAAATCCTATTGTTGCTATGGTTACTTAGCTAAATTATACTTTTTTATTGTAATATTAACTTTTCAAATAAATAAATAAATAAATAAATACATGTAGAGAAAAAATAGAAGAAGATTGAAATAGAATTTAAGTAACTTTTTACATTAATTTAATTTAAAATGGTTTACTAACTTTGGTCCGAAGTACGTCGGAAGAAAGAGATACACCAAAATTTATACCGGATCAGTTCAGAATGGCAAGCTAAGTTGATTTAGCCATTTTCGTCTGTCTGTCTGTCAAGTCACATAGCTTTTGAGATTTATCATACCGCACTTATTAAATGGATTTGCTCATATGTAAGGTTCTGGATCAAAAATCAGTCGGAAAGGTTCTAAGAGCAAGAAACTGTACGTCCATGTTCCAGGAAGAATATGTCAGCAACCGATATGTTGGGATATGAGAACTAATATTTAATCTCAAAATGCAACGCAAAAATTTTCAAATGTTCAGGAAAGACTTCGACATGACCGAGGATAGGAATTCACATCATATATTTTCCAAACTATTTCTGTTATTAAATACTATCGTTTTGTTTATTCGTTATAATCCTCAGAAATCTTGTTTCTAAGAAATGTAATTTTGATTTCTATTTTCTCTCTCTCTCTCCTTAATGCTCTCTATACCACTTTCTATCACCCACTTGGCAGCCATAAAATTGACCATTAAAGTTATTTTTATGCGCCATCAAATTAGATTTCAATTAACGGTGACAAATGTCAACCCATAATAAAGCCAAAGAAAAAAAGAAAAATTGAAAAAGGGAATAAGTAAAACGAAATCATGTCTCTCAAACCGATATTCCACCAAAATGCAAATGAAAATGGAAATAGATACAAATATAATAAAATATTGCTGCCAGCAGTAGCAATATTATTAAGAAAGAAGAAGGAAAGTTGTGTGTTTGAGCGTGCAGTGGAAAGTAAAGGGGTTTCTTCGCTTGGCACAGCTGCACGAAATCGCTGTGTGAAATGGGCAATTTTGGCAGTGAAAAAGGATTAAGCGCTTGAAGCCAATAAATAAAATGGAAATCACGCAAGACCCAGTGAACCAAAAGAGGTATTTGATTTTGGCACAAAAATAAGTGGAAAGAAGAATAGAAGAGAAGAATTGGTGAAAAAAGAAAGTCATACCAAAATTTTTAAAGAAAAAAGCGTTGAAATTTTGCATAAGATACTTTTTTGTTGCTTAAAATTTTTTGAATTTCTTAAGCCCTGAAGTATATATATAAATATATTTTTTTTTTTAAAGAGAGATGTGTGACTTTGCTGATATTTCCTAAATGTAGACTACGATTTCTAAATTTTATAATTTCTAGTTATTTATGCATTGCCTACATTTAGGATATTTTTAGCTAAGTCACACACCGTTTTCAAACTAATACCTAATTTCTCAGATTTTTATATTTTTTTGCTTAATGTTTTCTTTTAGAAGAACTAACCTAACATCTTTTCCAATATCGTACTTATCTTCAGGCTTAGTAGGATATAAAGTACATACAAATCTTGAACATATAACTATCATCGTCTCGGTAATAAAATAGCAGCAAATAAATAGCTGAAATTGGAAAAAGGCTGACAATAAAAAACGATAAATTCCATTTAACGATGCTTAGCGGTAGCAAAAGAGCCAGCACAAGAAATAAAAAAAAAGCAAATATAAAAAATAACGCAGTAGACTATCAAAGAGCAGCCAGCTTCATGATTTTTTTTTGCCATAACAAAGCTCGACTAATAAAAAATTGAGAATCTCAGCAAGATCGTACAAGGCTATGTAAAAAAATTACAGTCGAAGAAAAATGGTTTGACCGCGTGTAGGGAAGTAATAAAAAAATACGAAAACATAAAAGTGAAAGAAGAACACGAAAACCTGCGGCATGGAGTAAAATTTTAGCAGTTTTTCCGTAATGGTTTCAAAGAGGATTGCTTAAAAGCAACTTTGGCTAAACCAGCTGAAAGAGAGGCAAAGAATGTGATGAGTAGAAGGCCATTTGAAGTTGTCGCTGGAGCAAAAATCCACTTTGGCGCGCTAAGACGAGTCTTTATGAACTGCTTACATACATATCTCAGCCTATTTCGGTTAATAAAAGTGTCGTATGGATTTTCTTAATGCAATTATGGATTTTGTGATTGGAAAAAATGCATAGCAAGTAGTTAAATTCATGCCAGCGAAATTAAAATATTTATTGTCTCTATACGGAAAGATGAAAGAAAGTAGAACTAAAATACTTTTTCTCTTTTCCCTCTTAGAAATCGAATATTAAGTATTTGTCCTTCTATTTTTCTTGCCCAGATAAGTTATTCCTGATGTCTTGGGTCATAAATTTTGTACATACAACAACAATGACACACTTTAGGATTAACTATTTCTCATACAGAAATCTTCACATGCATACCTTTATAGTCGTATACATGAAATTAAAGCTTTATGTGCTCTAAAATAGCTCGTAAATATTTATTACCTTAATCGAGTTGCATAAAGAGGGCACAGCAAGTGAAGAGGAACATAAGTTCACTTTAAGCTATGTACAAATGTAGACTATTTGTAAAAGGCAATATACTTACAAAGATACAAGTATAAGAAAAAATGCTTGAAGATTGATGGGGTTGTGTTTAGAAAATATAATGAAAATTTACTTCTTTCTTTCAGAATGCTTGGGTTTTACTCAATTAATATGGTAATCTAAAGAGAAAATTTTTAGTAAGTCTTTGTTGTTGACATTTCCATTAAAAATGAAATATTGTCAGTTAAAGGAGAATTGAGGTTTAAAGAGCAAAATGCATTTAAAAAAATATTTAAAAAGTCATACATTTTTAATAAAAATAAGGCCGGTGTAAACTGGGTGACAAATGCTTTACTAAAAGGTTATTTAAATAAGTTTTAAGCATCCTAAAACGTTGCCTACATTTTGGCGCAATTTAATCAAATCACCCATCTAAAACAATCTTTTAATGTGTATAAATAATTATTTAAAAATCAGTTAGTTTAAACAGAAGGTAAAGAGAGATCCCATATTTTTCATATAATTCAATAATGTAACTAAAAAACTTTGAAGTTTGCTTATATGTAGGTACATTTTGGTGTATTTAATTCTTATTTGACAGAAAATTACTTGTGTTAAGGATATATAAAAGACATATTATTTTATATACAATTTACTAATGAATCCATAAATCTACACATATAAATCTGAAGTACATACTTGAAGTATAAATTTCTGGGTATTCCTTGATTTTGACACTTCAATTAAAATTGAAATATTGTCAATTGTATTGCCAAAGTGCAGAAAAAGCCCATCTGGTAGCATACTGAGATCTCTGAAATTAAAAAAAATACACTCAAGAAAGACCGGCTCACATGATTTAAAAAAGCAGTCAAGAAGGCACAATGGAAGTTTGATGTGTGATGTGATCGATGGCAACATACTGAGCAAGGTGCTCTCCAAAGGATTTGTTTTTTCAAGCTGTGCTATGTATAAAGGCAGATGTTGAATGGACTTCATCTGGCGGCGAAAGGCTGCATGGCTTTTTGAACACCCACCACTCCTCTTGAAAGCAATTTACCGGGGAAATGTGCCTATTTCTAATAATACCAATATTTTCTGTTGCAGAAAGATGGAACAAAACGTCCTGGCATCTTAACCGCTGAAATAAAAGTCACTGAAAACATCGTCTTCCCTTTGCTATGTAAAATCTGCAAAGCCTGCCAATAGGTTTATTTCTGTTTCACGAACATCTATGTATGGCTTTTTGAGGAAGTACTGAATACACTGATTAGGAAACTGAACACCACCGGTTGCGCTGTGTTAACATGCGCCGACGATGTTGCCCTAACAATGATAAGGAAGTAACCTATCTTTTCAAAATCATTCTACATATTGTAGGAATTCAGTTTGCACTAGAAATCGTCATTTTTACAATGAGAAACCCATAGTAATCTCTTCGAAGTCAAGTATCTCAAGTAACCTACTGAAGCCTTGTTGATCAAAGATGGCCTCTTCTGGATGATAGCGGTCCAGTTGTTGGCAGTAGAGGGCCGAATTGAGCGTTTGGCTATAGGGGAGCAGCTCGCAGTAGATGATTCCTTGCCGATCCCACCAAACACACAGTAAAACCTTCCTGGCCGTCAATCCTGGCTTGGCCACCGTTTCCACTTCTCACCGCCAGTCACCAAACGCTTCAGGAATGAATCGATTTTGTTGCGATTCAGTAGCGATTTGCAGATGGAAGTTCGGCCCATCATGTTTTTTTGCGTTCTTTTTGAATCCAAGGTTATGCAAATGGTTCCAAACAGTCTGAATGGAACCTAGCAAACCACTTTTGTGCTACATGTTCGTTTACAGTACAGTCGGGCCCATAAGCTAAAATAATTTTTTCAGCTGCTTTGGCTGCTTTTTCGCCTTGATCGAAGAAAAATTGGTGTCCATCTTTGACGAGCGCTCACAACGTACTGAGTCGATCAATCGAAAAACTGTCAAAGACAAACTTTTAGTGCGAATAAACACGTTTTCAGCGCGTAGAGTATGATGCGAGACGTAACACTAGTACTATGAACCATAACGCCATCTCTTACATAAAAACCGAACGAACTTTTTACCTTACTTAATATAAAAATCAATAATTGTATTATTGGATAATTTTTTATAAACGATTTTGGCGTTGACACAAGTAGTCTGGTTGGCTTTTTTTGCAATATTTCCTTTCCACTATGTACATATTTTAAAGTTATATCTATAGCCGGCCTCCGAGACAGATCACTCCCAAATTTTATGCCACGCTTGGGGGGTTTCTATGGAAGGTTTTGCTTCAACGATCATCTTCCTTTGAACTTAGCCATCGAGTCATCTTTGGCTTCAAATTGACTATCTTCGTAGCATGCGGTAAAAGTCTGTTTTAAGCCTCTAACCACCTCTCTTATGTATAGCTTTTGGAACACCTGTTTGGCCTTTCACTAGAGTTGAAATTAAATTTTTGTTGTAGTAAAAGTAATTGATTGCATGAAATACTCTCTCTTGCATTTTCTGAACAAAGTGAATGCAAGCAGGAGAAGAGTTAGGCCGATCGATATGATCAGAATAACGAGCTGAGTTGATATAGCCATGTTCGACTGATGTTTTTTTACATTTTACGACAAATGATCGTATTGGTCACCGACCAGATCGGACCATAATAGCATATATAAAACCAATTCAGAATTGAGATTTTGAGTGATGAGCTTGTAAAAAGAGCATTCAAGACGAATTACTCATTGTTGCTGAAAATTATCAAAATCGGACGACTATGACATATAGCTCCCATACATCGATTCTTACAGATTTGAAGCTTTGGTCAAAATTCCACCAAAGAAACATCTACAGCGTGTGATGTGTTATTGTGTACAAGTGTATACAAATAAACATTCTCACTGAAAATCATTGAGATCAGAGGGTTATATCATATAGCTCCCATATAATCGATTTGTTCAGTTATTAGATTTAATTTTTGATGCCAAAAGATATACAATAATAATAATGAAAGATATAAAGTATCCGGCATCATCCAAGGTATCACTTCTTGCTTGTTTTTTTTTAAATTTTCTTTAAATCCCAAAAATTTTCTTTTAAGCCAAGGTAAATGCATGGAGCCCATTGAATGTGGTCTTAATCAGTTTTGCCATCAAATTTGAGCATTCAACCATTTCGCTCTCTGCTCTTTCGCATTAAAAATCACTTTCCATTGTACTTATGTGTTTATAAGTATACTTTTATAATTTAATAAAGTTTTCAACATGCATTTACACTTATCGAGGTGTGCAGTAAATATGCTTCTATATACTCATATACATATACACATGTATGTATGTATGTATGTATTTATATGTTGCTACATGCCCCCTTGTAGCGTATGAACATTAACATACTTTTCTTTCTTCCCATCTTCCTTTCTTGCTTCATACCTTTATTCCTTTTACCTACTTAATGCTCTTTCTTTCTTCACATTCCTTCAGTTTCTGCGCTGAGGTTACCGTTACAACACCTTCAACGAACATTTTCATTAATTGCACTTATAAGTACACTTAAAATCATAAAAATTAATTTTCTACTCTTCAAATATGATGGCAAGAGGAATGGTGTGGGTAGCGTGTGTGTTAGTATGTATATATGAGGTTGTGACTCCGAGCAGCAGCTTCACCATTACTCGCAGCTTTAAGTATCCTACATGGAATGGAGTTTTATGTAAAGCTTCATATATAAATACATATTTATAAATACATATATACATATGTATGTATATATGTATATTTGTATACATGTATAATTACTACTCGTATGTACCTGTGCGATAAACTTTTGAATCCTTCGCGTGTATGTATATGTGTGCGTGCGCTTGGCTCATAATACCTTTTAACACTTGATATCTTTTCCATTTATACTCGTACTGTGTGTATGTATGCATGTGTGTGTAGTGTGTTTTTATGTTTTTTTTTTCTTTCTTCCTCACTTCATATCAGCCAAGTAAGTGAGTATAAAATTAAATTACCTGTCATAACGCAATATATGTTAGTATGAATATAAAAGACAGCTGTGAGTACATTTACTTCCCATTTATTATACATTTATATACATATGTATGTATGTATTTATGTATGCATATGTATATAATACGCTTATGCACTTTTCAGCTCTGCAGTTAAAAAAAATTATCTGTAGTTGCGCGTATATTTTTATATGTTTTATGGTGTAGCTTAAGCATGAGTGATGATTAATGCCCCCATATGTATGCGCATACACGTATGTATGTAAGTCAAACTCACATATGTTCGACATAACCAAACATGTTGTTATACATCCTTGTAAACACATGTCCTTCCGCGTGACTTACAGTGAGCGCCGTTTTTGTGTGGTTAGCGAATGGACTTTTACTTATATCTATTTTATCTGTATGTACACATATATAAACTCGTACATATGTATGCGATAAGGTCATTGAATTTTAATTAAATGTATACGAGCTAAACAAGACTCCAGAAATGTGTTTTATATGTATAAATAAATATATCTGTATAATAAGATAGGTTAAAAAATTAAAAATGTTGTGGAAATTCAAGTAAAAAGTATTAAATTTTTAAAATATATATATAAGTATATATTGGATAATATATATTTACTTATAATTGTCGCTTTGTAAACTGCTCAAGGTGGTCTTTTGAACCGGGTTTGTACCTTCCTTTTGATAAACTAGAAAACAGAAGGTAAATTCAATTGCCTCAATTAATAATAAATAAATAAATAGGTAACAAAAATAATAAAAAATTAATAATTAAAATGAATGAACGAACATGTGAAAATTTCAAATTATATAAAGAAATACATTAAACAAATACATAAATCGACAAATGAATAAATAATATAAATAAATGATAAACTAAAATAAATAATAATAATAAAAATAATAAAAATAAATAAGTAAATAGTAAATAAATAGGTAAATAAATGAAGAAGAAAATAAATTAAAATTAATAGGCCATCAAATAAATAAAAATGAATAAAATAAAGTCGAATGAAAAATAAATAAAAAAATTAATAAATAAGCAAAAAAATAAAAAAGTAATAAAATAAAAAAAATAATCAAAAACAAATAAAAAAATATTGTTAGCAAAAAAAATTAATATAATTAATATATTTAATAAGTAATAAAAAAAATGAATAATAAAAAATAAATAAGTAACAAATGAAATAAAATAAGATAATATAAAAAAATTAATTAATGATTAAAAAAGTAGCTGAGTAAATAATTAAGGATCATATATAATTAATTAAGTAAACAAAATAATAAAAAAAAACTAATAAACAAATATACGAAAAATTAATGTTATTTAATAATAAATTAATAAATAAAGAGAATAAGTTATTAAATAAAAATTAAAAAAATAAAATAAAATAAAATAAAATAAAATAAAATAAAATAAATAAATTACATAAATTAAATAATAAAAAAAAAATTGATCAGGTTGTGATAGATGGAAAACAATGTCTCCAGTGTTTTTGACCAACCCAACCCAACAGTGACTCGGACCATTATCTTGTTGCAGCCTAGATACGCTCTGTATCAAAGAACGTCCATCAACAAACACAAGGAATCTTCGACGTCTAAAAGCTTGCTCTCCTGCTCTCTGAGAGCACTCATCAGAAATTCGGTATACGGAAATTGTGGCACAAGCTCCCTACGTATAGCTGCAAAAGAATCTATTGGATTTCGTAAAGGTCGCGAAAACAGCCGGTACGATGGGGACTGCCGTGCCACGGCGGAGAGAAAACAGACTGCCTAACCCGCAACCTTGCGATCAACCAATACACGTGTGGGGATAGATACCGAGAACTGAAGAGGGAAGAAAGATGCATCTGCAGACAAAAAAAAAAGAAAGAGGCCGAGATGCGTTAGTATGAAGAGCTCGAGAAGCTGGCCGATAAGGGTAACGCTCAAAAATTCTATCAGCAGATACGACGATTTACAGAAGGTATCAATACCGGAGCAGACTCCTGTAGGACACAAAGAGGTGCTCTAGCCACCAATGCCCAGAGCATATTGAGTTTATAGAGTGAATACTTCTACAGCCTGCTGAATGGCAGTGAAAATGGAACACTCGGAGATGGCGAACCCGAAACCCCAATCGATGACGATGGAAAAGACGTTCCATTACCTGACCTCGAAGAAGTTCGAATAGCAAAACAACAAAACGACGGGAGCTAACGGCCTACCGGCAGAACTATTCAAACATGTTGGTGATGAGCTTGCATCAGCTACTTTGCAGAATATGGTCGGACGAAAGCATGCACGACGATTGGAATTTAAGTGTGTTTTGCCCAATCTATAAAAAACAGGACCCCACAGTCTGCGTCCATTATTGTGGGATAAACCTCCTTAACATCGCATATAAGGTCCTATCAAGCGTATTGTGTGAAAGACTAAAGCCCACCGTCAACTAACTAATTGGACCTTATCAGTGTGGCTTTAGACCTGGTAGATGAACCATTGACTAGATATTCACCATGCGTCAAAACTTGGAAAAGACCCTTGAGAAGAGGATCGACACACACCACCTCTTCGTAAATTTTAAAGCCGCCTTCGGCAGCACGAATAGGAGCTGTCTTTATGCCGTTATGTCTGAATTTGGTATCTCCGCAAAACTTAAACGGCTATGTGAACTGACGTTAAGCAACACTAAAAGCTTCGTTAGGATCGGCTTCCGCGTCGCTGTTGACAGTCATAATCTTGCAGTCGTAGAAACTCTCGTCTCTCTAGGAACCAGCATCAACACCAATAATAATGTTAGCCTTGAAATCCAGCGCAGAATCACTCTTGCCAACAGTAGCCCCTTCGGCCTGAGTAGACAATTGAAAAGTAAAGTCGTCTCTCGACGAACGAAAACCAAACTCTACAATTCGCTCATCATACCGGTCCTACTATATGCCGCTGAAGCGTAGACGATGTCAACATCTAATGAGTCGGCCTTAGGAGTTTTCGAGAGAAAAGAAAAAAAGGCAACGGCGGATACCACAGACGATGGAACGATGAGCTGTACGAGTTATACGATGATATTGATATAGTTCAGCGAGTGAAGAGATAGCCGCTACGCTGGCTAGGCCATGTCGTCCGAATGGATGAAAGCACTCCAGCTTTGAAAGTATTCGATGCAGTACCAGCCGGTGGAAGCAGAGGAAGAGAAAGGCCTCCACTTCGTTGAAAAGACCAGGTAGAGAGGGACCTGGCTCTACTAGGTATCTCCAATTGGCGCCAAATAGCGAGAAAGAGGAACGAATGGCGCAATGTTGTAAAATCGGCTATACATGTATGTGTGCCTACATGCTTTTAATTTTTTGAGATCCTGAAAATGTTAAAAGTTAAAATCATAATTCACGTCCTTTAGTAAGGAAAATTGATTTTGCTGCTCGTTATGGTTAAAATTTCCACTACGAAGCATTTAAAAGCGAATATAGTTTTTTAAATACAATTATTTCAGCGCATTTCATTGCTGAAAATTTTAAAATGATTCGCATGAAAATTGATTTTTTTATATACGTGTATATACATATGTATTTCTTTTCGTCATTATTAATGCTTACCGCAAAAAAATTTCCATTTCACTTACACCGTTAATACTTTCAATTATGAAATACTTTATACGTATGAAACAGCAGTAGTTGAAAGGTGAAACAAATAAGTGGCAAAAAGTGGGGATTAAGTGTGGCAAATAAGTTGTAAAAATAATAAAAAGAGGAGTTAAAGAAAAAACCAAACCTTAATGAAAGAAGTAGTGAAAAATGCAATTCAGTGGTTGTTGTTTATAACAAAACTAAAGAAAAATTTGTGGAAAATCGGAAAATGTATCAAAAAAGTAGTACTCAAAAAATAAGAGAAGAGTGGCAAAAAATTTAAACAAAAAATTATGAAAAAAAATTAATGGAAAAAAGTAGCAAAAAGTCGCAAAAACTTGTTGAAAAAGTTGATGAAAAATAGGCCATGATACGAAAAATAGCAGTGAAAAAATACTAGAAAAAATTGGTACAAGTTATCAAAAAATATACCAAAAAAGTTAACTATAAAAAGCAAAAAAAATTTTTAAAAAGTACTAAAAAGTAGTAAAAGGGTAGCAAAAAATTTATGTTAAAATTATAAGGTAACAGAAAAATGGTTGATAAATCATTGAAAATTACATGAAAAGTAGTTGAAAAGACAGTAAAACTTCCAGTAAGAGTAATAGGAACGGCATGAAAATAGTAGTAGAAAGTAAAAGTGATAGTAAGAAAAATGGTAGTCAAAAAGTAGTAGAATGTAAAAGACAATGTTTACCAATAAAACTAGTAGAAAAGGTAGTAAACATGATAGAAAAAAGAGTAGAAAAAAAAAGATAAAAACTTATAGTAAAAGTACCATAGTAGAAAAGATAGTAATAGTAACAAAATACAACAGTAAATGTTATAAACAAAGTAGTAAAAATACCAGTAATAGTAGTAGAAGGAAAAAGCGTAAGAGCTAAAGTAGTAGAAAAAATATTAAAATAGTCGTAAAAAGTATTTATGAGTAAAAGTAGTAGAAAAGGTAGCAGAGTAGTAGAAAAAGTAAAAGTTAGAGTAGAAGAAAAGATAATAAAATAGCAGTATAAAGTAAGAGTAAGAAAAAAGAAAAGGTGGTAAATTAGTACTAAAAGTAACAGTAACATGAAATAAGAACAGTAGCAAAGTAGTAGAAAAAAGTAAAAGTTAAACATGTTAAGGTAATATAAATAGTAGGAAAAAGTAATGGTGAAATTAGTAGATAAGTAATAGTAATAGTAGAAAGTAACAGTAAATGTATTAGAAAAGGTAGTAAAAATATAAGTTATTGTAGTAATAATTCGAAAGTAGCAGAAATAGAAATAAAGTAAGAGCAAAATTAGTAGAGAAAATAGTAAAATAGTAGAAAAAAGTAAAAGTTAAAGGAGAAGGGAAGATAGTAAATACTACTATTTTTAAAAGTAAGAGCAAAAGTATTAGAAAAGATTATGAAATAGTAGCATAAAATAACAGTAAAAATAGTAAAAAGGTATTAGAAAATTACGGCGTTTTTAGTAGTGGGAAAAATTATGAAAAGTATGCGCAAAAGTAGAGAAGAAAATAATATAATAGTGGAAAAAAGAAAATTTCAAGTAGAAAAAAAGATAGTTAAATAGTAGTAAAAAGCAAGAGCAAAAGTATCAGAAAAAATAACAAAATAGTGGTATAAAGTAGCAGTAAAAGTAGTAAAAAGATGGTAAAATAACAGTAATTGTATCAGAAAATTACTACCTTTTTAGTAGTAGAAAAGTTGTTAAAAGTATGAGCAAAAGTTGTGGAAATGGTAGTAAATTAGTAGCAAAACAAAGAGCAAAAGTTATAGATAAGGTAGTATAAGTAGAAATGTTAGTAAAATGGAGTAAAAGTAATAAAATTAAGATTAATTAAGAGTAAAAAATAATGAATATTAATAAAATAGTAGTAAAATGTGGAAGTAAAAGTTGTGGAAATGTTACTATTATTAGTAGTAGAAAGTGGGAGTAGAAGTAGCAGAAAAAAATAGTAAAATATAATAAAAAAATAAAATAGTAGTAAAAACTGAGAGTAGAAGTTGTAGATAAGGTAGTAAGCGTAGTAGAAAAGTTGGTAAAATGGAGTAAAAGTATTAAAATTAAGATTAATTCAGAGTAAAATATAAGGAATATTAATAAAATAATATTAAAAAGTAGGAGTAAAAGTTGTAGAAATGTTACTATTATTAGGAGTAAAAAGTAAGAATAAAAGTAGCAGAAAAGATAATAAAATAGTAGTAAAAGGAAACAGCTAAAGTAGTAGAAGCAAAAAAAGTAGCATAAAAACCAAAACAATATTTGAATTTAAATCTTTTGGTAAAATATGCAGAAGCGATACATAAATTTAAATACATGTGGGATTCGTTAAACCAGAAGTATAGTTGGAAACACTTACCATACTACAAAACTACGTCTGCAAAGTCCAACTGTTGAATAAGTAGCCATAGAGATGAACAGAAGTTAGTTCATTTGTAGCCGCGAACCATATTAGACGAAAAAGCCTGTTAATTTTAATTACTCAACTATTTAATCAATAAACTCTATATTTACAATTAAAACATTCTTTTATTCATAACTCACATAATCGTGAATAAAAGGTCCCACATACATACATATACATATAAATGTAAATACTAATGTAAATGTATATTTTACATGAAAAAATATATAAATTAAATTCCTCTCATAAATGATTGGGAAATAATAAAAAAATAAAATAAAAATAGAGAAAACTACTAAATGAAAATCCAACCACTTTCAAGAGAATTTGACGGAGTGAATGATTGAGTTTCGGATTCACTGCCTGCCTGCCTGAGTGCCTGAATGCTCTGCTCTGCCAGCCTCTCTGCGCTGCTACTACAAATTGGCCGATTTTTGCTTTTGATATCGCTTTCAAAAAGCGACAACAAATTAACTCAACTCTGATGAAATATTGTTGAGTACTTTGCATGCATGTAAATTGTACGTTATATGAGTACGCATACCGTATTCACGGAAATAAACACAAACACACACACACACACACGTGCACAAACAGAAGTGTATGAAAAACGGTTTTCGCGAATTTTGTGTAAAAAAGTGGGTATTTATTTATGCATGGCAACGAGTTATTTGTAAAGGTAACACAGATATACACACACTTACACTCATATATATGAATATGTATGCTTTTTTTAGTTTCAGCCATATATGGTATGAATATGCATATGACTAAATGTGTGTTGTCAATAAAAAAAAAGATCCCTTTAACTGGTCAATTTGTAATAAAATATGTGTGGCCGTGTATGTATGTATGTATGTATTTTTGTTTTCTCTACACTTTACTATATGCTCTTCTCATGGTTATGAATAGTTTATGTTATAACAGAAATATTTTACTAGCCATTTTTTCTCTACAAAACTATTAAATGTTTATGCCGAAACATTTATCATTTATATAAAAGGTAGCATTTATACAACAATTTTTCAACGTTTTCATGGAAAACGAGACACTGATTGATATGAAATGGATGCGGAACTTTACAGGCTAAGCGAAAAAAATTGGTATTAAAATGAATTTTTAGTAAAATAAGTGGGCATGAAAAAATGTTGAAAACATTTAAAAAAAAATAGTAGTTTGAGGTGTAAAAACGTGGATTTTCATTTATTTCACTAAACGGCGGAATTCAATTTAATTTAAAAATATTTTTTGGACGCAGTACCTGTTAAATATTTTTAATAATTCTATTTAAATACAGAGTATATAGATTTTATTTAATAATACAGTTTCTGTTGGATTCAAAAGCGTTTTAAATTTAATACAAAATTTCCAAAAATCGTTATTTTCAATTGGTTTATATAGGGGTGTTATGGACAAGCTTTTGGGGTTGTAGTTACCCTCCTACTCGTGAGTCTACGTTGCGCACCCTGGAAACGTGAGTAACTATTGTTCAAGCTGCTGTAACCAATCCGTGTGGAGCCTTTCATCAGGGGTAAAAGAGTGGAAACTTCAGTAAACCATCCCGATGTAGTCGCTTTAAGGCTTCGCTGACGTCTAATTGCAGCCTCTGTTCACAAGATCGCTATACAAAATGAGTACTAAATACATAAAAACGTACTCGCTTAGCGACATTGTGCCCTGGGTTTAGGAATCGCCACGTATAAGCCAGCTCCACTTAAAAGTTTATCAACGCCTCAGATGAGATACTCTACTTTTAATGACAACCACTGCAAACGTATTAAGGACCGTGATTTAAGGGCATGCACCTGAAATGTCCGATTTCTCAATCGGGCAGGTGCTGCTGCCCAGCTATCTTACGAGAAAAGGCTGATAACACCGACGTCCAAGAAGTATGATGAACGGGGCAAGAACGGAAACGCATAGTCCGTGGAACATTTATAAGAGAGTGCTAATCTGGTTTCGGATTTGTCAGAGAGACACTATCGCCGAGTGCTGGAACACATCCGGTTGCATTGATATGGGCGCCGGAGATGAACGAGACGCAGATGAAGAAGCTACAGGCCTGCCAAAACACCGCCCTCAGGACCGCGACAGGAAACCTTTTGATGTCGCCGGAGCATCACTTGCGCAAGGAAGAATCTATGCTACCAGTTAAAGAGCATAATGCTTTACTGTGCAAGCAAATTCTATTGGGATGCTACCGCAGGGATCTTACTGAGGTTGAACCTCCACCCAGGCACATCAGAAAGGCAGTACTAGACTTAATGGACAACAACAAGCAATACATTAAACTACCGCTTAACCAGACGGCATACAGACAGGCACTGAACGCAATTCACTCGGGGTTAAACTACCACCCATAGCAGACGAAGAGCTCGCGCTGCTTTGAGAGACCCGCATATTACTGGCGCAACTTATTTCTGGGGCAGGTTAAACTCCTACTTATCCAGACTCGACCCCAACATATCCAACACATGTCTTGCATGTAGAGAGTCTCCGCACGATACTAACCACCACTTCATGTGCCCCCTGAAACCGACCCCCTCTTCCCCTGGTCCCGTTGAAACAGCTCGTTTTATGGACCTTTCGTTAGATGACCTCACTGACTCAGATTGATTAGCCTGTCCCTAACGGGTTTAGCGAACTGCTACAATAATAACAACAACACTGGGGTTCACGCCGGTGGATGAACGTCTCACTGAAACTCGAATCAAAGCGAAATTTTTTTACATTTCTATGATGTGACCACGAGTGTCTTTTATGAGCGCGTGAAACATACTTTAATTCCAGGGTGGGTATCTTCTCAAAACGGTTGAGGATGATCGACTACGATTGTAAGATGCGTCAGCGTAAAGAGTTCTTAAGAAAAAGGTTTTGTGTCAGAGCGGTCGCTACTTGAACCTTTTCATAGCTGGGTAAATGGACGTCTTTTCCATCAGCCTCGATTAGGGTTTCGGGTTCGCCATTTTTAATTGCCATCCAGGAGGCTGAAAAAAGTGTCATCCCCATAAATTCAGTATCCTCCAGAAATCGGCTTTCATACTACCACCTTGGTTCCTACATAAGTATGCTCCGGTATTGAGACCTTCTGTGAGCTGGCCTTTTTTGGCCAGCTCCTCAAGCTCTTCATACTCTCGCATTCTGGTCTGTATATATATTTTCTTCAAATGCGTTTTGCTTGCCTCTTCAGCTCGTGGTATTTATTGTACCTTGTATGAGTTGTGGTTGGCGGCCGCGATAGCCGAGTGGTTAGCATTGCGTACTGACATTCGGAATGCTCGGGTTCATATCCCAGTGCCAGCAACATCCAAAAGGGATGGAAAATTAATTTAAATAAAAAATTAAGTTAAATTTTCTAATTGCGGTCGCCCCTCGGCAGGGAATGTCCACCCCTCCGAGTGTATTTCGGACATGAAATAAAAAAAGGCTCCTCGTAAAAAACCGTAAGCCGTTCGGAGGCGGCTTAGTATAAACTGTAGGTCCCTCCATTTGTTGGAAAAACATCAAGACGCAAATCCACAAATTGGAGGAGGAGCCCGACCGAAAAATCGCTTCAGCGGTTACAAAGCGCCAATTATATATATGAGTTGTGGTTGAGCATAATGTCGCAAGGTAGGCAGCCGGGTTTTTTCTTTACTGCGGCAATCCTTATTGTACCAGCTGTTCTTCTGGCCGGACCAAAAACCAATAGTTTCGTTTGAAATTAATGTAAAGAGCTTGAGATGTCCTCTCGTAGTTCCCTTGAGTGCTCTCAGAGAGCAGGTGTTCGACAGTCTGTTGTGATTGCAGCTTATCGACGTCGGTCTTCCATGATCCAAGGCTCAACACGAGTTGGTTACTGCATCTTGGATAAAGGTTGTTTGTGTGTAAATTTTTATAAATTATTTTTTCGAATATCAAGCTCAGTTTTTAATTAAACACAATCCTTAAATATTTAAATGAATTTTAACAATAATATTATCCTTTGCTTATGTTATTGCTTTTGTTGCAAATAAATTTTTATTTTCACATGCTCAGCACGTCAAATAAATATTTTTTTTTATTATTTATACCTCATTGGCTATTCAAATTATATACAAGTCATAAATAAATTATTACGCAAGCGAGCTAAAAAAGGCGATGGTAGAAAGGAAATTCAAGAATTCAAGAAACCTTTGCCAAGAAACTGAACCAAACGAAAAATCGAATATTTAAAGAGCCCAAAAGCAATCATGTGGAATGGAATTTTTCACTGCATACCCGTTCAGCTTATACCGTTAAGTGGGCACATAAAAATTACCCAATTCAATTCCATTCAATTCAATTTCGCTCACACGAACTTTAAGTTTACTTGCTTGGGCAGGGGGAGGTCCTTCATTGCACTTGAATGGCGTTCGATTGATACATATAATACATATATTTTTATTGCTTTATTACTTTTTAGCTCAGTATGTGTGTGGCTGTTCGTCTTTGTTTGTATGTGTGTGTGTGTGTGGGTGTCTATGTGTTAGTTGCCAAGTGAGCCAAAATGTCTGCTGACAGTTGCAGGGCTTCCTTTTGGATTGCCAAAAATACGAAAATACAACAAAAATTTATTTAAACGCGCACATTCAATGGGCTTCACACACACACATACACATACACATAAATATATGCATATGAGTCCGTATGTGTGTGTGTTGTAAGATTGCCTCATTGTCTGTGCCTTTCTTGCTAACCAGACAAAGCATCGCTATTGTCCTGCCAAAAATAGTGCAAAAGCGAATAAAATAAGAAAAATAAGGCAAAAAGAAAGAGCAACAAATGCGCCACTATGACGACAATACCTACAATGCCGCATTGGGGTGAGGGTGTAGACTCACTTTCTTTCGACCGACGGCAAGAGCGCTAGCAGCGGCGCCGTCTAGACTCGATCAAATGGCGCGCGCTACACAGTTAACCTTCCACAGGCGACAAAATGGATAAATAAAAAATGAAATGAGAAAAAGAAAATGATAGCGCAGAGAAAAGTACAACTACATAAAGAATGCAAATAAAGAGCAGAAGGAAAAGAAAGCAAAGAATTGTTGTTTGTAAGGAGAACGCTTGGCCTTATTTGTTTGCTAGAGAAGCTATAAAACGGCACAAATAATAACAATAACACCAACACTTAGTTGAATTGCGGCTCAAATGAAAGCTTAGGAATATCGAAAGTGATGGCAAAGAGGGAGGAAACCCCAGACTCGCTGCAGTAATGCCTTCCTGATTCTCACTCTTCCCACACCGACTGTTTGTCATGTAATTTGTTTGATTGGTCTTCCTTATTGCTATTGTCTGTCTCAAATGCTTTAGCAGTTCAGTTGTGCGTAGAAAGGATTATAGAGCTAAACATTTAGAAGGGGGTAAAAGTGAGGCATTTTAAAGCGGGCGCTCTTATGAGTCTGCAAGCCTTTTTGATGCCGAATATAGCAGCTTTCGTAAAGGAAGAGCGAAGGTGCTGCTTGCAGCTTTAACTGCTAAGTTCCAATTCCTTTGGAAGTAGTTTCGAATGAGTCAAAACAGCAAGAAAAGAACCTAGCTTTCTGTGAAATAAGATCCTTTGAGTTTTCAAAAAGGCAAAGACTGGCAAAAGAGCTTATCGGCATCCCAAAAACGGTGGTCTATATTAATATACTAGAGTAGAATTCAGAGATCATAAACGTTGGGGAAAATCTCCTCTATAAGAGTTTTTATGAATCTCAGCCATTTCTCTCTACCGAACACTCGTTATGTTATTTCTACTCTTGAGTTAGAGGACCAATGAAATATTTTTCTCAAAGACTGAGGAGTATACGTATTTCATTGATCCAGAAGGAGGCAGAAGTTCCACTATAATCAATAACATCGGTTTGACGGGAAGATGTCTGAATATGTGCTAGTATAAAGCAGCGAGGGGAAAATGAGTCGAGTGTAGAGATTGTAATGTCAGCTGTTCTGCGGAGCGTACTTTGACGTTGAGGAGATTATGAATGTCACGGCATTAGTGGGAATGCAATTATCTGCCACGATAGAAGTGTGTGGACCACCGCCTTACCAAACGAAACCGAAACAGTATAAGGAACGACACGTATCTCCCTTCCAGTGCCATACTTCAAGTGAGTTGTAAAAGCAGCAAAGGAAATTAAATTATATGACGAATTCCGATGGGGGGAGTAAATGACCGCTGCTAACATAATAGGAAGGAGAGTAGGTCCTCGTCACCCCTAAACAAGTGATATTCGTCAAGGTGTGAATTAGTACCTCACCTTTTTAAACGGAAATAGATTCCCACTACCTCTGAATGCCTGAACGCCCTTCTATATTTATAAATAATATTAGCACTTTGCAATCTCTTAAGCGATTTTCGACTGAGCTCCTCCTCAGTTTTATGAATAACTTTTATTACATGCGGAGGGCTTGACAATTCCTGCCGCGTACCAATCGCAAGAAGGGAAATTATTTTTTTATAATATTGGATGTTGGTCGAACCAGGACTCGAACCCTAGCCTTCCGAATGACATCACACAATGCTAACCACTCGGCTATTTCAATACTCGAAAAAATTCTCATCTTATGCGAAATTGGTTATCAATGAAAATATCTAGTAGCGATGTTTAGATGCTCCTGTGCTTCAACTTAAGTCTTTGATCTTTTTTTAATTTTTTATCTCTTTAAAATATAATATCCAAGAATTTACCGACATATAATGCATAAAATCTTCCAGACGCACTACTATATGAATTTCATGAACGAGCAATGAGAGAAAAGTAGAGAGAAAATATGCTCGCGCTCCTCGCTCTCTCCAACTGTTTTCATTGCCATGTAAGCAGGCTTAAATCTCACACAACTGTGGCATAATAAATTTATATATTTATACAGGAAGATCTGCATATTAGATATGCGCAAGTTATTCTCTCTCTCTCCCTCTGTTTTGCTCCTGCCAAAGTAGAGTATATCTCCCCTCTCAACATCTCTTCGACTCGCTCGATCAGACTTTTCGTAACGCCTACGTAACACATGCACTAGTTTACTTCTCAAGCCCAGCGCTCATAAAAAACTAAAACCAAATTGGATAGAGTATGATGGGTAATGTAATGAGCTTTTTGGTAGCCGAAAATGATTAAAATTATTGAGAGAAACTTGACTTCGGGCGGATTTCGTTTATTTTATTTCCGAGAATCGACCATTGTACAGGGTGTTCTCCCTGTTTTATTGGGGCTTTCAGAAGAAAATGTTGGTCAAAGAGGCAAGTTCTAACGAAGGATAAGGTGTTAGCACTTTAGTAGCGTGACAGACAGTTTAATTTAAATCAGATTGACTTATAGGTATTGGTTCATGCACTAGCACACATCTGGGATGGAGAGATTATTATTAATCATAAACACACTGGTAGGGACTCTGTGATGGGTTGGTCGGTAGTAATGAGCTGATGGGCTAATGCTATAGAGCTGTCAGCAAGAATACGGCCAGGCGCCACGATATCAGTTGGTGTGTCGGAGGTTTATCTACGTAAGCTGATCAATGCGTTTGCGGTTCCTTGCAATTGTCGGTTTTACACTCTCTACTGAAGTGCCTCCAAGGTAGAAGATCAGTGAATTTAACATGAAAGGTCGAAAAGTGCTACCCGGCGTACCCGTTTTCTGTTCTTAAATACCTGCCTTAGTGGTAGGAATGGCTGCGGCAGGAAAATATCTTAATGCTAGCAGCCTTATCTTTAATGAGAATCAAGAGGGTTCCGAAACTACCAATGACCCCTTTCTGACGCCAATAAGTAGCTGTTGCGTTGATGTTATGCGCTCTATCCTGATGGGTTTGCTCGAGAATTCCGAATCCAAAACTTTGTGAAAAAGGAATTTCATAACGAATTCTGGGTTGTCATTGATGTTTGCTAGCCTAATACTGAGGTTCTACAATAAACTAGCAAGAATTACATTTCCTTTTGATTCGTTGCATTTGCCCCCCTTCGTACTGGTCCTTCAAAGTAAAGTGATTGGTCTTCGCTGTCCCTAAACTCCCCAGAGGAAGAAGAGTTCCTCGCTGACTCTAAATAGCTGATCTCTCTTCTAAAGGAGAGGGATTAGATTTTCGTAATAAGTTTCATCGACCTCAGTAATGAGTTTCGGGCAAGATGAAAATTGGTTCGTCTGCAATTACTGCTGACGTTATTTTTTTGGTAGTGGAAAATTGGGTAAAAAATAGTTGTCGGAAGATGAACATCTTGGGCACATTTTTTTCGTGAAACCTTACATAATATTGAGCTTGTACTAAGAAAGGGTCGAAAAAGACCTTAAAAAAAGGAGAGACATCACAACAAAATCTCCAAAATGGTTTTACGCAGATAAAGTAGAGTCTTCAGCTAAACCTAGAGATGCTTTGACCATGATCTACAAGCTGATTTCGATTTATTTGCGAGAAGAGAACAATGCTCGCTCTTCAAAAGTCTTTAAAAGCCGTTAAGTGGCATGAGTATTGGGTACAAAACGTAATGAGAAAATAAGAATGAGAGCACACAGATAAATTTACAACTAAAAACCGCAAACAAACGAAGAAATGTGTGGAGAAGTGAATGAGCGAGCGAATTATAGCAAAACAAATGAGCAGATAAAGAAGCTTGTAATCGGAGCTGAAAAATGCCACAAACAGAATGTCAATAATCGTAAATGAAAGCTGGAAAAGCGCAAAAAAGCCAACGGGAAGACAACAATAATAACAATAAAAGGAAAAGTAGTAGAGCTTGAAGACGATAAAGGCAGAGAATTTAAGTAAAAATAAAAAATAAAAAAAAACAAAAAATAAAATTAAATACAAAACGAAATGAAATGAAAGATAGTATTATAGCAATTGCAACATATTGTTAGTTGTTTCAATGCTTTGTTGCCAGACACAGACACAGATACAGGCACATATCTGTAGTAGTATTTGCTGCAACAAAGCGAACAATGGACGTAGTGTTGTCAATATTATTGTTGCCGTTGTCTTCACTTGCACTTACATTACTGTTTTTATTGTTGTTGTTACTGGCTTTATTTGGTCTGTTGCTGTTGATGTGTTGGCTGCTGCACACTACACACATACACACACACACACAGAAACAAAGGCAATGCAATTGTAACAAAAGGCATTAGCAACAGCTGCTCATATACTGCAGTGTCTCTGCGTGTGTGCTTGTGTACATGTGTGTGTGTGAGTGTATATGTGTGTGTGCAACAATCATAAAATGTAATGTACAACAATATGTTTACAAATGACAACAACAACAGCAATATCAACGACAATAATAATGTGTTTGCACTTCGAGTTGGTGCGGGACGAGAGGCAGAGAATAAAAGAGAGTAAGAGGGAGAGAGAGTGTAATTTTAATGACTTAAAGTGCTGCAGCTGAGTTTCGAATGATGTCTGCCCTGCGGGGCAAATCCACTATCAGCAAAAATGGTTTCGTTATAAATGCCACAAAGTGGCATGTCCACACACTCTGTTGGTCATTGTGTAAATAAGTATATATTTAACTGTATGTATGTGTGTTGTTGCTTGTTGCAATATACACTTTTAATCGCGCTTCCTGCTGTCTGTCTTTGCTGTAGTTGTTGCTATAGTTGTTGCTGTGTTGCTGCTGCGAATGTCATGCAACTTTAATGACCACACCAGGTGTCCATCACTTGAAATGTTATTGCCCTTTTCTCTCTCTGCTCTATACATCACTTTGTGTCACAACACATCCATCTACACTTATGCATATCAGTGCATTGTTGACTCTTTTGCACTTTTTGCTACGTGTCTTTTAACAATTAAATGCTAAGGGGAATTAGTGAATTTTGGGGTAATAATTTTGTGATAACATGAACTCAAATACACACTTGGTGGTCGCTGGTTTTATAGCTGGGACATGTCCATAATATTTCTGTTTCATGATTACTCATCTTTACTCAAATATACATATTTTAAGCGCTTAAAACATTAGGTGATTTAAAAAACTAATGATTAATCGAAATATCAGGTCTGGTAAAAAGTAATCCATTATTTTTTCATTTCATCAAAGACTCTATTTATCATAATTCGATTCATCCAATTTATACCAAGCCTATACATTTTTGTCCTAATTTTATTATGCCTCTCTCATAGAAAGCATCCCAATTGGCAAACAATTTGGACAATCGATTTTTACAGGCTTCTCTTGAGGTTGAATCTTCATCAACTAAATCATACACCATAAACGGGAGGAAATGTTAATGTGTAGGGCTTGGACTATAAGGTAAATGTATAAGAACTTCCCAAACAAGCTTAAGGAGCTTCTGACGAGTCACTATCGATGTGTGTGGTCTGGCGTTGTCCTGATGAAGCACAAAACCCCTCCTGGTGGACAAAGCTGAGCGCTGCTGAGCGACTGCTTCCTTCAGACAGTCCAATTTCTGCCAAAACAGGTTCGAAATAAAAGTATTGGATGAGTGCATAAGTTCGTGCCCGATTCCGCTGGATGCCGTACGAATCGTTTGAGAGTGGCGCTCGTGAAAGAAATATATACATATTATATATCGTTGGAAAGGTGACAGTCCGAACTGTAAAACAAGCATAAAATAACTTCATTTTGATTTGAGTTGCTTAGTGAAAAGACGCATGGAAGATGAACAACGAAAAAGATCATATGCGTCATATTATATTAAACGAATTCCGCAAAGGAAAAACAGTGGGCGCTGCAACTAAAGATATTCGCGAAATTTATTTGGACCGTGCTCCAGCACTCCACACAGTAAAGAAATGGTTCGCGAAATTTCGTTCTGGAGATTTTAACCTCGAAGATCAACCTCGCAGTGGACGGCCTTCTGAGCTTGATGACGATGTTCTAAGGACTTTAGTTGCGAATAACTCACGTATTTCGACGGAAGAGGTTGCCAGTGAATTGAACGTCAACAAATCAACTGCGTTTCGTCGTTTAAAAAAGGTTGGGTACACTTTGAAGCTCGATACATGGGTGCCACATCAGTTGAGTCAAAAGAACAAAGTGGACCGTATGTCAACAGCAATTTCTTTGCTTCGACGGATCAAAAACGAACCTTTTTTGGATCGGCTCGTGACTGGTGATGAAAAATGGGCCCTGTACAACAATGTTCAACGCAAAAGAACATGGAAACAGGCACACGAAGGGGCGGAACCGATGTCGAAAGGTGGATTGCATCCGATGAAGGTACTGCTGTGCATTTGGTGGGATATCCGAGGCGTGATCTATTTTGAGCTCTTGCCAGCTGGAGAAACGATCACTGCCAACAAGTATTGTCAGCAATTGGTCGAATTGAAGAAAGCAATTGATGAAAAACGTCCGATTTTGGCCAATCGCAAAGGAGTTCTTTTCCATCATGACAACGCCAGGCCACATGTTGCAAAACCGACCCTGGTCAAACTGAAGGAGATGAATTGGGAAATCATGCCGCATCCCCCATATTCACCCGACATTGCACCTTCTGATTATCATTTGTTTCGATCGCTGCAGAACAATTTGAATGGAAAAAAATTTAAAAATGTGGAAGACGTCAAAAACCACCTTGACACCTTTTTCAACGAGAAACCGCGCGATTTCTATGAATCAGGCATCCGTAAATTGGTTGAACGTTGGGAGTGGATTGCCGAACATGATGGCGAATACATAATTGATTAATAAAAGCGCTTTCTTCAAAAAATTTCAATTTTAGTTTGCACTTGAAATCGGGCACGAACTTATGCAATCATCCAATAGATGATCAACAAAACCTTCCCAAACACACAACAAAACCTTCCTAGCCATCAATACTGATTTGGAGGCCTTTGAAACCGGCTCACTGCCCTTCGACTACGACCGTTTTCATTTGATGTTGACGTTAGTGATACACTTTTCATCACCAGTTACCTGTGTTTCAGAACTTTGTTGATTTCCTTACGATTCAGCAGCGATTCGAAGATTGAATTTCGTTCCAGGAGGTTTTTTTCTCATAAGCCGCCTCATAAGGGGTGATGGATTTTTTACGAGGAGCCTTTATTTCATGTCGTAGGGCTTGCCATTTCCTGTCAAGGAGCGACCGCAATATGTGATTTGATCGTATCCAGGAATTCGTTGTGGATCTAAGACCTAAATAATATTTTTCTGTTCAGACACAGATGACCTACAAGTAACATTGTATCTAATGGAAGGTAAATTGTGTTTTAATTACAAACAAAAAAAGGGCAATAATGTTAATTTGCTGTTTTTAATTAACATTATTTTTAACATTAAGAAATAGCTGAGTAAGGGTAATTGATATTTCTATTTTATTATTTAGAAAAAGTTTTAAGTTGGTTTTTTTTAAGATATTTAATTTATAATAATACATAAATTATTGTATGAAATTTTCTGAACATTTATAAAATATAATTATGATATATTTTTTATGAAAATGAATTCTTACCATCTCGCAGGTAAATATTTTTTTGTTTTTCTGTGGCGTGCTAGAATCACCAGACTACTTTGTGAGCTTACTTTGGAGCATTTCACATCCAACTAGCCATGAGAGAAACAGCTTTCTCATAATTCTGCGTCTATGGTTATTGCGAAGCGTACTTTAATGGAATTCTAGGAATAAATACAGATACAGAAATAATACAAATTGTACAATTTTGGTGGATTTATTTTGCGCATTAAAATAATTGGCGATCCAACTCTGAATTTAATATGTCAGTTGGTAGGCCGGAAGGCTTTAGTACATTCAGGAACTCTACCTGGTAATGAATTGCTTTGGCGGTGTATTTCATTTATGACTGAGGATTGTTCATTTTTTTGGTGTTAAGATAGCAAACTCGCATAACAATTCTGAGGGCCCCTATATCAATTAGCTTTTTACCAAATTTCACATAAATCAACCGATTTTAAAATAAAATCGATTTTTTTCGAATAAATCGGTCCCATGTCCCATCTTCTTCTTAACCGGAGTAGACACCGTTTGCGCGATTATAACCGAATTTATAATATTGCGCCATTGATTACTCTTTCTCGTCCTTTGGCGCCAATTGAAGATACCAAGTAGAGCCAGGTCTCTCTCTACCTGGTCTTTCCAACGGAGTGGATGCCTTCATCTTCCTTTGCTTCCTCCGACGAACACTGCATCGAAAACTTTGAAAGTTGGAGTATTCTTATCCATCCAGACCAAATTACCTAGCCAGTTTCCTTACTCGCTGAACTACATATGTCATTCTCGCCGCATATTTCGTACAGCTCATCATTCCATGGGCTGCGATTTCCGCCGTTCCCAACTCGTAGATGACCGTAAATCTTACGCAAAACCTTACTCTCGAAAGCTCCTAACGCCTATGCCTGCGCATCATATAGCAGAACGGGAACGATAAGAGACTTTTATAGTTTGGTTTTCATTCGCCGAGAGAGGACTTTACTTTTCAAATGCCTACTCAGTCCAAAGTAGCACCAGTTGGTGTTAATACTGGTTCCAAGTTAGATGTATGTTTCTACGACTTCAAAGTTATGACTGTCAACAGTGATGTGGGAGCCAAGACGCAAATGCAATGACTGTTTTTTTGATGAAGAGGTATTTTTCCTTGCTCTCGTTCACTACCAGACCCATATCTTTCACTTTTTTAACCAGTCTGGAGAAAGCAAAACTCGCGGCGCGGTTGTTGAGACTAATCATGTCAGGTCCCAGCTCCACTTTCCGGAAAATCCTTTCTTATCGGTTCCATACGTTATATGCAGAACACACCTTCCAAATTTTAGATCTCCACGATTGTTGGCTTAGGTTGAGATTTGCTCTGTCAGTCGTTGAGGTCAAGACCTTGTATAGAGATTATTTTTTTTATTTTTAATTTATCTCAGCTGTAATGAAAAGTGTATAGATTAAAGTCATACGCAGACTAGAAAAGAGTGAAATTATATAGAAAAATATTTTTTAAAAAATGTCACTGCAAACGAAATTAATTCATCTGTCAAGTGAAAGACAATTTTTTATAAATCCTAATAAAAATATATGTATGTATGTACGTGAGTTCCTTTGAAACCTTTGTCAAATTCAAATATCACTTCATTTATTGACACCCGCATTTGTGCGCAGCTTAACAGATATCAATTTTTATATTTTTATTTTTAACACTCAAATATTTCCTTTTCGCTGTACTCGTTTATATCTCTCCGTCCGCAAATCGATTCGCCCATTTACCTGGCCGATGGCAAGCAATCAAATAACTTGTCACAGATTTTACAAGGGTTAACAAGCGGATATATTACAAGAGTGGCGTGAGAAATGATACTCGCATACTTATATACATCTATATATAAATACAAATGTCACGTCACCAAAAGCCAAAAGCAGCAAATTTTTCATATAAGCAGTTAAAGAATGTATATATATGTACATATGTATATACAATTTAAATGCAAGAAAAAAGTAAAAATAAAAATATTGCAAAAGAAAATTGAGGTAGCACCCCGAAGACGCAACGCAACGCAACAAAACGCATCTATCTTCATTTATAACTGTCAACTATTTCAAGAAGTAGAGCGGGTTAAGCGACAAGGACATGCTAGCTAAGTGAATGCACTCATAGCCAAAGGAGCTGAGTGCGGAGAAAAGACTTATGCTGTTGACATTGTTGTTGTGTAAGTATAATACTATATCTCCTTCCAAACTGTACTAACTATTAAGGATATTTGCCATATATCCTTACTATTTCACTCACACACACACGCACGCACGCACGCTCACGCTTGACTCACCACTGCATAAAGCAACAGGGAGAAATTAAATTCAAATACGATTTTGTTTAAACTCCATTTGTATTTTATTGCAAATCCAAGTGTCTGTCTTAAGAAAAGAAAAAAAAGTAGTTGAACGTTCATGTAGGAAGTATCACACCGCTTATAACAGCTGCTGGGGGTGTGGAGAGCAGGCGACTGACTAAGGGATTTACCATAGTTTCGAGTTTGCATGTGTTGAGCACGTTGAGGCGCTTATTTAAAATAAATCGACTGTTCATGCATAACAAATGAAGGTGAGTACAGACGGCAGCAGCTCTTCTGAGACAATGTGCGGGCTTATGCCACAAAATGAGCGTGTGGCGAAGGGAGTGAGGAGTTTGTGAGACTGTAGGAGGATGAGTTGCTGTGATACTTTAAATATAATGCAAGCTTAAGCCAACATGTTATTCCCAGCTTCTGTTCAGTGATACGCAGTAGATACATATGTACGTATGTATGCAAGAAGAAGATGAGGAAAATACTTAACAGCACAATAATGTCTATGAAAATTAGGATAGCTTAGAATGAGATTCTTATGAGAAATTACTATTACTAGAATTGATTTACTATTATATAATTTTTGTTTACTAAAATGACAAGCAACATGGATGGAAAGGAATTTACGTGCAAGAAAATTGGCAACGCTGCAGGGTATTCGAGATAGAAAGAGGAAGAGATATATATGCATAGATACATATCTAAGAGAGACAGAGCTATTTATAGAGAGATGTATAGAGAGAGAGAGAGTAAGAGAGTGAAAGAGAGGGGGAGAGAGAGAGAAGGTGAGAGAAAGAGAGAGAAAGAGAGGGGGAGAGAGAGAGAAGGTGAGAGAAAGAGAGAGAAAGAGAGGGGGAGAGAGAGAGAGGGAGAGAGAGAGATGGAAAGAGTGAGAGAGATAGAGAGATAAAGAGAGAGAGAGAGATAGTGAGAGAGAGAGAGGGAATAAAGAGAGAGAGAGAGTTAGTGAGAAGGAGAGAGAGACAGAGAGATAGAGATGTGAAAGGGCGTTTTTGTAACCTAATTTAATCATATGTATTTGTGGGGTAAAAATTTTAACATACCAGCTTCGTACGACTTTTTCAAGCTTTAGCTGGAGAGCTAAAAGTTTAAGTAACTAGGTGAAAGGAAGCGAAGACAAAACGAGATATCATCTGTCATGCAGCAAATAATCAGCACAGCAGGGTCTTAGCACCAACTTCCCTGTTGATAATCATAACTTTCAACTATCTCGGAACCAGCATTAACGCCAATAGTATTTTCAGCCTGGAAGTCCAACGCAGAGTTACTGTTGCCAAACTGTTGTTGGCTGAGTAAGCAGTTGAGGTATAAAATCCTCTCCATATTTGTTGTATATCAAATTCTTATTAATAAAATTCGATTAGTTGGCTTCTTTGATGTGTGATTAACGCCGACCGTTTAAAAGAAAAACAACTGGCCCGTTATTGTCAATTTGGCTATAGTCAAGAAGAAGAAAAAAACTATAATTAGAAAATTATTCAAAAAATGTATGTAAAAATCACAAAAAAAGTTGAAAGAGACTAAAAGTATACATCAAGCCAATCTGGAGTAGAGAGAAACTCGGAGGAGAATTTTCTGGCAGGAATGTGAGAGTAACAACATATCTGCCTAGGCTGGAAAGGGTATTCAGACTCTCAATGATCAGTATCAACGGAGTACTCGAAACAACACCATCTGTAGCATTTCATTTGAATTTGTATAAGCCTCCGATGAGCTTTGTAGTAAAAACTACGCCCCAAATCAATTGAGATTCAGGACATAAGCTCTCAGTAGTATAGTATAAGCATAAGTATAAGCACACGATAGATTATGTTGTCTGGCGTCTGACTTTGGGAAAACGTTTGGTAACTAGAGTGACTGCTCGGGGATGGAACAAAGGTCGCAAACTTGGAGACAAAGTTCTGCATATCTCCGCAGATGATTTTAAAATGAATTACCTAAGGGAGGCTGCATTTTTTGCACCTTACCAGAAGCAAAAAGGTCACTCAAGCGACCAAGTTACTCCAGTAACTTCCAAACCTAAATATTTGCCACACAAATGGTAGCGAGCACCATTTGTGAAGGCCCGCCGCCACAGAAGTGCAATTCATATTTATGCGGCTTATCATGTAGCTAGTCAAGGCCCTAGTTTCATACAATACGAGATCGGCCACTGTTGCACCATTAAAGGAGTCGATCGAAGGCGATCAATGCAATAGCTGATGAATTGGCTAAAAAGCGGAAAGGGATGGACTCCAGGTTGCATATAGGACTATTAACTAGGTATTACCGGTAGGTGTCGCATGCAATCAATTAAAGTCTGGTTAAAGACAGCAAATGTAGGAAATGTAGGGAGAGTAAGACCCTTGGATAGTCAATCAGTTAAAATTGCTGAAATAAAAGATCAATGCTCAAAAATAACCCTGAATCGTTGACGGTGTCAAAAGCATTTGACAGATTCAGATTATTAGCTGGAGAGGGCCGTAGACCACTTAAAGTGCTGTCTTAGCAGTTATCTTTGCATCCAGAATTGGAGGTTGGACACAGGAATATATGGGGTGTAAGCAGATAGCGAAAGAGCTGACGTAGTAGGGCACTTCGTTTTCAATATTGATCTGTTAGAAGATTTTGGGCATGATGCTCTTTCTCTTGTAAGCTCACTAAAAGAGGGTTGACCATCAAAAATGCGAACTTAAGATGGAAAAGTGTCATGAGAGCTTATCGACATTCTCACGGGACAACTGCTGCGATAGAGAAACTGAGCAGCAATCCATCAAACGAGCTTTTAAGGAGTTGTAGAGAAGAGTAACTGGAAAAGTTGCGCTTGCTACACAAATTAGAAGAGCAGGTTGATGTAACCTTTAGAGACTTGAACTAAATAACGGTTGCGAATTGAGAATAATATGATGACCACGACTGTAGCTATCTTTCTGTGTTACATATTTATTATAATTTATATGATAAATGTGCAAATGTATGTATGTGTTCGAGCTCTGCGTATTTGCACTTGCATGCGTGCATGTATTATATGTTTAGTATATACCTATATATTGTATATAAATTCAAATCATTTCATTTTACATATATAAGCAAGTGCAATCATTCCGCTGCTTTTCTACTTCATTTTGTCATGCAAATTCACAAATCGATTTGAATTACACCACAGGCATGCGGCAAGCTGACTCAGTCGCTCATTGAATATCAACTGATCGACTCCAAACCGCAACAGCAAACGCAATTTTAAATCTAACGCTTAGCAAATATTTGCATCGCTCATTCCATGCAACTAAATTAAATGCATATAATGTGCGTGCATGCGTTCACATTTGTATGTGTTTATGTGTATGTGTGTGTATGTGAGTGTGTGTTTGTAAAATATGTTGATTTACGACAACATGACAACGCATAAATTTCTGTGATTTTACTAACGATATGCAGATAAAATATTTTTCTCAACAACACTGTTGGGCAATGCATTACTCATATATATATACCTATATGTTTTTATGTGATGTGGAATAAAAAAAAAAAGATTTTGTAGTAAGTTATTATATATGTATGTATATAAAAAAAATTAATAATAAATCTAAAATTCTGCATAACAGCAAAATGTCAGCAGCATTGCAAAAATAATAATGCAAATAAATATTAGATAAGTTGAACAATCACATCAACATTTCTCTTGCACATGAGAATTGAGTATGAATGTATGTGTGTGTAATAAAAAAATTTCCACCAAAAACTGTCATTGTCATATTTCAAATTTTTTATTTAGTTTTACTAGTACCTATGCACATATATTTACATTTTCGTTTATGAGCTTATCGTATGTCACAAAGCAAAACTCACATGCTACAAAACAAAAACAAAAACAACAACCCAAAAATGCAGCTGCCTACGCAGATATTTCAATTTTTTGTTGATGTAATTTTGGTTGACATTTTTTTCTGCTACTGTCTTTTCCTTTTTCGCCACTCTCCTCTTTTCTATTGTACACGTGTCTGTCTGCCACCGCCACTTTGTCAAAAAAATTTTGATTAGCAAACATCAACAGCCGCCGGGAACACCACAGGCATTCAGTGTTTGCGTTGTTTTTTTAATTTTTTTTTATGTTACTATTTTTTTTTGGTTATTTTTTTTCCTTATTTGCTTTCGGTGTTAGACAAGGCGGCTGTGTGGCTTTTGTTAGAAAGTCACCGCTGTGAAAGAACCATTGTTTGTATTGAATAAAAAAATTATAAAAAATTCTTGTGGCACGCGAAAATATGATTTTTTCCCTCGTTTGGTGATTGTTGTTGTTTGTGTGCAATTTTTTATAATTTTGAAAAGGTAGCAAAAAATTAAAAGATTTTCAAACATCCTACTATGATCGACATACCTGGAAAATTGGGTTCGGAAATGCTGAATTTACTGTTAATGGTCCGTTTTTTAAGTTCGATCATTTAGCCGATTAATATCAAACACACATTTTTAAGCTAACCTTACTTGGGTCGAAATTTTATGATTCTGATTTTATTTAAACATCAAAAGAGCCTTTTTTATGTCAAAACCCTAAGTTATTTGCTCTTTCTTCGATTTAGAAAACTGGTTTAAAATAATAGAATTTTCTACATTCTATTTTCTTCTAAAAATACCTCAATACGAGTATACATATGTACTTACAAATTTTCAGTAATTTTTTAATTTTTAATTTATTTAATTTTTTTTTGGCATAAAAATATAGGTAAATCGCGGTTGACTCATTTCCCTTACAAAATTGCAAAAATTGTAGTACTAACAAGTGTTTCCTCTTTTCAAGATGACTTTTTAAAACGAATTGTATTTATTTCCTTAGAAAAATAATAATCTGAAATCTTATATGTATATATCTTATGTTCAAATATAAACGAGACTGGCTCCATAAAACAAAAACGGTTAATTATTCTTCAATATTTATTTTATCCCCTTCAAAATAGTCACCATAAGAGCCGATACACATATGCCACCTTTTTTTCCAATCTTCATAACACTTCTGGTAGGCCGCTTTAGGTATGGCTTTCAGTTCCTTCTTCGAATTCTCTTTTATGACTTCAATCGACTGAAACTGCTTTCCACGAAGCGGCAATTTGAGTTTAGGGAAAAGAAAAAAGTCACACGGTGCCATGTCGGGTGAATACGGTGCTTGCGGAACAATAGTTACGTTGTTTTTGGTCAAATAATCGCGTACAAGACGAGACGTATGAGCAACAATTTTGGAACAAGTCGAGCAGACACACGTCTCATGCCCAAAACATCGTTGAATAATGCTATGAGCGGATCCATTTGATATGTTGAGCTCACTAGCTATCTCTCTTTCAGTCACACGACGATTTTCCAACACAATTTTCTTTACTTTTTCGACGTTTTCTTCGTTTATTGACGTTGCTGGACGACGATCATGGGGCATGTTCTCCAGCGACTTATACCAATCAGAAACACGTGCACGTGATAGGCAAGACTCCCCATATGCCTTCTGCAATATTTTCATTGCGTTCGTCGCACTTATTCCATTGGAATAACAAAATTTCAAACAAACATCTTTGCTCAACGTTAATTTCCATAGTAAAATTCGAAAAACACACTCGAGGTTGACTTGTTTATAGTGCCGTAAAAAAAACTATGTGACATATCGCGTTCAAATTTGACATGTAAACATACAACAGTCCTGCCAACCTAAGCAAAAAAAAGTATGGCCATATGTCTTGTCCTTGTCGAGTTATGGATAAAGTCTCGTTTATAGTTGAGCAGAAGGTATAATACATATCGGTCTAAGCTAGTAAAAAGTAATCCATTATTTTGTGTGCACTCTGGCGTTGTTCCGGTGAATCATAATTTGTCTCCTGTTGACCAAAGCTGGGAGTTTCTGGGCGATTACTTCCTTCAGACGGTCCATTTACTGACGCATTATAACAGAATTAAGAGTTTCGCCGTGGGAGAGTAGTTCCACTGCAATTGCCAAATGCCAATCCCACCAAACACACAGCAAAACCTCTCTCGATGCCAAGGATTGAGGACTGTTTTTGCCGGCCGGTATTTAGCGTTTTCGGCATATCCTGTTCTGGCAACGTCGACAGACAAATTTCATTTTCAACGATCTCATCAAATATTCGAATCACTCATTTCCTTCTAGCCTGGAGCCATCGATCACTTTATTAAATTTTCGATGATGAGTCCACAGGTGGGATAAAAATGCAAGGCTAGTTATATGACATGTGGCTTTTTTTTGAGAAGCGAGTATCTATTCGAAAGAATACAAACCAAATAGTCCAATCGAGTTTATTTAAATGACACTCGAAAAGGTTGATGCCTTAATGAACGCGGGGTGAAACGAAGCCAGACAGCTCACCTCAAAGTGGTGTTCCGCCACCACACGAAGAGAAAACACCCATACTCTTAGCGTTTGCGGACGACGTAGCTATAGTTGTTACAGGGAAATTCCTGGACAACATCTGTAACGTTATGCAAAGCGTTCGAAAGGTCGCAGATCATGGATGTCGACACCAGCCAACTTAGAGTGAAATGCTGACAAAACGATTTCACTTGAATAACTTGACTCACCACAAGTTGATATCGCTGTGGAGAGCACTGCAGCGAAATCTTACTCGAAACAGCTACAGGTTTGTTCATCAGCCGCTATAAAATTACATGGGAAATAGGAGAAGGAATTAACTTATTTATTTAAAGCTTTGATCTGCACGAACGCAATAAAAGGAGCCTAAAGTGTATAGATGATCTTAAAGGGATGGTAAAGAAGCAGTGGGCTATTGATAACACCTCTCATCAATTTAGTTAAAAATAAAACTCCAAGCATCTTTCTATGGCTATGGAATGTAGGCAGGTTAATGAGCCGTAAGAAAGTAGGTTCTTAATCGCATGACAGTTTAAATTTCTTAACGCGATTAGCCCAACGTTTAAAGACTTATATAGGCAAAGGATTAGAAATATTTTTTGGAGAAACACATACTCGTATATTATATATAATAATCTTATGTTCGCTTTGGAAAAATCCAGTAATTTCTTCTCTCCGGAAAGTGGACCAGAGACTGACCTATTCGAACATATTTTATTTATTGCTTGATTGACTTGAAATTCGGACAGGAAGACTATTCCTCGCTTTTTTTTTATGAGGAGCTTTATTTCATGTCCGAAATACACTCGGTCAGCGCGGCCGCTAACACATATCTTTGCTTTTATTGAAATTTGGAGACGTACGAGTACAGTTCGTAGCACACTAAAAAACTAAATTATTTATGTCAACTTGAAAAAGTTCTCTATCTTCAATGGATTGAACTGATTTAAAGAGTCTTTCATCATTTGCTTACATGAGTATTTTAGAATGGACCTATGTTAGCCATTTTTTTAGCTAGATTGGAAATGGATACCAAGTTTGTTTGATTGAAGCCTTAAGTATGGGATCTTGAGTAAAGTGGAAGCGGAAAGTAAAAACCCGTTACATGAGGCAAAGGCGTATTCGTTGCGCTTACATTCAATTCACAAGATTTTTTCACATTCTGTCCTTCGTTCAGGTGATAATTGGTTAAAAACTTTATTTACGTGTATTCTCCTTCATCTTCTTTTTTTTTGATGGCTCTGCCTTTCTCTCTTTCTCTCTCTCTCTCTCTAATGCGTAAAAATTTCTATTTAAATGTTTTTTAATCAAAAGCTTCTTCCAGCTACATAACTTGCTCCAGCAATTTACTCTTGCCTTTCAACTAATTACTGGCTTTTGTGTGACAAACAAGTGAAACTTTATGAATACCGCGAAAATTTATCATAATTCAAAGCCAAAAATCGCTAACTTAATTTTGTGAGCTTCACATTTTGGGTCGCGTCTAAACAACCCAAGGCGCACAAATACTCGTACATACGCGCACACATAAGCAACTCTTGGCGTTGGCATACAATCAAAACACACCTGTGGCGTAGGCAGCGACGGCGGCGAGGTGAAAGCGGTTGACTGCCTCTGTTTGCTCGTTAGAGGAAGTTTCATAGTTTACGCAGTGGGAAAACCAAATTTACTTAGGCTCCAACATCTCCACGCTGGCATATGAATATCGGCAAAATGATGAACGGGGCATATGTGTGGGTGTGTGGAGAGCTGGTTGTTGTTGAGTTGTTTGTAGCAAGAGTTACTTAAGATGCATATTGCACGCACGCACGCACGCTCGACAGGTAAGGCAACTTAATTTCCGACCAACCGCTATCGCTTGCATGAATATCAACACGCACACATCTACATATGCGCAACTCAAATTTCGCTGAGATGCATGCAACTGTGTGTCAACATTCATACAACGAGCTATCACCCGGCGAGGTATACCTTATGTTAGTGTATTTAGTTATTATTGAAGAACCGTTGCCATTTCCCCTTGCGGCTGTAACCGTTACTACAATTCATAACAGCTCGTGGTAAGCTGCGGCAGCTGTGCGAGTGTGTGTGTGTGTGTGTGTGTGCGGCTTGTCAACATAATTTATGCACGTCGACGCCTTGATTACCGGCAACTGTTGGGCGCATTCAAATGGAAATGTAATTCAGCCTGCTTGAAGCACGCGCATCGAGGTGCATATGGTACGCTAATGCCAACAACAATACGGCTGCTTGTATGCAGGTGACTTACATATGTAAAGAGACAGTTAGGCGTAAAATTGATGAGGTCAACAAAAAGTGATTTTATTTTCAAGTCTTCTTCAGCTGGGCGTGGGTCTATCGTGAAATTGTGAGCAATGTGGTATTAATATTGTGGTATTTATATAATGGTATTAGTAACTATTACTATGGGCTTGATATGATAGGTGCTACCAGGGTTTGTTATAAGTATTAGAGTATTGATATTGTGTTGATATGGTAGTATTAGTATTAAGGTATTTGTATTGGTAATTTGCTTTAATAAATATTTAGTATTAATATTATAGCAGAGTCATTGAAGGATATTGGTTATAAGTACTGCATTATTGGTATTGTTCTATGGGTAGAATGGTATCGATATTATGGTACTGATTTTGTGGCATTGGTTTAGTACCATGTTAATTTTATTGTGATATCAGTTACTGATATTGTAGTATTGATAACATGATATTAGTATTACTATTGTGGTATTTTTATTGTTGTATTGATAATATGGTTTAAGTGTTATTACTATACTTTTAATATCATGGTTATGTCATTGTGGTATTGCTTTTAAGGTTTTGGTGTTTCTACTATAATCGTCATATTGTGGTATCGTATTGGTATTAGTACTATGGCCTTGTTATTGTGGTAAACATTCTATGGTTTTAGTATCATGTAGCATTGGTACTAGTACTTTATAAGTGTTATTTTGACATCAGGTACTGATGTTATGGTATTAGTACTATGATATTAATATTGTAGTATTTATATTGTGTTACTAATATTAATATTCCAATTTCGATATTATCGAAATGGTATTAGTACTATGATATTAATATTGTAGTATTTATATTATGGTACTAATATTAATATTCCAATTTCGATATTATATATTTGAATGACATTGGAGTGTTGGTACCGACATTTTGGTATTTTGGTATATTGTGGTATTGACATTTTGGTATCGGCAATGGTATTATCATTATTTGTAACGAAAATAATAGTTTAATGTTCAAGAAAATGGCTACCTTAATGGTAGGGGGAATAAAAAATGGTAGTTGTGAGGCGAATGATAATGGTAATGGCAGTGTAAATGATAAGTTCAATCGGAATAATTTTGCGAATAGTGATGGTAATGATAATGCATATGATGAAAGTAATGGTTATGGTTATGGTTTTGGTTATGGTTATGGTTATGTGGTTGTGGTTATGGTGATGTGGTTGGTTATGCGGTTATGGTTATGGCTATGTCGTTTGGTTGTGGTTATGTTTATATGGTTGTGGTTATGGTTATGGTTATGGTTATGTTTATGGTTATGGTTATGTTTATGGTTATGTCAATGTTAGTGGTGGTGCTAATTGTATTAGTATTAATAATATTATTGGTAATGCTAATGGTTATGGTTTTGGTTATGATTATGGTTATGTGGTTATGGTTATGTGATTATGGTTATGTGGTTATGGCTATGTGGTTACGGTTATGTGGTTATGGTTATGTGATTATGGTTATGTGGTTATGGTTATGTGGTTACGGTAATCTGGTTATGGTTATGGTTATATTAATGGTGATGACAATGTTAATGGTAGTGCTAATGGTATTGGTAATGGTAATGGTATTGGTTATGTTATTTTGTTATTTGTAATTGTATTGGTATTTTTGTTTTGTGTTTTCTTTTGCTAGTACCAACTGAGACTCAGAAATTATTTTCTAGAAAATTTTGATCATTGTTCTTCACCACTGTAAGGGCATAAATTATACTCTCTTCATATAAACAGTTACCATAACATAAATACACACACATACATTTATATGCAGCGTATGGTAAGTGTATCTTAAGAATATGTGTTGAAATGTAATGAGTGCTTTTATTGTTGTAGCAACACTAACCTAAACACATACACAAACAATCAGCTACACTGCTGTATATGATGCACCTATGCAAATGTTTATATAAAATGTGCGTGCCATTTCGCCTGAATACCAGCGAAAATCTTGCATTATTATGCAACCGCATTCATACTACATACATATGTACATATGTATGTACATGTGAGAGACATAGAAAATTATATGCCTGGGCGATACATATATATCGCCTCGCGTAGCCCGAAATACATGTGTATTTAGTGCACAATTCAAGTGGAAATGTAAGAGAAAAACAACATTTCGCCAACAGTAATTCAGCTAACCAACCAAAGCAGAGCTATGAAAAACATCCTAACCAACCTTAAGCATCGGCAGCTATGGTGGCAAAGCTGCATGGCTAAGCTGTAAGCGCAAAATCTGGTGGCCATATTTACTTGCAACATTTTTATATGTGGCCCTCTAAGCTATGAATATGCACATATATAGTTGTATTTATGCATGTACAATATATACATATGTATAAGCTGTCTTTTAATTTCGTTAACTTCTCTTTTAAGCTATGTAGTCTTTGCGCTGGTGAGTTTATTTATTTAGAAAATATAAGAAAAAAAATTAAAAAAAAAAAATTAAAAAAAGAACTCATTTCATTACAAATTTTTATGAATATGCTTACAATTTGGTTTAAATAAAATAAATGGCGCATTTTTGCAACATTGTTCTTCTTACTAGTGATGATAAGAGCCTAACAACAACAACAACCACAAGAAATAGCACTGTAAAAAAATAGTTTTGTCCGTTCTTCGTGCAGCCAGCGGCGGAAATGCCTTACTAACATACTTCTACATTTCTTATATCCTTCCACAAATATCACATCTCTCATATCCGTACACACACACACACACACAACTCATATCCGTACACATATGCACATTTATACTCACTTACACATTGCCATAAAAGATAAGCGTAACAAAAAGCGTAATTTGTGAGGAAAGGCGTAATTTGGTTTGCTCTGCGATTTACGATTACTGCAAATAACGGTAGTGTTTGGTTGACAATTTTGTTTACACACTTACCATGCATACATACATATGTATGTACCAACTAAATACTCATACTGTTTGTAATTTTCGCAACAGCAACATTGTTTTTAGCAATAAATGGTTTTTAAAAGGGTTCTTAACATACACAAATGTATACATTCATACACACATACACACATTTATGTGTTGGTATGTGTTATTTATATAGTTCTGATTTACAAATTCGTTCACTGGATTTTAGGTTTTTGGGTTTTTGGTTTTCGCTTAAATCTGTTTACGAAGTAACAAATTCTCTAATGTTCACTCCTTTGTTAGTGTATTAGTAGGGCTTACAGAAGAGCCATAAAATCCGTAAAGTGTTCATGAAAAAATAGTTTATTGGGTTGTTTGCAATTTTGCTGGCGTAAAATTGGTTTTCGCCTTTGTGGCTGGATAAGGGATTCTTTGTTAATATACTTAATATTATTTTCTTTTCTGAGGCGATTTTTGAGGGATATTTGGAGTTATGTTGGCTTGAGAGCTGCAGATTTGAGGATCGTTGATTTTTATGTTTCTATTTATTTAAAATTAGTTAAAATTTGTTTGGCTTTTATTTATTTGGGATACTTTAAGCACTTTATGTGGCTTATAAAGTCCTTTAAAATACTTTCTTCCTCCTTAATGGGGTAAGACACAGTTACCAGTATTTTCCTCTTTACACCATTTAACGGTAATTGAAGACGTCAAGTGAGGTCTGGTCCTTTGCCACGTGGTCTTTCCAACAGAGTGGAAGTATTCTCCTTCTTCTGCTTTCACTGTCTGTATAATATAGCCAGCGTAGGCTCTATCTCTTGATTCGCTGTAGTATGTCAGCGCGTAAGGGAACATAATCTAACGCTCCTTTAGAAAGCTCCTAGCACCGTCTCATCAGCTGTTGTCATCGTACATGTCTCTGAACCTTACAGCAATGGAAAATTTCAAGCGACTCGAGTTTGGTTTTGCTTCGTGGTGAAGACTGGACTTTACTTTACAATTACCTAATCATTCCAAATTAGCACCTGTTGGCAAGTGTGAATTGCCATTGGATTTATAGGCTGACATTATTATTGGTGTCTTGACTAATATCTTGTACGACGAAGTTATCTACGACCTCGACATTATGATCGTCAGCAATGACGTGGGAGTCGGAACGAGAATGTGATGACTGTTTGTTTGATGGCAGGCTTGCTTATCCCGTCTTGAGAAAGCAGAACTTAGTAGGCGGCTGTTGAGACTGATAATGTCAATATCATCCATATGTATATCTCAGGACTTGTACAATATAGTCTTAGAAGATTGTACTCCCTCCATTTAGCTCTACAATCCATTTTTGGTCATTCAATAAGAGAAATTATGTGATAGGAAGTCCCATAGTCCAAAGTCTTGAAGAAGCCCTTTCCGTTTTTGAGGGAGATTTTGGTGTTATTCAGTATCAGTTTATAGGTGCAGTCGTATAAGCTTTGTTGGTATACTAAACTCAAGTATGGAAGGCTGTTTGAGATCAATGAAAAAATGCTGTGTTCCGATCAATTTCCACGTTTCTTTTCGGTCTACAAAGGTCTGAGCTTTAATCTTTCACACAATATCCTCGATTTGAATTTATATGTGATATTGAGCACACTTAGTCGTCTTATAGCTGATGGTAGGGCGTATCTTCTTATAGATTGGGCATAGTACACTTACGTGTAAGTACCAATCACCCTTTGGGGCACTGATTCTATTCAAATTTCGTTGTGGTCTGGCATTGAAACGTTTACTCTGTAGGCATTAAGAATTCGGCTTCAGCATTTCGTATGTTTCTCTTTCAATGCCATTCAGCAGGCAGTGGAAGAGCTCCCTCCATATTCATACTTAGTATGCTCTATATACTCACCAGTGCACTTCTTTGGTGCCCACAATGAGTATGTTCCGGTGTTGGAACATTCTATATGTTAACGCAGTTTGTCGTTAAATTTTCGAGCATTACCCCACTGACTAACTCTTTGTACTAACACATTTCATCTTCTCTTATATTTTTCTCTGTAAGCGCGTTTCGCTTCCATCTTCAATGCAATCCTGCATTAAGTTGATACATTTCGAAAAGAAATTTGATTTTTAAACCTTAAAATTGTCGGATCCGAAACAATCTGATGTGTATTAAAAGTCTTACCAAATAGTTTATAAGTAGATAAGCCAACGTTAATCCAATGATGCTGGGTTCGGGCTATGAAATGGATATTGAATCAAGTCTCAATTGAGATCTGTTGATTTTTGGTGACATTTCTGAGATTTCGATAGTTGAGGTCAGCATATACATATGCATATGCGTATTGGTTTCCTTGAAGCAACGAAAAATAGACTATTCTCTTCGGAAAACGCCTTAACTTTTATTTAATCAATAATGATTGTAAAGTCAGTAAGTTGTACAACATTCAAATTTAGAGTTTCCGCAACAAAATAGACGATACCAGCCTCGACACTTGAGACACTTGGCAACCAGTAAGGCAGTACAAGGAGAAATTTAGCCCAGACTACAATTAAGAGCAAAAGAATGCAGAGATTTCACTTTCTAGACGGTTAAGAAATAAACCATAGCCAAATGAGGAATAAACCGATAGACAAATATTGATATTAACAGAAACTTGTCTCTATAGCCAGCGAGAAGAGGGTAACCAACATTGAGAGCACAGATAGCCTGCTGCTCGCAACACGCATCTAAGCGAGAGGGGAGAATAATCCTGAGACTTTGCGAAAGCAACTGCCTCCCTTAGATGTATCGCCTTCATTTTTTGAAAGCAGAGAACCACTATTTAGGAGTTAAACGAATATAAGGTCAAACTCTGTGACATATAACAGAAAAGCCCGCAGTAGCAATCCCAGTCTATTGTAACTCCTCGTACACACACGCAGCAGAACCGAGTGTGAGAGTGAGTAAGCAGTAGCAGCACGTTATTGCAAGCAATCTGCAGCTGAAGCACAAGTGGTTGTTATGAAACGAGAAAAGCTCAGCTTAATTCGAAGCTTTTTTCAAACAAACACATTTTTTAGAGCCTTTAACGATTTTCAACCGAGCTTCTATTGTAATTCAATGTGTGGCAAGGCCTTGCTGCCTTTCAAGCAAAGACACATTCGAACCTCAATACGGCTGATGGATTTTTATGAGAACGTCGTTTCATTGATAAATACATTCGCCATTCATCGCCGAGGGACGGTCACAGTTAGACATTGTTTTTCTATAACTTTAGATGTAGGTTTCACCAGGACTAGTTTGCGCATAGTAACACTCACTTGCAGTGGCCAAAAATTGTTTGCTAAAAAATTATTTTCTTCTCCTAGAATGTACAATACACGAATGTACACGTACGTACTTATGTGTTACACGCAGATGTAGATATAAAATTTTGAGTACAAAGTATATAAATATAAGTTCATTTGATTTGATTATGTTTACTTTCGCAGGTGGCAAGTGGCAGTGCGTGCTTTCTTGAGCTTTTCGCTGATTATACTCGTAGTAACTGAGTGGCAAGCATGAACGCTTAGCTATCGCAAGGACTGAGTATGACTCAGAAGTTACTTTGATTATTACTACAGAGAAGTTTAAGCATAAACAGCTTAAATATTCACGTTTTAGTTTGTTTCTGTGAGACGTGAGGTGTGAGCTTTGACTTTGGTCGACTGCCAAATAGCAGCGATATCGAAATAATCTTTTTTGATTATGGGAATAATATTTTTATTAGGATTGCTATTGTGGTGCGACGGCAGTAACACATGAAACATGGAACCGAAATATTTGGTTGCGATCAGCTGGTATCTCTTTCGAAAGGACAATATGAAACAGATATGTTACACATGTCTATAAATATATAAATGCAAAACAATGTGTAAAAGTCTCCTGTCAAAATTATTACATTATTGAAGTTTAAGGTTACGCAAGCTCTTGCTCATAAGCTTCTACGTACGGTTTCATAAGAAATTTTGATAATATGTTCAGATTTTGATTGGAGGGCATGCAGATGGAGAGTCCAATCCCTGAGTGGAGACAAGTCCACGTACCACCAAAGATGGTATGCCACGAAGGCAGCACAAGGTAGGTGGTTTGGATGTCTGCTAAATTTGATTCGTTGGAAAGAGATTCTTTTATGCAGTACTGTCATTCACTTTGGTGAAGTATTTATCAATGTCACTTTATTCTGAGTTTTTGATATAATGCCCTCTGACTTACAGAGAACCCAATATGAACTTCGACAGCTGTCTTTTTGTAGCCACAATACGCGTTTCTCATTTAGCCAAGGGGATTTCAGCCCGATACACATGTAATAGCCAAGTGATTGTATACCCGCATTACCGTTCAGCTCTCCAAGAAAATTTGTCAACAACTCGATATAAGAGAGTCGGCTTACCAAGTTCTTAACGAGCGGCATGAGAAAGAGATATTGGCTGTCGAGGACCAAAGCGAGACGCATTTTCAAAGAGTATGGGAAAGGGCCACATTGAGGGAGCTGGTCGACAGAAAAATTGCTCGATGTTTTAGGAATTAATGCGAAGACTTAGTGTAAGTAAGGCTTAAGTAAATTTTAGCCTAGAGGACCAATTTTCGGTCATTTTTGCCAGCAATTCTCTCCCGAGGTGGCAGTCGTCTCTGGCTTACCTGCGACTCTACGCAGCCTCACAAAAAATGGTCCAGCATTGGCAAATCGCACAATCTTGTAGGTCATGCCGCTGATCTACCACGCGAGATAACGCGCTCACAAAAACGTATCTCTAATGAATTTTCTTGTTAGAATCGAGGTCGGGGTTAATCTCGGTTTGTGTTCATTCGCCGCAAGAGCTACGAGCATATTGGTCGTTCAGGTTCAATTCTTGCATAAGTTGGAAACGTTCGAGTCTCCTTCGTTATTCTGCTCTACAGCTGTAATAGAGTCTTCGCCGCGCAGTGTACGAGATCCTTGAGGTTGCGCATCGTCCACTAGAGCAAACGTGATGCGAAACCAAAGGGGGAAACCCCTTCAAGAAAAGCAGAGCCAGAGTTGAGTAGATTTGAGTTGATGTGGACGCATCTAGGCTTATAGCTACCACTGTGAGGCTACCATGGGCAGGCTTCTGTCTTCAACTTCTCAAGTGTTCGAATCATATCCTGGGCATTATAAAATCAACGATATTACTAATTTTCGCTGTAGTTAGCTCAGCGAAATAGCCGAAGAAGTGTTTTCCAAAGATCTTGTGCCGCACAGATGTCAAGGCTGGACAGTGACGGATGCACAGCTGCGGCAAAAACCATTAAAGTGTTAGCCCATTCTTTTCCGTGAAACCCTCTTAAGCACTGGCCACTTATTACGCCTGTAGCAATATAAATGACGAAGCGATCTAGAAGAATAAGAGGTTTTGATTTTCTCGCCTCCATTTCAATCATTGTTGTCTGGTCAAATTGCATGTGATCTCTTTCAGAGATCTAGAGTTGGCTACCTTAGCAAAGGCCAGTTTAAGCATATAACTTGCCATGGACAAAGGTAAACCTGCAGCGTGCGCATATCTTATTGTAGAGAGAAGGCATCCGTCTTTCGCTAGTTCGTCTGTCATACAATTGCCAGGGATGTCAGTGTGTCCGGGTTACATTTAGTCCAGAGTTTGTTCAGTTTACAAAGAAGCAGCGCCTGGTTTTACTTAAATTTAACTCAAGAACATGCAAAGGCTTTTCAAGCGAATTACAGGGTTACCTGCACCTCGATCAACCCAAATAAAATTATGGCTTGCTGTCGAGCTTTAGGAATTTAATTAAATTGTTCTTTGACAATTAACTCAAGAGAAAATAACTATCGTAAAACGCGAATAAACAATTAAAAATTCCCATCGAAAACTACCACACCAACACTAACGCAAGCCTCAGCACTTCAACAATTATCGCAACAACCAACAACTGTCCTTAACAGCATAATTTTAACACAATATGCGCACAGTAAATAAACAGCCAGCGGTGTGAGTGTGTGTGTGTGTGTGTGCGTTTATAATTTGCTTGCTCATAATCAAGCCCGGCAAACAGTGTGCAGCCCCACCTCCCGACCATGCCACAGTTTCCCATATGTAAATATATAGGTATATATACGTGTATGTAGATCTAAATAGTTTTCCACATTTAAGAGGCATGAGACTTTTAGCGGCAAATTTCACAAGCGTCCTACGGTGGCTGCACTTAATTTTCCCAACGCGGCGTTCAGGCTGTTTGCATTTGTAACGGTACGCCAGCATACGGTGCACGGCTCGGCTGTGGGTAAGCGACTGAGCTGAACATTATACAAGCAGAGTCAACAAAACCAGGTGCGGTTTGCCAACTTTCACGCCAACACATTTGCGATAACATAAAGCAGACGAGCGCTATGTGGGGTAAAGGAGAAGGGGAGAGGAATGGAGGTTTGGAATTAGCTTGGTAGTGACGGTAAATAGTTTGTGGGACAACTAAATGTGCCGTGGTGTTTTTATTTATACAACTTTGTTCGTTTTTAAGTATGTCTGAGTGTATGTGTATATATAAATATTTCTGCCGCTTACCTCAGCTCTTTTGCACTCTCTCTTCGTGTGTGTGTGTGTGTGTGTGTGTGGCCTAATAAAATTTTCACTTTGACTTTTATGCCAAACAAAAATACGCCACACGGCTGACAGGCAAAGCAAGGAGCGACGTTGGTATATGTGCGTTTGTGTGTGTGTGTGTGTGTCGAAAGACATTAGTGCGGCAATGACAACATGGCCACAAATGTGACTGCGCTCAGCGACCGACTTTGAGTTTGGGTTTTGTTGACTTGTTGCTAACTAAACATACCGGCACACATACACACACACATGCACACAGTTGCACAGTTAAGCCTTAAGTACAACATACATATACATATACTCGTACACAAAGCCTTGAGTCTGCTTTACTTTGCTTTGCTTTGCTTGTAGTCTGCTTTTGGGCGCCGCGAAGGCATTTGTTTATTTAAACCAATATCCGTTACGGCTTTTTGGTGGCGCAGCAACTGCTTGCTTGAGCTGCCTTTTAGTTCCAAATTGTTGTTTTTTGTTGCTCTTGTTGTTGTATTTGCCATCCTTAACTCTCTTTCTCTGGGTGTTTATTCCTTGTTGCGGCTTTTCCACGGTCTTTTGGTTATGACAGCTGTTGTTGCGGCTGCGTTGCGTTGGCGGCTTAAAGTGCGAAACAGCCAAAAGTTTGGAGTTGAAATTTATCTGCAACAACAATGATATAAAACACAATAAAAACAAATAGCGCTAACATTATCCTTAATCATCACAAACAAAATGAGAAAGAGTCATGAAGTAAGAAGGAGCTGGGCTGGTGTGGAGGTTATTTAAATCATGCTCTCTCCCACTTTCACTTCGAGTGACATTGGCTATTATAGAAGAGAATCTCAAAGCTCTAACTATGGCTCCACTGCGAAGGAGGACCTCATCGAAGTGCTCGCATGCCTGTGCAAAATGCCAATGAAAAACAAATGAAAGGCAGACAGATAGAAATATGTAAGGAAGAACGGTTCAGTCAGAAGGATGGAAGGAAAAGGCGAAATAACTGTGTGAGGTTGCCAAAAGATGTGGGGAGAAATAAATGAACTCATGAATAGATGAGGGGATTTTCAAGCAATATCGAATTTCAATCTTTGATGGTTGCCTTTACGTTTCTCTAACACAATTATAAAACCTATCTTCTTTTGAAAGCCCCTCCATGTGGCTGAGGTATTTTAATGTGGAGTCTTAAACCTTCGTGTCAAAAAATACTTGTCTAGGGGCGATCACATAGAAAAAAAAATGTGGATGTTATTTTAGCTGGGATTCGCAGTCATGACCCTTCAATTGCAAGCACAAACTTTGGGTAAATCACTTAGATGGCATGGAGTAGGTGGAAGAACTTAAAATTCCGGAAACTTAAAAGGCTCCGCAGATTCGGCTATTTTTGTTTTTTTATATTTCGCAACTTCTCTCATCAGCAGAGGAAATTTCCCCAATCTCATATGCTGTTGACTGCTCGATATTGGCGTCTGTGTAAAGCTAAATTTCTCTTGCTCCGATCTTTCCCACTTTTTCGCTACACGAAACCTGCATCCACAATCTGAGTAATCTTCGGCTACCCTCTTCACCAGCTGTACGAAAGAGTACCGGCTCGATCTAAATATTGAGACAATAAACAACAAACCAAGTTACTGCAAGTCATACTCTTCACCCTGCATATGACTTTAGTTATTAAGAAAGCGCATGAGCCCAAACGAAACCCTCAAATCACTAGCCGGCAGCTCCTAGGCTATTCTTCGCATCTTACAAGACAATTGGCTGATTGGTCCACGCTGCGCCGTTGTGGACACCGGCAACCAGCAAGTTGCAGATAAAGAAGCTATAAGTCTGTTAGAATACCGTTCTGAAGATATGTGCTTATCTTTCCCAAAATTTACTGAAAGCCCTGCCACGGCCTAAGCACAAGAGGAAAGGAGTACTTAATTTAAAGGACTTCTCTCTGCATTACATAATAGAGTCACTGAACATAAAGATTCCCATTTTATGAACTCTGTTCTCATCACCATCATCCATAACACAATAAATTCGATGAACTCGAGCAGCCTCGCGGCATCCGAGTAATACTGTCACAATTAAGGACCGCATACTATAATAGGCTCATCTCCTACCCATCCAGACGTGAACTCGACATACTCACCATGCGTCCCTCTAAAGCCCATTCCTTTAACAGGCCTCTCTCAAGTTCGAGACTGTCGAAACAGCTCTTTTCCTGGAACTCCTGTTATATGACCTGGACGACATAGACCAAGCAGACGTAAACTTCTATGGGCGGTGATAAGCATAGCCATATTGTTGAATGGTTAAAAAGAGATTTGGCCTGTTAGTGAGTGGAATGAACAGTGGACGAATATATTGCCGGATGGATAAGCGGGACATCGTAAAGAGCAAATAACAGAAGAAAAGACAGAGGCATTGTGGTATTGGAAAATATATAGAAGGAGACAATTACTAGTGTCATCTTTTTGGACATTTTTATGTTCATATTCGTATATGTAACCGTTAGGTGAACAAAGTTAATTTATCATTTGCAACAAGTCTCGCTCGTTATGAAACAATAAAACAAAGTAGCAACTTATTGGATACATTGCTTATGAAAAGTTATGCACTGCCCACGCTGAGCAGCCAACTTTGTGGCATAGATCCAACAACACACTGCCGCCTCCCCGCCTGCTGTACACAAAACTATCTGTTTATTGCAACAACCATGCCTCCCCCGCGAGAATACTCTTTAGCAAGCTGAGGGCTACTGTATTGGTAGATATTGTTGTTATTGTTGTTGTTGTGGCTGACCGCGTTGCAACTATTGCCGTCACAAGTTTTGAGTGTTAAAAATTTTGCCCCGAATCGCTGAACTTTCACTGCCGAGACAGCACTTAGAGCACAAAGAGCGGCAGTTGAGCTCGCTGACCGTGCCCCGCTCCAACAAACTACATACAAACACGCTCTGCACGCCACTAAAATAAATAAAAACAACGTGCCGCTGGAGTGTAGTCGCGAAAAGTGCGAAAACTGTTTGCGCGTGAAAAGTTTTTGTAATTCATTTCATCGTTATTTTTTGCGATTTTATTCCATTTTTTTTTTGTTATTTTTTTTTTTTTTAATATCTTTCGCTGCTTCACTATTTATGCCCCAGCCATTGGAGGTCACGTCGGCGGCGTTTATTAGGTGTGCAGACAAGTGTTGTGTGTGTGTGAAAAGTGTGAAAAGTTTTTTTTGGTTTTTGTTTTTGCTGTTATTACTACCGTTATTGTTATTATTATGAATTTTGTTTTGAGTTGGCTTGTTGTTGTTGTAAGTTTTATAGAGTACAATAACTATTTAGTAACCGTTAGTGTGTATGAACGAGTGCAAACGTCAGACGCTGCTTTGGCTAATAAAATGAGCGGAAAAACAATGCCAAAACCAACGGTTAGTGGTTGCGCACATACAAACATACACACATACATATATACATATGTACTTACATTCAGTTGAATGAATGCTTTTTTCTAGCGGCTTTTTTGGTGTTTATATTTAACAACAACTCAACTGAGACAGCGAATGAAAGAGATAGATATATACATATATATATGTATGTCTTGCGGTTGGTTGTTTGTCTGAAGTTTTAAGTGTTTACCGCCGAAAGTGGAAGTAAATAAACAAAGAGCTAGAATATGCCATAATAACGGTACTTTTTGAGTCATATACGGGATACCAAAGAGAATTCTCGGTTTGATTTGAGTTGCCTCAGGAAGGGAAACTTGAAACTTACCTATATGTAGATGAAAAATAATTGAATAGCTTGAATTAATTTCATTCTTCTTTTTTCCCTTCATAATTAGTACCGCAAAGTTGAAAGATTTTTTACTTAGAGAGCTGACAGACTACATATGTATATTATCTGCTTAAGATGACTTTAGTTGCTTGAGTTATGTTTTTATAAATGTAGTTTTGAATGTTATAAAATTGCTTGCATTTCAATTTCAATGCGGCAATGTTGGCTCATTTGACAGTTATTTACTATTGTGAATGAGTGCTGCTGTCGAGGAATATAGACATACAATTCAAACAGCTGCTAACTAAATGCGCAAATGTGCTGTCTGTCAGGGGTAAAAATCGAATTTGCATTTGTGCCACTTAAAGATCTGTTCAGTCGAGGTAATAAAATTTACTTTGGTATTAAAATTTACCTTTCAGTAAATTTTATTATTATTTTGTATTCTAAGTTCACTGTAACCCTGTGAATTTTGTTACCCATGGTGTGGGATTTTGTGTTGTAAATTTGAGCAAAAATAAAATGCAAAATTTATAGACATATTTTACGTCTAGAATTCATTAAAGATGATAAAAAAAGTGCAAGAATAGTATAGCAAATTTAATTTCTGTTTTAAAAAAAAGCAAAAAAGTTTACTTTACCGGTAACAGTGAGAAAATGCAACTTAACACATTTAGTCTGTCTCTCCTATTAAATTTATTTAATTTGATAGGTTTTGGTCTATCCAGCTTTCTTGATATTCGAAAATGTTCTTAGATGGGGGAAGTAATGGGGATAGTTGTTGTGGAGCTTGTGAAATTGACTGCCCAAGGGAGAAAATTCTGCTGATATATCTTTTGCCCATCTGTTCATAAGCTTTCATTTTTTGGTTTATTTATATCACAAAGATTTCGCGAAATATGCCTCGATGACTTCTTTGGTTTCGATCATTGGGTGAGAAAAGAAAAGAAGTCAATTCAAAAATTTCCTTCCTCCGGTAGAGAGAGATATTTATATTTGCGGGATAAATCTATGATGTATTGAGAAAAACTAAGCCTGAAAGGCGAATTAAGCCTGCAAACCTCCGGCTATATATAAAGTTGATTTTATATTTCGTCGACGAGATATCGACACCACCAGAAAGCTAGAATATACATGCCCTTGGTTCAGTTGTGGGTGTCGCATGGGTCATCATACACAATAGAGATTAACATTGCGTACTGCCATTCTGAAAACCAGAGTTGGAGTTCGGGTCAGACTAACATCCAAATTAAAGAAATTAATTAATCTAATTTCAGTCGCTCCACGGTAGGTAATATTAAGCCCTTCGAGTGCATTTCGGCATGAAATAAAAGCTCCTCATAAGAAAACATCAGCCGTTCGGAGGCAGCTTAGAACTAATTGTGGACCTCTCCATTTATCGGAAAAAATTAAGACGCATATTACAAATTGGAGGAAGAGGCAGGCCGAGAATCGCTTCAGCAATTGCAGGCCTTTGACATTTTTATTCTGTTGCTGTTTTTGCCGTGCTTAGGGTTACAAAACGATTACTGATTGATTGATTTACTGATTTTCAGCAGTTATACGGATAATACGTTTGCACTGATCTTGGTTGCACATTGCACCGGAGTTTGCTAAAGCAAATAGTTTTTGTCAAAGCAATGTACAAAGGCATGATATTCGTGAACTTGGGTCTAGAGGCTTCTTAGGAAACACAATCATAGGGAGTGTGCGAAGAGCCTCAGTGGCTTATCCTCCTTTCACAACCATCTTTTTAATCGTTTACATACATACCTATTGGATATAATTTCACCTTTCACCGCAAGCTTTGAAAAATACTAATCCGAACATACAATAGGACATTTTTGGAATAATATCTGTAGCTTAAGTGAAATGAAATATTGAAAGTGGAATCATGTGTGAAGCTAATGATTGCGTTGAAGAAAGGGATAGCACGGATGAACTGGAACGAAGTACACTAAGCAGCAGGCGACCGATAAGGGAGTGAACTAAAGACAGCACATCACTGATTAGAGGCAAATTAATCAGCATAGGACGAAAGGACAAGCTGGCCTCGAATTTATGTACTGCCAAGCCGTACTGGTAGTTAGACTAGTACAGTAAGAGAGTGAATAGACATGTGGATGTATGTTGACCCTGAACTAAGAGAAACGGAAGAGCGATGTGTCCGTTGCATCGTACCTAAGTGTATCACAAAGTTTTAGCAAACTGCCACACAGCGGAAATTAGCAACCGCATGTTAAAATATTTTTCCCCAAGCAACAATGAGCATAAGATGCTGCGTCATTTCGTATTCAAAGATCTTTCTTTGAGACGGAGTTGGTTTACCCACTAATTATTTATTCATACCTCCGTTCCTTGTAGCTTTGTGATAGAGTCGGTCTTTCTATCCTTTTTTATTTCTCTATTCTGCTGTACTCTGTATCATTCTCTTAATTTTTCTGACTGACCTAGTATACTGCATGTTTGTAGTTTCCAGGATAGTTAAGTTATCTATCGATCAGGATGTACAAAAACTTTGATTAATAGTAAACCGCTTTGCCGTGTTCGTCTCATCGCGTATCCTTTCTGCTTCTTTACACGGCCACTGTGGAGAATATTTCATTTGAGGTTTCCAAGGGATTAAATGAAAAATCCTGTTAGTGATTTTAAATGTTTGTATGGCAAGAGTACCACAATATGATCTTCCGTACCAACCGTTAAAAACTAATGGTATACAAATATTCCAGCTGTAAACTTGTAGTCTGTTGTAGTTTGTCCGGCATTAAATTCAGGACTCGAGTCTCGCCATACAGGGATTTATTTCGACGTAGTAAAAATCCTATATATAAAAGTGAAGTGGTATTTAACTACATTTTGTTGGACATTGCTGTGGTAAAAAAAAGTCGGCAACTTGGGAAAATTATTGAAGTTGAAAGGGTTAGTTTAAAAAATGAAAACCAGTAGCTTTATATTTTAAAACTAATATCTTTTCCTGAAAACTAATTTCTTGGCCCCTATGGAAGATTGTTTTTTTTATATTTTTTTATTCGTTTCTTTTGAAGACTCCTTCTGCACACATAGCTTATCTTTATCCTTCCTACGCTCCCGTAGGTTTGTGAGGTTATTAGTTGTTGTACTCATTGTTGTTACTTTGAAATATTCCTTATGTTTACTTTTTAAAATACATAAGATATTTTTCTAACCAAAAAAAAAAAATTAATTTCATTATATTTTTCAGGTAAGGAATCACCTATCATCATTTTGCTACTTCAACTTTTGGCGGTAAGAGAGTATTTATTATTGTTTCTGAAAATCTCCTCATCAAATAATCGTAAAAATAATGTTCTATGTCGAACTGCGAAAGAAATTTTTTATTTAAACTGGGTTATGTAAACTGTATACATATATAATATACATATAAGGCTTTATCTTGAATGATTGGCGGACCAACGTGTTGCCGAAATTTCCAATCGGAAAGACAGGAAAATTGAAGGATGTCTTGTTCATATGACGCAGACATGCGGCAAGAAAGGATTTTCTGAGAAGTGGACATTTTCGAAAAAATCGTATTCATGATTTCTTTTGCTTGATCTTTGACAGATAGATGGCTCTGCGCATAGATTGATATATGGCGAACTAATCGTTCTGGCAGTCATGTATTAAAAAAAAATATATATACTTCTGCTCAAATATAAACGAGACTGCTCAATAAAACAAAAGCGGTTAATTATTCTTCAATATTTATTTTATCCCCTTCAAAATAGTCACCATTAGAGGCGATACACATATGCCACCTTTTTTCCAATCTTCATAACACTTCTGGTAGGCCGCTTTAGGTATGGCTTTCAGTTCCTTCTTCGAATTCTCTTTTATGACTTCAATCGACTGAAAATGCTTTCCACGAAGCGGCAATTTGGGTTTAGGGAAACGAAAAAATTCACAAGGTGTCATGTCGGGTGAATACGGTGCTTGCGGAACAATATTTACGTTGTTTTTGGTCAAATAATCGCGTACAAGACGAGACGTATGAGCAACAATTTTGGAACAAGTCGAGCAGACACACGTCTCATGCCCAAAACATCGTGAATAATGCTATGAGCGGATCCATTTGATATGTTGAGCTCACTAGCTATCTCTCTTTCAGTCACACGACGATTTTCCAACACAATTTTTTTTACTTTTTCGACGTTTTCTTCGTTTATTGACGTTGCTGGACGACGATCATGGGGCAAGTTCTCCAGCGATGTACGGCCGTCCTTGAACGACTTATACCTTGAACGACTTATACCAATCAAAGATATATATGCCTTCTGCAACGTTTTCATTGCGTCCGTCGCATTTATTCCATTGGAATAACAAAATTTCAAACAAACTCTTTGCTCAACGTTAATTTCCATAGTAAAATTCGAAAAACACACTCGAGGTTGACTTGTTTATAGTGCCGTAAAAAAAAAAAAAACTATATGACAGACCACGCTCAAATTTGACATGTAAACATATAACAGTCCTGGCAACCTAAGCAAAAAAAAAAGTATGGCCATATGTCTTGTCCTTGTCGAGTTATGGATAAAGTCTCGTTTATATTTGAGCAGAAGGTATATACTTTTAGTACGACTTGCAAGATTGAAATAATCATCGCACGTTTCCAATACGAATTTCGAAATACCATGGACAGATCTAAAATATATTTTAAAAGAGCTTTATGAGTTCCAAAGAGCTTAGTTAACTGCAGGTTGTGCTTCTAAACGTAAGTTTTCTACAAGCATTTGATCAGATACCGGCCCTAAGAGGCGATTAAAGTCCCATATTTCCCATGACGGTCGGATCATTATATCAGAACGACTCGGATTTTTATCCGGCCAAGGACTGTCACTTCCGCAATATGCCCCGAAAACCAATTGTTGGGAAGGAACATCCTTATTTTGATTTCGTTCGTTTCGTTTCGTTTTCAAAAAAAAAAAATCCTTCGATCAGGCCCGAGTTTATTATGTATTCTAAAAGCTGTATAAATTTCATTAAAATCAACTAAGCGGTTTTCGAGTTACAGTTGTCACCAGTTCAAAAAACATTGTTTTGGGAAAAACGCGTTTAAAGTTTCACACTAGCGCTTTGAAAGGCCCGAGCCCTCTTTGTTATTTGTCGAATAACTTAAAAACGAATTATCGGATTAACTTGAAATTTTCAGAGATTGTTTTTAAGATATTATACTTAACGAAAATGCAAAAAAAAATTTGATTTTTTGAAAATTCTGACTACCCCTAACCCCATAAGTACTGCGGTTGCTGGGCAGAGATTTAAGTATATACAAACTTAGTTATATATATATTTCTCTTAACGAGTGGATGGACATTAAAAACAATTAGCTTTAAGCATTGGTCCGTTACTCTTTTAAACCATTCTGTGCCAATTCAGAAAGGGTCTCAACAGCACCTTAAGAGTTGAAGACTTTCAATTATTATACTTTTGAGCACAAAAAATACGTATCTTGCTTCGATCACCATCAAAAGACGTTGTTATTTTAATTTAAAAACCAATCTCACTATTATCTAACACGCAGTTCACTCCCTTCCTTGGTGTAACCGTGTTGTTGTTAAACAACAATAAAAAATAAGAAATTCGTTTTAAAGTGACAGAATGTGCCAGGAATTGCGCTGTTTTGCCCCATTTCAAGAGAAGAACGAAAAATTTACACTTCCAACAATAAAATGAAAATATTTTTTCAACTAAAAGGTCACATTGCTACTTGCTGGCAACATCCTTTGCCCTACGCCAACCAGCCAAACTACAACAGGTCACTACATGCGCCCGTAGCTCACACTTTCGCTTGGCTGAAGAGATGACTGGTTGATGGTGTTTCTTGGTCGGTGTTGGTCGATTGCTTGGTTGGTTACTTTTGCCTGACTGCCTGCTGATGCCCCTCTGCCACTGCTACTGCCACTGCTACCGCTGCTACTGCTGCTGCTGCTGCTCGACGGCTAAGCCAATTCACGTCAATTCAAGCCAATTCCGAGCGCGTTAACGTAATCACACAAAGTGAGAGACGCATTTTGAAAGCAATTTGCGCATAGCGTCCCAACACGCAAAAAGGCAGTGTGCGACAGAGGAATGGCAAACAGTGGAGATGGCAGAAAATTGAAGAGAAAAAATAAAGGAAAACAAAAAAAAAAATTCTAAAAAACAAAAGAAAAATCGTGAAAATAATAGGAAAACTGAGATAAATTGCAGTTTGACGCAAAGAAGCAGGGAAGGAGTAGAAGAAGAAGAAGAAGAAGCAGTGTAGTGAGAGAAAGTGACAGCACAGGCGTTGCACAAAGTGCAGTTAGTGGCAAATAACAAAGCTGTGCGAGCATTCGAGCGCATTCCACCGCAAGCTCAACTATACACACACACTCAGTCACACTAGTACACGCACTAACACACACGCACACACATATACACACACAACAATTCACTCAAGTACTTGTACATTCAACACCGTTCGCTTGAATAAATAGGAAAAGCAAGGAAAATATGAAATTGCAAGACGCAAGGCAAGGCCAAGGAGAGTGAAGGCAGGGAGTCCCCGCAAAGACAACAAGTTAGCTTAGTTGGCTAGTTTCTACTGCTGCTGCTGCTGCTGTTATTTCACAAAAAATAGTCCGTAAGTATTGGAAATGCAAAGAGAAAAAACAATATGTGGACCACTACCGATGATAACTATGCTAAATATATCATATATGTATATATATGAGTGTGTGTGATGTACTCGTATATGTGTACATATGTACAGATATGCGTAGAATGTTTCGCAAAAAGCAATGTAAGAAAATACTAAACAAAATTCTTTGAATTACCAAGAACCCAAGACGTAAGGATTTTTGCATGTAAGCGCTGGCTCGCTTACTTACTTATGCATTGATGAAAAAGTGGCGAGTTAAGTGAACAATTTTACTTTTCTGGGAAGGTTTAAAGTAAGAAACAGGAAGAATAACGACGGTGGAGAGGGTCTTATACCAATGAAACATGCGCTTGGAATTAAATCGGAAACCTGCTTGGAAACTGGACTGAATGATTTTTATCTCTTTCCTCGAGGTCTCGCTTTGAGTTTGTCTAAATGAAGTGTGGCAAACAAGAGACTTTTCCGCCTAGAAAATAGTGATACTCTAGTACTCCAACTGTGAACAAAGCGTTCGTAAAGGGATAAATCGAAGATAGTCTCAGAGTCATTAAAATTCTCTAAAATACAATAAAAGAAAATTTTCTACAATGTTTTGTTGTACTTCACTTGGTTACATTTACCTCTACTCTGTTGTAATCCTTATTTTTACTATCGCTTCATACTTGCCATGGGACTTATTTTCTCACTCAGACGCCTTTTTAAGACCTCTTTGTACACAATTACAAAAAAACTAGAGCTCGTCGAGCTAAACAAGGCCCTATTATTGATTTTCGTTTGAGCTGAGTTGATGGTCGAAGTAAAGAAATTGAAAGCAAAGATCAAACTTTACGAGAACTTCATTTTTTTTTTATCTTAACGCCGGAGTTTTCTTCTGAGATATATATAGAAAGGGTTTAATATCCATTACCAGGGACCAAACATTTGTGGAGGAGCAAGATACATTTTTAATTAATGATGAAAATCTTTAGCTACGTAGAAGAAATCAGTAGAGGTGGTCTTGGCTTGAAGTCTTACAGTATTCTCAAGCGAAGAGAAAGTGTAATACACTCATTCTCTTACTGATTAAAAGTAGGAATCAAGTGGTAAGCATATTAATGTGTTCCCTATGGGGAAGGAGAGGCGGCAACAACAACACAACCACAGCATTTTGTGTAAATAACCAGTGAACAACTGAATGCTGAACAGATATCACGCGTAATTAGTAATTAGCAGCGAGCAGAGGCTAACAGACGGTAAGTATGTGGATATCACGTGCCTGAATAGCATTAAAGTTGACTCAGAAGTGACTGATGGTATTCGATCGATGACAGGATACTACCGGTGGACTATTGTCGATTTCAGATAACCCGTAAGCGTGATAATCGAGCCAGATTGTCGGATGACCGAGGGAACGACCGAAGAGACTTAATAATACTCCAACTTAATATGACCACAAAGTCAGAGTATTTCTAGAGCTATTTAGCGAGCTTAACTAGATCATCTAGACACTTTAGGTCCCTTTCATCGGGCTCATGCAGATGCACGACCCTTTTAGAACTTTTTGTAACGATTTTAATACACATTTCCCCAACATTGATTCCTTTGACTCGCTTTTCTGTATCAAAACCTATTCACTGAGTCCTTTAAATAATTAAATAAATTCCCTCTGCTTTTCCCCATGCAATTTTATAGCAGCTGATAAACAAATCTGTAGCCGTTTAGTGTAAGGGGCAAGTGTAACCGCGACCTTCTGCGATCGGTTTCGGGTTCAGGGCAGTTTTCGGTCACCGGTCTGTTGGACTTTTCGATTTCCCTCAGACGCGCCCATCGGTCGGTTGGGCGGGAGGTGGGTAACGCTGGGTTCGTCGTTAAAAAAGCCAAGTCCAGCATTAACCTAGGATTTTTCTAAACAAAACAACCACAAATAAGTTTGTCAGGGGTCAGGGGGGTCTTAAATGATTTTTCGAGATTACTTTTGTCATCACACTGCTGCTAATTCGTGGCTACGGCTCGGCCATCGCTATTATGGTTCTAGCTGTAGTGGTGTCCAAGCGGTGATATTATTATTTACTCTTACAAGGATATTGATCAGACGGCTTCAATTTTTATTGTCCTAGCAATAGGTTCTAGCTGTAGTGGTGACGAATGTGCTGATGCTCCAAGAAACTGATGAATACTTATATTAGTATTTGCTGCGCTTAAAAATTAATCAAAGTTCTTAGGCTCTAAAAATGCCCTGTAACTGAGATTAATTTAATTGTGCTCAAAATATTTGGTCGATCGCCTACTTTTCTCTAATACCATGAAGGTGGTACATTCTTCTTAACTCGGAGCTGGAGTACATACTCCTTTTCATTCAAAATCGACAAAAAAATAACAAAGGAATCTTCCTACAAATCCTTAAATTAATTTAAAACAAAAAATCATTCATAGTATTTGAGCTTATGGAAAACTGGACCCTTTCAACTCTTTTGATCTTTAACCCTTTACGCCGCACATACATTTGCTTGTATAAACAAACAGTTAAACACTTATATGCAACCATAATATACATTTTATATGCGTTGATATTTTATCAATGTATTCCCCTACATACTTGTTCGTGGGCTTATAACCGCCACAGTATAGTCGGAGAGTCAGCTTCGGTCAGCGAGCAGAACATATTTTTCCAATGCAACGGAAATTCTTACGGTTCAAAAAGCTTTAAGGACATTTGCGCAATGCAATGAAAGAACAAAATCAAAAAGTGTGATACACAATAAATATGTATGCGAATATGTTAGTATGCGTGCATCCAATTGTTGCTTTAACCACAAAACAACTGCGAGCAATGAATTCAGCAAAGCAAAGGCAACATTCCTTCGTGTTAACGGTCTGAAAGGGTCAGTGGTAGCAGTAAATGTTTGAATGTGTGATTGTGAGGAAACTCACTCATATGTATACGTTTTTATTTGTTTATATCAATATAAGAGTGCAGTCGGTTTATAGGGATATAGACACTAGCGATCATGTTTGACGGTTTAGTATTTTTTTTACAAAAAATAAATTACTTTGAAGATAAAGAAACAAATACGTAAATAAAAACTAATAAATAGGCAAACCTTAATAAAAAATAAATATAAAAATAAATAGTTAAATTAATTAATAAAAAATTATTAAAGTTTTAAAATTTAAAAAAGAAATATAGGAATAAATAATTTAAAAATAAATACAAAACTAGTAAAATAAAATATTTTATTAATGTAATGAAAATAAATTAAGAAATATTTTAAAAATAAATATATATACGTACATATATACTTCAATGAATAAACTAAGTAAAAAAAAATTTAAAATAATAGAATAAATTAAAAATTTAGTAAAAGCCTAATAATAAAAAAGTAATAAATATTAAAATAAAAAATATTACAAACAAAAGATAAAGTAAAAAATCTATTATAAGGGTTAAAATATAATAAAATATATCTTTACATATACCGAAAAAAACTAATAAAGGTTAAAATATAATAAAATATATCTTTACATATACCGAAAAAAACTAATAAAAAAATTTTCAATTATAAATTAAAAAATTAAGCAGAACTGTATAAAATAAATCAATTAATAAATAAAAGTTTATATAACCTAAAATAACGAAAAAATGTTAAGCAAGAAAAATTTGGCATTGAAGGAGATATTATGAAGATAAGCCAAGGTAATACAGCTTTACGGAAAAACTAAAAGCTCTCCGAAATATACACATTTATTCAAAGCTTGGAACCAGCTCCCATCAACAGCTATTTTTTATATAAAGCAAAAAAAAAAAAAAACAGATGATAAGGGGCAACCACTTCGCAAATTTCACAATTCTTGAGTGAAAATTGATTTGGAGAAATCTACATTTTCTGCTGTTCACCTAGAAAACATTTCTTTCTCGTCCCATCGTTACAAGAGAGTATTCCACAGAAGCCTTTTTCACCGCCTTTCTCATCAATTGGAAATTTCAATGGAAAAATTCACTAGAAATTAGCTTTTACGTACTGTTTAGAATTAAAAAAAAACACAGCGACTGCTAAGTGACCAAAAGGCTTCCTGAAGAAGCCTTAAACTTTATTACTTATCTGTTTAGTTGAAATTAAGATGATTTTCCATCAAAGGAAGCCTTATTTATCTTCCCTCTACTCTGTCAAAAATATACGAAAAACTTTTTCTAAAAAATAATGAAATCAATCGAGTTTAGCTAACACGGCTAAGATTATAAAATCAAGCAAGTTAATAAATTGTAGAAAAATTTAATTCGCGCATGAATATTTCTGCTCTACTATCTTTTAGGAAATATCTCAATGCTCTGAAAGAGGTGCCATACTCTGAATGAATGAATTCCATTATTTAAAATTAAAAAGAAATTAACGTTGAACTCACTGCTGGAAATACCATAGGTATATGCATCTTCAAATCTACCAGGTTAACGAGTCCACTCATATGACGTTCACATAAAGGTGAGACACATGCCAACAAATCAAATTAAAAACTAAATACTTGGGAATTTATGGAATTAATGGACGTGCCACTAGCTTGGAGAGCACATATTTTTGCCAAGGGAAAAGCTTATAGAATAAAACTTAGTAATATCTTATTGGTGTCAAGTGGCCAATCTCCTGCCCTTGTACAAATCTGTGTTAAGGCTTTGTGGGAAGGTCGAATTCTTCAAAGGTTTCAGTTCAAAATGTGCCTTGGTAATTTGGCAAATTTACAGAAAACGCATGCTAACAAGGTGGAAGTCAATCTTACGACTCCAACGAATGTTTACTCAAGGCTTAAAAGAAAAACTCCACTTTTCCTAGTTTATTTATTATATGAGGATATTCCACAGGGAAATCTTACCTATTGTATTCTTTAAATTTTTAATTATTTAACAAACGTTTTTATGATGTCTTCAGTCCATTTATAATAAAAAAACTAAAATTATATTACTGAAAATAAATTACAATATTATAAACATAAATAAATATAAATAAGCAAAATAAATGTATACAAAATTAATTAAAAAATAACTTGTGTGATTGCATATAAGTACAAGTAACAAAAGTCATTTTAGTTTTTTGTATTGAATTTTATTAATTTCGATTGGATAAAAAAAATGTGGGCGAAATATTTTTTTTTTTAAATTAAGAAACACCAAACCATTCTTCCATGAACACCAGTGTATGTATGTTAATATGCTTATATATATATATATATATTATGTAAATAAACTGTATAATAAATGCGCAAGCGAATGCTGGAGCATAGCGGAAATGTCACTACGCGCCTTTGCCGTACCTCGTACATACATACGTGTACTTCTGTAATTTTGTATGTAATTTTGTATGAGGTTACCAGTTAGCGTATACGCCGTGGAGGGTCAGAAGACAAACGGCATCAGTTCATATGCACGACCACTGCTCTGTGTTATAGTTTGTCGCTCGCTTTGTGCACAACCTTTGAATGTTTTTGACTCAATGTCGTTCCCTTTGGTCATTGTGCGCGTCCCTTCCGCCGTTTACCTATACCCAGCTGGTTTAACACTATGTCCTTGTATCCTCCGACGCACATTGCTAATGCCGCGGCATTTGGCATTAGAATTCGTTCAATTTTAAACAGCCATTTGATGTGGTTTTTAAACAACGGGCTCACACAAACAAACATACGTGTATGTATGTGTGTACTTGCGTGAGTGCGATCAAAGGATGCACTGCGTGAGGGTTAGACAAAAGACGCTGCGATATGGCAAATGTTGTATTGCATACATACGTATTTATAATATAGTATTTATTTGCTGGTTGACACGTTAAGCCGCAGGGTCTTTAAGTTTTGCAATTCGATGTGTGCGGTTTTAATGACCCTTTGACATGGTGGACAGTTAAGGAAGAAAGGTAATTTTGAAAATGTGGTTTAAAGGATACAAGTATATGTGGACATTTGTTTAAGCCGCATTCCCAAGGGGACTTTTGGGAGTATCTTGTATGTATGACAGATCTCGTCTCCTCAGTAAAAACCAATAGAACAGGAGGCATTTCTTACTAAAGATCTTAGATGCTTAAAAATTGTTCAGACACAACTCCCTGGCAATTCTCTCTTCTGTGGCACAAAACCGCTTCTTTGAATATTCACTTGAAAAAACAATATTACTGAACAGTCAAATGTTCTCCATGCAATTGTTGAACATATTATTTATTCAAAGATTGTTGAAGTAACTTATTCCAATTAAGTAAACAATAAAATAAAATAAAATAAAATAAAATAAAATAAAATAAAATAAAATAAAATAAAATAAAATAAAATAAAATAAAATAAAATAAAATAAAATAAAATAAAATAAAATAAAATAAAATAAAATAAAATAAAATAAAATAAAATAAAATAAAATAAAATAAAATAAAATAAAATAAAATAAAATAAAATAAAATAAAATAAAATAAAATAAAATAAAATAAAATAAAATAAAATAAAATAAAATAAAATAAAATAAAATAAAATAAAATAAAATAAAATAAAATAAAATAAAATAAAATAAAATAAAATAAAATAAAATAAAATAAAATAAAATAAAATAAAATAAAATAAAATAAAATAAAATAAAATAAAATAAAATAAAATAAAATAAAATAAAATAAAATAAAATAAAATAAAATAAAATAAAATAAAATAAAATAAAATAAAATAAAATAAAATAAAATAAAATAAAATAAAATAAAATAAAATAAAATAAAATAAAATAAAATAAAATAAAATAAAATAAAATAAAAAAAATAAAATAAAATAAAATAAAATAAAATAAAATAAAATAAAATAAAATAAAATAAAATAAAATAAAATAAAATAAAATAAAATAAAAAAATAAAATAAAATAAAATAAAATAAAATAAAATAAAATAAAATAAAATAAAACAAACTAAAATAAAATAAAATAAAATAAAATAAAAAAAATAAAATAAAATGAAATAAAATAAAATAAAATAAAATAAAATAAAATAAAATAAATAATAAAGTAAAAATAAAGAAATTGAACAAAATAATTGCCAAATATTAAAAATAAGTAAAGATATCAGTATGTATTTAGCAATGTGGCTTTCCTTGTATATACAAATACAAATATAATATGTGCAATTTATAATATATGTGTCGTTTTCTCGTTATATCATTTCTTTTTGCCCGACGCTTTCGCTCTGAGCACTTTTCTCTTCCTTATGCGCTGTTCAAAGTTACAAGAATTTATATAACGTTAAAAGCAACCACATATTTATATAGGTATGTCTGTATATAAACATGTAATTGTAAGTATGTGTATGCACTCGAGCATTGCTTTCAAGCTTTTGCTACTCTCCTTCCACTCCAAAAGAATCGCATGTCAAATGCGTTTAGATTACAATAAATTGAATTCGCTATTTTATTTATCTTCAAGTACTGAGCTGAGTTGAGCTGAGCTGAGCGCACACTTAGCCAACTGGCTTAGTCGAGAGTGCTGTTAACTTCAATTCGCAACAATTTACTCACTTTTGCTGGTAATTAAAAGTGTAAGGCGTGTTTCAAACACACATACTGCCGCACATGCATACACGTGTATATAGAAATATACCTTCCTACATAAAATATAATAGTTTATTGCTTCATTCTTGTTTGTGTAGCACTTACTGTGTGCTGTATGCTTTATTTAATACTTTTTTACTTTAGTTATTAGTTCTACGTTCTACGATGGTTGCATTCAATTATTTTAACGAGTTCGCCAATGAAGTTGTCTTTTGTTGCGTCGCTTCTTGAAATTATTACTTTATAATTGCGATAACTCGTGTTGAATGCTCTTTTAAGTCGTTTATAAATTCGAAATTAATTGATGAGTTATTGTTTAGGGTGCGTGTGTTTGTTCTTTATTTTATTTCTGCTATTGTTTAAGTGAAAGTATTATTAGTTTCCAGCAATAAAACTTAATTCCTGCGAATTAAAAGCTCATTTATTGCGCCGGATTGCAGTAGAGTTTCGTTTCTAGGCCAAAGAGGTTGTTTACTTCCTGCATACAGTCCAATTTGAACATAGAGCTCGGCCAAAAATAGCTGCATCGTCTATAAAGCTGCAATTAAATATTTATTTTCCTTTCTGGGTTTCTTGTGCTGCTGGATCTAAGTCTGAGTTAATTCACTCTACCTTTTTGGGAGAAATATTAGTGATAAAAATCTCCAAATCAATTTCAAATGAAACAAAAATTAAAAATCTAAAAATCCTGTTTAAACTTTTCTTAAAAAATTTCATAATAACATTCAATGCAGATCCCTTCATCTAAGAATACGTAAATGCATATACATAAGCAAAACCAACACTACCGAACCCTACCGCACCCTAAACTAAAATTAATCTACTAACCAATTTAACTAACTTTATTAATTTGCAGTGCATTTGACGTGTGAAACTTTTATTTCGGTAGATGAGTACGTACGAGTACGTATTTTCATTTTTATTGCTACCAGAAGTACCAGAAAATTTTCAATTTTATTATAATATTATAATGGATATTTAGTTTGCTAACAACAAGCACAACAACAACTAATAATGAATGAATTTTTTTAATTAAAAGTTTTCGTGTTACAAAATATAACATATAATTATGATATATATAAATATAATACAATATATTAATCAGATATATGTACATATATGCATACATAAAATTAATTTTGGAATTATTTATTGTTCATTATGGAGTAGCGTGTTTTTCATTGGAAACCGTGTTGTTGTAGAATATATTATATTTTTACAAGCACTTTTGAAAGCTTATTCGAGTATAAACATATAAAAGTTTTTTTGGAAAAACAAAATTAACGATATCATTTTAAGGGATTTTATATATGTAGTTCTAACTTACTTTTTATTTTGGGATTTTCAGTCATTTATTGTCTCTATGGTATATCTGAGTATGAGTTTTTCATGCGGTTCTATTTAAATTACAACTACAAATAAACAGTTTTTGGATTTTATTATTAACACAAAAACCATTCGCATTTGATTGGAAATTAACTTTTAATTACTATTATTATTTATGTTTTTTTTTTTTAATAAATGAGCTCCTCCAAAGGAATGGTAACTTAAAGTGTAAGCTCATGGAACATATCAAACTCTTTCTCATCATTATGGCTCTTAGCCTTAGCTGTTTTGTGAATAGAGATGAAAAGGTATGTTATATGTATTCTCACAGCAACTATTTGGTCAAGCAGCTTGTATTTGTGAAGAAGGTGAGTTAGATATGCCAACATGAACAACTTGTAACGTATGATAAGACGTAACACTCAAGTTCACCCAATATACTCTCCATATAATCGGTGATGCCAAAGAATGTTCTTTGTAATGATAATTAGCCTTTCCCATAAAATTTTAAATTTCTGGGATTTTCTTTAAAAAACGTTAAAATAGTAGGTTATCTCGAAATTGATCACTCTTTAAATTGATTTAGCAGACTTTCGAGAATTGAATGCAACTATGCATACAACTGTAGAAAATGTTCTTCAATGGTAAAAAATTAACACCACTAGATTGCAATTTATACTAACTAGCTATCATTGACGGCCGCCATAGGCAAGTGGTTAACATTATATAATACCACTCGGAGGCCTAAACGATCGTTTGTTGGAACCGGTCAGATCGAACTACTATAGCATATATATGAAGATTTTGGGCAATAAATTTGCCGAAGAAGTATAGAAGAGCGTGAAAATTGATGTCCTGCACACTTAGGATGAACAACTTCCATACACCTATTTTTTCAGATATGATGTTTTAAGTTAAAACTTCATCAAAAAGCTATTGTCACGGAAATTTATTCTGAACGAAAAACTTCACTTTAAGGACCCCTCCAAATGATTTTTCAAATTTGATAGCTAATATTTAAGCCTAAAATGAAATACCATAAATGTTATCTGGTATAAAGACTTCGGCATGGCTGAAGATAGTTCTTCCTTCTTGTTGTAATTACCTTCGCTCCTCGTCAGGGGATATAAACCTCTCTGAGCGTATTTTTGATATGCAGTAAAGGCTCCTAATAAAAATCCATCAGCCGTTTGGAAGCAACTAGTACAAGCTGTCCTTTCATTTGTTGGAAAAAATATTGACATGCATATATCAAAATGGAAAAGGAGCACGGTTCAAATGGCTTCAGTGGTTTTAAGGCGCCTATTAAAACTATATGTATATATTCGTACTACCGTTATCTTTCAAAAAATTTAAACGGAAACGGTCGTGGTCAAAGGGCAGTGAGCCGGCACATACCGTTTGTAAGCCAGGATTAACCGGTCAGAAAGAAGAAGCTCTCCTACGCCAGAAGTTCGAAGAGCTTGGTTTAAAGGTTCTTTTGTAGCCACCTTATAGTCCAAAAATATTCGTTTACCTTTTACTTTTTACTTTAGGATAACATATGTGACTTAAACGCATTTGCAAAATTCTCGAAAAGTTTGGAAAAAATTAAAAAAAATAATAATATAATTGACTTTCTTCATATCCTTATCATATAAAAAGCTTAGCCGACATCAAAAGAAAGTTTAGAATAATTTACGTATTTCGAGCAATATTTATATTAAAAGCATCCAGATTGTGCAAAATTATATGAAATTTCTGAATTCAGCATTCTAAAATCAAGTAAACACATACATAATTCTATTTTTGCTAATATATTTTGGGCGAGCGAGACAGTGTGTGACATTTAGAGAAAAAAATTGGATACTTTTTGAATTTTTTAACAATTTCCTCAAAATCATTTCCACAAAAATTAGCCGTTTTTAACCATATTAATTGTTTATATAATTATATTTTCTAATATAAACAATAATAGAAATTCTTGAATGCGATCTAAGCGTCGAAAAATAAAAAGCCTTTCTTATTTTCCATAGAATCTCAAATTCATCCTGCAATAATATCGAATTACTTAACGAATATTTCAACGCAAACTAGGCCAACGCTAATTAAATTTATTTCGCGAGCAGATATAAAGCAATTAAATGAAATTGGCAAACTTTAGAACAAATCTCGAAATAATAACAACAACAATAACACACACACACACATCTATTCGTACAAACTAAATCAAATCAGCGAAAACCAACAAATTAGAAAACTATATAAATAGCAACACAAATTTCATTGTACATGGATAATAACTGTTTGCATATAAATAAACCAGCAAATAAATTAATGAAAATTTTTGGCGAATAAAAAAGTTGTAAACTGAGCTATTTAATTGCAAGCCAATGGAACAAGCGGTGATTTCTACACCCCCCCTCCCCTCCTCCACTTTTGCCTCATATTTCTAATGCGGCCACAACAATTTCATGAGTTTCATTAGCGACTTTTCACTATTCATTGGATTTTAGTTTAGCTTGTTTTTTGAATTTGAATTCGCGCTAAAAACTTTTTCAACAAATTTCAATTACAAGTATTTATATGTATGTATGCATACAATAATTGAATGAAATGGAAATGTTAAAATAAATAAACAACAGCAACAACAAGGAAATTTCGTTAATTTGGTTGTTTTTTTTTCATTTTATTTTTGAGAAAAAGAAACTTTTAACTCAAACAATCAAACATACATTCAGACAAATGTATACCCAGCGTATTTCCCTGATCCGGGAACATTAACCACCCTTTTACCCACACAAGTGTATAGCTGCTGCTGCTTTATCAACGGACGACGTTTTTCAGCATTTTTTGCAAACATTTGGAGGAAACTTTTGGTATTAAAATTGTAGCTGAATTATGTATATATGTAAGTCAATTTGGTTCTATTTCCGAAGGGCAAGCAAACTGGGCTGGAGGGGAACTTTGCATAAAAAAAATAAAAAAGAAAAACTAAAAACTTGTAATAGCAAAAGTTTTGACTTTTGTTGAGAAAGGCATAAAAAATGTACTAACTGCCATATATACGTACGCATATTTTCAAATACCGTTGGTATATTATGCATTTTTGCTCCATTGATTTGCGCTTCCCGCTGCTTTGGGTAAGAAAGTAGAACGTTAAGAATATCAAAAGTGTTGCAGGGATTTCTTTGTTTGTTTGTTTGTTTGTTGATTTGTTGCAATGTGCGAAAACTGAAAGTATTGCAAATTTAATGCAAAAGATACTGAGTGAATTTGCATCGCTCTGCTCATTGATTGATGCCCATAAATGAGTGCAAGAATTTGTTGGAAATTTATCTATTTTTTTGTTATACTTTTATTGAGAGATAACAAAATAAATTCGCTATTTCTGCTGAGTTAAGCGGATTTGACCGAGAGTTTATACGAAAATGTATACAAAGTGCTCTTGCTAACCAGGGCAGAAGTTTCAACATTTTACTACTTTGAAAGAGAGCAGTATGTCTTAGTTTTGGCAATTCGTTACTAAGAAAACTTTTCGCTGCTAATAATATTGTTTTTTTTTCGAATTTATTTTTATTTTACATTTCAAAGTTATTATTTTTTATTTCATTCGTTTCGGTTGAATTAAAAAAAAAAAAAAAAATTTGAAAATTAATCAATTTTTGAGATGATAAGACCAAAACCATGGAGAAAATATTTTGTATGCCAAGAAATATGTAGACCAATAGTGGTTTTTACAGTGCTGCTAAATTTTCTAAAAATTCATTCACTATTAGCCAACATGTCACATACTTTATTGTTTCTCTTTCATGATTTCATGATTTTAAGTCTTGCAGAATGGTTGTTATGTGGTGCAGAAGGGTATTACTGTCTCAACAATTGTATTTATAAATGTACGATCTGCATCATCCTTATTATCATTAACCATTATTTCCTTTTTTTGTACTTAGAGAACTTAACAATAGTTCAATATTGAATATTTCTTGTATGTCGCTTTAATACCCACACTAACACTGTACTACTTATGTACATTAAGACCAGAAAGTTTCCGAAAATTGTTTTTTTTCGATATTCCCAGTTTGGTTCATCATGAATACGTTCAAACGTCATAGTTATTAAGGACAGTGCTACCAACTTAACAAAAAAAAATTCAATCATTCGGCGCGGTTAGTTTAAATGGCAATTTCCGGAAACATTCTGGTTTTAATGTAAACCTAATTTTGAGTAATAATTTCTCTTCTCAATTTATTTAAATTTTTTGGGGAACGTCATGTATTGTAATACTTATTTTTTTCCTAAAAATTAAAATTTTGAACAGGTGGCAACTCTTCTCAAATATATTGCACACTATAAGAATTTTGAAACAGATGGCAACTCTTCTTAAAAAATTTTACTCTATAAACACTCCTGGCACCTTTAGATGGGTGCATGTTATTGAACAGGTGGCAACTCTTCCCAAACTCTTTCTAAAATATAACAAACATTCAATTTATAAGCACCTTCAGATTAATATTAATTTTTTTTAATGTAATTTAATTTATTCTATCAATTTAATTGCTTTCAACTTTTAAAACAGGTGGCAACTATGCTCAAAAAATGCTTTTAACATTATATTCTTTCACATTTTTTACACAATTTATTACTTAGCTTATTTTATATTAATTTTTAATAAAAAATTTGAAAATATTGGCATTTAATATTTACTTTTTTTAGCATTCATAAAACTGTTTTGATTAATACCCATACTGTTACGTACTCGTATGAATTATCTCTTAAATTTTTAATATGAGAAAAGTCAAACAGATGGCAGCACTCCAAAAATTTCTGTGATTTCTGTACTAGCTTCAATTCAGAAATCGCAATATTCCATTGCATTGGAGTTTTCAGACAGTTGGCAAAGACACAAAAAAAAAAATTCATTATGAATGCCTTTGGAATTTTATAATATGCTATTATTAATTAAATTTTATTTATATTTTATTTTTTCTATTAATTTTTTTTAGTCAAAATGTCAACTTAAAAGCTGAGTTCTCTCTTTTTAAATTTATTTAAAATTAAATTAGTTTACAACTCACAATACTCTCTACCTTAAACCTTTTTAGCATTCCTAAGAATGATACTAGCCATTTGTATAATGAATTTTTTTAAATTAAAAAGCTTCCACTGCTGTCATTTTCCTGACATATATTTTCTTTTGAAAGACTTTTCTACTATCTTCAGTTTTATAGTGTTGAGTTATTCTGATTTTTTTCATGTTGGCCTTTTTAGCTATCTCAGATAAATTTTTTTGATGAAATCTTGTTCTTAGCATCACCCATGTATAGTTTAAGATTTTATTCCAAAAGCTATGTTCTAAATATTAGCTAAATCCGAAAATAAATGCTGTGTTTGGCAATATCCTCGCCGTCAGAGTAGTGTTACTTAGGGAGTAAATTTTTAGCCAGAAATATAAAAGTTTTGTCATTGAATTGTACTAGCGATAATTTCTCTTAGTGGCATACTGAAAATCCTACAAAGTGATGAGATCCCAGCGTTTTTCAATTTTCGACATCAATAAAACTTTTAAATATTTTTGTATGATGATTATGTAACGATATGAAATTACGTTACCACCCTAAATGCTTTAATAAACTAAACTTAGTTTAGGTTTTGTATTTGTCTTAATACTCGTATATGTTTTCCTCTATAAAAATCTCTGCTATCTTTGCTACGCGTTCCCTTAGTTTTGTTTTTTTATTTTTTTGCTATTTAAATATAATATTAAAACAAGTATTCTCTTTAAATTTCTCCTGAATAATTTATGTCGTTATTTTCTTCACAATTTCTTACTGTTGATTTCCAATAAGCACGATATATATGGTTTGCAGTTCCGCTTAAGCGATCGAGCGTGACACTTTATTTCCCCCGACTGTCATGTTACTCATACGCCCCAGTGCTCACAGAGCGCTCCAGCACAGGGTGCACTTGCTGCCATATGGGCGCCTGCTGTCATTTTACCGCTGCTTGGTGTGCATTTTAATTTTGTATTTTATTGGAAATCTTTATTGTTCTTATTGTTCTTATTGTTGTACTACCCTTACTACTTATACTACTCGCGCAGAGCCGGTGTGCATATGGCACACGTTTCCCGTTAGCTATGGCACCGCTGTCGCATATTGCAATTTTGCATTTCATTTTCATTTTTCTCTTTGTATTTTCTCTTTTAACTTTATTTATTTTCTCTTGCTATGCACTCTGGCCTTTGAATTGATTTTGTTTTATTTCCCGTTAAGTTTGCTTAGTTGAAAATATTGCAGATGTTTAGACTTTACTTCGTGTTTATTGATGCGGAAGTTGTAGGATTTTTTTTTCCAGCGTTGCCTTTATGAGCCTGAAAGAGTTGTTGTTAATGTGTTTGTCGATTGTTAAATGGGAGCGATGGGCTTGTGATGAAATAGATTTTTAAACTATTTAGTTTCGCTTCAGGTTATCTAGATGAATCAATAAATTTATGCGCTGCCATAACACGTTGGGCTAACTTAAAGATAAGCATTATCGATATGGGAAAAAATTGTATTCATTAAACTTTATTTATAATAATTTTTCTCTTTTGCAAGTATTAAATTTAGATGTTAGGCTATATTAATACCACGGTGCTGACATGACCATTAAACTTCCCTTCGATTTTCTTATAATTTTTGAGCGGTTAGTTACCTATATGTCTGCTATCTGCATGTCACTGAGAAAGGCAGCTACGTAAGGATATTTCTATGTTGAAGATTTAACTGTCACGTCCAATTTGAGGGTACGTCTCTTCATCCTCATAGTTTTTGTGGCTGTTTGAGCACATAAACTTGCCTAGATCTTTTAGCCTCAGTGAGAAGGAACAGAAGCATTTAGTTGGTCGTGCCTTGCCCCTCTTAATTGTGTTCTAAAGTAGTTGAGAATCAATCTTTTTATTGAAAAATGGCTACCATAGAATTTGTCGGCGTAAAAAGCCACCAGAAGCATAGCAGGAACTACCAATGCATGTCGGAAAAGCTACTGTTTGGTGTGGCTAATGAGCCGGTGGCATCTTCGGGCAGTAAATTTTCAATGACGAAGAAGGATGGAACGTTACTATAAGAAACGTTTTGGAAGAGCTGGCCTTGTCTTACATGAAGTTTCAATAAAAAATATGCCGCACAGCATGCAAAACATTTGACCCAATTGACACGCGAGTTCAGAAAAATGTTTATTTTATGTTTGGTCGGGTCAATTGGCCGCCTAGATCATGATTTAATATCTCGAGACTATTTTTCGTAGAGTTCTTATATCTTTAGCGAGAAGCCTGAAATAATGGACACACTAAAATTCAATATTTATGAATTAATTCGTTATATACCGAGGATCCGATGTATGAAACATTTGCAAAAGAGGCATGGCCAATATTTATATTTATCTGAACTTTATGTTTTTTTTTAATCTATATATAGTAAAAGTTCCTAAAAATCAAGTTTTCAATATACACGTAGAAAGGGCAACGAAATAGAGGGCTCAGTAATTTTGCCTTAACTCCTAGGCTTAGGTAAATAATATTTATTTAGAGTTTGGCAGGCTTACTGCTGATATTTTATACCCATTATTGAATTGAATGAATTTAATTTTATTTAAGTTGGTGCAGAGTCTAGAACAGACGAACCAGTTTGATGCCTTCTGCACTTGAAGCGAGCCATATAGCGTTTGTGGAAAAATATAAACCATGGTAATATCATAGGGTTAACCATAAGATTCCAGAGCATACAATTTTCGTAACTAAAATGGTTATCCTTTACTTCATTAAACTTCAACTTAGTGGCTAGTAAACCTTGTTACTTTTAATATTGTTTTAATGTAAACGCCATATCTATATTTTTATGTTAAGTATACCGTGTTCTTAAAAAGCGCTTGAACTCCCTTATGCCTTTTGTAATTGATTTTGCACTAAATTTTTGTTTGTTTATTTTATATGTACGCATTTTTCTGGTGTTAAATTTTCAATTCCACTCAACAGTTCAATTTTGTTAATTTCTTTTTAATTATTTTTTAATCCACATTACAACTAATGATATACTTTTAACATTTATTTAGAATTTAGTTAATTTTTTTAGTTTGAATTTTTACTTCCCAACAAAATTTTTGACCAATTTCGTATATTTTTATTTTATTCTTTTTTTATTTTATATTTCTCAGCTTTTATTTTTTGTTATTCAAATTCTTATTCAAATCTCCATAAAAAACAAAGCACTAAATGTCATTGACTTCAATGCTGTAAATTTCTCTTCTCTGTATGTTAACAAAACGTTATTATGTAAATTAACATTCGCATTTAATTAGCATTCTCTCTGTGCGGTGCAATCTGTACTCGTATTGTATTCGGCTGTCGTTACAGACTGTTAAATGTTATTAAACTTGCCGCTTCATGAATAAACTAGCACTAGATGTGTGACGAAAAAAGCTGAAAAAAGAAAAAAAAATAGAAAAATTAAAGAGAAAAGGTAAAAGAGACGTCATAAAATTTTCAAAAAATTACAAACAAAAAAAATAAAGTTAAGAATAAAAAAATTTAAAGGGGGAAACTAAAAAATTAACCAAAAAACGGCGAACAAAAGGTGCCGTCAAAAACCAATTTAACAAGATAAATACGTTGCAAACTGCATTTTAATGATGTACTCACCAAAATGCGCGACCAACACATTGACACTAAGACGTTGAATAGCTGAGATGAACACGTGTATATATGTATGTATGTATGTATGTATGCATAGAAGGACTGTCGACAAAGTCAACAAGTACAAATAGTAAACGCAAAAGCGGCGGATGGTAGAATAGAAACGCCAACTACTACCAATACTTATACTTGGCATGTACATACGTATGTATATGTATATACACTTGCATTTATGCATTAGTAGGTGTGTGCGAATGTTGTAAGAGCAAGCGAAACATTTGTAATCATTTACTTTGTTTCGCATGCTTTTAACGCCGCCAGCGGTCACAACTCAACACAGTTGGTTACAGTTGTATGGCAGTGTGACACTCACAGCTGCGTACAAATAATATATGTATATACCATGTATATGTATATAGAGATTCTTCGCCATTTGTGTGCAGTGCCTTTACGGTTACTTCGTTATATAATATATAGGTGTGTGTGTGTATGTGTGTATGTAGGTGTGCATAACCGCCATTATTGCTCTCCTTGCAAATTGTTACAAATTGACGCGGCGTTCATGGGCAAAAATGAAAAATGTCTGTGCGCTAGTTTACACTTTTTGTTGTTGCTGTAATTTTCGTTGTTCTTTTTTTTTTGTTGCTATAAATAGAAGTTGGACTTGGAAGTCGCTTACATATAGGTATAACTTAATATAGTTGGTTAACGCGCTCACTTGTGTGTATCATTTTTCTTGTATGTATGTATGAGTATAATGAAAATATATGTATGTGCATCCCTGCACAAGTGCGATGTGTCAAAAACTCATCTGCATCGTAATTGCATTGCATGACAGCTGTAGAGAATGTCGTCAAACGCCGACGGCGCCAATTTGTGGTTGTATACACGCCATTTGTATGTACGCGTAGTATGTATGCATGTGTTTGTACGTTCATTTGCTTGTTGTAAGTTAACGTGTTCTTGGCTTTTGGCTACACAGGGCGTCGTTTCGTTAGTTACTTAGTTATTTGCAAATTTAAGACAAGTTAACAGAATTTGTGGTGCACTTACACCACTGCAGGTTGTCTGTATGTTGTGTATGGTATATGGGTGTGGGTTAGCCTTAGAAGACTGCGTGTTAATGAAGTAAGACTTTGTATGTAATTCATTTCGCTTGCTTGCCGAGAAACTGAAAGCTTTTAGAAGACAGTCTTCATATAATATGCACTTATAGAGACAGAGTGTATTAGAATATTTAAGTTTGAGTGAAATTTGTGCGCTACGGTGCGTGGTTTTAAATATTCTTTGTGAATAGCTTTTAATTATTCCGAAGGCTCACATATCTTTTTAGGTTAGGTAAATGTGCATATACCAAGATATTTTTTTTATTGTGAACTTTTGCTCTTATTTTACTTCGAAACTGCATATGCGTAATAAATAATGTAAGTTTATATCAAAAATATTGCAGTTTCTTCTTCTTCTTCTTAATTTAAGTGGGCACCGTTGTCGCATATTGGAAATGTCAAATGAAATGCCAGGCCGCTCTTTAATTGATGCTTCCGATATAATGGTTGTCGTTTGTTGAAGGCCCGTGCTACCGACATCCAAAAGTTACAGAAAATTAATTAAAATAAAAAATTAATTATAAACGGTAGTTCCTTCCATTTTATTGGAAACACATTAAGATTCAAAAACCACAACTTGGCGGAGGAGCTCGGCCGAAAATCGCTTCAGCGGTTACAAAGCGCCAATTATATTAGGTAAAGTAGAAGTCTCGTTCGGTTTTTATCTAAGAGATGGCGTTATTGTCCATAGTACTAGTGTTACGTGTCGCATCATGTTATAATATACGGCGCTGAAAACGTGTTTATTCGCGATAAAAGTTCGTCTTTGACAGTTTTTCAATTGATTGACTCAGTACGTTGTGAGCGCTCGTCAAAGATGGACATCAGAGAGAGAAAGAGAAAATTCGCTATATTTTACAATTTTTCCCGATACTGTAAACGAACGTGTAGCACAAAAATGGTTTGCCAGGTTCCGTTCCGGTAATTTCGATGTCAAAGATGCACCACGCGTCGGGAGGCCTGTCGTCGAAAATTGCGATAAAATCAAGGAAATAGTGGAAACAGACCGTCACGTGAGCACTTATTTAATTGCTGAGGAACTAAGGATAAGCCAGAAAACCGCTCGAAACCATTTGCATAACCTTGGATTCAAAAAGAAGCTCGATGTTTGGGTCCCACACGAATTAACGCAAAAAAAAAAAAATGATGGACCGAATTTCCATCTGCGAATCGTTGCTGAATCGCAACAAAATCGACCCATTTCTGAAGCGTTTGGTGACTGGCGATTTAAAGTGGATCACTTACGACAACATCAAGTGAAATCGGTCGTGTTCGAAACGCAGTGGACCGGCGGAAACGGTGGCCAAGCCAGGATTGACGGCCAGGAGGGTTCTGCTGAGTGTTTGGTGTCATTGGGAAAGAATAATTTACTACGAGCTGTGGCCAAACGCTCAATTCGGCCCCCTACTGCAAACCGTTTGAGTGCAACACTCATCCAGAAGAGGACATCTTTGATCAACAGAGGCCGAACTGTGTTCCATCTGGACAACGCCAGGCCACACACGTCTTTGGTGACGCGCCAGAAGCTCCAGGAGCTAGAATGGGAGGTTCTCATGCACCCACCTTATAGTCCGGATCTGGCACCAAGTGATTACCATCTTTTCCTGTTCATGGCGAACGCGCCTAATGGTGAGAAGTTAACCGCAAGAGAGGCCTGTGAAAATTGGCTCTCCGAGTGGTTTGCCAATAGGGACGAGAGGGGTATAATAAAGTTGGCAACTCGTTGGCAACAAGTTTACGAATAAAACGGCGCATATTTGACTTAAATCGGACAAATGTACACAAAGTTATAATATTTTGAAAAATCAAGAAAAAACCGAACGAACTTTTTACTTCGACCTAATATATGATATATATACGTGTATATGTACATATTATATTTTGTTTTGTCTTCGCTCATTACCAGTCTCAGTTGTACGCTCGTAAGAGTTTCTTGGAATACTCAAATCCAGCAGTATAAAGGCAGCTTCTTTTCGTGTAATCGGAAGCTGCTTTATTATCAATGAAAAAGGTTTGTGCGTGTATACTTTCCTCATACCCTGAGTAGGCTCTCAGGTCCTTCATAAGTATGCTAGGGTTTTGAAAGCCTTGGCAAATCGCATCATTTTTCCATACAATTTTCAGGAATCTCTATTTGTTTCTTTTTCTGCGAAGAAATGCATCTGGATTTGCTATTCTCTCCACTGCGGCACTAGTCATTACACCAACTCTTTTCTCGTTGAAAGCTTAACTACGCCAATCCACAGCTTTATATCGAGGTGCTGATGAATTCGATCTGAAAACCTGTTGCCTGTCTGCAGTGACTCGATAGATGGAGTTTTTGAAGCCGATGACAGCCAAATAGCTTGATGACCTTTTTTTAGTGCTGGAATCTAGATTCATATTTCTGGCGCTGGCGATGCATTGTCTGACTGTTGTACCAAAGATATTTTCCGTTTCCACCTGGCGTTTAAGTTTCCAAGTTCGATTTTGGCTTCTTGGTAGAGTCAGCGCTCAAAAGTACGCTCCGGGTCCTTCTCTTCTTTCTTGACGGTGGACGACAAATTCCAGTTTGATGTGGATTGTGGTGAGACGTTTATCCACCGGTGTATATGTCAGGTATCGGCGATTGAGTCTCCCTCTCTTCATGAATACGCCTCCAAATTTAGAAACTTTAATACAGCCATTGCAGTAGAATTGTCCAAGTCATCACGCCTCATGAACGGCGGTGATGGCAGTCTTTATTTTCACGAGTACATCAACCAGCTGAGCAGTGTCTCCTTTCCATTTAAAGGACGGACATTCTAGATCATCATAATGGAGGTCTCCCATTCGATTGCTATTACGATTACTCATTTAAAATCTTGATCTTTACCGGGTTAGTGGCAAACTCAGCAGACAATATGTCTCCACGAGGGAGGGGAGTATTTGTTGGAGGACATTTATATTGCAAGCCATTTGTCTTAAGATCGATGCACACTCCCAGCCTCACTTGTGGTCAACAAACACTGCATGAAGACCCTTTCGAACTCTTAAGTCAATATATCGGAGTGACTTCGCAAAAGCTGGCTCTCTATTAGCCATGAAACAAGGCTGCACACGTGCTCCGGTGGGTTGCTCATGTTGTCCGAGTGTGTAAGTAGAGATTGGCTATAGCCTTCTACCTGTCGCTACAAACCAAGTAGCAGGTCTACGCCCCATTACACAGAAAAAAAATTTCTCTTTTTCAAAAAAAATTATCTTTTTTTCCTCAATTAGCTTCTTTACACATTTTCAAGTGTACATAATTACAACAACACTGCAAACGCAATACAGCCAAGCAGTTGAGCAGTACAGTGAGGGCAGTGAGGTGAATGGAACTGAGCAGCAGAGCGGAAGTAATGATAGCAAACAGTAGAGACAAGTATGCAGAAAAGAAAACAATAAAAACAAAAGGCAAACCTAAATAGGCAACAATGATGAATACAAACATACAACAACTTTGCAACAACATTTTGAGAGATATTAGAAAGTGGTAAATTGCGAAGACATAAGGATGCGTTAAAATTTTGAAGATAAAAAAGCAAAAAAAAAAAAAAAAAAACAATAAAAATAGAACAAAAATGTGCAATAAACAGCAGCTTGCTTAGCATGAAAACAGAAGAGCAGCAAAATAAAACGGAAGCAACACAAAAACCAACCAACCGACAACTCATAGATGCCAAAAAGTCAAGTCAACGTAGTGTAGAAGTGTTGAAGACTAGCTAGCGGCTGCAGACTTAGAAGAAGCCCAAGTAATAGCAAGTGCCATATTGGTTGCCACACACTGCAACACAGCTTGCAACTTGACACATTTACATACTATATTTGGTGCTTAGACTCGTACATATACATATGTCTGACTATCTTGTAGCAAGTGCGGCACTTGCATAAATCTTAAAAATTAAATGTGCTCCGACAAGTCATAATGTGTGGGAAAATTTAGTGCAACAATTTTTCATATTTATTTTTTTATTTTTTATTTTTTATTTCTTCATTTTTCTTTTTTGAAGAAAATGCATAAAGCACGCTGTGTGTGTATTTGTAGGTGACAATAAACCAGCTGGTTGCTGAGCAAAAACAAAAAAAAAAATACCAAGAATGTTGCTGAGTATGGTAAAAATTCAACCAGCGACAGGATAATATTAAAGCACTTGAAGATGTAGGAAAACTCTTGATGGTTTTTGCTTTTTTTTCACTTTTCATTTGCTTAAAAATATGCTGCCTGTGGCAAGCTAGCATGCAACTTTTAGCTGGCTTTCAACAACCAGCTTGCAACATGGAGTTTGGTAATGCAACTGGAAAATGCAATCTTACTGGGAGTATGGCACACACACACACACACACAAAGTCATCATCATCACTAACACTAGCTAACGCTCACAAATATACATATAACCTCCTGCATATGCCAAACATATTGCCAACTCTACACACTGTTCACCTGTCTGGCATGCAAAAGTGGTAAGCCAACATTGCGGCTCTACGGAGTCATTTATGTCGAACGTTTATGGTTTGACTTTTATTTTCTCTATTTATTGTTGTTGTTGTTGTTGTTGGTTTTCTATTGCACTGGCAGATTTATGGTAACTGCTGCTGCTGTTACTTCAGGTGCTCCTGTTGTTGGCACGCTCGAATGTATGTATGGTTATGTGCATAAGTGCGTTCTTTTGTTTTCTAATTTTTGTAAAATTTTTTAAGTGCAAAATGACATCTCTGAGGACAAAAGCAAGTAGAAAAGTTTTTGCAATAATGAGGTTTTATCTAAAATTCTTAAGTGCAATCTCTTTTACTTTGACTTCGGTATAGAGAGTGAAGAGAGTTTAAGGAAAATTTAGTCGTTGCATTAAAATTATAAAAAGTTCCATTAAAATTATAAAATAAATATATAATCGATACTACAATAATTAATAATGAAATGGGAAACGTTGCCTACATTCAGGCGTTTACTGCTAATACTTTAGCAAAGTCACACACCTTTGTTGGGAAATATTTCTAATATATTTATTTTTGCTATGCAAACGTTTTGAGAATTATATGCTAATATAACGGTTTCTCGACTTCCGATGCATGTTTGCTATTATTAAGACTAGTGAGAGAGAGGTTTTCAACCGGCACATAAATATGGAATGGCGAGAACTGTTGTATTCGGCTTGGTTTTCGTTGAGAAAATAACTGTAGGAAACATTAACTTTATTTGACTAATTAATTTATAACAGAAGTACTATGTTTTCTCTCGGATGTACATGTAGTTCAGCGAAATATTGAAAGAAATATATTTTAAAGGACTCAGAGCCTTTTGTCACTTTGAGCGCTCAATTCAGGTACACCTGAAAGCCAATAAACTCGCTCTGCAAGTTACACAGAGTTACTGACTAGCCTATAGTCACCCAGGTGGATTAAGCTAACACTTTTTTTTTTCTTTTTTTTCTTTTTTTTCGTTTCAGCGGCTAAAAAGTGCCAAATATTTAAAATAAAAAATGAAAAAAAAAGTGTTGCCTATATTCAGGCGCATGACTAAATCTAGACAAAAAAATAGAACTCGCTCGAGTTCAAATATTAGGGAAGAAATATAGATAATCCGGTGTAAAATAACTTTTAAAATGTATGAGCCAGGGAACTTAAGTCCCGTAGTTAATAAGGGTGGGTAGTGGCTGAGGTAGTATTTCACGGACTCTTATTTTTCGTCGCCAATACAATTGTTGCAAAAGTTGTTGTGAAACCCAACCTGCGGTGATCTCATTCAGTCACTAGAAGTTCGATTTTCGGTGAAAGCCAGTCTAAGCATGATCTTTGCTGCAGAAAGAGGTACAGCCGCACGTCACGGTGAGTCTACTCACACAGTTATCGGCTGTAAGGAATTTGTCTGTTAAGAGTACTATCACATTTTGTAGAAATACCATAAATAAATTGTGAAAACTTATTGGCTCCATACATTGTAATGGATTGTCTTCAGACAGTAGTTTTGAGCGGTTTCCATGATGATAATAAGCTCTGCTGGAAAGACGGTACTTTGGACTGGTAGTCTCACATTCACACTTAATGAGAGCATCAGAGGGAAGGATTGATTGAGATTAACACAGCATTGATTTTAGGTGATACAGTCTAACTCTTCTTGAAACTGTGAAAAGATTTGGTCGCGTTCCTTTAGTGTAACTCCTCCAGGTATGAATTTTATTCAAGCTGATTGTATTGCAGCTTGCTTTGTTTATTGGTTGTCTTACAGATCTATATGAAAGTAATTGGGGAGAGCTTCAAGGGTTTTGAAAAGAATCGATGGCAGAGATTCTGTTATGAGAATAGCTGCTTAGCGCTGAACTATTTTTAGTTTGCTCCTGAAAGTAATTTGTCTAGAGCCGGCCACCAAATGTGACGTTGTAGAATTGCATCTACTTAACTACCAGGCTGTAACTGTATATATCTAGTGAGCTATTGCGGATTACTAGCTTGGGGATCACACATTAAAGAAGAAGCGCCACATTAAATCTATGGGACGATTATATCATACTTGTTAATAGGCGCCACTACCTTATAAGATTTCCCTCAGTCAAGTCAAGTCATCCTTGATAAATCAAGCTAAGCATCGTACTCCTTCTCTACCAGGGAATATGTAATGAGTGGCAAGCAAGTCTGTTGGGAATACTGACAAAATTCATATCTATACTGATGGGTCCATAATCGAGGTAAGCATAGTGGTCCAATGGGCTGCCAAGCCAAGATTTCATATAAAAAGCTAGGCAGTAATTGAGGTAATTAAATGGGTAACCACAAGTTCTTAATATTTGAGACAAGGCAAGGAGGCAATAAACAATCTATTACAGAAGGTAAAAAAAAGGCAGATGAGCTAGCTGGTGTCACTGGTGACTCGACTGTCTTACACTTTCTTGTTTAAAAAAGAGGAATCTGTGGAAATACTAAGCCACTGAGCCGACTGAACTGTCGCAAGTACTAAGCAAACGTACCAAAAAGTAGTAAACTTGTATGTACATACGACTAAATCTGCAGAGTGCCTATCATATACAAAAGAGAACCTAGAAGACTACTTATGCGAGTACACGGCCTTAAAGAAGAGCCGTCTTGTTTTCCATGACACCCGAAGTTCTAGCCCTATGGAAAGGGGCACGCATGAAGGGAATAATGTAAGAATAATTAGCGAATTAAGTGATTTTTTTAATAACACCTAATTGGGTTAGCCCAGGGAGATATTCATGTTGAAGAAAATGCATTTATTCAGAGACAGTACGGACAAACAGAGTCTCGAATTTTTCAACTTAATTTAGTAAATGGTTTACTTTTCGTCGTATTTTTATAGCAAGGCTTGAACAAATCCCCACGTTATAGGGTAGCGGTGCCAAAACTTTCCTCTGAGATTTTCTCCAAAAAGTTTGTATATGTAGCATGTATACATATATAATATGTACTCATATATTATTATGTGTGCTAACAACTATGTGCTACCTGTTCCACATATTTTTATGCATGTATATAACTCTATGCTTGTAACCTCAGCGCAGCTCCAATATCTCCAACTATCTTCCCTCGAACTCCATCCGCCATGCATATACAACATTAACGACAGCACATTTCAGTTAAGGTAACGGTAATAGTTGCTAAAGAGTTTCATTTTCTCTACACACCAACATCCAATACATAGGTATACCATACATACACGCGCATGTATTAACTGACAACCAATTCCCGCGTGGCACATATACACGTATTCCACCGCCACAACACCTCCCTCACCATCACACGCGCCTGCATAACCTCTATTTACCTGACCATTTACGACATTTTAATGCATTCTTTATGATTTAGTACACTTGACGTTGCATATTACTGCTGAAGGTACTTACCATACCACGCCACGGCATGCATACAAGCAAACAAATAAGCGAGCAGACAAACAAACATTCGACTTACTTACTTACTTACGTTATTTTATGGCTGATAGGGATTTACATGCGACTCTAATGTTACCCAGGCTCTTCAGGGCGAGTGAAAGAAACTAACTTGAAGTCTACAGTGCTGTGTTGTTGTCGCTGGAGCACCACATCTAAGCTACTCAGCTATTATTCTCATGCATTCATCTATGCACCGCTGTTGCAAACAGGTGGAGTGTGTATGTGTGTTGATATTCAAGTGTGTGTGTGTGTTGGTGTGTCTAAAGTCTTGATGAATTATGCGTCCTTTTGGGTATTTAAATTGAGGTTTTTAGGATATTTTCAGCAACACGGAGCGCTCTGGAGTGTTACAGAGTGGAAGAGCGTCAGCAAGTTACCGTTAACGTATATGTAAGTGTGTGTGTAGGCTAATTTTTCTCTTAGTATTTTTTTATTTTATTTTTAATTTTTATTTTATATTTTAATGTTACTTTTCATATATATTTATCTTCATTTGCATCTCTTTCTTTTTCTTCTTCTCCTTTAACCTATGTCGTAGTGTCTTTAAGGCGAATTGCAAATTTACACTGCCTTCGTGTGAATGCAAATGAAAGGAAATTAGGGTCAGTGGGGTTGTTGTTGCAGCCGTTTTTGGGTGAAGTTAAGTGATATTTGTTGGTTTTAATGTAGTTCAAAGTAAATTTTGGTGCATAAATTTAGGGGTAAATAGGAAAAAAAGTAAATTTTTTTTGAAGAATCATCATACAATTGAAGGTGTTTTCGAGTTAATAAATTTCAAATGAAAATTCGCTCAAATCTGTTACTGAGTGGGAGTAAAGTATCAGAGCACTTTTAATAAAATCCTCAAAAAATGTTTATAGAACGTACGTGTACATAATATCATTACAGATGATTTTCTTTCGAGGTGGCATAGAAAAATGAAGTAATGTATAATTTTTATGAATAGTTTACAAAAATAAGGTTGGACTAACCCTTTAAGAAATTTCCCAACGGCATTATAATATATATACACGGTGTGTCCCAAAAATAACCAAAACTTTTTGGATATAAAATAGTAAAATACTCATTATATTATCTTTGAAAGTTATTATTTATTCAAAATAGGTTCCATTTGACTCAACACAACGTTTGGAACGATCAACCAGTGCATGCATAGATTTTTTTATGTCATTTATAGAAATGTTCTTCAGTATCTCGGTTACGGCTGCTTCATTTTTTTCAATTTTTTTTTAATTTTTTAAACTTCAATTTCAATTTTTTTTCAAGTTTGAGACAAAATTTTATATTTGCTCTTTTTTTTTTTTGTTGGAACCATTAGCATTTGTTTTATTGAAATGGCTGTCACTTTTACATCTGTCATCCGACTTACATGAAGTTAGGTGCGTTTGAAAGAGGATGAATGTATCTTTATAATGTTGCAAATTTTCAATAGATGGCGCTGTATGTTGTATGATTTAAATATAAAGTTCGGTTATTTTTGGGACACACCGTGTATAAATGGCCTTTTAAGACCTCTTCAACGGTTTTTGGCCGAGCTCCTCCTTAAATTTGTGGTTGATGTTTTTCCAACAAATGAAGGGACCTTTATTTCATGTCAGAGCAACACTCGGAGGGGTTGACAATCCTTACGAATTGCCACCGCAATTAGACAATTTTTCATAACTCTTTATTATAAGTAACTATAACTTTTTTGGATGTTAGTACGACACCATTTGAATCCGAGTCTTACGGATGTCAGTATGCAATGCTAACAACACTAGTGGTGCCTCCAGTTTAAGTAGTATAGCTATTCTATTAGCAAATTGAAGTAGAGTGTTCACTCCGTATCATAAAAGGTTTTGCAGCTTCATCTTAAGAAGTGAGAACATTTGACTGCTGAATGCCGATTATGCAGAGAATACTTGCCTACATTCTCCGCTTAATCTCTAAATTTCCTGATTTTTTTGTTCTCATTCATATTTACTTTTAGTTTAATATTAAAAGAGTAATTCACCTTTTTGTTTTTAGTAAGAGCCTCTCTCTACCTTACAAATGTTTGCTTATTGGAAAATGGAGCATGCACAGAAGCGCTTGAGAATTTCTTTTGCGAGTGTCCAGCTTTCAGCCGATTGAGGCGTTAAATCTCTCACGGTTCCCCAAGATCCACCCTTATGGAGGGAAAGAGAGGGAAATGTTCGCAAAGTGATCGCAATAGTGTAGATAGGTCAGGTACTCAACTGCCCCTTCCAATAAGCTAACCATCAGCCCGAGCGCTGTGTTCCTTACTTGCTCATTCTTAATAGATTTCAGATTTATTTTTTGAGTACTTGGTTCTTGTTATTTTGTTTCGGTCTCTTGAGAAGCCAATTTAAAAGTCGTTAGTTTAAGCCGAAACATATTTCACTTTTACGAGATTGCAGCATATAAGAGAACGTTGCCTACAGTTAGGCGTAACCGAGATTTTAGTAAAGTCTTACACCTAGCGATGAATGGGAGAGCGTAAGTTATTATTTATTTATTTTTTTCGATTAATTATTATTTGTAAAATCTAAATTTGCTTATTGTTTCTTTTATTTTGATTTAAGAGAATACAGTTTATTTTGATTTATGTGCTCAGCCATATTTTTGTAATTGTATTTTTTTCTTAAAATTTTTCTTACATTTCACTCGGCGAAGAATGCTAGTTTCTAGTAATATTTTGCTGATATATATAGATAATAATCTCTCCATAAAAATGTATCAGTCGCTTGGAGCCGGTTTAAAAAATTTAAAACTGGATAGCATAATTAGTACACCACAAATTGAAGGAGAAGCTCGACCGTATATAGCTTCAACGGTTATAAAGCATCTTTTATTTTTATATATTTTCTGCTCTTGATATTTTTCTTTTATTTCTCTTCTGCCTTCAATTCTAAATATATTACTTCCTGTAGGTAGGCAAGGTTAAAGCTTTTATGACAAATTCTACCAAGAAAAATGTTGCCCTGTAAAAGGTATAATGCAATTTCTATTTAAGCGAAGTCACACATTTCATATAGTCATCAAAACCAACCGTTGGATGAAGCGAAAAATGCACGAGTATATAAAAGATGAAAACAGAAAACAGACACCGACACTTCTCTTTTAATTATCTTATATACCTATATATTATTTTCTCTTCTTTGACGTATTTACTTACACCTGTTGCTACTAACAGAAGATTGATTGCCTTTTAACTGAAGATCTTTAACCAAGTTAATACATTTCTTTTGCATATTGTTTTTTTGCTCTAGAATATTTGTGCATGTATGAGCTTATGTAAATATAAGTAAAATATATTTTTTGTGTGGTAAAGTAGTGGAATATCTTTGTATAAACTAACGTACGTATGCCATTGGCAATAAATTATGTTGTCTTGGTTATAAACAATTTCCATTGCTGCCAGGAAGCACTCAACTTTATTAATAAGCAAATCATGAATGTATGCTCTAAGCAAATGTGAAGTATATATACGTAAATGATATGTGTATAAAATATCTATTATACTTGCTTTCGTATGTATGGTATATAAAGTTATATAATGCCACTTGTTTTTCTGCAAAAAATTACCTTGAAAATAACGTTGAGAATGAGAAATGAATAAATGGAAAAAAGTACTTTATTTTATAAAATTTATGTCAATTACTGCTTGCGCCTGAAGGTATGCAACAAAAAAATATTTTACGATAAAACATTTTGTAAAGCGATTGAACATAGTTTGGGTATAGTTTTTGGCGCAATTTTTTTAAAAATAATTATGCCTAAAATTCTGTGTTGGGTTTAATAAAATTTAATACAATTTGCGCAGAAAAAATATTAACAATGCAATATTTAAACGAATATAATATGAAAATATAAAGAAATTATTTCCTGTTTTTCTTAATATTTTATATATTGTAGAATAATTTTAAATAATTTTTTTTTCTTATAAAATAATATTTTCTATTCTTTCGCGACAAGCCATTATTTTCTTATTTGGCGGAAGCACCCAACGTCGCAATCCTTCTGGCTACTTAGCATAATAGCCCATTGCATTATTTTGAAAACTTCAGTTCAGGTGTGACAGTTTGAGTGACAGTTACTTGGCGGAGTCGTCACTTCATTTTCCTGTAACTTGAAATTCTAGCAAAAAATGTTTTTTTTTTATTTCACTTTAAACCCACATTTTTTCAACCATAGACCAACCATTTTAGTTAGAAATAATGAAAAGAATAAAAGTACTCGAAAAAATTGCATACTTTACGGCGTTACATGCACACGCTTTGGGTGCGTTTGTTTTTCGCCATTAATTAGCAGTGACGTGGCAACTAGTGGACGCGTAGCGCGACGAAAAGCTAGTTTGCTAAAGCATAATGCTATAAATAAATATATATATTTCTTTTTTCTATTCTCTTTTGCAAATTTTTTCGTTTCGTTTCGAATTTTTTTTTTTTTTGTTTCTTTTGCTGTCTAATTTCATTTCTGTCTTTACAAATTGCAACAAAAAAGAATGTACTTTAAAACTTTTATTTGTGCATAGTTTAGCTGAAGGCGGAAAAGAAGCTCTGCACGCTGATGAATTTCAACTTTTTTAGTTAGCGATTTTTTTTTTTTTTTTGGTGTTTTTGTGCAGCGTTTTCAAACAATGCTCTCGTCGTACTTCCAGGCGGGTTTGTTTAGTAATTAAAAATGCATTTGCAGCGGATGACAGTTGTTGTCGCTCAACTGCTACAGCTGCCGGTCTGTACTTGGTTCCACGTAGTGCGTAGAAGGGTGTGTAGGAAAATTTATTGGTTATGAACAGAGGTGATTTTTGAGATACACATATATTTATTTACATAAAATTTTATTAGTTATATGTTATTTTAAATTTGAAAAGAAATAATAAAAAATGATTTATTTCTGAAAATTATTATTATTTTATGAAAAATTCGATTTCTGTTTCTAAAATTGATAAATTGGTATATCTTTAGTTGACATCGTTATATTTCCAAAAGCCCGTTTTCTAACTAGTTAAATACAAAATTTCATATAATTTCATAATTTAATAATAACAAAGTTAAAACATATTTGAACTTTATGTTTAAAAAATAAATTAGGTAAAATAAACTAAATAAAAATATTAAAAAATTACTCTGTGGCAAGACTGTTTCAAGTAATTACTTTTTATTTAACTATAAAAAATATTTAAAAAATTCTGAAAGAGTTTGTTTCGAAATTTCCTAGCAAAGTTACTGAATTTTATAAACTATATTTGAAATTTTTTTGAAATATCAAATCTTAAAGAACTTTTTGGTGAGTAAAATTTCTCAACAGGCAGCTTGCGGCAACTTGTGCAATCGCCTTTCATACTTTCATACCAAATTTATGTATATATATATATATATATTCAACCATTATTATATGAGCTGATGAAAAACTTTGCTTAGTTAAATTAGCTACCCGCCGTTCCATTTGCAAAATCTAAATGACATGAAAATGAATTTCATACAACAATTTGAATTTATTTTCATGACCGACAAAGAGGTTGCACGTTTTCGAGCTGATGGTTGTGTCTTGCATTACATTATGTCTGCCCAGCAAGTTGGGTTGATTTCTACTGCTTGAAATTAAAAATTCTTTAAAAATAAAGCCATTAAAATGCTCAGCTAGAATACAAATTTTTGCACAGTTTGGTGCTAAATGAAATAAAAATATATTTTCAGCAAAAGGAATTAATGAGAGTATATGACAGACTTGCATGAATCTGTCTCTGGTCCCTGTCGAATTTCACATGTGGTGTGAACTCTCGTACTGGTCTAGGTGATCTCAGGCGACAATCGGCCACCAAAAATACCACCAAGGAAGACGAACCGTCGACTCCTATGTATATATATAAATTGGCGCTTCGTAACCGCTGAAGCGATTTTCGGCCGAGCTCCTCCTCCAATTTGTGGTTTTGCGTCCTGATGTTTTCCCAACAAATGGAGGGACCTAGAGTTTATCAGGGGTGTTAGTTGAAGTTTGCCGGTTTTACTAGTAGATGTCGCTAGCAATACGTATAAATTTCTATGATTTGGCAAGTATGTAATTTTTTTCTATTGACATTAACCTACAAAAATACGCAAGTCACATTCCGCCAAAATAATAGCGTCATATTTGTTTACCTCAGTGAATATGTCGAGTTTCGTTCCAAGTAAATCGCATTTGCGGCATTCGTTGCTTTTCTTATTTCATCAAAAGAAAAAAGCAGCTGAATCTCACCGGTTGCTGGTAGAAACTTATGGTAAACATGCTCCAGTGATTAGAACATGTGAGACATGGTTACGTCAATTTAAAAGTGGAGATTTCGATTTGAAAGACAATGAACATCCTGGGCAGCGAAACAGTTCGAAGACGAGGAATTGCAGACGTTATTGGATGTTGATCCAACTCAATCGCAACAAAAATTAGCAGAAACACTACATGTGACTCGAGGAGCAATTTGTCAGTGCTTAAAAGCCATGGGAAAGATCCAGAAGTATGGAAAATGGGTGCCACACCAGAAGGAAAGAAATATTATTGCACCCGCCGTACTCTCCAGACCTCGCGCGGTCTGACTATCACCTTTTCGCATCGATGGGACACTCCCTTGCAGAGCAGTGCTTCGCTAATTTTGAAGAAGTCTTTCGACTGGCTCGTCGAATGGTTTGCATCGAAAGAGAAAAAGTTTTTTTGGAATGGTATTCATAATTTGCCTAAGAGATGGGCGAAATGTGTAGAAATCAATGGTCAATACTTTGAATAAAAAAAATTTTGAGATTACTCTGAAAATTAAGTGTTTTCTTTATCGAAAAAATTCGGCAAATTTCAACACCCCTGGTAATTTTTCTTGTTTGGTGTAAGCACTGCTTTCGAGTTTATTGCTGAGTTAATAATAATGTGGCACTCCATTTCCCTTCATTTTTTTTGCCGCCAAGTGAAGATAACAAATCAATCGAGGTTACTTCCAATTGATCTATCTAACGAAGTGGAGATCTCCTTCTTATTCCGTTTTTAAATCCTCGGAATTATCGTAACATATTTCGTTCAGCTCAACGTTCCATCTTCCATAAATCTTCGACAATATCAAATCATAAATGTATTTTTCCTCAGCGATACCTGTTGCACAAATGAAGTTTTAGATCTGGACTTTACTCCAAGTAGTCAAAGGCAATTTAATAAATGTCTGAAGTAAAAGACAGACTTATAAACCTACTCAACTGATTATGTATGTATTTATGCGAATACAATGTAAATTTATGCATCCCTTCACTTAGACACCATATTTATGCATTTATGTATAAACGAGTTTCCAAACATTTAATATAGCTCATAATGTTAAAGTTAAGTTAAGTATTTTAATAACATTTACCAACCGCATAAACAATTTGTGCCAAACGAGCTGCAAGCACGAAAATACATACTCGTACATACATATATAGACATTTTCCTACAGTGGAGCCGACTAGACACTAAAGATGCGTTGTACTTGACAGCCCAGCGGGTCGGAGAAAGAGATATTGAAGACAGCATGCCACCAGATGCAGGCACATATACACACACACACACACACACACACATACAAAATATCATATTGTTCCACACAATAATATACATACATATATACATACCCATATGTACGAGTATGTATTTACCCATAATAGAACACCGCAGGTGAGCTTTTAAAATGTGTAGCTCCAGCAAGGCAGACAACAATAACAACAATAACCAACTAAATATATCAATGCTGTTGTTATTGTTGTTGTTTTTTATTGTTGTTTCTTTCCTATTTTGCTTCTATCTTTTGTTAGTTTGCAAGTTGGCAACCATTCCGCCTTCAGCCTTGCCGCAGCTCCAGCTGTCGTCTGCATTGTTTACGCTGTCACGTTGCTAACAAACGAAGTCAACATAATTACAAATTCATATGCACGCACACATACATGCATACATATGTACATACATACATGTAATTATATGTTTTTATTGTATGAAAGCACATACATTCATACATACTTACACATGCATAGAGATATTCCGTATAGCTACTTGTTGTTGTGTTCACATTATGACTATTGTTGTTGTTGTTGCACATACCACAAATGACTAAAATCATTAAAACACCTTTCAAGGTGTGAAATGAAAATTAATATTTTTTTTGTTCTTTTCTAAATACAATTTGCTGCCTTTTTTACACACACACACACACACAAACAAAAAAGTACGCAACAAGTATTTATAATATTGTCTATGTATTGGTGCTTGGTAAATGGCAGTTACTGCGCACTAACTTTGTTGCATGTTGCAAGTGTGTCCGTTTTTTTTTTATGAAAATTTAATCAAAAATATGAAATGTGGTCAGAGTGTCGGAACATGGTGGCAATTTGCTTGCGTAATAGAGTATGTTTTTAAATGTGCATTAGGGTGTTGTTAAATATACATATTATGAAAACGACTGTTTCGTGTCTGATCTTTGAAGTTAACCTTCTTTTGTTGCAGAAAACTCAAAGTTTAGCAAAATATAAAAATCTTTAAAAGAAGATGCATTTATGTTTGCTTTTTTAATTTCATATTCTTTGACGAAAATCTGAAGTTCAAAGTTATTAATTCAAATTTTCCTTGACATATTTCTGTGCTTTTATTTTCTTAAAAATTCCTTATTTATGCGTGTTTTAAGCAGGTTAAGAAAGATTATGATACTAAAAAGTGTGCTGAAAATTATTTTAAAAGATGTCTGAAAAATATATTTTATATGGCAAAAGATGTTTGTTCGAATAATATTGTATTGCACGTATTTAAGGAGAAAACTTGTTTTTATGCTTTTTTAAATAAAATATTAGGTCAAGTATAAAGTTCATGCGGTTTTTTTTTGATGCAAATGGTTCCAATCTTTTTTCTGGCTTATCTTTAGTTCCTCAACAATTAAATAAGTGTTCACGTGACGGTCTGTTTCCACTATTTCCATGATTTTATCGCAGTTTTCGACGACAGACCTCCCTACGAGTGATGCATCTTTGACATCGAAATTACCGGAACGGAACCTAGCAAACCACTTTTGTGCTACACGTTTCGTTTACAGTATCGGGCCCATAAACTAAATTAATTTTTTCAGCCGCTTTGGCTGCTTTTTCGCCTTGGTCGAAGAAAAATTTGTAAAATTTAGCGAATTTTCTCTTTGCTGGTGTCCATCTTTGCGAGCGCTCACAACGTACTTGGTCAATCAATCGAAAAACCGCCAAAGACAAACTTTTAACGCGAATAAACACGTTTCAGTGCCGTATAGTATGACATGATGCGACACGTAACACTAGTACTATGGACAATAACGCCATCTCTTAGATAAAAACCGAACGAACTTTTTACTTTACCTAATATATTTTCTGAAATTCTATAAATATTTTAAAGGGGAATCCCTGAAGGTATTTTGGTTTTGTTTTAGTTTTGTTTTAGCGGAGTGGCTGCCAAAATCATGAACAATTAATTGGCTCTCTCCAATTTCGTGCATAATCATAATATTTAAGATTTTCACTTAGTAATTTAAATTCAAGAATACAGTAGCAGTAATGAAAAATATTGAATTCGTTGCCATAGTTACTTCACCTTGTTAAATTCGTCTTGAATATTTTCATTTAAAAATAGCATTTGTTAATATGTTTTATTTTTCCATTTGGAAATAACAGAACTTCGAAGATTTAAATTCTGAGATGAATGCAGAAAATGAAATTAAATTTTTTAATATTTTTCTATTAATATTTTTGATTTTTTTTTTTTTTTAATTATTTAGCTAGATATAATATATTTTCACGACTTGATAATAATAAATGATACAGCAATAATTAAAACAAATAATAGTTTTATTTATTTTAAATTAGTTTCAATATTTTTCTGGTTTTGTTTTATTATATTCTTTATGATTTTTTTTTATTTTTTCGCTATTTACCTAAATATAAATAAATTCGATGAAAAATCATATGAGATGATGATATTTAAAGCTAAAAATATTTTTAACTGGTTTTAATTTTTTTTATATAAAGTTTAAGCATTTACTTCTTATTATTTTTAATATATTTCTTTGTGTCCTTTTCACTTGAAATGTTTAAAAACTAGAATGTTAAATTTTCTCTATTTTTCCTTCTATTTCGCTAAATTACGTAAACACAAGACATAATCAATATGGTTACAACAACAGCACCTCGAGCTTTTGTCATTTCGAAAGCACGTTTTTTGGTATTCTTGCCTTTTGTGATTTTGCCTCGTATTTTTTAATATTATTTTATTTCCTTAGTATTTCAATGAGTTTTGCAATTTACATATATATAAATTACAATTATATAAGAAAGTTCTGGGAAGAAAAACAAACTTTTTTTCAAAATGCTCAAATATGTACGAAAAGGCTCGAATCGTTCGAGCCGCTCGAAAATGTTCCAATAAAATAAAATTTTGAGCTCTAATAGGTATTTATCAAATACTGTTTTCTGTTTATATATTTTTAAAAAATTAAGTTTAATTTTCTCCACTTGAAAATAATAAAAAATAGAAGAAACTGTTTCCGAGATTAATTGATAATACGATATTTAATGACAAAATGAAGCTTTAACTTTAATAATGAAAATTTGAAATATCAAATGTTAATTTAAATAATATATAAATATATGTATAGAAGTTCGTAGAAGAAATGTCTGAGATTTATCGATACGACGATATGTAAAGTCAAAGAACTTTTGATACATTTTCATTTAATTTTTTTTATAATTTTCCCCCTCTGTAAAGTCAAACATATATTATACATTTTTTAAGTATTTTTATTTTAATTATTTTATTAACATTTTTCCCTCCCTTAAAACATGGAAAAATTAATATTTTTCTTTATGTCTTGGAAAATCTGAGCTTCCAGCTCCTTTCCTTCTTCAAATAGTCTCATTGAATACCGAAATTGTGCCCTACTGCACAGCCACTGTGAATTGTTCAGAAGAAGGTTTTACTTTTTAACAATAATTTTAATTAATTTTCAAGGGTTTTACTTTTCAATAATAATTTTAAATAATTTTCAAGGGTTTGAGTTCCAAAATATATTCATTTACTTTCTTTACTTTGAAATAAATTATTAAGAATTAAATTTTCAATTTTTTTTAATTAAAAACAATTTGTTCATTATATTTTACAATGCTTGCTTACTCTTATTTATACTTTGTTTAAGTTTTGTTATTTGTTTTGCGAGAATTTATTGAAATGTTTAAGCCCCGAAAAGGCTTATGTAAAATCTTTCCCAACTTAACTTTAGCGAAACATCAGCGTATTCGGTTACTTTTAATTTTTGCATATATTCACTGATCTGCTATGTATGCTACTAACAGCATCTTCATATATACTTATATGTGTATGTAAATCTACAGGCACTTACACTCACTCATGCATACCATACACTTTCAAGCAATCACTTTGCCTAACGGAGCGTATGCCGGTTATATTTAACCGCCTCCTCTTACACTACTTCTTCTTCTTTGCATTCTGCTTGTTTTTATTTTTCACACATTGCATGCCCATACACTGAGGTACTCGTACACATATGTAGAGTAATGTGGGTGCAGGTACGAATGTGTTTGTAAACTACTAATATTGAATTTATGAAATTGCCATGACTAGCAGGCTTGTGATGTCATTTCTTCGTGACACTCTCAGTACGTATATAAGACATTTTTTATTTATTATTTTCTTTTTATAAAAATCACTGACTGAATTTAATTAAAAGTGAGAGGTTTTATATTATTTTCGCATGCATATATAAATGTACATGTCATTCATACTGAGCTTTGCTTATGGAAAGAGAGCGTTATATTAATTGCTTTGGAGAAAGTAAATATTTTTTGACATTAAGTGAGACGAATGTTAACTTCTGGTTTAGTCGCCTGCAAAGAAATCTTCTAATCTTGTTTTTGGCAATAAAAGTGTCACAACGATGAAGAGAAGTTTCAATATAAATAATGTATATTAAATATTGACGTGTTATTGATAGGTTTCGGTAAAATTTGTGGCATATACTCAAGTTAAATGCTTGATTTCTTTAATAATATTGTATCAAAATGTATGAAAAATTAATCACGGGATATCTTTTTATCATAACATTATTTACTCAATACTTGTGAGAATACAACATTCTCAGTTTTACCATTGACATTGGTCCACTTCTCGGTGAGAGGCATGGTCCGACTTTTTGAATCGTACCGAATTTCAAGTAAATAGAACCATAAATAAGATTTGTTGAATAGTTCAGTCCCTGGTCCACTTGCCGTAGATAAGAGTAGTCCGAATGTTTTGAATAGATCGGTTCTTGGTACACTTCTCGGAGATATGTGTAGACTTCTTGTTAAGTTAACGCCACTTATGTACCGACTTTCAAGTGAATTAAACCATAAAAAAGATTTCTTCAAATACGTCAGTGCCTGGTACACTTCCCGAAATTATTTTCGAAAAAAAACTTTTCAGGAATCATAAAAATAATATAACAAAATTTCAAGTCAATCGGTTGGTAACTTTTGGAGAGTTTAGGAGATTTCTGAATTTTTCCAAACGGACATAATACTTTTATATATAAGATTAACCTTAAAAGTCATTTATGTTGTAAGCTATACCAATGTTTTTTGAAGAGCAAATTATTCTTTGCTAGGGGTAATACGTTCCCATCCTAATTGAATAACTCCTTTATTTTGCCTTCTCATACTTGAATCAAATCGGTTTCATTACCTCTAGTTATCAGGAACAAAGGTTATGGCTTATGGGTTGACATGTCATTGCCTTTTAAACCTTCTTACAACTTTCGGTACTTTTCCTATCACATACCTAAAGGCATCGTGAGATTTTTTGACTGTTTCTTTTCAATATGGAATATATGCCCTTAGCTTAAGTTTGGTTAACCTCCCCTTTGGCCAAAGGGTAGTATGCCAGTCTAGCCAGTCTGAGGTCTTTTCTTAATTTCCTATTTTCCCTCGGTTTATTTATATGAAAAAACTCTTAAATTAATATTCACACCGCTAGCTTAAGAAATGGATTTTTGTTAAAATTCATATTTCAAAAGTTGCTCTGCTCTGATCAGGAGTCGAACTCACGATCCTGCCCGTGGTTGTGCAAGTGCGAGAGACTTTGATATACCGGCACATTAAAGTTACTTTATTTAAAGCCTCTGACATTATTTTTCAAGTCTAATTGTTCGCTTTAGATCTTTTCTACGGTGAATTTTTTAAAGAACTTGCCAAAGAATTTAGTTGCCATGGCTATTGTCTCTAGAAATGCCCAGTACTTTTTTCAGAATTCTACTAATTATAGAAGAAAAGGTGCTCGCTAAAATATAATCAATATCCGACCATTTATATGGACTTTTACAATATCACATTAATCGCGCCATCTACCGGATATAAGTTTTAGAATTGTAATTTTTTTTTGTTTTAAAAGAGAGTTTACTGAACATCTTGAATCATGCAACGGGTTGAGATCGAACTGAGTTTCTTTAAAGTCACCAGTTTAGCAGTAATGCACTACAGGTTTTCCACCTACATATTATATATATAGACTAATTCTTGCTATTAAATTTTGGATGCTTATGTAAGTAAAAGCTTTTTTTAACCTTGGAGTTTTTCATGGATAATGTTAACATTTCTTTGAGGTTCTCTAGAAATCTTATTACAATTTAATTAAAGGGAAACCTACAAGTTAAACGTATATTATCTTGGATTTTTTTTTAATTTTATTCCTTAGTTTGCTTCTTTTTTTACTTTGCTGAGCACAAAAGAAAAAAAAAAACAAAATGTTGCATAATACTCACACAAAAAAAAACAAAATGTTGCATAATACTCACACCTTTTCATGTATAGAGGCATAATATTGTCACGCACAAAAAGTCACGTGCACATACATACGAGTATATGCGTTGACTTAATCTTTAATCTCATTTTTTTTTCACCGCCTTTAATGCTAATTAAAATGAAAGAGAAAAATCCGGCGTGCCGCGCAGTCAGAGGCAAAGCTTAAAAATTAATTTGATGCGATTTTATGCAATTAATTACAGCAATGACTTACAATGAGCACACGCGCACACAAACACGTATATTTGCATGTAGCATATGTAGTTGCAGCAAGCATATGAGCAATGCTCCGCGGGAGCACACACAAAGCGCCAATGAAGCCACGTGCAAAAGCTAAATAAAAAAATTTAAAAAAATAAAAGTAGAAAATCATGCGCGTGTACCTATAAGTGGGAGAGTGTATATGTGTGTGTGAATGCTCTAAATTACGTGTGAGTGTGTAAGTGATTTTATAAATATATGTAGGCTTGCGGCTTATGATAGACCCAATCGCCAGTTCATTGTGCCGCCACTGTGGCTACGCCTGAGGCTAACTTTGCCTACAGCCTGCCCCCGCCGCTATCAGCTCTCTCTCCCTCTCTCTACTTCAGTGTTTGTTGGCCGTTAGTGCGTGGTGTTTTAAAAATGCGCATATAAATTCGCGTACATTTATGGCTTTACGGAGCATTGCATTCATATACAAACTCAAACTCAAATACATATGTATGCATGTGCTTCGTGGCCACTTTAAAAATTTATTTTAACAGTGAAACACTAAAGTAGCGATGTTTTTTGCTGTTGCCAATGGGTTTTGCAAGTTTTTCTATAACGGTTAGTGATGTTGTGGGATAGGGTTTAGTCATGTAGTTCATCTAGCGGTCTTCTGTTGCAGTAAAAAAGAAAACAATTGCAATGTGGATAAGTACTCTAGTCCAGGCACAAGCACCATCCGACTACCTCCTTTTCCCCCAAAACCATTGAAACTATAAAACTTTCGATCGTCTAAAGTTGATTAAAAATAAATTCAACCAGTTTTACGCTTCTCAAGTTTAATTCTTCTTCGAAATATTTGTAAAGAAAGTTTGCTAAATATATCACAAGGAAATTTGTTGGATGGAGTCGTGTTTGAAAGTCCATGCGGGGAAAACTTTGAGTGTCATTCACCTGGAAGGGACTAAAAGCTTTAAGCAGCTCACGACTTCTGGCCTGAAACCCTTAAAGTAGCAAACGAACATCAGTTTGTAGCTAAGTCCCCCCTTGTTTTTGTATAGAGTTTGGAACCCTCCTGGTAAACAACATTCCCCTTTGAAAATAGAAGCAAGCTTCATATGAAAACCTCTCTTGCGATGATCACCTCCAGAAATAAGGTCATGCACATGCGCTGTCCTATCCCTTAATCAGGAAGATGTTACTCTCTAGCTAAATGATGCCCTCGAAAGACTAAATAGCGCCATCAAAGAACTGCGATGAACGCGATAAAAATGGAAGAAGAATGGCTCCTGTTAAATCCGCTAAAGCGCCTATATAAAGGAGCTCGAATATGATGTTGGATTTGAGGTTGGGGGAGACTCAGAAGCCGTGCACTGGCATTCAACCAGATGGATGAACGATTCGCATAATCCGCATTTCAAGAAAGTTCTTTAACATATTGCTTATTTGCCTCCAAACTACGATAAGAAGGTTGTGATCAAAGATGTTTTCTATGAGACTGTTGATTTTAATACCAGGTTGGGTAAAGACAGTATCTCCTGCACAGTAGATGGAAAGTACAATTTCCTATGACGAAATATCTCCAAATGAACTGAAGCTGATCAATTTTGATGTGGTTTAAAATACAGCTGTCTAGGCTATCTCTTTAGATTCTGGTACAAGTTATGTGACTGATAACGATGAGCAGTTTTCGATAGAATTGTTTCGCGGAATATTCATGATACTCTGTATGGGGGGCCGTCAATATAGCAGACGGTGAAACATATAATTTTAACCTGTACAAGGTTTAGGACGGCGCTGACGTAGTTCAGTTCAATGAATGAAAATGCTGAGACTAAGCCGTCTAGATAATTACTTACCTCCACTCCGATAGAAATGATCACTTCGAGAAGGACTTCGCTTCATTTGGTTTCGATTAGACACACAACAACTAAGAAGTGACTTATGCGATATTATTGACAGGTCTATAATTCCGTAAGCTGCCTACGCTAGTCAAGGAGAAGAAGAATTTTATTTGAATTGAAAAAATAATAATTAAGTTATATAAATAATCTATATATTTTAAATAGAATAGTGTATTTCTTTCTATTATGTCAGTGAAAACAAAACTAATTAAATATACTGTGTTCAATGAATTTTTCAGTGGTCTGAAATATTAAATATTAAATTTAGTCATAAAAGCGATCGAAGCAGACCACCTGATTGTTCTATTTTTTTTTTTTTTTTGTGTGACAAATATCGACTAATATTAAGTGAGTAAAAGAAAGCCAAGAAAGTAGTATTTGTACCTGCACCTAATCTAATTTTATTTATAGAATATTTGAAATTTTTTTCACTTTTTTGAACCCAAAAACTACCTTGCAGTAGGTCGCACCCGACGTTTGCTCTTCCTTGTTTGAGTGTGGTTTGTTTTTTTCAACTTAGTGCTTATCCCTGCCCCCATTTTATTTGGCGTTATATTCATAGTCAGTTAAATTACAGCGTTTATAGCGGTCATAGTGTGCCGCCGTGGCTTGGCTTGGCCGCATAATGGTTACGTATACGCACTGTACCTATAGTAACATCAGCAAAGCCATCAACATCGCCAGTGCCAACGCCATCGCCATGGTGAGTGAGTTAAATAAATATGCACGCATAAATGGCTATGTATGAGTATACACGTATGTGTGAGAGTTTTTTTGTGAGTTCCTATATATAAGTGGAGCACTTATAAATGTGCATATATTGTAAGAACTCTCATATGTACGTTTGTGATGATCACTGCCATTCACTGTTACCATTTACAACGATTTTGCTCACCTCCCTTGCGTACATAAGTTCACACGAGTCTGTATGTGTGTGTGTGTGTTGCATGCGTTTGCCTATTTGCCTGATGCTTTGGCGCGTTGCGCGTTGCGCGTCGCTGGGTCGCCCGCTTTGCGGTTTTCGTTTTTCGGTCATTAACTGCACATGTTGCGGTCATGGTTGTTACATAAAATTTTATTGCTCAGGTAAATATTGCAACATCGCGCCCAACAACAACAAATGCATGAGCGTCGAGTTTACCATACACAAAATATCACCGTTATAGCGGCGTATCAGTGCAGAGCGGAAAAAGTATTGCGGTAGGACAGGTTGTTGTTTTTGTTGTTGTTGTTGTTGACAGGAAACATTGCTGTGTTACCGGAAATGTGTCGATACGAAATTTTGCTGTTATTTTATATTACTGTTGTTGCTGTTGTTGGCTTGTACTTACACTACGCTTCAATACACCACTGACAACATCACCACCTACACCGACACCATCACCACGACAACAACAGCTACGCGCATACCACCACACCACTTGTTTTCATTGCTCGCGGTTCGTTATTTGTGGTATTGTTGTTGATGTATTTAGTTTTTCTACTTTTATTTATTTTTTTTTTTGAACAAATTTTGTGTTGTTTTACTAAGGTTGCCTTTTGCAGCTTTTTTTTTCTCCACTTTTATTATGGTTGCATCATTTATTGTTGTTGGTTTTTCTTTATTTTTGTATGCTAAATAGGACATAGACACAGTTGGTTGGTATAGATAGCACAAGTGGAGCGCACTTAGGGGGGAGGCAATATTTAGATAAGTGTGTATGTGCGTGTGTGTGACATTTAAATTTTATAATTTTCGCTTTTACTGAAGTTAAAGTTTCGAAATCTGAATTTAATTTTTAGCTGTTGGAAGCATCAGTTCTAGAGGGAATAAGTCATTTAAGAGAAAAATTTTCTAAATAAGAGTCCAAAAATAGAGCACCAAATGGACGCACTATATCCCAAGCCCTTCTTATCAAACTCATCGCTAGAAAACGATTTCTAATGGCCTTGAAATTGTATGACAAAATGGTGGCATCAATGGTGGGAATAGTCAGCCTTTTGATGAAGACCATGGTGAAAAAGTAAAGAACATCGCAGTTCTTAAAATATGGGTCTGGGACAGCGGCCTTTTAGGTGCGGAATTTGCGAATTTTCTGCTGGTTGGTTTTTAGAAAGAGAAGGTTAAAGACCTGACCACACTGCTCGCGGCGGATACTATTTAACAAATTCATTGTGCTCTCCTGCGGATACAAGTTATGTCTTCAGAACAGATTGTTGGATTTGAATTACCTTAATTTATTTCAATCAAGCATACCTATCTTTGTAAGGTAGGACAATGTACTTTCAAGGGTAGTTCCCCGACAATTATACTACACCAAGCTTGAGCATATACTTGGTGTGTTTGTTGAAGTGTGCCGGTTTTACTAGTAGATGTCGCTAGTAATATGTATAAATTTCTATTGACATTAACTTAAAAAAATACGCAAGTCACATTCTGCCAAAATAATAGCGTCATATCTGTTTGCCTCAGTGAATATGTCGAGTTTCGTTCCAAGTAAATCGCATTTGCGGCATTCGTTGCTCTTCTTATTTCATCAAAAGAAAAAACCAGCTGAAGCTGGTAGAAACTCATGATGAACATGCTCCAGTGGTTAGAACATGTGAGTCATGGTTTCGTCAATTTAAAAGTGGAGATTTCGATTTGACAGACAATGAACATCCTGGTGCAGCGAAAAGGTTCGAACACGAGGAATTGCATGTTGATCCAACCCAATCGCAACAAAAATTGGCAGAAACACTACATGTGACTCGAGGAGCAATTTGCCAACGTTTAAAAGCCATGGGAAAAATCCAGAAGTATGGAAAATGGGAGCCACACCAGCTGAACGATAGACGAATGGAAAATCGAAAAGCCGTTTGTTACCGCTGCTTCAACGATCCGAGAGGAAATCTTTTCTGCATCGAATTGTCACGGGGGACGAAAAATGGATTTATTTTGAGAACCCGAAGCGAAAAAAATCATGGCTTTCCCCTGGTGAAGCTGGCCCATCGACTGCAAGGCCAAATCGCCTTGGCCGTAAGACAATGCTCTGTGTTTGGTGGGACCAGTGTGGTGTGGTGTACTACGAGTTGTTAATACCTGGTGAAACAGTGAACACGGATCGCTTCTGACAACAAATGATCAATTCGAATCATGCGTTGATCGAAAAACGGTCGGAATGGGCCCGAAGACATGGCAAAGTTATCTTGCAACATGACAACGCGCCGTCTCATTCCGCTAAACTGGTGAAAGACACATTAAAAACATATAATTGGGAAATATTATCGCACCCGCCGTACTCTCCAGACCTCGCCCCGTTCGACTATCACCTTTCGCATCGATGGGACACTCCCTTGCAGAGCAGTGCTTCGCTAATTTTGAAGAAGTCGAAAAATAGCTAATGGTTTGCCTCGAAAGTGAAAAAGTTTTTTTGGAATATTATCCATAATTTGCCTGAGAGATGGGCGAGATGTGTAGAAACCAATGGTCAATACTTTGAAATGAAAAATTTAACGCTAAAACGATTTATCCTCTAATTTAGGATGTGCATCTTAATTTTCTTTAATATTTTTTACAACGGAAAGGGTTAACATTCGCAGCCGGTACGCAGGATGCTGAACGGAGGTATTTGTGATCATTAGCATAGTTCTGAAATAATTTCTGTACACTGTCATTTTCAGCATAGTTAGGGAACTGTCTAGAGATTTTGACAACTAATTCATATTTATTACGTGATATTAAGACTTTTAGAACTTCTAGAACTAATATTGGTGAAATTTAGCGCTAAATAGACGCCAAATGCTGAGGCTTGTCGAAGGGTCATCAACTTAACAAATAAAACGTGTTTAAAATGAATTATGTAGAGAGCAGTATTGTCAAGAGAATACCAAGCATTCCTTTACTCTCCTTACCATCCTAATGTTTTATATGATAACTAAATTTTCTGCTTCTTCAATGGTATTGTAGGTTAAAGAGAGAAATGGCATGTATTTTTTAGTAAAGATAGAGGTATACCGAAAAGTGTGGGAATGAGAAAAGGTCAAATTTGGCTGAAATTTCTGTTTACCGAAGTTCTAATTAAAAAACTTATATATTTTCTAACCAGAGTAAAAATCTGGTAACTGATATAACATATTTTGTGGCACTCTTGCCTAGGACATCGTGTGTTTGTTAGTGACGTTATGGCAAAAAACATAATTTCCCACAGGAAAAAACTGCCGGGGTCAACTAGTTCTATAATAATTATTAAAAAACCAATTTTTCTGTGACATAGCCTCAGAAAAAGTAAAAGAGGTGAAACAATAAGTATGACACATATCTCAACTTTTTCAGATATTTATAAATGTACATACGTGAATGTTTACTTAACTACAACTGGCTGGTGGCATAAAAATTCATACAAAAATTTTCCGCTTCTCTTTTCTATGGCTTCGGAGAGTTTTATTAAAAATTAAAAAAAAAAAATGCAAAAAGCGAAAAAGAGATTTTGTTATTATTTATCTTGTATTTTTTTTTTTTGTAAATAATCTCTCTATTAGTGCGTGATGCTGCTAGCAAGCAAATAA
>JAWMAG010000010.1:11065000-11095000 GCA_037013455.1 Ceratitis rosa | reverse complement strand
AACGTGCCATTCCTCTCTTCTTCTCGCTTTTTGGCGCCAGTTGGAAATACCAAGTGAAGCTAGGTCACTCTCCATATAATCCTTCAAACGGAGTGGGCGTCTTCCTCATCCTCTGCTTCCACCAGCGGGTACTGCATCGAATATTTAAAGTCAGTTTACCCACCCGTATAAGTTTTGTGGGGATACCAAATTCAGACATAGCGGCCTAGAGATAGCTCCTTTTTGTACTGTCGAGCGCTGCTTTAAAATCAACTTGGAAGTGGTGTGTGTCGATTGTCTTTTCACGGGTATTTTCCAAGATTGGGCGCATGGTAAATGTCTGGTCAATGGTTAACTTATTAGGTCTAAAGCTACACTGATAAGACCCAATCAGTTCGTTGGCGGTGGGTTTTAGTCTTTCACACAATACGTTTGACCTTTTTTCGTGCTCACCCTTGTGGGCCAGCTTCGCACTCACGCATTTCGGCCTCCTTATTTTTTCCCCTGCAAATGCGGCTTGCTTCCCTCTTCAGCTCTCGGTATCTATCCCACCCAGCCTCATCGTAATAGCTGTTTTTGCGATTTTTCTGAAATTTAATAATTTCGTTTGCAGCTGTACGTAGGGAGTTTGAAATACCGTCACACTGCTCACTTATACCGGGTTGCTGATGAGTGCTCTCGGAGAGCAGGAGTGCAAGTCGAGTAGAAAACCGCTCGGTAGTCTGTTGTGATTGCAGCTTTTCAACGTCGAATATTCCTTGTGTTTGTTGACGGGCGTTCTTTGAAGCACAGAGGCGTGTGCGTATCTTCGTTGCAACAATATAGTGATCCGAGTCGATGCTAGGGCCTTGTCCCGTACGTACATCTAAAAGACTGGATACATGTCTTCCGTCTATCACAACATGATCGATCTGGTTGGAAGTTTTCCGATCTGGAGACAGCCAAGTAGCTTGGTGATTTTGTTTGTGCTGGAATCTAGTGCTACAGACAACCATATTTCGGACTTCGGTGAAGTCGATCAGCCTCAGCCCATTTGGGTATAATTTGTCGTGGAGGCTGAACTTTCCGACTGTTATCTCAAAAATACCTTCTGTGCCCACCCTGGCGGTGAAATCGCCAAACACAATTTTGAGGTCGCGGCGGGGGCAGCGCTCATAAGTGTGTTCGAGGCGCTCGTAAAAGGCATCTTTGGTCAAGTCATCCTTCTCTTCCGTCGGGGCGTGGGCGCAAATTAGAGTGGTGTTGAAAAATTTTGTCTTGATGCGAATTGTGGCTAGACGTTCATTCATCAGATTGAATGCCAGTACTCGGGGATAGAGTCTCTCTTCCACCACGAATCCGACACCAAATTTGTGCCGCTGTAGTAAATTCACATGAACCCACATTCTTCCGTACTTGTCCCATCCATCCAACTTCTTGGACATCAACCAGCTGGGCAGCGGCACCTTCTCAATTAAGGGACCGGACATTCCAGGTGCATGCCCTAAAATCGTAATCCTTAAAAAAACATTTGTAGGGGTCGTCCCCAATAGAGGGTTCCCTCATCCGAGGCATAATTTGATTTTTCAGTGGAGTTTGTTTTTCATGTGATGTGTCCCAAACCCTACTCATAAGTACATGGGATTCGCCTTCTCACTTTAGCTAGCCTTTAAACGGATATTTGTTGGCTACCCAGGAGATACGTGGTCTAAGACCTTAAGTCGTGAGCTGCTTGAACCATATGCACAATAACCGTTTCTGGCCACTCCCGGGTAAATGGCAGTCAAAAACTTTCCTCACTTGTTCAATTTTTGAAGATTATATCTTTTAAATGTTGACCGCGGATACGTCTCAGATGGTTCATCCGTTTAGTCCAATTTTCGGTGACTCGTTCGAGATTTCGATTTTCCTCCAAGGACTGAATCGAAGCGGGATTATCCGCATAGACTTTAGATTTTACATACCCCCATAGGTCAAATGGTTCGATATACATTATCACGATCTAGGTGGCCAATCGACTGGCCCAAATCGCGGAATTATCTGCTCACCGAAGTATTTTCTCAATAAATTCTTTGATTGATGTGATGTCCCGAGATCAGGAGCTTCAATTTCAGTCATCAAATGGTCGGTTATCATGGCGCGATAACGGTCGTCATTGACGGTTACGTTCACATCGGCATTATTTTTGAAAAATGAATGATTCCACAAGCCCACAAAGCACAGCAAATCGTTGTTTTTTCTGGGTCAAATGACAGCTCCCTTCAATCTGTTTAGGTTACTCATCGACCCAAATGCGGAAATTTTGCTTGTTTGCACATCCATTGAGCCAGAATTGGGCCTCAGCGCTGATCAAAGCTTGGCTCGAAAACCTCAGATTTTCTGGGAACTTTTCAAGAGCCCATAGAACGAAGAGATAACACTTGGGAAAGTTGAGTAGCTCTAGTTCTTGCACAAGCTGTATTTTGTAAGTCGTTCCATACGGCAGTCCGTGTTGCTGCGAACAGTGCCAAATCGACTTTCCATGGTCCTCGTGTACACTCTCAGCCACGGGCGCTATAGTTTCTTCGGTCGAAAATATTCCTATAATGAATGTGGGTCCCCAGATGGGTTATGGTGTTGCGAATAGTACGTTCAGTAGGCCGATTATATTGACCATAAGTTAAGGGAAGCGTGCGAAACAAAGCGCCTCATAGAAGTTCCATTTGGAATAAGAGTACTGAATGTACACGAGATTCAGATCGTCAGAAAACACTCAGAAACGAAAAGATGGCTTAGAGTACTGATTGCTGAGAGCAATGAACTAACTTTCATATATAAACTGGTGGGATTTCTTAAGTCGTTAGGACTTCACTTTAACTATTTTCCCCCTCTCTTTAGTTCCATACAACAACAGTTCATATTCCACTGTGCACTTTACCCTGATTGCAATGATAAATCCTTTAATAATAAGTAGAAAAAAAACGTTCATCTAATACATGGCCGAAATGTATTGAGCAAAGCTAACAACATTTGAAAAATAAAAATACCAAATTGTATTATATTCTCACTACTTTTCTTTAAACTGTATTTACAGACAACTCAACAAAGTTCCAAATACTAGCTGATGGATTGCAGGTCCGCAAGGTAACACAGAACGACACCGGCGAATATACGTGCCGCGCCTATCAAGTGAATACAATCGCATCGGACATGCAGGAGCGTACCATTTTGATGAAAATCGAACGTGAGTGGGATATCTATGTTAACCGTGCCTATGTTAGATGAAAATTACTATAACCATATAAATAAAAGAAATCATACATTAGGGTGAGCTAAAAATATAGTGAAATGTTTGTGAGTAATAAGCGCTAGTACCAATAAGATACTTCGATGTTGCAAGTTTTAAGTCACCATTTATTAGCATCTTCAAATAAATTAAACAAAGAACCTGTTGATCTAAATGTTAAAAATGTTTAGAAGATTTTAAGAGAAAAATTAAATACTATTCTTCAATATAAGCAAGGTTATTTGCTGTCTATCATTCACTTTACAGTAGAATTACGAGTTTCGTGAGTTTTCAAAAACTGTGCGTCGTATTAAAAAATATAAACTTTTTTTTTGAAGTAAAAGACTGTTTTTTTTTTAATTTTTTATACCTCTATCCTAATATTTTTCTTTTTTCTTGTGCAAAAAAAATTATTTTTGATATTTTTCAATCTGGTTTTTATTATTTTTAAACAAACTGATATACAAATAAACCGTTTGTGAATTGTAGTTCTATATGAAAATATGCTGGAGCTTAATATTTAGTCAGAAGCAGCGACATCTCGCGTAATGGTGAATGTTATCAAAGGGAAATAAAGCACCTAAAAGTATGCAGCTCATTTCACCAATTCTCCATCACTTTAAGAAAAAAATTAAATTAAATAAAAAAAAATATTATCTTGCCAATATGAAAATAGTTTTTGTTTCTTTTGGCAACAAATAAATTTGAGCAGAAATTTCTGAAGCGGGTCTATGAAGTTTCATGCTGGAAGGAAAATTAAACTAAGTAGGTGAAAATATTTTAGGTTTATTCACAATACGCAATTAGAAAAAATTAAACCTTGCACTCAATTAAATATTTTGTTCTCATGAAATATTCAATGACAAATTTTAGCAATTTGAGTGCATGTTAATAAATGAATGCACTACATGCTACAATATTCCCTTATAATCTATTTGTTATCATTGCTGACTTATATAATTTTACAAAGAAATAATGCAAATTTGACCTTGTTTTACAAATTTAAAAGTTTTTATAAGTTTCGGGCAGGCTGATTGCTCACAACGAGCACGGCTTTTGTTTTTCATATATATAACACTTTACTACTCATGTTTTCATATTTATATGTATATATATATATAACATTTTTGAAACGCTGATAGCATCATAAAATATCAGTTCAGATATAAAAAATATATACCTTCGGTTTACCAGTTCACCCTAATACCTAACGGCATATGTACGATATACATATATATGAATGAAAAAAAATTTTCCGTAAGCCTCACTAACTTCCCTTACTGCCTGCAGTAGAGTGGAAGCAATTTTCATTTGAACTCAAACTCCACACTCTGAGCAGTTAAGCTGCTCCCGTTTCCTCCGCCGCAGCTGCTCGCTTACTCACTGCTATATCCGCTTTCAGCAGCGTAACCAGGTAGTGAGCATGTGTTCATTTCGCTATCTGCTTTGACTTCCGCGCGTTGCGCTCTTTTGCAATATTTTTGCTTTTCTATTTTTCTAGACTATTTCCGTCATCGCTCGGTCCACATAGCATAAGCGCAATGAGCGAAAATAGCGAAATTTTATTTATTTGTCATCTTTGTTCTATTTTTTTTATTATCTACTCTTTGTCTTATCGCATATGCGAGTCAAATAATTCAGTTCGGTGGGGAGGGAGGGGGAAAACAACTTTATAAATTGCATTGTATTTTTTGTTGTACTCCTTCCGTAGCTATTGTTGTTTTTTATTTACGATTTTTTTTTTGTACATATATCTCGCCTTGTTTGTATATTTTTTTTACGTTTGATTTTTTGTACGCTTAAGTTCTGCTCCAAAATATTGTCTCCTCAATCGAGCATTGTATTTGTTGGTCGATTTATTTGTTTGTTTGCCGGTGTTTGCACACAGCGGCGTTGCCGGTTGCCATTCAATTCATTCAGGTCTCTTGATTGTGTTTTCGTGACTGAGGCAAATAAGCACACACGCACAAACACACACACGCACACACACAATTACAAACTGAGCCAAAAGTGGTTTGAAAAAAATTCACAATACTCCACTCAATACGCTTGCGGCAATTTATTTGGGCTTTCGATTTTTTAAAGGTAACGGTAACGGTATTTTCTTTCAATTTTGGTTGAAAAAAAAACAAACATATGAATCGCTATCAGTCACACCACTTGTATTTCCACGTGCATCATTTTACAATTTTCCTAAAAATTGTTTTTCACAAAAATCTGCGCTTCTTGCAAGCGCTCCACTCTTTGCGGTCACGTGTTGAGCGTTGAAAACGGAAATTCAATAGATTTTTATATCTTTACGTGCATTCTAAGAATACTCTCCTCCGCTGCATTCTGGCTTTTGCTATGGCTGTTGCCACCCTTTTCACATTTCACAGTTGCTGAACTAATTTTAATCGTTCTTTGCTTTTGATGAGTTTTTAGTTTGTCTTGAGTGATTTCGAATTCGTATTCGATTTCTATTACTGCCAGTGCGATTTGATTTGATTTTTCACCTACTTTCATTTTTCCAAATTTTTTTTTTGCGAAATCGTTTTGTGGCTTGTAGCTGCAGCTGTTGGTGATTTATGGTGATGGGTTGAGATTTGGATTTGGGAAGCGTGTCTCTTGCTTAATGGATTTACGTGAGAAGTGTTTCAAAAAATTTCACATGATTCTTAAATAGGTCAATTGCTTAGGTTAATGAACAAAAATATATAGTGCCCACAGACAGTTGATATGGACTGTTAAGTTGAGGTTGAATTACAAAAAAATAGAAAATAAAAATAATTAAAAAAATGTTGTATCAAATTTTCAAAAATCGCACGAATTTAACATTGTTGGAAGACCAAATGACCTCATTCAAATCTATTTTAATACTCGAAAGTATTCAAAATAGTTAAAATATATATAATATTGATGAAACCAGTTCTTTGTCTGGGAGGAACAGGTCTATTGTATGCACCGAGAAATCTAGTCTAGTTTTTCCGGAAAATATTTTGAGAGACAGGTTAAATAAATTTGAATTCAATAAAAATTTGAGAAAAATTTGTCGACTCTTAAAGGCTTCGTCAATAATACCTGTATATACATATAGTTAGCAGTTGGGAACAGCCGAAGCGATTTTCGGCGGAGCTTTTCCCAAATTTTTTTGGTCTGGGGCTCAACTTTTACCAAAATGTAGAGGAATCTACAGTTTATTCTAAGCCGCTTTCGAACGGCTGATGGATTTTTATGAGGAGCCTTTATTTCATGTCAGAAATATTGTATATTCGGAGGACTTGATATTTTCTGCCGAGGGGCGATCCCAATCAGTAAAATTAATTTTCCATAATTTTGATTCTTGCCCTTCCGAATGTTAGGACGCAGGGTTATTGCAGCCGTAAACAAAATTTGCTTTTCCTCACTGTTTTCTTACATAATTTTATCATTGGCAGCCGAATTAGTCAAGGAGTCAGTAGTTCGTATTACCATGCCGAGGGTCGAGTGTTCGAAAGCCAACATTCAGGCTTATAGAAAGTTGGTTTTAAAATTACATTTTCTCCTCAGTAGTTCGGATGCTCTATCTTACATACTCATCTAATAAAAAATTGATATTTTAGGAAAAATAAAATAATTCAATAGAAAGTTAGATTTTGCCCCCAAAAGTTAAACAAACTGATATAAGCACTTCAAAGAATTTTTGATGGTTGTCAACTTTCGAGTCGTCGGAAAATAATCTCAATTCATCAGAATCTTCCCAATTCTTGGAGAAGACCGGCAATAATATACCAAATTATCATCTTTAGATATGTAACTCGTGAAATTTTCTTACCTTAAGTTGATGAACAATATTGAGCACTTTTAACAAACTAAACTATAATTCGCACTCAAACAGAATTTCAGTGTAGAGAACAGTCAATTTAGTGACAAGAAGAATTTTGACAATCCCCTTAAGCTAGCTATTAAAAAAAATTCTTTCGAAAGATTTTGCATCAAAAAAGAGACGGAGCTTTCAATACATTGTATTAAGAAGAAATTACGTGTAAGGAATATATTTATTTTTCAAATATGTAAAGGACAAATTGGTAGAATTTAAAATTTATCAGTATAAAAGACAGCTCTGAACTGAAGATATTTTTTTTGGAAAGCCCCTCAATGCATTTACATATATTTCTCTCTATTTTTCTAAGCTCACATTCCTTTTTATTTATATAATCTTCTATGCTTGATCTATTTGTATTTTTTTAATACGGCTTTCCAAGGTTTAAATCTGAAGTCTGATTTAAAATGTAAACCCAAACCTTTTTGGCATTTTAGAAATTGTATAGCATCCTTATCAGATTTTCATGGAAAGTCATTCATGCGAATTTCGAAAATGTAAATATTAATGATATAACTAATTTTTTTACTACTGGGAACTTTGGTCAGGCTAGAATACCCAATATCCTCCGTTGTAATGTGTTTTCTATTTCAATAAGTATTATTATATATCAACTAAAGAAACAAATGAAAGAAAAGAAATAAAGAAATGAAAGAGAAAATCTATATAATATTCTGTCTGTCTGTCTACTCGCGAAAAACTCAAAAACGAATGAAGAGCTTTTCATGAGGTTTTCACCAATATATAGAGGGATTTTTATGAAGGTTCAGACATATAATTTACATATACCAGGTGTGTTAGTTGAAATTTGCCGATTTTTTTCGATAAAGAAAACACTTAATTTTCAGAGGAATCTTAAATTTTTTTATTGAAAGTATTGACCATTAATTTCCACACATTTCGCCCATCTCTCAAATTATGGACACCATTCCAAAAAAACTTTTTCTCTTTCAAGGCAAACCATTCGACGAGCCATTTTTCGACTTCTTCAAAATTAGCGAAGCACTGCTCTGCAAGGGAGTTCCCATCGATACGAAAAGGTGATAGTCGGACGGGGCGAGGTCTGGAGAGTACGGCGGGTGTGATAATATTTCCCAATTAAGTGTTTTTAATGTATCTTTCACCAGTTTAGCGGTATGAGACGGCGCGCTGCATGTTGCAAGATAACTTTGCCATGTCTTCGGGCCCATTCCGACCGTTTTTCGATCAACGCATGATTCAAATTGATCATTTGTTGTCGGTAGCAATCCGTGTTCATCGTTTCACCAGGTTTTAACAACTCGTAGTACACCACACTACACTGGTCCCATCAAACACAGAGCATTGTCTTACGGCCAAAGCGATTTGGCCTTGCAGTCGATGGGCCAGCTTCACCAGGGGAAAGCTTCGGGTTCTCAAAATAAATCCAGTTTTCGTCCATTTGTCTATCGTTCAACTGGTGTGGCACCCATTTTCCATACTTCTGGATCGTTCCCATGGCTTTTAAACGTTCGCAAATTGCTCCTCGAGTCACATGTAGTGTTTCTGCCAATTTTTGGTGCGATTGGGTTGGATCAACATACAATTCCTCGTCTTCGAACTTTTTCGCTGCACCAGGATGTTCACTGTCTGTCAAATCGAAATCTCCACTTTTAAATTGACGAAACCATGTCTCACATGTTCTAATCACTGGAGCATGTTCATCATGAGTTTCTACCAGCAACCGGTGAGCTTCAGCTGGTTTTTTCTTTTGATGAAATAAGAAAAGCAACGAATGCCGCAAATGCGATTTACTTGGAACGAAACTCGCTATATTCACTGAGGAAAACAAATATGACGCTATTATTTTGGCAGAATGTGACTTGCGTATTTTTATAGGTTAATATCAATAGAAAAAAATTACATACATGCCAAATCATAGAAATTTATATATATGTTTATAAATAAACGTCTGTTTGTATGTGTGTTTTGTGTGATTCTCGAAACTCAGTTTGTTTCTATTGGTTCTGGAAAGGTTTATATGGAAAAGTGGACCAGGGACTGACCTGTGTAGAAAAATCACATTTAGGGTACGCTTTACTTGAAATTCAATACATAGGTAGCTTTTTACTTAGGGTAACAGAAATACTACAACGTGTGGCTACTAAATCATAAATAAATAAAATTTGTATCAAGCACAAACTTAGTTATCACTTTTCATTATTATTCTTAGACTTTTAAAAAATGTTTGTCATTGAAATTATTCTGTAATGCCATGTATTAGATTAATACAATATTTTTCAAGATGCTTTTTCAGGTTCTGTTGAATTGTTTAGGTTTTTAGTTCTTATGTCTCAGGCCATACATTTTTTTGAAATAGTGAAAAAATTAGAACAACAGTTTTGGACGGTAGAAGTTATAGCTACTATTTTGGAAACCACCACGTTTCCTCATGATACTTTTCAAACTTTTCCAGACACCTTTGTTCGAATTGGAGTTAAAATTCTTTATATATTTTGTATTTAGAATAATAGGTACTTGTAAATTGCAATACTTTTTTCTTGCTAAATCAAATTTAATTTAAAAATTTCTCGAAATGTCTAATAAACTCTTTTCATTTTATTTTTTGCAAGCATTTTTACAATTAAAAAAATTTTATGCCTCTGCATTTCAACACTCGTGCCTCACCTACACTTCATATCTATTTCCACTTGAAAATCTCCCAATTGTCTAAATAAAATTTTCATTTTCCAATTCTCTGAATAAAATTGATTTAATTTTCCACTAGACACTTCGGATGCATTCAACTATTCACAGTCGAATTAAACAGCAGCTCTCTAATACTCTTACACTTCTATTCTACAATACGAATCCTCTTACTTAGCCAGTGCATTCTACCATTAACGAAATTCTCGAAATGTCCAACTTATTTATCGAAAAGTCATTCACTATTATTATTATTATTATTATTATTATTATTATTATTGTTGTTATTTATTATTAATATTTACTGCTGAGAGAGTCTTCTGTATGAAACCTGTTGATGCTTGCGCAAGGTGAGTTGCACAAACTGAAAATAACAATTTTACGGTTAACTGCATACATACAGGGCCATACATTTGGCTGTAGGGAAAATAAGCGTAAAAAAAAGCATTTTAAATTTTTCACGAAAGTTTGCACCCTGGCATTATATGTGAAACACTACAACATTCGAGTGAGCTCCTCGTGAATTTCGAAAACTTCGATCCGTTTGAGGTAATTTTCAATCACTTTTTAGCACGAATTGGGCGGTATCTCAGCTATAACTTGACGGATATTGGCTTTCAAGTGCTCAAGACTTGAAGGTTTATTCGCATAAGCACGGTCTTTTCCGCAGCTCCATAAAAAGAGTCCAACTGTGTCAAATTGCACGATGTGGGTGGCCAAATAACATCGCCATGACGAGTGCTTATGTGGCTGGGAAATTTCTCTCGCAATTAAGCCATATTCGCACGTGTTGTGCATCATGTGGCACCATCTTGTTGAATCCTTTCTTGTTCGAGTTGTGTTCTTTAAGCGTAAGCTAAAGAAATTGGTTGCCAGTGAGAGTCTGCCGTTCAAAGAACTAAGCTACAATCACACCTCCTTACCAAGCAGCACACCAGACAGTGGATTTTTTTGGGTGCTACCAACTCTCTTCTATTATTTCAGGACTCTCGGAGCACTAAATCGCCATCCACTGCTTGCTGTTCAAGCACTCAATCGACGTATGAACAGTCCAAGTGCAAAATAAACCATAATGTGCCGTAAAAAATTCTCAGCTGTAGAGAATGTCGAGAAATAGACATATTAAGGTCTGATATTATTTCGTCTGCAAAATGATGAGGCAGAGGCTTTACTACCATATATCTGTAACTGATCCAGTTTCTTCAAGTTTTTTTACAATTTTACTAATTGCCGGAGTAGTTAAACGATTTATTTTTGAAACCACAAAATGTGATAACCCTATATTTTTACAACAAACAATACAAACAACTTACAATATTAGAACACTACACAATTACAGTTGGTTGGTTTATTATTAAGTAAAGGATTTCTGCTTCAATTCTGCTCTATTTTCTATATACATACATACTCGTACATATATTGTTATTAGTTTTCTACTCATTTGAATATAAATTGAATGAAAGTTAGATATCTATAGATGTATGTATAGGTGTGTGTGTGTGTGTGCGTATAGATATATTGAATTCTATGTATGTATATATCTGTAAATTATTATGGTGTAGTTGTATACATTTTGATGAGATTTCCTACCAATTTAATGCATCTTGATTACAAGGCTATACACACATACATACACGTACATACATACATATATAAGAAACAATGCCTAACTGACTTCGGCTTCATCTTCTACAATACTAGTTTATTAGCGCTTGAGTTGAGTAAAAATAATTCTTATTTCGATTTAGAAATTTTTGAATAAATATTCTTGTTTATTTATTTATTCATTTTTATTACTCATTTTATTTTACATTTTTATTTTACATTTTTATTACTTCAATATTTACAAAGTTCATTAAATTACTTTTCCGTTCATTGCTGCAGTTAAATTTGCCTATACACGTAGAGTATTATTATTATTATTATTACTATTGTTTTTGCTTTTGTTTTGTGTTAAAAAGTTTTTCGGTATATGGAGTCTTCACACTAAACTCCGAAGCTGTTTTTTATGTATTGAAAATATTTTTAAGTTTAATTTATATTGAAGGAGTGTTTATGAAAGTTTAAGAGCGCCCTCACAACCACGTTCACACACATTCTCATACTCTTATTCATGTTCATAAGCATACTGGCACTCATACTTACACTGTTACTCATACTAGTACTTATATTCATTTTTAAGTGTTCTTTGCTCCCTTCTTCTTCTACTTCTTATTGATGTACGCTTGAGTGGTTCGCCTGTTCAATATCCACTCAGTACTGAGTTGCTGATTTTCATACGACAAACTTTTCGTTTTTCAATTTCATGCACAAATGCTTTTGCGAATGCTTCAGGTGATATCGAAAACTCGTTTCTCTATTGGCACTCATATTTTTGTGAAAACTTTAGATTTACGAGTATATTCATGCATAGGTGTAGCAAAATTTACAAAACAATGTACATAGTAAAAGAAATTTGAAGAAAAGTTTAAATATATTTGTGAAAATTGGAAATATACTACGACATGTGTGGCGGCCGAAAATTCTTGAAAAAGTGCATTGTAAAAGAAGTTTGAAGAAAAATTAATTAATTTTAATTTAATTTTTTAATGAATATTTTGTTCAATTGTAAAATTAATTGCTTTGGTCTAATAAAACTATAATTATTTGTAATTAAAGTAATATTACAATTTTCTACAGAAATATTATATAGAAGCCCGTAATATGAAATCCAGTCAACTTTTTTTTTGAAATCCCTTGCGGTTTCTCAGAACAAGCTGGGCAAAAAATAACAAAAATTTAGTTTATTCATAGAAAAAAAGTTCAACTTGTGATTAGAAAATTCCTACTAATTTTTTTTTAACCTTTTGAAGAGAATACAGAAACTAGTGAGCTTTCTCTGAATTTTTGATATAATATTCACTCGGCCTTGTCATAAGCTAGACAATTCTCCCGAGACCAAAAGAAGCTAAATTTGTTGTCAATCTGCAAACATCATAATTTTTTTTAATATACTTTTGCTCTGCTCTCTATTATCCGTTAACCGCCAATTGATTCATGCGTCAAGCAGCCGCATAGGTAAAGAGAAGAGAGTGTTGGTACCCTAAGTGAGAACTATTTTTGAATCTATCAATAGCTCTTGAGAGAGCTTAAGGGGTAAAGCTACTCTTGGATTTTGGAAAATGCAACTCTGTTTTTTTTGCTCACAAGGTACCTTTGGGTCCTGGGAATGATATGCAATTGGTTTTAAAGTGAAAAAAAGAATATTTCAAAGAGTTGAACTTTTTTATTTTGCTGCAGCCCCTCAGAGCGTGCGCTGAGTACAATGAAAACTTTAAACGTCTTATTTCACAAAATCACATTTTTCAAACTGGGAGTACAGATTATTCGGACCCTATTGCAACAATTTATCTGAAATTTTGATGGTAGTTTCACAAATACATTTCGCCATTTTTTGATTAAATGTTAATTTTTTTTAATAATTTAGTGCGTATTTTTTAATCGAAAATCAATATTTAAAAAAAAGTGTGCCACTTTCACAAAAATTAGTTAAAAAGTAAATCCGTAGAAGAAATCAGTCCTCCCGTGGACGACTTTCAAAAAAATATGGATTAAATAATGAACTTTTTCACCGCCATTTTGTAACAAAATAATAATTAAAGATTATTTTTCACATACTTCAATATCTGTTAAATGAAATGGTTACATAGAAATTGTATGCCTTTTCCCATATTCCTAAAATAAATTTAAAAAAAATGAGTATATTTTTCCACCTTTCGAGTGGATTTACCCTTTAAGCGAATAGAGGAAAGAGGAAAGCAATATTGACGACTATTCTTCCTCTTTCGAGTAAAGAGCACCTTAGAGATAGAGATAGAGAGAGAGACATAAGAAGTAAACTGAATCTACAGGTTAGTTGGATATTTAGAGAGAAAAAGGTAGCGTTGATTATTAATATAAAAGAGGTGTCTCTTTTTTCACATTTGACAAGCTTCAACAACGCATTGAAGTTATTAAGATTATGAAAATAAAAATTTCATCGAAGAATTATCTTGACTGATGTGACTCATTTCCATCTTGATGGTTATGTCAGTATATGTAAGCAAAACTGTCACATATGAAGCTCGGAAAACCCAAGATTTATTATTGGCTAGCCTCTCCATTCTCGCTGTTTGGTGCGAATTATGGTCCGGTCATTGGACCTTACTTTTTCGAAAATGAATGGATTGCGCTTTCGGGAGATGATTAAGGATTATTGGAAATTCCTGTAAAATGATAAGGATAAGATAAACCAATCCAGAAAGAAAAGGTTGAAGAAACATATACATATGTAAGCTGTCCTTACCACTCTACGTTTATACTTTGAGAATAAGCTCAGACTTATTCATGTTAATTTCCGGTGGGCAAGAATAGGCAACTAACAATACCAGTTACCCTGAGAGCAATTTAATTTAGTGTAGGTGGAGGTGTGTTCTCTGGTACGCATTCAGTGAAACTCTGATTCAATAGTATCCGTAGTGGTTACAGGAGTCATTAAATCAAATCCCTATGAACTGTCTAAGCATCTTCATTCGCAAAGTTGTAGCGGGTTTCACTATCTGGTTTTTGGAGTGGAGTTGTTGGATCCATATACCATTGAGATTAACTTCAAACATCTTTAAGTAAATAAGAAGATTCGATTTCAATAGTTTTTTCCAGAAGGAGAGCTGTACTTTCATGGAGGAGACATTATTAATCAGCAAAAGAATACTTGGACTAGAGCAGGGTAAATCCTTCGTAATTTACTATAGCTAATTTCGCTCTCAGAACACAGTGTCTAAAGGAGAACTGCAGGATAGAAAAACTTCATAATCAAGTCACGAAATAACAGATTCTTCCTTATAAGAAACCCACTAATATGGCTTGTCACCTATAAAGAACTACATAAGTAAGTAGCTCATTTGCACAGAGGCAAAATCAAGGTTAGAACAAATCTCGGAATATTGCAAGTTGAGGCAAATTTGAGCGAAGACAATTAATCTAGGGTTATATTGAGAAACCCAAGAAGCCCTCATATAAATTCCTTATTTCAATTAAAAATACCCGTCGTGATTTTAAATCGCTTTTGCAAGCTTTAGGTTTTCATTTGAGTGTGCGATTCTCTGTTTTAGTGTCCGCTTCCAATCATAAATCAACACTTTTATTCGACTCCAACGCATTTAGTTTTTGTTAGCACAGTACAGCACAGCAAAGCAATCACTGTCACGAGTATACCTGCAACCGTTTACAATCACACGGGTATAAATGCCGAGATTACATTTCACAAAGTATTCAATATCTCAGCAGGCGCACATTGTTGCCACCGAAACTGGCGAAAGTGGCAAAAGTGGCGAAAAACGCCAAACACCAGACGCCAATTTCCATTTGCATTTCCATGCAATCAAAAATTCATCAGCTTCAGCAACCAAACAACAGCTAGGAGTCATAAACAGATTTGCGTAAACTCATACATACACACATATACACATATACACACTCATTCGCACATGCATAAACTACTCCTCTACACCGTTACTCATTTATCTTGCCATTTTTTTTTGTTCTCTCGCAGATAAACCATTCTGGCGCTACACCAATTACACCGAACCGCAGTACGTGTACCCCAATGGAAGCGTGACCTTACCATGCGAGGCAATCGCTGAGCCGCCAGCCAATTTTACCTGGTACAAGAACAGCAATAAGAAACATTTACATAACGACAGACACTATACCATCCGCACGGATTACTATGCGTCCACGTTGAAGATTCAAGCGCGCACCGAAAATGCTTACGACAAGTATCGTTGTGTGGCGGAAAACCAGTTGGGCGCCATTGAACGGGTTATAACATTGAAGCGGGGCGTGAAGCCACCACCGCCTAGCGTTTTGCAGTTGCGTGGATTCAATTCGAATAGGTTCGATGTGGATGTCGGTTCGGTGCGTCCTTCGCCAGCCCGCGCTGCACCGAGTGATCAGTTGATGGAGGTGAGGGGTTTCCGTTTTGAGTACATGACGGAATATGAATTCAAATCGGATGGAGGCAAGTGGACGAATGCCAAGAGCAAGGAGTTTCCATTCGAAGATGGTGAGTAGGTGGAGAGGTTAAATGGTGATCAAGAATAAGATACAAAATGATGAAGATAGAGATAGAGAGGAAAAGAAAGTATAGGATTAAAGATAGTGGGAAAGAAATGGTGCCCGATTAGGATAAGGATAAGGATAAGGATAAGGATAAGGATAAGGATAAGGATAAGGATAAGGATAAGGATAAGGATAAGGATAAGGATAAGGATAAGGATAAGGATAAGGATAAGGATAAGGATAAGGATAAGGATAAGGATAAGGATAAGGATAAGGATAAGGATAAGGATAAGTATAAGTATAAGGATAAGGATAAGGATAAGGATAAGGATAAGGATAAGGATAAGGATAAGGATAAGGATAAGGATAAGGATAAGGATAAGGATAAGGATAAGGATAAGGATAAGGATAAGGATAAGGATAAGGATAAGGATAAGGATAAGGATAAGGATAAGGATAAGGATAAGGATAAGGATAAGGATAAGGATAAGGATAAGGATAAGGATAAGGATAAGGATAAGGATAAGGATAAGGATAAGGATAAGGATAAGGATAAGGATAAGGATAAGGATAAGGATAAGGATAAGGATAAGGATAAGGATAAGGATAAGGATAAGGATAAGGATAAGGATAAGGATAAGGATAAGGATAAGGATAAGGATAAGGATAAGGATAAGGATAAGGATAAGGATAAGGATAAGGATAAGGATAAGGATAAGGATAAGGATAAGGATAAGGATAAGGATAAGGATAAGGATAAGGATAAGGATAAGGATAAGGATAAGGATAAGGATAAGGATAAGGATAAGGATAAGGATAAGGATAAGGATAAGGATAAGGATAAGGATAAGGATAAGGATAAGGATAAGGATAAGGATAAGGATAAGGATAAGGATAAGGATAAGGATAAGGATAAGGATAAGGATAAGGATAAGGATAAGGATAAGGATAAGGATAAGGATAGGGATAAGGATAAGGATAAAAAAGACTTTCAATTTAAGCCATAACTGAATTTCTGATTATAATGTTCACACATACCTATATGTATGTTTAGTAGGAGCTAATGCGACTTTTTTTTTTAATTTTACATTCAACCTACCAACTACTTTCGAAATCAAATTACAGGTGCAACATTTCTCATCAACAATCTCGAAGAGAACACCACCTACCTAATGCGTGCGGCAACTTGGAATGTTGCCGGCATTAGTGATTGGACAAGAGTTGAGAAATTCACCACACTCTCCAATGAGCCGAAATCATCATCGGCGCGTTTGGAACACTTGACTGCTGCACAGTTGTTGTGCATATCTTTGGTGGCTTTATTGTTGTGTAAGGAACTAACGTTTGGTTTTCAGCCTGTGGCTAGTATAACGAAATTACGCCGCCGTCCAGCTGGTGTGCGTTGGTGAAGCAAAAATTGTGAATCGAGCAGTTAAGGAGCAGCGTAGGAATGGGTTTCATAATACGTATTCTGTTTGTGGCGATTTGTGCTAAATAATGAAACATGGTAGTTTTAAAAGTTAAATGCTTCGAAATATTTTAATACATATAATTTATTGTAAGTGAAAAATTATGTAATAAATATGAAATTATGTAGAAAAGGTTAAATATTTAAGCCAAAGATTTTATTAAAAATAAATATATTTAGTTTATCAGTGTTAAAAGATCCGTTAACATAAGTTTATATAAAAACAGAAAACATAATTTTAAAAATAAATATTTAAAAATTATTCTTAGTTTTCTTTTTTATAAAATAAAGTTAATAATAAATGAACAAAAAACAGCTTCAAACTAAAAAATTATTATAAATTCACACAAGTGTTATTATTTCAGCGCTATAAGAAAATTATGCGGGTATTATTTTTATAAATAGAATGTGTTTTACCAAAAAAAGTGTATAGTCAAATAATTTGAATAAATAAATTGATACTTTTCATTGGCAATGCTAGAATTTAAATTTCAAATTAAGCCATGGGTAATATTATCATAATTTTTGGTTATCTATGATTTTGAATGAAATATTAAATATAGTCTCGCACTTGCATTACACGAGTCTTATTTTATTACAATCAGAACTTGAATAAAGATATATCCCTACTCATGTGCGGACCATAATTTAACAAAAAAAAAAATATTTTTTTTATAATAGAGACGAATGGGAGAAGCAATGGTCTGATATATGCAAATAAAGTTCTTCATATTTTTACAGTTGGTTCTAAAATGAACAAGGGGTGGGAGCTTCAGTTTACGGCGTCCAACTTGTGATAAGAAAATCATATAATCCGCTCCAGGAAAAGAATATAAGAAGCCAATCGGCCATAAATATTTTAATTTCATGCAGTACAAAGTCGGCCGTGGTCGCTTTATGTAAAGAGGCTATAAAAACACTATCTGAGTGCCAGGCCATCATGGGCTTTGAAGGCAATGAGGTAGCTGCCAAATTGGCTAAGAAGGGTGACCGAAGTAAAGAAAATGCAAGAAGTTACATAAATTGGACAGGCTAATAGACTCTGGGAACGAGGCAAGGGTTGAAGGCTTTTGAAAAGTTTTTACTAACGGTAAAGAGATCGGATTTCAGGCCTTTTGGTGTCTACGGAAAAGGTGGACTAGTATGTGAAAATTCTAGTTAAATACTAGTATTTGGAAAACGAAATCATAATATTTTTTTGTCATGTACTAAAACTATAATAGTGTTTTTTAGCGCGACTAGTTTCCAAAAATTCTAGTATATGAATTAGAATTTTGCGGACAAAATCCTACCAGCTTGACGTTTTGCAAAAAAAGCATCACTCCTAAGTAACTAGAAGCTCCGACTACTCATAATTAAAAAAAATTAACAGTCCTAATTAAGCTTCAAATACATAGATCGACATCTGATTCACTTCCTGGAAAGAAATACTGTACAATGTTTCAGGTAAAGTGAACAATAAGTGCGCTTTTTTTTCAAATAAGTTGGTCTCTAGTCAATTTCTCGTGAAAGACGTTCTTCAACACCATTCTCAATTGTACCTCAATACACACAAAAAATTTCAATCAAATTGCTTCATTCCAAACGGTTGAGGTGATGTGAACTAGTTCTCAACTGCTCTGAGCCAACCAGTATTTTAGCTGGTATATATGAACTGGTATTTAACTAGTATGAAGATGAACTAGTCGGTATAAGAATATAAACTAGTTAGTTTCATGTTATCAACTAGTATTTTTCCCTGCAGGGCATGGAGTGTTATGTCTGCGTAGTTGCCCAGTTTAGGGTATTCTTTCGACAGTGGCATATGTAGATGCTTGGAATTCCATCACATGTCGATGTTACGTCATCAAGTAATTTAAAAATATACCTTTTTTATTATTAAATTTTAACAATTTTGATTTCAACAAGAATATTTAATTTCAAAATTTGTGCGAATATAATTTAATGCTTTTAACACCTGCAACAACCAGCGGCCCAACAACCTAAAGCGAAATAACACCAAATATTATTAAAAATGTAAAAATATGACAAAATATCAGCATTCAATGTTGAAATGCCAACAAATTTGTGCAAATTTTATTACAAATTAACAACTGAAATTACTCAATACTCTAAATTGCAATTATAATTTATATAGTAATTTGTTTGTGCGAAATTTAGCTTTAAATAAATGAAGTGGATTTGTAATTGATATTGATATACGAGTATATAAAAATGTATATGTATTTATATTTAATGTGAATTTTGATAATAATTTTAAATAGTTAAATATAACAGTAACAACAGTTAATATTACAAATTATAAATGTATTAACGCTTCATGTGCTGATAGCAGCGAAATTTAGTGGAAAATATTAAAACTGTAATGCGTTTTATTTACCATATACATATATGAATTGTAGTGAATATACATAAATAATATATAAATAATGTTAGCATATAAATATATGTCATAACCTACAAAATGTTTGTATAAACTATTGTAATTGTACTCTCTAATTGTTGTAACGTGCCAAAAAAAAAAAGAAAGAAATTAACTGAAGCTGAAATTAAACTCGAAAAGATTTTTGGAATATTGTTTTAAAAGTAATTATTATAATATGTAAAATGTACTTTTTAAAATTCATGTAAGCTTTGATATATATATATATATATATTTAGAACTGCATATACATATATAATTATACAAACATACATATTTGGGGTAATTTAATTAATTCAGTGCTTCAAATATAAGTCAAGAGCCCCATAGTTATGTGTTAAAACTCTAACATACTTGACTTTATGACCCTTACATACTTATAGACCCGTATGTATATACATACTAAAAATATGCACTAAACATACATTTTTATATATAATATGTTAAAACAATGAAATACATAAATTAAATAGCGGAACACATAAACAAAACCCCAAATAATATTTCAAAATTTCTAACTAAAAATACACATACATTAAAAATAAAGCGACTATACCGTTAATTGTGCTAAAACCCAAAAAGCAATTTGCATTTTCAGCCAAAAAATTTGTATGTATTTGTATTGTACATATACAATTTGAAAATAAAATGAATTATAATAAAAATAACAACAGTCAGCCAATTATTATACACACAGACATACACAGAAATAATCAACAAACACACTAGCACATGTATATGCATATTTGCATTAATTAAATGTGTACCATTACTCGTATGTATTTGTGTGAGCGTGTGTAGCCAAAATTTAAACGCATAATTAACTAAATACAAAAATCACATATATGCTTTCCATTTTACATACATACAAACATATGCACGTGATCGTATGAATTGTATATTAAAATACTCCCAAAGAGGCCAAGCCATTATATTCTACATACATACATACTTATATTACGAAAATAAACTGAAATAAATTATTTGTATAAATGTAAAGTTTTATTATTGTTGTTTTTGTATCTGTTTTGCATTTTTTGTTTATTTTTTTTTGGTTTATTTCGCCAAAAATGCAATGTTTGCAAATAAATTAGGTAATATTTTATATGCAGCAGACAAGGGACAATTTGCTGATGCTAACTTCAAAGTGGGTGGAGAAGGTAAGTGGCTATGTAGACGCGTGTGTAGGCACAGTGGTTTTTGGTTAAATAAAATTTGAAAATAATTAAAATTAAATTGAAAGTAGATTATGAAAATTAGATAATAAAAAGTATTAATTGACTTTAAATACTCAGTACAGGGCAGGTCAAGTAAATAAAATTAATTTATTATGATGTTCTCAAAAATCATTATTTCCACAGGTTATTTAATTAATATATTATATTTCTCAGATAAGTGCTTTACAAGATAATTTCCAGGTCCTTACCGTTTAATTACGATTAAATTAATAACAATTAAATTTACTTATTTGTTATTTCCGTACAATTCTACGAATATTGATTTTGCATTAAAAATTCCAGAAATGAAATTAACAAATTTTTCTTATGCCAAAGATCTTTTAAAGTACTCTATTAGTAGAAGAGTTGAATTTTATAATTTCATTTTTGGCTTGGGTCTTTTCACTGGTATCCTCAATATAATCTGCCTCCTGATCTCTGAAACTTATTAACCCCCCCAATCTCGCAAGTTTTAGGGGAATGCTTGGCGTAATTTTCATGGGTAAATTTCAGGCAACTTATTCTCTCCGAAATCCGAAATCGACTTTTTGTCTTTGTATAGCAAATTTGACATATCTGACTTGCTCACTTTTTAAAACGAGCTAATGGACTTTTATCCTGCAGCTGAATTTATTTTTTGTCTATCTAGGAACCGGTATCTAAACCAATAATAATGTCAGCCTTGAAATCGAACGTAGAATTATTCTTGATAACAGGTGTTACTTTGGACTGAGTAGGCAATTGAAAAGTAAAGTCCTCTCTCGACGAACAAACACGAAACTCTATAAGTCGCTCATCATACCTGTCTTACTATATGGCGCAGAAGCGTGGACGATGACAACATTTGAAGAGTCGGCCCTGAGAGGCTTCAAGTGAAAAGTTTTGCGAACGATTTATGGTACTTTGCGAATAATGCAGAAGATGGAACGATGACATAGTTCAGCGGATGAAGAGACAGCAGTAGATAGCACTCAAGCTTTCATGCGACGCAGTACGCACTGGTGGAAGCAGAGGAAGTAGAATCGCGTAAGCAGTGCCAACGCCAATAAAGAAAGAAAGGAAAAGAATTTTTTTAGTTCTCGACACTAAACAAGCTCCTGCTTATCGTGACTCGGAAGCAATAAAAAAAGGTTCCGTACGTCAGGCGGATGAGCCGGAGGTGGGTAAGCCATTGGGAATAATAATAACAATATTTCCGAATTCGGCAACTCTAGTTGTTGTAATCAGTTTGTCAGTTTTGGTGTTATTCGAGTGCTATTTGTGTTGTTAACAATAACTTAAAATATTCATTTCGTCCAAAAAATGGTATGAAATCTAGAATATTTTTGCTCGATTATTTTTTGCATTTTTCGACGCGGATTAACTCAGTGTATCGATTAATTTAATTCATTGTTTGGCGATGTTGCTCCATCAAGGATCAGTCAGACGAATTTCGTGAAGGTCGCCCAAAATCATTTATTGTTCCGGAAACTATTGATGCTGTACGCAAGCCGACATTAAAAGCTTGCCATGTGATCTATCATGATATTGAGATAACTACAGACATTAGTGGAACAGGCATACATACAATATTGCATCAATAAATTACATTAAAAAAAATTATTCACGTTGGATTTCAAACAGTTTGTCGATTTCTCAAAAAATAGGCCGTGTCGATTGATCGAGAGAAATGTTAACAAATGTCAAAGCGAGCGAGTAAATTCTGAGTCGGAGACGGATCACTTTTCACCCCGACATTCCGAGCTTTCACACATCAACTGAAACAACTGCGTTTTGAGCACTCGAAACATGGATTTGGTGAGTCCACCGTAATGCTTTCTTTTTATTCCTGTACGTATAATATAATCTGTGAAGTCAACACTTTTGGACATCTGAAGAAGCGATTGAAATGTTCAGAATACATGTTTTGGAGACAGTTCAATTCGGGCGGCAAAAGTGCTTTGACAGCGGGTTCACATGAACGCAAAAGTTTATAAATCTTTCTTCGAACCCTCAGATATGTAGCAGAGTCTTTTGATAAATCTTTTTTTTAGAAAGGAAGTTTAGAAAAGGAAATAATTGGTACTATCGATAGTTGGAAACAAAATTTAGCCAAAAGTATAGAAATCCCCTCTTTTCTGAGTCTACAATTTTAATTCATAATCACTCCACCAAGTTGGCCGATTTTGATAATTATTTTTGTTAATTGTTCTTCGAACTTTGGTTCCACATCAAATAGAATAAAGTTTATTTTTAGGTTGAATAAATAGATGTGATTTATAGCTCACTCACACATTTTCATGGTAGCCTGTGTGTTACATCAAAGGCCTTAACAATCGCAGCTTAAGTTCGGTGAGACTGGATAAGGAAGCGAAGGATATGGGTATGGTGGTGAACGAGGGCAAGATCGACCAACTAGCCCGGATCAAGCGGTCTGCATGGTATAGAATAATCCAACAAGTTTTCGATGCAGTACAAGCCGGTGGAAGCGGAGGTGGAGGAAGACCTTCACTTTGTTGGAACGTAGTTCCAATTTGAGCTGAATAGCAAAGGAGAGGAATGAATGGCTACTATAATAGCCTAAGCAATGCTCATGGCAGTAAAGCAGAAAAGAAGAAGTGTGTTTTCAAAAAAAGGTATTAGAAATTAAGTCTACCTGCCTAGTTTTGAGTTGGTGCCGCAGAAAATAAGAACATTAATTAATTAGCTTGCCGGTATGTGATTCCGTGATGTCTGACGGCGACGCGAATGTTCAATTGAAAAGGCCAAGCATTCACAAAGATACTTCGGGCATTAACGATCTCAATATTGGAGACACACGTCGAGTTTTCATCATTCATCATTCATCATTCGTTTGGCGCCTATTCAAAATTTCTCAGTTTTACTTAAACTAATTTACAAACTAAGTTTCCCATAAGCAATCTCTTTGTAAATACATACACATACATATATTTATAATGGAATGAAAACAAAAAATGGAATAAAATCCATACATTGTTCTTGTAGCACTTATCGCGGTTCCTCTATTCTAGTAATATTCTCAGAATCAACAACCACACCATTATGAGATATATCGAGTCCAAGGCTATGCTTGGGACCTCATTAAATTTTTTTTCGAAAACACTTTGAAAATATATTTAAGTTAAATCTCAAACCTGTGTTGAGATCTAGACTAATCCTTAAAAGTGAATAAAATTATGATGCTATTATAATTTCGGTAATAAATTAAGAATATGTATAAGATATATGTTGTTTTTTGAATTCTCACGACCCATATTTCGACCACTGCTCCCTCAGCCTATGAAGAATCTTCCCATTGCTTCTACTACAAGATGTATAATGAACATTAACTGCTTTGAATGGTTGCAACCGCTGAACGACCGCAGCTTGAAAGCCTGATGCACCTGCAAATATAAAAGTATATATGTATATATATATATGTATATGTAGTGGCCGCAGCAGCCAAGTGGTTAGCATTACGTACTAACATTCGTGTGTTCGAGGGTTCGAGTCGTGGTCAGACCAAAACCCAAAATTACAGAAAATTTATTTGTCTAATTACGGTCGCCCCTCGGCAGCCCACCGAGTGTATTTCTCACACTACAAATATGAGAAGGAGCTCGGCCAAAAATTGCTTCACCGGTAAAAATCGCCAATTATTTATATGTATATATATACATAAAATAAATAATATACACATATGAATGTATTTATTTATTGCATATCCGTCAATATATTTTGCAGTAATTATACCCACACACATAGACGCAGAGACACTCAGTCGACACAATTCGTCGTGGTGGCAACATTAAAAATGTATTACCAAAATAAATTCGCACATTTAATGGCCAACCCAATGCAATCAAAGTAAAACAAATACAAAAACAAAATAAAGGATGCGAAAAATGCGAAATATAAAATAAAATAAATAAATAAAGCGATGTACAAACATCAAAGGCCAACCAACACACGCAACGCGCATTCATTCGTGCCACTTCAATGCGGCGGAAAATACAACAAAAACGGGAATTGCAGTTGCCGGATTGAAATCTGAAAATGTCATTCCATTCAAGGCAGGAGCGGAGGCGGTGGTGGTATAAAGGGTAATTGAGTATTTTATATGCGGCGAAATGGAAGCACCAAAGAAAGGCAAGGAATTACGAGAAATCCTCATCTCCATACAGGGACAATTCGAACGCAGTGCATTGAATTTGAAGCGAGAGATAGAGAGAGAGAGCGGGAGAGTGTAAAAGTAGCGCAAAGGAGTAATGGGTGGTGCGGAAAAACCTCCGAAATCCGCTATTGAATTGCAGCAAACAATAAATGACCCAATCATTGCAGTCAGTAGGGCGCATTAAACTTATGTAAATACCCATGCAACCATACACACTTACTTACATATCTATGTTTATAGTATATACATACAATATATTGTAGATACATTTATTTCAGCAATTTTGTACTGTGAATGCAAGTGTGAATGTGAAAAATATATGGCGATGCGGTTTTAAAAGTGAAGAGCGTGTAGGAGATAAAAAATATAATATAAATTTGCTTTTATTTTATAATAAATAAATATACACGTATATGTACATACATATATAACAAATGAATGTATGTGTATGTATGTTGAATAATAGCGGCATTGGTTAATGTTTCTGTTCGAAAATTTTGTTGTTTGAATTTGTGACTTTTGTATTGAGACTTTATTTTCTGTTATAGTTTGCTTGGAATATAAAGATGGCTCCACATGCTAGCGTAGGCAAAAAGCTACCTGTTTTTGAAATTTCAAGCAAATCGGGCCATGAATACGATTTTGCCGAACAGATCCGGCCCGGGTATATTCCAGAAAGATTCAAGAACTCGCTTCGATATCAGTTCCGCTCCGAAGAAGAAATAGTATTTCCGTAAGTTTAGGTAAAAAGCTACTTATATACAAATTTTTCGAATAGTTCTACCCCAGGTCTACTTCCCAGAAGAAAAAAATGTTCATGGCAATTTAGACAAAGAGCTACCTATGTACAAAATTTTATGGAAATCGAACGATTAAAAAATTAATACGATTTTTTCCATTGGATTGGTCCTAGGTCCACTTCTCTGAAAGCTCTTTCGAATCGGATGAATCTGACATACCCACACTCCCTTTAAGTTTAAGGTCTCAACCATCAGTGGATTAGACTGTGACTTGATTTGTCAGTAATTTAGGACAAAGCCTTTTAAATTGTATTAGGAATGGCTCGCGGCTTCGTTCGCGTGGAATTCTAGTATAGTTCTATTAAGATTTTTATTCGATTTTTACGTTGTTTGTTTATTTTTTTTTAACGTATAACTACTATCTGAAAATATATGAAAAAGAAAGAAATGATTTCCACATATTAGTCTAGGCAAAGACTTATCTATGTTCCGATGTACCAAGCAAATCGTTCTATGAATAAGAAATTTTCGAACAGATCTCCACATGTTGACCTTGACAAAAAGCCACCTACATGTTATATGTTCCCCATGTTCAACTTTTTCGCCCTTTTCCTAGAAAATCCTTTCTGATTCGTTGTATAAGTCATTCGCAGAATACATCTCCCAAGTTTCAGGTCTCTACGATCAGTGGAGCTGTGAGTTGATCCATCGGTCATTCATATACCGGGATGTTAGTTGAAGTTTGCTAGTTTTACTAGTAGATATCGTTAGCAATATTTATAAATTTCTATGATTTGGCATGTATGTAATTTTTTTCTATCGACATTAACCTGCAAAAATACGCAAGTCACATTCCGCCAAATAATAGCGTCATATTTGTTTACGTCAGTGAATATGTCGAGTTTCGTTCCAAGTAAATCGTATTTGCGGCATTCGTTGCTTTTCTTATTTCATCAAAAGAAAAAAGCAACTGAAGCTCACCGGTTGCTGGTAGAAACTTATGGTGAACATGCTCCAGTGATTAGAACATGTGAGTCATGGTTTCGTCAATTTAAAAGTGGAGATTTCGATTTGACAGACAATGAACACCCTGGTGCTTGTTTATCCAACAAAAATTTTCAGAAACCCTACATGTGACTCGAGGAGCAATTTGCCAATGTTCAAAAGCCATGGGAAAGATACAGAAGTATGGAAAATGGGTGCCACACCAGCTAAACGATAGACAAATGGAAAATCGAGAAACCGCTTGTGAAATACTACTTCAACGATTCGAAAAAAGATCTTTTCTGCATCGAATTGTCACGGAGGACGAAAAATGGATTTATTTTGAGAACCCGAAGCGAAAAAAATTATGGCTTTCCCCTGGTGAAGCTAGCCCATCGACTCCAAGGCCAAATCGCTTTGGCCGTAAGACAATGCTCTGTGTTTTTGGTGGGACCAGTGTGGTGTGGTGTACTACGAGTTGTTAACACCTGGTGAAACGGTGAACACAGATCGCTACCGACAACAAGTGATCACTTTGAATAATGCGTTGATCGAAAAACGGTCGGAATGGGCCCGAAGACATGGCAAAGTTATCTTGTAACATGACAACGCGCCGTCTCATACCGCTAAACTGGTGAAAGACACATTAAAAACACTTAATTGGGAAATATTATCACACCCGCCGTACTCTTCAGACCTCGCCCCGTCCGACTATCACCTTTTCGCATCGATGGGACACTCCCTTACAGAGCAGGGCTTCGCTAATTTTGAAGAAGTCGAAAAATGGCTCGTCGAATGGTTTGCCTTGAAAGAGAAAAAGTTTTTTTGGAATGGTATCCATAACTTGCCTGAGAGATGGGCGAAATGTGTAGAAACCAATGGTCAATACTTTGGATAAAAAAATTTGAGATTCCTCTGGAAATTAAGTGTTTTCTTTATCGAAAGAAACCGGCAAATTTCAACTAACACACCTGGTATATAAGAGGTGTGACAATTAGGTAATGATTCCATAAAAACCGTTTATTTCAAAATTATTATACAACTCTGCCATCCCCTTCAAAGTAATCCCCTTGGGCAGCTATGATTCGTAACATTTATGGAACGCATCGACTGGGATGTCCACGGCCGCCTGAATGTCCTCAATCGACTCAAAATGGGTTCCTTTGACCACAGATTTTGTTCTAGAGAACAAAAAAAGTCACAGAGTGACATATTGGGCGAATAAGGCAGATGTTGCAACACGGCGATCCCTTTAGAGGTTAAATACTGGAACACGCAGAGAGCGGTGAGGCACGGCGCGTTGTTGTGATGAAGGATCCAGTTACGAGGGCTGTCTGGGCGCACCCGGTTGACTGGTTTTCGCAATCTTTCGAGTACTTGGCGATAATAGACTTGATTTACGGTTCGCATATCAAAAAAGGCAATAATCATCGTTTTCACCTTCAACTTGCTCATGCGAGCTTTACATAAACTTAAATTCTCTATGCCATCGACACACCTTGGGAACGACTAAGAGATAAAAATAAAAAAAAAATTTTAACGAGACCACTGTAGCGTATCTCAAAACGGATCTGGTGGCCATGTATAAGGTTGTAAATTGTTTAGCTTTAATGCTGCTCTGAGTAAGTGCTATATGTATTTGTATCTTTTTTCGAACAGCGATATAGCACTGAGGATCCTGGAATCTGGAACGTTAAAAGCAGATTCGTTAACCAGTTTTCTTTAAATCTGTGTTGTATGAGTACAGGGCCGCAGTAACATACTGGATAACGAGATAACGAACGAGCTTGATAGTAAAAGCACGTGCCTTTTATTCTCACCATTATGGAAGAGTCTGGGTATGCCGTTCTCTAATTGTTAGCTCACTATTAGAGAGATATGCATCGTCCACTTAAGATGAAAGCGTAGGTTGAAATATCTGGGCCTTGAGTAAAAGAGTGCGTGCAAAGATATGTCATTTTATTAGGTTAGTGAACTCTAAACATTGGTGTCACTTAAGCCTGGGAACCACTAGGATCCGCAGTTGAATCACAATTAGTCAGTGGCCTATGTGAGCTGATTTCCATCAGATACCTTAACCTAGAAGCGTTTTATTGTTTTCCTACAACCTTTTTAACCTTTAAAACAAAGTCTGCCTTGAACAACTGGATGGATCTATAATTAATTTAAGCCGTCGCCGTAATCTAACGAGGTTGAAGTCATCAATTACACGATGAAGAGCCTCACAAACCTGTGGATCATGCTTATCCAGGCCGTCACTTTCATGGTATGTAAGAATGGAACTCTTATAATTCAGTTGAAAAATACTTAACTTGAAGCCAACTCTGAAATTGTCGTCCTCATACATACGTTTGTGTGAATGTATATATACATAAATGTGTGTACACATGAAAATTTGTGCGCAAAATATTGTCAAAAAAGCATAAAAATACAATATTCCACCAAAATATGTGGAAAATCGTTCACTTTGCCGCAGATTTTAGGTGAAACATCCCCAACGCATCGTTAAGCAAATAACCGCAGAATATCATAGATTTTACTACATACTCGTACATATGTACATATAAAGAAATTATATATGTGTATACTTATTTATGCACATATGGAGTTATGCGAATATACGTATTTTTTTGGGAAAATCTACAAATGTTTGAGTTACGAGAAGGAAAAGAGGAGCAACACACACATCTACATGCACACTGCGTAGGCAGAAAAGATTTAAATGTATATGTGTATAAATTTGTCAACAGTTGAGCTATCACCATCAACATATGCATATAAGTACATGTGTATATACATATGTTTGTAGGCTGGAGCCATACTCCATTCACTGTGCTGCATTGCTGATGTTGCAGCTGTTGGTTTGCAATTGCAGGTCCCTTTTTTGTCGCTCCTTTTGCTGCTGAATATGTTATAGTGTCATGATGTTGCTGTTGCTATTACGGCATTGCTGTTGTCATTGTTGCATGCAACGTCTGTGATTTTTTCTTGTTTTTCAACGCCTTCCACGCAAATGGCAACGAAAATCTGAATATAAATATTGGGTTGGATGCAAGCTGACGCTTTTGCTCCGTTGCGAAAAATGCTTTATTACTATATTCCAATCGCTTTGCAGCAAACACACAAATTCCTACCTATATATGTACATGAAAACACATACATATATTGCACAAATTCAGTGAGCAGAGCCGCACAGCTGTATAATCATCA
>JAWMAG010000010.1:11007500-11060000 GCA_037013455.1 Ceratitis rosa | reverse complement strand
ATACTCGTAATAATTCTTCCACCTACAGTATACAAAATTTTAATTCACGGTCACGTATGATTGAGAGTTCCTTAATATCATTTGTAGAGTTATCCGAGGAAGTTGCTGAGTTCAGAAATGAAGATATACAAGTTTTAAGCAGGCATGAAACTGTTTATTGGATTTGCTTAAATGACACCCACAATAATATTTTAAGTTAAATACTATACGGTTTTTACTTATTAATTCGATTTATTTACAACAGTCGGAAGATTGTAACCCCACTCTGGGTTAAGCATGTGCACAGATATTTTATTACTTTTTATATATTTTTATAAGATTAAGGAAAGTAATTTGAAACAATATCTTTGGTGGAAATAATTCCAGCTGTTGTATTTATTCAAAAATTGCAGGTTGCCAATATGGATTTACTAGATACCCGAAAAAATATTTCTTATTTTTAAGCTCAAAAGTTTCAAAGTGCCTATTCGAAGGATTACAGAAAGCTTCTATTTCAATTGAAGACATATCTGCTCATCATCTTTTGTGAGGGTGGAACTAGCCGATTGGAGTCTACAGAATTACTTGTTAAGTAGATTATATCCTTATTTTTCTACCCCTTACTCTGCCAATGTTTTTAATGGTAAAGTAAACCGGATTTTTTTCTAGCTTCAAACTAATTTCTTTGCGTGTTAAAATTTCTGCTGAAAATTATATTAATAAATTCGCATGAAAATTATAGGTTTGTTTATTGAGCTGCTCTACGTAAGGGCTAGTTAGTTACTCTATTTATAAAAAATTTGTTTCACAAACTCTTTTTTGGTCCTTTTTTACTCTACTTTTTGTTTCATGAGTCTATTCTAAGCAAAAAAAAAAAAAAAACATATACCATAGATCAACATTTTCTGTTCAGACATTTCCGGGGAATATGGTGCTGGACGTATTTTTTCGATCCAACAGATCGCAATCAAATTACTCGTTATTTCAGCAGTGTGGAATGGCGCGTTGACATGATGTAAAAAGTAGTGCCGCAAATCCTCTTTCTTCCTGTTTTCCAACAACTCTTCGGTGTATAATTTTGCAGTTACTGTCCGACCCTTTCCCAGTGGAATAGCAGCTACGATTTTAGATCGGGCGAAGTAAACTGACATCATTACTTTTGCTGCTGATATTCGTTGCTTTGATTTTATGGGTGGGTTTGCTTCTGTTGGATTCCATACCTGTTTGGTTTCTGGATCGTACTTTGAGAATATTTTCCGAAAGTCTCCAGTTGATCCGACAGAGAGTCTGGGAGATATGATCATATCATTTAGCACGTCTCGTGGCGTTCGAAAATAGGCGAAGCGCAAGGTGAAGTTTAACTTAGTGTAAATGGTTCGCTAAAGCTTATATGCGTTTCTCTCGAAATGCTATTTTCAGAGTCGGTGAGGAACATTTCTCTGAAATGGCTGAACTGATCGGCTTAAAAGTTTCACACCACCTTCTAAGACATACATACATATTTGTTAGGTAATGATCGAAGGAATACAATTTTTGACAATAATTTCGATTTTTTAAGCCGCTTTGAAGTGTAGAATTTCTCACAAAATTTGTCAAAAATCTAAATTTTCCCAATTACTTCGATCATTACCTGTATTCATCCATTATAATATTAATTTTTCTTGTTTTCGGATTTCAAATAATTTGAAGCAGAAATATCTTCCTCACCGCCAGACACCTTCTTTTGGAGGCCCTTCTTAACAATGGCTACAGGAACAAGAGTATGCAATATTTTTTGCCTTACTGAACAAAAAGCGTTATTTTGCAAATATAATCCCTTAAGCAATTCAACATTACTTCATTCATATGGCCAACGTGACAGTATTGGCAATAGTCCATTCTGTGCTGCCTGTCGATACAATTTTTCAACACGTTTCCGTTTCTGCGGTCCTCCATGGCTGCAATAGTAGCTCTGTTCGATGAGAAATGAAATAATTAGCCAGAAACAAAATGTTAAAAATGTGGTTATTTGCCTTACCGAACGCGGTTCAGTAAAAGTTGGATACAATTGTTAATGCCTAGCAGCTCACCGAACAGTACTGGCGACATCAATTTCATGTTTCAAGTCCCTAATCGTCTCTGCCCACAAAAAAATTGCCAAATCGTCAAATCGTCAAATAGTCAAAATATTCATTGTTCTTTTGAAACCTCACATCGCGCTTGTTATACTCTGCAGCATCTTTGGCTCCTTCCTGTTTTTTAAAGAAAGTGGAATGTTATCGCCTCCGTTCTAGGTGAAGAAAAGTTCCATCGGAAAAAATGTTTTTCGGTAAAAGTTGTCATTTCTAGCAATCAATCTTCTGCGAATTGAGCGAAAATAAATAAATAAATAAATAAATAAATAAAAAAATAAATAAATAAATAAATAAATAAATAAATAAATAAATAAATAAACAAATAAATAAAAAAATAAATAAATAAATAAATAAATAAATAAATAAATAAATAAATAAATAAATAAATAAAAAAATAAATAAATAAATAAATAAATATATATATAAATAAATAAATAGATAAATAAATAAATAAATATATAAATAAATAAATAAATAAATAAATAAATAAATAAATAAATATAAATATATATTATATATGTATATATATAATAATTTTTAACTCGCATATTTAACCGCTATAAACGCTTATTGGGTTAATTAAATCAGTCAGATGTGGACATGTTGAGATGTTATGACAAGAACGTGATATACAAATACATATATCTGCATATACATACATATGTACATATATGTATATATATAGCTGCATTAGCGTACGTATTCTCATTGGTAAACTGCACTATTTGCATTGATATTTACCAAAGTATACAGGCTATTGTAATGTCTATAGTATAGGTATGTATTTGCATACCTTTGACGCCGCCGCGCTGTATTTTAGCTAATCATCAGCATTTCCCGCACAGACAATAAAAATGAATATGTATGCATGTGAGTGTCGGTGAACGTGCAAGGATTCCAAAAATCGTGTATTGCTCACTTTAAACGCTACTGGCTGACGCTTATAGCAGTTGCGTTCTGCGTTCGTTCCTTTTCCAACTTGATTTCTACTTTCCACTTGTTTGATCTCTCCCTCCATCTCTCTCTCCATCTCTGCCACACACTTTTTCTGCATTCCACATCATTCGTTTTCGTTTGTTGTTTGCATATGTCATTGACATTGTTGCATTTAACCGACCGATTGCTTGCATTTTTGCCCCATTCTAAGTTGATTTTGTTGTAGCCGGGCCTGCCTGCCTGCCAGTCTGACTGCCGCGCGACCGTGCTTACGTATACCTGATTTTATGCCGGCAGCTCGCTTTTGGCAGCTGAATGGCAGGCTCGCTAAATTCTTCAATTGGCTTTTTGTATTGCATTTGGGTAGTGATTCTCTAATTTCGATGATTTTGGTTGATTTTGCATTAACGTATACATTCGCATTCGCATTTTGTTCGTTCATTTCCATGAGACCAACTGCAAAAATAACAACAATAAACGATTTACTTCAATCGATTTACGATTGTAGGCTTCCAAAATTATCTGCATACAAACGCATACGTATATACATATATGTATATGTATGTATGCAGTTATGCAAGTGTATGCATTGGTAAAATGCAACTCAATTCGCATAGTAATGTTTTAAGCTTACATACAAACATACATATAGACATACATACGTATATATATATATGAATGTATGTATGTGTTGTGGTATTTAGAACTTTCTGTACTTGGTCAGTTTAGTCAGGCAAACATGCGAACATGTGCAGAATTTCCATCCATCGAATTGTTAATGAATACATGTTTATGCTCAAAATCAAAATCGCTCAAAAATAGTACGCACACACATAGGTATGTATATTCACACGTTTGTAAATGTACATGTTACGTCGCAAACGAGCTTACCATAAATGTACTTGTTTTTGGGAAACAAAAAATTTTGGTTTTAAATTTTTGAAATTTTTGTGAAACATACATATTTATGTACATATATTTGCCTTGTTTCACTGAAAAAAAAAAACGGAAAGGTAAACGTAATTATACAATTTGTAAAATTTTGTTAATAAAAAAATCAATTTGAGATAAAATCATTGAAATAAAAATACATAAATTTACAAGTCAAAAATTAGAATTATTAACAAAAACTTTTCTTCATTATTTGTAAAATATTATAGTAAATTTAAAATATGTTGCGATATGCAATTATGTACATATGTATGCATCTATATTATTGTTTCTAATTATTATAAAATTTTTTGTTTCAAACTGTGTACATATGTATGTATATATAAATTGAAAAAAAAACATAAGATTATCATATATGTATGTATGTACATATATCACCACATTTCATACTGTAGTTTTTATATTCAACTGAACGAAATCAAATAATGTTATTATATTTAATGACATATATATATGTATATAGTTTTTATTGAATAATTAAAATTTTAGTCCGAAAATTGTCGCTCTGTAAATGAGTACTCTTTGCGAGGTAATGAGTATTCCAAATCATGGACGGCTCAATACATTTGTATAATATGTACACAACTATGAACATTTATATATGTACGTATACTAGCAGACCCAGCGAACTTTGTCTCGCAACTCTCAAGACAGCCGGTTCTACGCACCGGAGTTGACCCCGATTTTATCCGGCCAAGGGCTGTCACCCTTTCGGCGACCTTAGTCCGTTTAGGTCAACAGGTAAAATTAGTCTAAGTTCGCCAACGGAGCAACACCTCGCAGCTAGGTTGCTTCAAATCTTTCTTATCAGGGCTGGCGTCGAAACCAACCCCGGTCCGACGGATTATTTCTGCTGCGTGTGCACCAAAAGACTCCACCACTCCTCCACCTCGGTTAGGTGCAACCATTGCAATGGTTGGAGTCATCTTAAGGTCTGCTCAGGCCTTAAGACACATAGGGAGTGGACCACACGTTATGTGGCCCCATGCTGCCAACGCTCAAGTGCGCCCCCAGCCTCCACGACAGTGGCTTCAGCACCCTAACCCACTTTGGGTAAGCCACAGACCTCCACGGTCTCCCGGAGCTCCTCCCAGCATGACTTCCGCCAAACAGGGAGTTCCGCAGGGTTGGTGTCCTCTCCCCGCTATTGCTTAATTTTTATATTTCGAAACTCCCTCCTCCACCGGAAGGAGTTTCCTTAACCTCGTATGCTGATGATTGCACGATATTGGCGTCTGGCCAGGATATTGATAGCCTATGTTCAAAAGTGAACGGCTACCTCGCCGATCTTTCCCGTTTCTTCACTGCAAGACATCTAAACATTCAACCGACGAAATCCTCGGCTACCCTTTTCACCAGCTGGACGAAGGAGTACAGGCTAGAACTCGATGTGAAAGTTGATGACCAAAAAATTCCGACTGTAAACAACCCTAAGTTTTTAGGGGTCACATTCGATAGCCTGCACTCCTTCACTCCGCACACGACCGAAATTGCCGCAAAACTCCAGGGTCGCAACAAAATACTCAAAGCTCTAGCCGGCAGCACATGGGGTAAAGACAAAGAAACCTTGCTGGCAACCTACAAAGCAATTGGCCGGCCGGTCGTAAGCTATGCTGCACCGATCTGAGCGCCGGGGACGAATGAGACGTAGGTGAGAAAATTACAGGCATGTCAAAACACCGCCCTTAGGACTGCGACAGGAAACTTCCTGATGTCACCTGAGCATCACTTGCACAGCGAAGCATCTATGCTACGAGTTAAGGAACATAATGCTTTGCTGTGCAAGCAGTTCCTGTTGGGATGCCAAAGCAGGGAGCACCCCAGCAGGCACCTTTTAGAAGCCGAACCTCCACCTAGGCACATCAGCAAGGGTTGGGGGTTCAAGAATTTACCCGCGGTAAGGCATGCCTGTCGTAAGAGGCGACTAAAATCCAATTGTTCCCGCGACAGTCGGGTCTTTATACCGGAACGACCAGGACTTTTTATCCGGCCAAGGACTGTCATTCCCGCAACATTCCCCAAAAATTACTTTGAGGAATATTTTTGCGGTTACAACAACAACAACAATAACAGGAAGGGAGTACTAGATTATTAGATAGAGCACCATCCAGCAACACGTGCAACAACAGCTGGACAGGACGGCGTACCGACAAGTACTGAACGCCATTCACCAGGAGTCAGTTAACACCTTCATAGACCCCCTTCCCGTGAATGGCGTACTCGGAGTAAAATCACCACCTATTGCAGACAACAAGCTCGAGTTGCTTCGAGAGACCCGCATGACCCTTGCATAACTTAGATCTGGATACTGTAGTAGATTAAGCTCCTACTTATCCGGACTCGACCCTAGCATACCCAACGTATGCCCTGCATGTGGAAAGTCTCCGCACGACTCTAACCACCTCTTCACATGCCCCCTCAAACCAACTCATCTAACCCCCCTCTCCCTTTGGTCCAACCCCGTCGAAACAGCACGTTTCCTGGACCTCCCCTTAGATGACATCGGCGACTTAGATTAACAGAACCTGCCCTAAGCGGGGTTAGCTAGCCGATGATGCCATCTATAGGGTTATGGAATGGACCCAGCCAATCACATATTTATTCGGTGACCATTGGCCAACTTCCGAAATTTTTTATATATATTAATCCAAAGATCGGTCAAAGATTGTTCCTGCTAAACTAAGCAAAAGGCTACCTACACGTATATATCAAATTTCAAGTAAATCGAATTATGAATTAAAATTTTTCGAATAGGTCAGTCTCAGGTTATCTGCTCGGTGTGAAAAATAGATGTTATGTTATTCTCAGACCCACTGAATATGCACATAAATTTTCATTAAAATCGGTCAAGCCGTTTGGGAGGAGCATTGTGTCTAACACGAGAATTTTTTATATATTAGTTCTGAGTATGTATGTGTTCAGTATACATATATATACATATATATATATATATATATATACCTATATGTATATTTAAATGTTTTTTTAAACATGGCTGTTTGTGGAGAACAGGTAGTTGGAAAATTTATAATATTCTGATTTCTTAGGTTAAAAGTTTAAGTTAATACCACATTAAAGTGGAATGAAGTTTAGCGATTTAATTAATTTACAGTTGCTTTTTACTTTATTTATTTTATTGCATTCATATAACGTTTTTTTGATATCATTTCATTTTTTTGTATTTTATTTTATTTTTTTTTATTTTATTTCTTTGTTTAAATATTTTTAAATTCTTTATGCAATTTATTTCTGTTACTGTTTATTTTTTTTTTTTTTGTTATAAGTTTTTAGTGAGCTAAATGCCTGGCTTGTTTGCATGAATTAAAGTTTTTTTATTTAAACCTTAAAGAAATATGGTAGAAGTGAGAGCTGTTTCGGAGATCATCACATCTCCTCATCCAGGCTTTTAGCTCACTAAAATTTTATAACAAAAAAATTCTTAGTATAGCCGAGAAAACAATTATAATTTTTATTTAATTTTATTAATTTCGTTTAATATATTTTAATTTAATTTTATTCTTGTTAGTTTCACTTTATTTAATTTTTTTTTTATTTTTTTTATATAATTTTATTTTCTTTATTGATATTTTTCCTTTCTATTTTTTTATTTATTTCGCTTAAATTAATTTAATCTAATTTGGTTTAATTTTTTAATTTAATTTTATTTTTAATTTTTTTTATTCTAATTATTATTTTTTATTTCATTTTATTTTATATTAATTTTTTCCCACCAAATTAAAAAGTTTACGTCGTTTTGTCCTATTTTATTTTATTTCGGTTATTTTCACTTCATTAATTTTATTTCATTTTATTTTACTTAATTTTATTTAATTTTTTTATTTCACTTTATGTACTTAGTTTTACTTTATTTTTTATTTATTTATTTTTTTCATTTTGTTAAATTATATGTCCTTTTTTATTTGATTTGTTTTAATTTTCATTATATTTTTTGTTACTTTTAACAATTTTTTTTGATTTCATTAAGGAAAAATAATTTAAAATTGTTTTATTGTTTATTAATTGTAATTTTTGAAATTTGGACACAAGGTTTTATAAACCATTCAGGCAGCTTCATTATATACATATGTATATCAAACGACATTGCTCTTGAATATCGGAAATTGAACCATATTTGAAAGATTTAAAATGAAAAGTAATATTAAACGATAAATGTTTTTTTCGCAGTGTTAGCTGTGTAATATTTTTACAAGCCATGATACCAGAATCATTAAAATCCAACGATGAATCATTTCTCCACTTTTGAGATTTGTGTACGAGTTGGACATAGTTAGTAATATAGAAGAAGAATAAATAAAAAATGAAAAATTTAGCTATGTGTTTTTCTCCAAAATATCATTTGCATTTTTCTTTTAATTTTCATTTTATATTTCTCAATATTTCATTTTTTGCAACTCATATTGTATACATTCTTTCCGACTTACTTCATTTATGCTTTACAACGTCTTTTATAAACTTACTAAAAATAGCACAAAAACTAAACAAAAATTTAGAAAAATCACTCAAGAACACGAACAATGAAACTAAAAACAAAATGCAAAAAATTTAATAAGACATAAAGAACAAAACCTATTATAACGGTTTTATAAGAGAAGTTTGCTTTATTTAATAAGCGATCGTGAGAGATTTAATAGAATACAAGTATTGGAAAGAGAGCTATTAACTGTTTCCCTTATATCAAAAGAATTTGCTCGTTTTTATTTATTTACATACATATATAATATACCTATGTAGGTACATAATATACTAAGTACTCAACGCACTGCATTGCCAACGGTCTCTAACAATATTTCTAGCATATACTCGTACATATATTTTTTGCAATCTTCCAGAGTACCAAATTCGGCTAAATATTGCTTATAATTTTCCTTAATATTTTTTATTGGAATATTTTATTGTTCTCAATATATTTTTGAGTTATTGAGGAACATATTTATATCAAAAAAAAAAGTTAATTTAACGCAGCTTTGAACTGGAAAATTTTATGTGAAGATAACGAGCAGCTATTTGGAATGTTATAAATAACAATATCTTTGTAATATACAGTCAAAGACAAAAGTTTAAATACACCTTTGAAATTCCATTTTTTACTAAAACTAAGTATTTCAGAGTAAATGTAAGAATGCAGTTTATTTAAAGTAGATAATTAATCAACAATGCAATCCAAAAAAATATTCAAAGTCGCGTAGATAACGATAAATTTATTAAAAACATAAAATCACGTGGGACAAAAGTTTAAATACAATACGTATTATTTCATATTTTGACTAAATTAAACTAAAAATAAAGGGGTTTAAAACAATTTTAATATTTTGTTAGCTCATCTCATTCTTCTATAACTGCCCTTAGATGACGTAGGGTAGATAGAACCAAATTTTCTATTTCCGATGGCGCAATTTCAGACTATGCCTTTTTTAAAGGTTCCTTCAAGGCTTATTTGCTGGTTGAAATCGCCATATTAATTTTTCGTGCCAATAACTCCCAAATATGCTCAATGGGGTTCAAATCTGATGATTGCGGCGGACTATAAAGCTGGGGAGGAGCATAATACTATAGCCATTCCTTCCCCAAACCCGATGTATGCCTAGGGTCGTTATCTTATTCAAATATCTACGAACTTCCCAGACTCAAGTAATTCACCGAAGACTGCCTATGTTGATCCAAAATACTTTTGTAAACATATTTGTTTATTATTCCATCGATAAACGTTAAATGTCCTACGCCAGTTGCTCCAATTGCTCCCCAAACCTTGACGCTACCCCTACTGTGCTTAACGGTTTGTAATAAATTTTAGGTTTGATAAGCTGGTATTGCTTTACGCCAAATTTTTACGCGGCCAACGCTTCCGAACACGTTAAATTTCGATTCGCCCGTAAACATGCGTCTTCTCCAAAATAATTCATCCATATCTTTGTATTTATTTGCAAATTCAAGACGAAGTTGCTTATTTTTCTCAGATACTAGAGGCTTTTTACGTGGAACTCTGCTTCGATAGCTATCTTCCCGTAAAGTTTTTGCTATAGTTTTTGGGTGTACATTTTTGCCTAATATTTTAGCGATGTTGTCGGCTATTTTTGGAGCATTTATTTTAGGATCTTTTGTCACTTTCTTGGTGATAAAACTAACATCTCGCCAGGATAGCTTCCTTAGACGACTAGATCTTGGACTATTTCCAACAGATTTGTGGGTGTTTACTTTCGAACAGTATTTCGCACATTTGTATAAGGATTATCAAGAATTTTTCCTATATCTCGATAAGATTTTTCTTCTTGAAAACGTTTAATCATTAATTTTTTAACACCACTCCCTATCTATTTTTCTTTAACCATTTTTTTTACTTTGCATTCACTGTTGGAGAAGAAGTCGCGTCTAATACCAGGTAAATGTGTAAAGTTGCCAAATCATTGTGTATAACGGTATTTTTTTCTAAAGAACTTGCAAAACACATGCGATGGGTATTTTTCTTTGGTTGTATTTAAACTTTTGTCCCGCATAATTTTATGTTTTTTCTGAATTTATCGTTATCTACCCGACTTTGAATATTTTTTTGGATTGCATTGTTGATTAATTATCTACTTTAAATAAAATGCATTCTTACATTTACTTTAAAATGCTTAATTTTAGTAAAAAATGGAATTTCAAAGGTGTATTTAAACTTTTGTCTTTGACTGTATATATAAAATAATTAAATTTAAAATAATAGTAGTACAACTGTTTTATATTATTTCTGTTTATTTAATTTTGTTTAATTTTATTTTATTTCATATTATTTATTTTATTTTTCTTTGGTTTTGTATAATTTATTTATTTTTTGTTTTATTTTATATTGCTTATTTTGTTTTACTTTTTATTTTTATTTGTTTTATTTTAATTTTTCTATTTTATTTTAATCTGTTATTATGATTTTCTTTTGGAAATCGAAACAAATTATATTTTCTTATCAGATATATACGTCTATGTGATTCACTGTATTATCGACACATGTTTAAGCATTTTGAAACTCTCAAAGCATTATATTTTGCATTTATATATCTCTTTGTTTTGCTTGTCTTTTTGTATAAGTGCATACATACATACATGTGCTCAACCTCTGTACCTAAAAAAAGTAAGAAAAGTGACTGGAATTGCCGTGATATTGTAATTTTTTAAATATACATATAAATATATAATTCATAATTTAATGCTAAAAAAATTGTATTATGTCACAAAAACAAAAAACTGAAATTAGCTTAAATCGTTTACTGTTTGACAACTGTACGTTGACGGTGAGCGGAGCCCCCTATAAATAGCGCCGTAGAGCAAATGAATTTACATGTATGTAAAGTTATCTAGAGCAAAGCTTTAGATATGTTTGTAAAATAAATAAATTTTTAAAGAAAACTTTAGGAAATAATTAAAAATAAAATGTAGATTTTGAGTGCTGGTAAGTAAGAGATGCTGTGCAATATTACGAGTATATTATTTCAAGAAAGCAAATGCAAGCTTTATGCAGGCTTTTTCAATTCAAATTTTACGTTCTTTTACGATATTTTATTTCCTTTTTATTTATTTTAAATTGTTTTTATTTTTTTTACTTTTATTTATTATATAGAACTCAATTTAACTTAATTATATTATTTTTAAATTTTAAATTTATCTTAATATAAATTAATTTAGTTCATAACATTTTAATTTAGTTTTAGAACATTTTGTTTAATGCAATTTAATTTGATTTTATAGCATTTTTGTTTCCTTTAACTCATTTTAATTTATTTTAAATAATTAATTTAGTTTAAAAAAGTTTTAATTAACTTAGTTAATTTTAATTTAATTTAATTTATGTTAAATATTTGGTTTAATTTAATTTAATTATTTTAATTTAATTTTAATTCAATTTATAGTTTTTGATTTTATTTAAGTTAGTTTAATTAGTTTAAATTAATTTTTATTTATTGATGAAATTTATTTTTATTATTAAATTTTATATAGTTTTAGTGTAAATTAATTTATTTTAATAAAATTAAATTTAATGTTTTTATTGATTTTTTTATTTAATTTAATTAATAGTACTATTATCTTTATTTTTTCAAATACCTGTAAGATTTTTTCTAAATTTTGCAATTTTCATAAAAGGAAAATGTGTTTGCCGATTACTTAATTATTATATATAATATAACACAATATATATCCAATCTTTCTGGTCATTTCATTAAAAGATTTTTTTCTTTTAGTTTAAATCATTCTCATTTATTTTTGAAAAATTAAAAAAAATAATTTTTTTTACATAATAAATATACTTATAAAAATTTGTCAAAATGTTTTCTACATGACAAATGTACATACGTATATATTTTTGAGTAGACTATTAATTTTTATATACTTCGAAATCTATGATTTACACATTCACATGTAACATAACAAATTTATCTAGAGTTAACATATTTTACATGAGATCTTATTGTTAGCTGTAAACAATTCATTTTGTATTACTAATTTTAACTGTTGTCATTATATATTTATTTTTATTGCAGGAGTGATCTGAGTCATTTAAGTCACATAAACCAAATGAAAATGTTGGAAAACAAAAAAATATCGTGCAAATTATTTCAATTTAAAAAATTTTACTTATGCAAGTAACTGGTAACCGGCAAACCATTGTATGCAGACTCTGGTTTTAACGTTTTTGAGTGCTGCTTCTTGATTCTGCTGTTATTTTACAAGCTTGTTGAACCACAAGGATACGACACCAACGATATAAGAACTTCAACACGGCATTATATTACCAATTCCCATGATGCAGTTATGTTTGTTTTTACTTTTTTTTATTATATTTTCAGCCTAGTTGTAAAATTCTATTAAACCACATTTGACGAACAAAAAAAATTCGGTGTTCTGTCTTTTGTTTTGCCTTTTATACAGGTCTCAGCAAAAAAAAAAAAACTCCATTCGATACTAGTAACTGCGATTAACAGATATGCTGGTGAACAGTTTAGCAAAAGCCTTTTCCGCCTGAGTATTTTTTTAGAGGGCAAAAAACTCAAAAAGCAGCACATAGTTACATAAATGCGAGTACTTTATGCGTTTACCCGAAGTACATATGTATGTATTTATGCTACCTGAATTGGTGCAAAATAACATAAATTTGAACATATAATAAAATATTTCGGCTACGGAAATCCGGATAAAAAAAGTTATAATGAATTTTCAGGAAAAATAAATTTGTTTGTTCTTAGGTATATGTGGATGAGAATTATTTTTAATATATATATAAATATATATATATATATAATATATAATATATATGTATATATACTTATAGCAATGATATTTTCTTTATTTATAACAGCTTGGTGTATGGGCACTTTTGAAATGAAATTATTTTGAGTTCATTTTAGAAAACTCAACGTTAATAAAATTTTAGTTAAATATATGCAGATCTCCTCTTTATCACAAGAAGAAGCGCACATTGTATGATCCTTTTGAATATTATTTATAATATTAAATAATACTTATCCGCCATTTAGTGTTTTTATTATCATAAAATGAGGCTTAAATAACATTTTACTAGAAAATTTTATTAAAAAGAATATATATTTAAAACAATTATTAATATTGTCTTTTTTTTTTGTAAATAATTATCCAAAAAATGTGTTTATATTACTAAAATTAACTACGCTTCTGATATGATAACATTTATTACGACTATTTCAATAACGAAATCTAAGAGTTTAAATATAAAAAAATAGTTAATACTCGAATACTAACAAAAAAAAAAAAAAAATGCGAAATTTAAAATAAAATTTTGAGCTTAAACAAAAAGACTAGAATTTCGTACGCAAGTGATTTTGTGATTTTATTACTGTTAGTTCGTCAATTTGTTGGACAAATATCAAGACGCTTACTAAAAACAGGCAAGGAGCCGGCGACGGCCAGTTATAAAGCGCCATTTATATGCACATATAAATATACCTATATATAGAAATATAATATATAATATAATATAAAATAGTGGATATATTAGGTGTAGTAAAAAGAAATCCATTATTTTTACAATAGATGTCGTTTTCACAGCCTTTTGAGGTAGGATGCAACAATAAATTAGTATTATTATTATTTGTATTAGGCAGAGTGGATAGTTGATAGACCAAACTGTTACTTGTATAAAGCATAAGTGAACTTAGCATTCTTGTAGGTGTATTGGCGGGGCATCTATATCTGAAAAATCTTATCCATCACCTAGGTACAGTGGAATCTGCTGTGAGAGGGGCATCTCAAATGACCAATCAACCAACGAATCATCAAATTTTAAGCAAATCGAATCATAAATAAAATTTCTTTTATAAGTATGTAAGTGAAACATAAAATATTATTTTGATTGAAATATTGCCTGCTAAAGCAGTTAGAAGCTTCCAAAATATTTGAATTTTTATTCCTAAGATTTTTTTCTTTCGAATACAATACATGTAATTGAATCGATCACAAAATAAATAATAAAATAATAAATATACATACATATTTTCCCTATTAAAGAAAAATTATTAATTTATACAAATCGTAATAATTTTTGTCAATCTGTCGTTAATTCCTTTCCTCTAAAGAAAGTATTATTTATAGATCGAGCAAATTGAACTTGGTTCCGGGTCTCTAATTTATTTTTAGGTAACAAAAGTATTTCATTTGGCTATTTTATCCAAAAATTTAACCGATTTTCTAGTAAGCTGAAACGAAATAAAGATTTGAATTTGATTTGATGAAATAAGATTTTTTTTTCGGCCAAACCATTCGAGGCACCATGGAAACAATCTGACAAAATTTCAAGGCAAGTTGTTTATGAAATATTTCGCTTCAGACCTATAAATAATTCAACGAAAGTCAGAGTTCTTCGGTTGCTAATTCCCTTAAAATAATGAAGAAAATATGAAAACAATAACTGCAAAAATAGTTATTGTTTTCTACTTAAAATAAATAACTGTTAAATTGTATTTTTGGTTGTCTAAAAAAGCTCTCCAACCAAAGAAAAACACGTAAGACAGATATGGTAAAAAAAATGTGATTATTTTTTTCATAAATTTTTTCTCTTTATTTGAAAATTGCAAAAAGAAGAGCAGAACTCATTTTCGATATTTATTTTAACTTTTGACATGTGATATGGTCAGAAGAGAGATTAGAAACCAAAAGAATATTGCATTTTGAAGGGAAAAATTTTTGCAAACAAAAAAATAAAAAAAAAAAATATATAATTAGAAATGAGATTTTAAAATTACAACTAGAGAAATAAAAGAAAGGAAAAAAAAGAATAATATCAATAATTTTTAAAGATTATTAAATATAATATTTGATAGCATAGCATGTACTCGTATATATGTATGTATGTATGTATGTATGTATAATAAATTTAAAGATAAGTGAAAATACATATATTATACAAAAAATACTAACTAAATTCCAATAGTTATTTGAGAGAGAGAGAAAGGGAGCGAGCGTGTGCATTTTAATCTCAAATGAAGCAAAAAAAATAAAAATAAAATAATTAAATAAATTATTAAATAATATCCTCGCAGTCTTATTCCTATTCTCAACGTTTAGCCTCTCGCTGTTGTAGGATTTTTTTTTTGCTTCTCTTCATATTCTTTTGGCGATGCGGCTCTCTTGAACGGCACCTGCTCAATCTACCAAAAATGCATACGCCTAACATTTGCTCTTTCCAAAAATTGTCTTTTGGAAATGTTTTTACTTAGGATAACATACGTATGTACGACTATGTACATATGTATATTGGAAAAAAATTGTATTGCACAGTTATTTCAAAAAAATAAAAAATAATTGAGTTGAACATCAGGGAGTTAAGAACGTCTGTACGCCTGGGAAGCTCCTATAAATAGCGATGTCAAGCTCGTTTATTTTATGTGTAAAAATTAGAGATTAAAATCAATGCACATTAGAAAAATGTGTCGTGTCTTTCAAAAAGGAAGAGTGAAAAATATTAAAAGACATTTAATATATTTAAGCAAACGTCGAATTACAAGCTTAGCATAAATTTTGAATTTGTTTGAAATTCGCTTGTGGGCAGATCATAAATATTATGATCTCTTATGATTTTTAATAAATTTTAGAAAAGCAGTAAAACAGTAAAACAGTAAAATGTCGATGGACTTAAGTTTCGCAAAATTTCTTAATTTTTTTTTTAACGTGAATTAGATATGTAAAATTAAAAACATATAAATTATAGTCATTATGGATAACATGTATTATAGTTATATATTTAAAATTAAGAAAACATTTATTTTTTAATAAAATTTATTGAATACTTATTATCTGCTTCAAAATGAAAAATATTATAATTCAGAAAAATGAAAATTTTTGAAATTAAAAATTCGGTAACATAAAAATTGAAAAAGTGAAAATTGTAAGTTACAAATATTAAAGTAGATTCCTACATTTACTCCCCCTCCAGTGAAACGCATATTTATTAATATTAATTAAGGTTAAATGTAACTTTTTTTTGTTTGGTGTTTAACAGTGTAGTTGTGTTTCGTGAAGAAGTGGTTGACATAATGTTTGCAGGTTTAAGTAAATCTATTGATACTGTTTTAATTTTATTTCCATATTGTATTTCAAAAGTTTTGTTATGTTTGGATATAACTTTAAATGGTCCTTCATAAGGAGGTTGAAGATTAGACTTATGAATAACTTTAACAAATACGTATTCACAAGTACTTAAATTTTTAGGAATGAAACTATTTTCTTTATTATGATGTATTACTTTCAATCGAACAAGTGAGAAATGTTTTCTTAATTTAGAAAGAATTTCATTTGTATTTTCGATTTCGCTATTATAATTATTATTGGAAACAATAAGTTCACCCGGAAGCCTCAGTGTTTGACCATAAACTAATTCAGCTGAAGAACATTTTAAATCTTCTTTAATCGCTGTTCGTAAACCTAAAAGAATCCATGGTAAAATTTCAGACCAATGAACTGAATCATTTGATGTTGTAATTGCAGTTTTCAAAGTTCTATGAAATCTTTCAATCATTCCATTTGACTGTGGATGATATGGAGAAGTGTGTATTTTATGAGAACCTAAAAACTTTGTTAATTCATTAAATAATTTTGAAGTAAATTGTGTTCCTTGATCAACCGTTATATTAAGTGGGATACCGAAACGCGGAACATAATTTTGAATAAATGTAGTTGCAACAGAAACAGCTGAAATGTCTTTAAGTGGATATGCTTCCGGCCAACGAGTATGTCTGTCAATGATTGTTAATATATATCGATTCTCTTTTGAAACTGGAAGAGGTCCTACTAGATCCATATGAATATGTTCAAATCGTCCAGAAGGAATATTAATCTTTTGAATTGGAGTTTTAATGTTTTTAGTAACTTTAGATTTCTGACAGTTAATGCAAGATGATGTCCAACTATTAATTTCTTTACGCATATTAGGCCAAAAATATTTAGATTGAATGAGACGTCGAGTTGTTCGAACACTTGGATGTGATAAAGAATGAATTTTTTCAAAAATAATTTTTCTCATTGAATTAGGGACATATGGTCTAAAAGGTGTTTGTGTAACATCACACCAAATATTAAGATTTATAATAGGTACATTAATTTCTTTTAAATTACTATTAGCATTTTGATCTGAAATAATATTTTTAAGTATTTCATCTTTTTGTTGTTCTTCATAAAGGTATTGGAAATTAATGTCTTTTGTTGTAATTGAATTAATTTCTGGGATACGAAAAAGAGTATCAGCAATTTTATTATCTTTACCACAAATATATCTAATGTCATTAGTAAATTGGGCAATATATTCTAAATGTCTGATTTGACGAGGAGATCTATCTGCTTTAGAATTTAGAACATGTGTAAGTGGTTTATGATCAGTGTAAACAGTGAATATTCTACCCTCGAGAAAATGTTTAAAGTGTTTAATTGAATTATATATTGCCAAAAGTTCTCTATCGAATGTTGAATAATTAATTTCAGTTGGAGTTAATTTTCGCGAAAAATATGCTAACGGTTCTAATGTGTTATTACTCTTTTGTTGTAAAACAGCTCCGATTGCAACATTTGAAGCATCTACTGCAATTGATAATTGACCGTTTTTGTCAAAATGTGTTAATAAAGTTTTTTGTGCGAAAAGTTTTTTAACATTTTCAAAAGCTTGTGTGGTTTCATCTGTCCATTTTAATTCTTTAATTTTATTTTTAATTGTAAATGTCAACATTTCGTGCAGAGGACTTAATTCTGCTGCTAACATTTTAATATACCTATGATAATAATTTACCATACCTAAAAATTTTTGTAATTTGTTAATCGACAGAGGTTTTTCAAAATCTAAAATTGTTTCAATACGTTCTAAAGAAGGTCTGATCCCTTCACTTGAAATTTCATAGCTAAGAAAATTTAATTTATTTGTTCCAAAAACACATTTTGCAGGTTTAATATTTAAATTGTAATTTTCAAGTCTTTTAAATACTGATTTTAAATGTTCAATATGTTGATCTAAATGTAGGAATCTACTTTAATATTTGTAACTTACAATTTTCACTTTTTCAATTTTTATGTTACCGAATTTTTAATTTCAAAAATTTTCATTTTTCTGAATTATAATATTTTTCATTTAGAAGCAGATAATAAGTATTCAATAAATTTTATTAAAAAATAAACAAAATGAAAAATATTATAATTCAGAAAAATGAAAATTTTTGAAATTAAAAATTCGGTAACATAAAAATTGAAAAAGTGAAAATTGTAAGTTACAAATATTAAAGTAGATTCCTACATTTACTCCCCCTCCAGTGAAACGCATATTTATTAATATTAATTAAGGTTAAATGTAACTTTTTTTTGTTTGGTGTTTAACAGTGTAGTTGTGTTTCGTGAAGAAGTGGTTGACATAATGTTTGCAGGTTTAAGTAAATCTATTGATACTGTTTTAATTTTATTTCCATATTGTATTTCAAAAGTTTTGTTATGTTTGGATATAACTTTAAATGGTCCTTCATAAGGAGGTTGAAGATTAGACTTATGAATAACTTTAACAAATACGTATTCACAAGTACTTAAATTTTTAGGAATGAAACTATTTTCTTTATTATGATGTATTACTTTCGATCGAACAAGTGAGAAATGTTTTCTTAATTTAGAAAGAATTTCATTTGTATTTTCGATTTCACTATTATAATTATTATTGGAAACAATAAGTTCACCCGGAAGCCTCAGTGTTTGACCATAAACTAATTCAGCTGAAGAACATTTTAAATCTTCTTTAATCGCTGTTCGTAAACCTAAAAGAATCCATGGTAAAATTTCAGACCAATGAACTGAATCATTTGATGTTGTAATTGCAGTTTTCAAAGTTCTATGAAATCTTTCAATCATTCCATTTGACTGTGGATGATATGGAGAAGTGTGTATTTTATGAGAACCTAAAAACTTTGTTAATTCATTAAATAATTTTGAAGTAAATTGTGTTCCTTGATCAACCGTTATATTAAGTGGGATACCGAAACGCGGAACATAATTTTGAATAAATGTAGTTGCAACAGAAACAGCTGAAATGTCTTTAAGTGGATATGCTTCCGGCCAACGAGTATGTCTGTCAATGATTGTTAATATATATCGATTCTCTTTTGAAACTGGAAGAGGTCCTACTAGATCCATATGAATATGTTCAAATCGTCCAGAAGGAATATTAATCTTTTGAATTGGAGTTTTAATGTTTTTAATAACTTTAGATTTCTGACAGTTAATGCAAGATGATGTCCAACTATTAATTTCTTTACGCATATTAGGCCAAAAATATTTAGATTGAATAAGACGTCGAGTTGTTCGAACACTTGGATGTGATAAAGAATGAATTTTTTCAAAAATAATTTTTCTCATTGAATTAGGGACATATGGTCTAAAAGGTGTTTGTGTAACATCACACCAAATATTAAGATTTATAATAGGTACATTAATTTCTTTTAAATTACTATTAGCATTTTGATCTGAAATAATATTTTTAAGTATTTCATCTTTTTGTTGTTCTTCATAAAGGTATTGGAAATTAATGTCTTTTGTTGTAATTGAATTAATTTCTGGGATACGAGAAAGAGTATCAGCAATTTTATTATCTTTACCACAAATATATCTAATGTCATTAGTAAATTGGGCAATATATTCTAAATGTCTGATTTGACGAGGAGATCTATCTGCTTTAGAATTTAGAACATGTGTAAGTGGTTTATGATCAGTGTAAACAGTGAATATTCTACCCTCGAGAAAATGTTTAAAGTGTTTAATTGAATTATATATTGCCAAAAGTTCTCTATCGAATGTTGAATAATTAATTTCAGTTGGAGTTAATTTTCGCGAAAAATATGCTAACGGTTCTAATGTGTTATTACTCTTTTGTTGTAAAACAGCTCCGATTGCAACATTTGAAGCATCTACTGCAATTGATAATTGACCATTTTTGTCAAAATGTGTTAATAAAGTTTTTTGTGCGAAAAGTTTTTTAACATTTTCAAAAGCTTGTGTGGTTTCATCTGTCCATTTTAATTCTTTAATTTTATTTTTAATTGTAAATGTCAACATTTCGTGCAGAGGACTTAATTCTGCTGCTAACATTTTAATATACCTATGATAATAATTTACCATACCTAAAAATTTTTGTAATTTGTTAATCGACAGAGGTTTTTCAAATTCTAAAATTGTTTCAATACGTTCTAAAGAAGGTCTGATCCCTTCACTTGAAATTTCATAGCTAAGAAAATTTAATTTATTTGTTCCAAAAACACATTTTGCAGGTTTAATATTTAAATTGTAATTTTCAAGTCTTTTAAATACTGATTTTAAATGTTCAATATGTTGATCTTCATTATCACTAACTACTAAAATATCATCGATGTAAACAAATACGAAATCTAATCCAGAAAATACTTCATTAATAAATCGTTGAAATGTTTGAGCACTGTTTCTAAGTCCGAAAGGCATACGTACAAATTCAAACATTCCAAAAGGAGTGGTTATTGCTGTTTTGTGTATATCTTCCTCAGCCATTGGTATTTGATGATATGCACGAACTAAATCAATTTTTGAAAATATTGTTTTATCCTTTAAATCAATATTTAAATCGTGAATGTGAGGTAAAGGATATCGATCTGGAATAGATATAAAATTTAATCTTCTATAATCCCCACATGGTCTCCAATCATTTGGTTCTTTTTTGGGAACTAAATGAAGAGGAGATGCGGTATGTGAATTTGATGGTCGACAAATACCAGTTTTAACTAAAAATTCGAATTCAGTTTTTGCTATTTTTAATTTAATAGGATCAAGACGACGAGGTTTAGAAAAAGGAAGAATCCCTTTAGTTTCAATTCTGTGAACCGTATGGTGTTGCACTTGTTTAGTGTAATCTGGTTCACAAGTAATAGATGAAAATTCATTTAAAATATTCGTAAATTTATTTTCAATAATGGGAATTCGAAGAGAGAAAATGTCGCAAAAACCAGTAGATCCAGAAATTTTAAATTTTGTTGTTAAATCTGTTATTTCTTTATTTTTGATATCTACTAAAATTCCAAATTTTTCTAAAAAATTAGCACCAATAATTGGAGTTGAAATATCGGCAATAATAAATGGAAATTCGAAATCTCTTCTTAAACCTAAATCAAGTTTTAAAAGTTTTGTTCCAAATGTTTCTATATTAGATCCATTTGCAGCTGAAAGTTTAAGGTCAGAATTTCTTTTAAATGATTTGAATTTTGAAGAAGGTATAACTGAAACGATTGCGCCTGTATCAATCAAAAAATTTAATTTGTTAAATTTATCGAAAATAAAAAGGCGACGTGTAAGTTTATTAATATTTCCATTATCAGCCACCGTCATAATGGAACGTTTTAGTTTAAAGAATTTGCATTTGAAATATTTGTGTTTGTTTTAAAATTGCAAGGTTGAACGCATTTGAAGGCATTATTCTTAAATTTTTGATGATACTAACAAATATTATTTTGATTATTATTATTCCTGGATCTTGATGAATTTCTTGATCTAGATCTATATCTATCTCTAGATCTAGATCTAGATCTAATTTGTAATTCATTAATATCTTCTGTAATTTTGTTTAAAGTTTGATATATTCCAGTTGTTAAATCAGTTAAATTTTTAATACATTGTTCTAAAATATTATTACTATTATTAAAGGTTGAAGTTATTGCAGATACTTGAGGTTTATGAATTAAATCGAAAATTTTATCAGCCAAAATAATAATTTCATCTTTATTTTGATTACTAGAAGAAGTTAAATGAATTTGAATTTGTTGAGGTAGTTTACGAATCCATAATTTGAAAAGTAATTCATGATTAACAATTGAATCTGAACCAGTTAAAGATTTCATATATCTAAAAAGCTCTGAAGGTGAACGATCACCAAGTTCAGTATTTGAAAATAATTGTTCTAATCTCTTTTCTTCACTAAGAGAAAATCTCTCACAAAGAACTTTTTTAATTGTTTCATATTTATTCGACAACGGAGGTGGATTAACAACATCGATAATTTTGAAAATAGTTTCTCGTTGAAGAGCAATTAAAACATTTTGAAATTTAATATTATCATTACAAATGTTGTTAATTTCAAATTGTCCTTCAACAAGCAAAAACCATGCTTCAGGACATTCATTCCAAAACGGAGGTAATTTAATGGAATTAGAATTCGGTCTAAAATTATTTGTATGAATGTCTTGTGTTAAATTTTGTGTTGTATTTAAATCTGTATTAGAGTTCGTGATTTCATTTTGTGTTTCTGTTGTTATTAAAATATACGTGTATAAGGAAAAGAAAACGTACAGAAACAAAGGAAACCCGAAATATGGATAACATGTATTATAGTTATATATTTAAAATTAAGAAAACATTTATTTTTTAATAAAATTTATTGAATACTTATTATCTGCTTCAAAATGAAAAATATTATAATTCAGAAAAATGAAAATTTTTGAAATTAAAAATTCGGTAACATAAAAATTGAAAAAGTGAAAATTGTAAGTTACAAATATTAAAGTAGATTCCTACAGTCATAAAATGTATTTTATTATTTTTTTTTTTTTAGTTTTTCCGAAAAATTATGTGTCGCGAGTTTAATATTTGTTTGTACATATGTATAAGCACTTTTCCATAACAAATTTACATATATCAAGATTTTAATTTTGAACACATAAAATTACATTTGCATTTTTCAATATGGATCAATTTACAACTTCTATTATCATTGTTGATGTCCTTTAAAAGTACTGACACAAAAAACATTAGCAACGCACGGTGAAATACGTTATGGAAGCTAACCGGAGGCTGCATCATTTACAGAATAACAGGGATTATACGTATTCCAAAGCTACTCCGCACACTTCCAACGCCGATTGAATTTAGAGATGTGCTTACGCTTACGATTCGTATTTGTATTTAATCATATGCCGCTGCAATTGCTCAAGAGTTTCCATATTGAATTGCACTAGCTATTTCTCTCCAGATGATATAGCTTAAGAAAACATAACTTCGATATGATATTTTCAACAGGAAGAAACATCAGTGTAGCCGTTGTTTGTTCATACAGTTCCTGCTTTCAATACTATTTATTGCCAATAATTGCTATTTACATATAAAAATGTATAATATTTAATGTATTTTGACACTAACTTTACTAATTATTGTAATTTAGTTTTAATTTTTGTTGTACAGCGTACTGGGTCTAAAATATCGCTAAACTTGATGATCTTAATAAAATTAGTAACAAGAAATTGGTTTAGTTTTTTGCCTTTTATACCTGACGGAGCAACAGTTGCAGTGCATTCTTTTACAGATATTCCGGGAAAAGCGGTTTCTTCTATTATGTTTTAATTATTATTATTTTTTTTTTCAGTAATACTATGACCGTTGCAATTTGATTTGAGTGGAAATTTAATTTAACATAAATATTACTCAAATTTTCACATGCTGCAAATATATATTTTTAAGACAAGTGCATAAATTGTTTATTTAATTTCTTGTGTATTTTTTTTTTTAGAAAAAAGTTTTGCAGTTATTATTAAGAATTTTTCGCTTGAACAGCTTGGAATGTAAAATTGCTCAAATGCTCGCAACTTACTCATTATTAAAATATTATATTTTATTGCAATTACTTAGTACATATTTTTATGTGTAAATATATACATATATGTATATATTATTAGCGCTTTTTAACCGCTGAAGCGTTTTTCGGCCGTTATAAAATCTCAATATTTGTAACGAAAATTTTGGGTTCTGTTTTAAAATAAGTTAGTTTACATTTTAACATTTACATTTATTTACACTTAATTTATAACCATTACAGATTTTTTACTGCTTACGTTATAAATATATTTATATAATAATATATTTATATTTATATAATAAATATATTTTAAATAAAATTTGGCGACGCCAGAAGCCGAGTGGCTATCATTGCGTACTACCATTCTGAAGATCAAGATTCTCGTCCTGATTCTACCAACATCCGCAATTATAGATAGAAAATTAATTTAATTTAATTAAATCTAATTGCCCCCCGAGTGTATTTCTGAAAAGAAATGAAAATCCATCGGCGGCCCAGAATCAATTGTACACTTTTTTATTTTGTTTTTTGCATCAATATCATAAACGTCTTATGCATGTATACACGTATATACCTACGTATGTACCAAATATGTTTTTTGTAATAGTTGCCTAAAGGTAATTCGCAGCAAAAAATAAAAAAAATAAAATGTTTAATTAGAAAATTAAAATTTTTCTGGTTTGTTATACAGCCTCAATTGACTTTTAATTCAACCTGTGAATTTTCAACTTCTTTCGTTTTAACTACAACTTGAAGTCCATTAAAAGTATTTACAATATTTGATTTTATTAGACACTTGTGGCCCTAAAAATCTAAAACTCTCATACAAAAGATGCCAGAATCAAGTATAAAATTGCAGAGCTTTTTAGCTTAAAGTGCGAGAATTTTTAAGAATTTATCAAAAACTCTGCATTTTTTCTTCAGGTACGCCTCAAAGATCACGCTCATTATATAAAAAATAAAATAAACTCCCAATATTTATAACATACCAGCTGTACCTTGCAACGCTTCGATGTTGCACTTACACGATGAATGTATGAAGAATGAAAATAGAATATATTTTCATCATAATTTTATTTACTCAATACAATACTCATGTGGGTATGCTACATTTTTGGTTTTACCATCGGCCAAGCAACTAAAAAGGTTATTTGGTTTGCTAACCCTAAAAATGTAGACTACACAATTCCAAAGATTTACATCAAGCTTTTCAGGATACGCGTATATTTACCTACAAACTGCGGTCACCCCCCGGTAGCGAATGGGATTGACATAGAGTTTACTTCTGATATGGAATAAAAAAATCCCGATAAAAATCGATCAGACGCTCCGAAGCGGCTTCGAAGGAAGTTATAAATCACTCCATTCGTAAAACACACACCATAAATTGTATAAGGAGCTGAGCTGAAAAACGCTTTAGGGATTATAATAAATAATGAATTTGTACATTTAGTGACTGAAAAATTACATCATTTACATCATTATAAACCTTAGACTTAAAATATTATTTTTAGCAATTTTCTTTTTAATATATTGAAAATTGGTTAGAAAATAAAAAATGCTTTAAGTTTTAATATGACTTATTGATGTTTGTATTTATGTTATTAGAAAAAGTAATAAAAAAAGTTTTAAAATATCAATCAAATATCAAATTTTGTAATTCCTTACAAAATTAAATTTTGTTTTATTTAGAAAGTTTGAGATTAAGCCACTCTCGAAATGCCACTTGTAGCCTAGCCAAGTTGTATTTATTAGAACAAACTAAAAATTTACACGCACGTAAGGTATACCATTCTAATGAAATCCGGCAAATCTCTATTCATACAGTGTGTGCAAAAAATTTAAACACATTTTTTCATGGATCAAGGACAAAGGTCACATAATTGGGGTTTTTGGCAAACATTGTGGATAAATTTAAATTCTGTGTGTCTAATAAATTTACAATGAGGAAATGTAAGAGTTTAAGTTGAAGTGAACCAGTTCTTTACTAGATGCGACCCCTTGGCATTGAGCAATATCTGTCGGCTCTTCAATAGTCTACCTACTCTCCTTCGAAACACTTAACGAAATACCGTTCGTGGTTACTTTTTGTATATTTTTTTAAAGTTTTTGCCGTATACAGTTTTGGGAAACTGTCAAGACATCTTTTTGTAAAAATGCTTTGCTTGAAAAGGAAAATGTTATTGTTGAATTCATAGTTTGTCAGCAAAACTATCCGTGGCAGAAATGAAAAGAGAACACAAAGTGAATCAACCCAGGACATCAAAGTCCTCCTCGCAAAAGGTCACGGCTAAATGAATAAAATTTTTGTTTTAGGAACCATTATTTCTATTGCAGCAATGAATATTTGCCTGAACGTGAAAAGAAACAAGCTTAGAAATTGAATGAATTGCCTTAGCAGAGAGTGTACGCGAAGACCGTGGAGAGTTGATTCGGCGTCGTTCGCAGAAACTCGAGATTTTAAATTGAAAGCGTACAAAATACAGCTTGTGCAAGAATTGGAGCCACACGACCTTCCCAAGCGACATCTCTCCGCTCTATGGGTTCTTGAAAAGTTCTAAGAAGTTTCGATGTTTTCGAGTCAATTGTGCCTCCTTCCTGGCTCAATGGCTATGTAAACAAGCAAAACTGTCGCGTTTGAGTAGAAGAGCAACCTGAAGGGATTGAAGAAAGTTGTCATATCATCCAGTAAAAATAACAGTTTGGGCCGGTGAACGATAATAAGTTAAATATGAATTCCGTGGTTTTCTCCAAAAGTTTAGGGAACCTCGAAATGGATCACGTTTTATATCTAAATGGCATACCTTTGTTTCCTGGAAATGGATCAGAGACCTGGAATCAATTCCGATTTGCTCGAAATATTCATAATGCTTTCTTTACGGCAAAGGCTTCACCGACATATTGACAAAATCACAATAATTTATATACAAACATAGATCGGAAGTTGTTATGGTGGCTCGCAATTTTATTATATTATTTCTCGGCAGCGGGTTTCAAGCTATTCTTATATAATACGTTCAACTTCAGTTTGAATAAGCACAGTACCGAATGGTGCGCTTGGCTTACTACAAGCCATTCAACATGACATTTTCATGAAAGCAGCGAAGAAGAGACCCATAGCTATCAGTAAGTATATAGAAAAATAATATAGCAAAACACATAATATTTGAATATGAAGATTCCTAGTTGAGATTTTTTTATCCTTCTATTCAATATCAATTAAAATAAGAATTAGAAAAATACAGAAAGCCAAAAGAATGTGCGGCCAGGTTTGAACTAGTATATGTACATAAATTGAAGAAAAAATTCCAAAAATTAAATCAATTGAACTCGGCTAGTATGTATGTATCTACATATTTTTTGCCAATCAACAGTTTTTTCAAGAAGAAATACTGCCAGTCAGCGCTGACCACTAAATTATAAAAGTTTATATGGTTTCGAATATTTTTCGACAGCAAAATTGTGGCTAACGATGGACATGAGTAAGCCAACAACCAATATGTATAAATGCGTGAAAAGTTATAAAAAAAAGCTATAGTGAAAAGTTTAACTTATTAGCGAAAACTTTAGTGTCGAGGTAGTACATTTTTGAGAAATAAACTCAAGTTACTCACAATTACATATAGCCGAATTTTTTTTTTAATGCACATAAATGAAGTAGTATTTTACTAGTATAATTATTTTTGCATGGTTTCATAATTGCCTTACCGTAAAAAAATACAAAAATAATAAAAATTACAGTGGTTTATATTTACAAAAAATGGAGAATGGAGACGAGTTTATATAGGAAATTAAAACTAGTTAAATTATAGCTAACAACTAGTACAATTATATGCAATACAAATTTATATGTTATTAAATATAACCACTGCCAATATGATTAATGATAGAAAGTTCTTCAGAAATATGATTTATAGCTATTAAGCACAAAGAAAACTAAAGGGAAATAAAATAAAAATAACTTAAGCTAAATCTTAAACTACTTGCAATAGACAAAAGGAATGTGGGCTCATTTGTGGCTCATCTCACCCCACACTCATTCAAAATATGTACATAAATCATAGGATTAAAGCTATTTATCGACAGTGACTAATATGCTGATTTTGCCAAGAAGATTTGAAGGAAGCGGACAGAAAATAATAGCAAATACCAATAAGTAATTCAGGTCTATGTATATGTACTATTTATAAGGCTATAGCAAAAGAAAAACATAAATAAAAAAATAAATGAAAGAACAATATATTATATTTCTCAAAACTTTACCAAAAAGCTTTCTTCAGTGTAGTCACTTTTATAAGGAAACAAGCCTCCAGACAGATACATATTTCGGAATTTTAGATTTTTTTTTATATTCAGTTTTGATTGCAAATAAAAATTTATACAGCTAATTATGATAGAGGGTCCATTAAGGTTCTAATACGTTTTGCATCTTTCAGAAAACAATAAGAGTTTTAAAGATTTTTGAAATTGAAATGGTATTATCTAAGTTTTGATCCAAAAAAAAAAAAAAAAATAATATTCAAATACCTCATTCGAACAGGGCTTGTGAAGGGGCTCAAAACAAGTTTTTTTTCTGCCGTTTAACTGTTTTTAAAACATATATATGTACGCCATCGTCCTGCATTACCAACATCCGATCTCTCTAACGGTATTTTATAGAAATACTAGCACTTTGTACGCTAACCAAGCCAATCAACGCAACAGCCAAGGGAATCTCTTACTGGAATGTGGTTTTTTTACATTGGAAATTTTACTCTACTCGCAGACTTTTTATGCTGGAAATATGTAGTAGGGAATGCCTGCTTTGGGTAGGCAGATAGACATTCAGTTTACAGTTAGTAGCCGCGCGGTGACGACTTTTAATTTTTTTGTGTGTTTGTAATCGTTTTGTGTAAAAACTAAAAACTGAAATATTTTACTAAATATTTATATATATACGTATATATATAACAATATATATATTTTAAATTAATGAAAAAATATAAATAAAATACAAAGTTGCCGAAACCATAAACACGTCCACGAAAATCCATACATACGATACTACAATTATATCAATTTTAAGGACATAACGGGAATACAGCAAACCGTAAGTTTCAAATACAATAATACAAATCTGTACATAGTTCTAAGTATGCTGAAAAAAGGATTTGGAATCCAATTCTTGAAAAACTCAAAAGTGTGCGCCAGGATTCTGTCCTTTTCTGTCCCGATATGCGTGCATCCACTATGAAGAATGTCAGAAATCTCGCGAAGACATCTGCCTCGACGGCCTCATTGATGACGCTTTCCGTTGCGTAAATGCAACCTAACGGCTCACCGGTGCCGGTCAACGAAATATTTATATGATATATATTTTTCGGTTGCAACAACACCGACAACAAAACCTGACATGGCGGGTGAAACTGTACAATTCGCATAATCTCCTTTTCGAGATGCCGTTCAACGTAGGGGCAGCGTGGATAAGCGGTGAACTCTGCTTGTTCTTATCTATGAAAGGTCGCCAGACTGTGTGGTGAGCTAGTAGATTAGTTTGCACTTTTTTCGCTTTCATTACCGGACGTGGAAGTGCCGGTGGGGGTGCCGGTAGTGGTGGTGGTGGCGGTAACTGTGGCCTTTGTGTATCTACGGTAAATTCAGACTTGACGCGTGTGGCGGAAGCTTGTCGTGGTGCCATGAGCACAGATTCCATAGCTTCCGTATTTTGACTCTTCAGATCAGCCAGCAATGTTCATTTTTAGTAAAAAGCCTCAACAAATGAGAAACGATGAATATATTCAAATTGAAGAGAACCAGTATACATTTGAAATATTTTAATATTACGAAGTCAGAAAAATATGTAGTCTTTGAGATCGTCTGAATAGGAAATAATTTGAAACAATTTAAAATTGATATTTTTTTTGTTACATTTTTTATACATAATTTTAATTATTTAATAACTTTTTTATATAAATATATATATTTCAGTTTCAAAAATAATTTTTTATAACAAATAAAATTTTTTTTTAGTCGAAATTAAAAATGTACTTTAATTAACTATCTGTGCATGCTATATTGAGATTTTGGGTAAAATTTTGTAGGCAAATATATTTCGGCATTTAACGGTACCCTAAATGTAATGTAATTTATTTACACCTAATAAAATATTTCACTGTATTTATTTTCTTTTTTTTTACAAAAGTTTACAAAAAAAAAATGTAATTCTCAAAATTGCTTTGTTGTTTTTGTTTATATAAACTTTGGTTGCGATTTCAATTATATTTAGTCTCGTAGCACCCAACTTTCGTCTGACAGTTGCATATTAATTCGTTTTTTTTTATTTTTATTCATTTATTAAGTAATATATTACAAAATATAAAACTTAGGTATATATAATGAGTACAAGCAACAATGGTCATTCACTCCATTTTATATATTTTCATTGCTCAAAAGCAATATTATTTATTTTGGTTAGTTTTATTAAGTAGAAAAATATGTGTGCAACATTTATGCGCTCGAACCATATATTCTAATTTTAAAAATATTTAATTCACATTTTCACTAGAAATGAAAATCAAGCATTGAGAAAAGAAGACTATTAAAATTAAATATATGTATGGCACCTTGCTTCGAAAGCAAGCCTATACCATATTTCTATTATTTTTCCTAAACGACAAAGAACTTCATGTATATATATATATATATATTCACAAAAATTTCTGTGTTGTGAAATCAAATAAAATTGAACAAAAAAAATCAACAATGTATGCAAACAAATACATATGTCCACATAGTAACAATAAGAAATAATTTTTTTTACGAATTTTTAAACAAAAAATGAAAACTCGCAACTTGAGCCATTAATAGTAAACGAATTGCATATTTTCTTGGAGATGCTGCAAATGTTTTACTAGAATTTTACACAAAACTTCAATTTATAATAGAGAAATGTGTAACTAGACAAACTGTTTAATTTCTACTGAAAAAAGCCCTTATCAGCTATCATTTTTGTTTAGGTTTTTGAGTTCCATTTTCTCCTCCGCACCCTTGATTTTATCACATAGTTTATTCATCGCTGACGCTTCTGCGCCAACATAATTGGCCACTTGATTACCAATTTCCAAATCCTGCCCGTAAACTTCGCCGACTACACCTGTGCCTGTTGTGTATAAATCGGGACGTTGATACTGCAGAAAAGGAGGTGTGTAAAAGAATTGTTAATAAAATATTATAAATAAAAAAAAATTTAAATTAATATAAGAAAGTTATTACATTAAAATAAGGGTACATACACTCTCATCATTGCTGGCAGGTATAGCGCGCGATTCTAAACAACAAACATACTCCTCATATAAGAGCTTCTTGTTTTCTTCAAAGCAAAACATCGTCTACGTTTTTGGTTTTTGGTTTTCGTTTTGTTTAGGTTTGTCCCCAAATATCGAGTGGTGTTGGTTGGAGGGCGTCAGTTATCAGGTGTGATATGGGGGTTGAGTGGAAGAGATTAAACAAAAAGGAAAAAATGTTTAAACATATTTGTATGTTTGTATGTGTACATATGTATAAGTAAGTAAGTAAGTAAGTAAGAATTATGTGTATGGCAAAATGTATGTATGTATTTATGCAACATTACTGCTTTTCATTCCGTTTTCGCAACGAGTTTCTGCTAACAGTTCCTAAGCTATACCCTCTATTGTCTTCTCTATATCTCTCGCTACATTTTACTTTTTACAATACATTCTTCTAACCTACATTTGCATTCGACAAAATAAAAAAAAAACATTCAATTAGAATTTGCTTACCTTCTTAAGGCCCTCTTGACGCAAACTCATAGCATTAAAGTGTGGATACATTGAGATCACACCGGAGTTGATAATGTTATGTAATGCGAAGTATACCTCTTGAAAATTATGTGACTTGTACAGGATTAGTCCGTGTTGTAATTTACCTTTCTTTTTCATGATAACTTGATAGTTTGGATACGGATTCAGTTCTCTATGTAATGTGTCCTCATAGCGCATAATTGTATGCGAACATTTCATTAAATTAGCGGAATTCTGTATTAAAAACCATGGATTACCTTCTGGTATTGTAGCAGCATCTTCATCCAAGTCCTCCTGTGTGTTTAAAAAATAAAATAAAATAAAATAAAATAAAATAAAATAAAATAAAATAAAATAAAATAAAATAAAATAAAATAAAATAAAATAAAATAAAATAAAATAAAAAAAATAAAATAAAATAAAATAAAATAAAATAAAATAAAATAAAATAAAATAAAATAAAATAAAATAAAATAAAATAAAATAAAATAAAATAAAATAAAATAAAATAAAATAAAATAAAATAAAATAAAATAAAATAAAATAAAATAAAATAAAATAAAATAAAATAAAATAAAATAAAATAAAATAAAATAAAATAAAATAAAATAAAATAAAATAAAATAAAATAAAATAAAATAAAATAAAATAAAATAATATAAAATAAAATAAAATAAAATAAAATACAAAAACAAATTAAAAATAAATATCATATATATAATTCTTCCCCTCCACGCCCACTTACCGTCCGCATGTAGGTAGAGCCAAGAGATGCACTAATTTGCGACTTCACTTTAGCCAATTCAATCATTACCTGGTCCTTAATTACGTTGCATGCCAACACGCATGCCTGACACAGCTCTCCGCCATACGGTACGAGGACGTCCTGATGCTCAGCCTCTATATCAGATAATGCTGTAATGTGCACAATATTACTCTCGTGCACCACTCTATGTTCCAACCGATTGGGTGTCGGACGATATTGCACTAGGACATATGAATTCGGCGGATATTCAACTGCCCATTTGTGCACTAGACGTTCGAGGAAAGACACGTCAGTGGAAGCAGCAACAACACTACCAGTTATGTATGCACCATCATCATAATAACATAGTTTGGAATTGTAAACATAAATACCATTTTTCCCGAAAATATCCATATAGTTTATAAGGCGATAAGAGCCTTGTCTAGCTACATGGATCGGATCGTGTTTGATTAGAAAGAATTCGTCAATTTTTCTCCATCGTGTGGGTCTATTACTCACGGGCGATTTTGTTAAATCGCTTACCTCTGTGCCTTTGGCAAACTCGCTAGTACTAGCTTTATCCATTCGATTTAATTAGTAATTCTGTTTGTAATATAATTTTTTTTTTATTTAATTGAGTTTCACTTTTTCTGCGAATGTTCTGTTTGTTCGAATTTTACGTCTGCACTGTACGATCAGTTGTTTTTGAATAATCTGCAGTACCGTTGTTGGCGAAGGACAGGCAGGTGGGCTGCCCTACACACTCGGCTAAGCGACGCTTTTCTCGAGGTAAAAACAACGATTCTTTCAAGAACACAACACTCTTACATATATGTATGTATGTAAATATTGCTAGCATATAAATAAATGCATACATATACATACATACCTACATATATTTCATATATGTATGAAGGTATGACACATATTTTGGTCGTTATTTCGGGCCATATTTTTGTTGTATTTGGGTTCGTAGTTGGGGAATTACTGCAATTTTACAGTTATTGTTGTTGTCACCTTTGCTTAACTCAAGAGGACATCCTTTATTGAATACAACAAAAAGATAAGTCGGTTTTATGGGTTTTGTCCACTTTTACTTAATTTTACAAAGTTCACAACCTACGAAGGGGAAGGGGGAATGCGAGGAAATTACTTAAATAAATATGATTAAAGTAAATAATAAAAAATAAGGCATCAAGTACAATAATAAATGTGTTTTCGTATTAAAACTTGCAAATAAAATTAAAAAAAAATTAATTAAATGTGCAAGAATTCTTTATTTCCAAAATTTTGAAATTGAGTTGAAAATCTAAAAAACTAAAATGTGAGTGTGCTGAAATGGCCTTCTCAAAGCTCTGACTTGCCACCAATTGAGAATACGACAAATTTTCCTCAAAATTAGTATTTGAAACTTATCAACTCCATGTAACAACGATTGGATAAACTATTAATGCAAAATTATGGACATTAAAAATTATTAAATTATGGACTATAAATTTTTATTCACCTCGCTGCTACTTTTTCTACCCACCTTTCATATTTCTTCATAATTTTTTATAATAATTTTTGTAAAAGAAAAAATAAAATGAATAGAATACACATACATTCCATTTTCTTGAATTTTTTTTCTCTTTTTCGCAAAATTGTATTTATTTTTCTCGTTGAAATTGTAAGAAAAAAAACTACAAGTTAAAATGCAAAGTTTCTGAAACCTCGTTTGGTATCGAACGACTCGGAGAGGTTCTTCCCGCGCCAGTTATAAAATAACAAGGGCGAAGGTATACGTGTATATAATATAGAAACTGTAGGATAATTAAAATTTTAATTGGGCATTAAAGTGAAGAGAGTTAAAAAGGCTGAAAGGATATATATTTTTGAAGAGAACTATAGCCTATTTTCCCATTTTATAGAAAACATGGACAAGACGACTGAAATATGCTTTACAATTTGAATGCCAAGCTAAAGGGAGTTTCATTTTTTAACTTTTTCACGTTTCCCAATTCGTATCATTTTAAACAAATTTTTGAGCATAAAATGCATTGTCACTAAGCCTGTTCTGAAAGGCCTAAATTTTCATGAGGTCACTGAAGACATGTGATAAAGACTCGAGTCTGGTCCGATATACCTTGACTAGTTTCAAATACGAGCCAATTCAACGAATGCCGCCGAACAACCATTCTATTCACTTGACTTGACCTCCAACGACTTTTCTTCTATTTCAAAATTCCAATTGACACTTCGAAGCACTCGTTTTTTCAGTTTAGATGATTGGATTCGCAATGGGCATATAATATAAAGCCAATATTTACCAAATGAAAACTTTGTTTTCTTAGCAGTGGGTCCCTGAAACTTAAATGCAACTTTAAGCCGCTTCCATGCAACCAAATTATTAATCCAAATATTTACTGCGGTCACTTTCAAAATTGAAAGAAGAAATTTAGAAAGAGCGCTTGAATGCTTTTGTTAATTATCAAAATCTGATTAGCAATTGTTATGCCATATCCTCCTCCGGTAAACCTAACTTCACACCATCATCAGATTATCATTGGTTACGCTCCCTTTAAGAACATCTAAATAGCAATGATCTCGATTTATGTGCCTTTAAAAACAAAAATTTCTTCGAGGAAGTAATTTTTTAACCCAGCGTTAGATAAAAAGATATCATTCAAAAAAATTATCAATACATCGTTGATTACAGTTGCAGTAGCCGAGGTATGAGCAGTGCTATTACGCCAAGGATCATGTGCTTAAACCTTGATGAGACCATAAAAGTCCCTCAGCCGTTCGGAGGAGATTTAAATAAACTGATGGTCCCTCTATTTTGTGCGAAATACATCAAGACTCATCAGAATTTGAAACAAATTAAAAATATTATTTTTTTTTTCTTGGCTAGTTTATTTTAAGTTTTCTGTTTGGTGGCGAATGAGATAAGAAACTAATCCCGAAAGGGAAAATGGTCAACTAAGCATCTGAAAAACGAAAATTTTCTTATGGTTTTACAAACTTGACTTCATTTAATAGAACCACATGAACATATATAAAATATAAGCATATAAGTACATACATATAATCAGACAGATGCATACATATCCTATTTGAAAATTTAAAAAAATATATATAAATAGTTTATTGGATTTTCTTAATAAACTTACTATCTAGTTATTAGTTTTTAATATATAAATAATGTATTGAGCTCGTGATGCTTAATTAAATTTATATATCTATTTAATATCAAAAATTTTAACTTTAATTAACAACTTCTAAACTGGAATTAATTTTATTTTTTTTTTTAATTTCGAATATTGAATTTTAATTATTAATGCTTTGCCTTCCAAAAATTAATTTTTAATAAAATTATAGAAAATGTTGTTATAAGTTTGGTATTTTATTAATAGAACTAATTAATAATTTGCTCTTAAGTCCATTAATAAATGCCCGTTGATAACTACTAAATGTGATTTATTTGTTTTATGGGGCTTATCTAGTTAAAAGCCAAGTAGTTTTAGTAATAAACAAATACATAAATAACTATAGGCCCTTATCAGCTCTCATTTTTGTTTAGGTTTTTAAGCTCTTTCAAGGTTGTTGCCATTTTCTCCTCCGCACCCTTGATTTGATCACATAGTTTATTCATCGCTGATGCCTCTGCGCCGACATAATTGGCCACTTGATTACCAATTTCCAAATCCTCCTCGTAAACTTCGCCGACTCCACCTGTACCCGTTGTGTATAAATCGGGACGTTGATACTGCAGAAAAAGAGGTGTGTAAAAGAATTATTAATAAAATATTATAAAAAAAAAAATAAAGAATAAAAAATATTAGAAAAAAGTTATGACATTAAAAAATGGTAATAGTTTCTACGCTACAACCTCTATTGCCTTCTCCACATCTCTTGCTATTTATCCTATTAGCATTTGCTTACCTTCTTAAGGCCCGCTTGCCGAAAACTAATATCATTAAAGTGTGGATACATTGAGATCACACAGGAGTCGAAAACGTTATGCAATGTTGAAAGCACCTCTTGATAATTGTGTGATCTGAATATTATTAGTGAGTGGTGGTAATTACCGTCAATTACCGTAAGAACTTGGTACCCCGGATAGGGGTTCTCTCCGCAGAATAATGAGTCCTCATAGCGCATGATTGTATGCGAACATTCCGCTTTATCAGCAGAGTACTGTATTAGAATCCACGGATTTCCTTCTGGCCTTGTTACAGCATCTTCATCCACGTCCTCCTGTGTGTTTAAAAAGAGAAATAAAATCCAGAAATAGAAAAATAAATTTGAAAACCCTGTATATATAATTTTTTCCCTTCCACGACCACTTACCGGCCGCAAGTATGTCAAGCCAATAACTGCACTAATTTTCGACCTTACTGTATCCATTTCACTGATTAGGATGTCTTTACTTCTGTTGCGTGTCAACACGCATGCCTGATACATATTTTCGCCTTCTGACACGAAGACTTCATTATGGTCAGCCTCTTTGACGTCTATTGCTGTAATTGGTACGACATTACTTTCACGTATCACCCTATGTTTCACCCGAATGGGTGTCGGACGATATTGCACTAAAAGATATTCATCTACCCGTCTCTTGGGTAGGGGTTTGACGAAGCAATGGTCAGAGGAAGCAGGAGCAACTTTAGAAATGCCTACAGAGGCAGGAACCTGTTCGACAATATCCGTGGTGCTTACAGTGCGATGAGAGCCTTGTTTAGGTATATGGATTGGTTCGTGAGTTCTTTGCCTTGTTGCAGTGCTCTTAATCACGGACGTTTTACTTAAATCGAGTGCCTCTGTGTCCATGGCAGCTTTGCTAGTACTAGGTTTATCCATTCGATTTAATTATTATTTCTGTTTTTAATACAATTTTATTTTTTCTACTTCAGTTTAACTTTTTTTGCGAATGTTCTGTTTGTTAGAATTTCTCACCGCAAATACTCACTTTGACAATTTATGTATGTATATTTATACTCCACCTTAACAAGCCCTTCTGCATCTTTAGCGGCAGTTAGTCAGGCTTGAGCGAAAAGTACCGATTCTTTTGTTTTGGTGCAACTCAAGAACACAACACTCATACATATATGTAGGTATGTAAATATTGCTTATATAGAAATAAATGCATACGTATACATACATACATATTATACATATATATATATATAGGTATGGCATATATTTATATTTGTCGTTATTGCGAGGCGTATTTTTTTATTATTGGAGAAGTACCGCGATTTTACAGTTATTATTGTTGTCACCTTCGCTTCGCTCGAGGAGCACATTCTTCAGAAATACAGTAAATTTTCTTGAATACAACATAAAGAATTTCCATTATAAATAAAATAAATAAAATACATTTCGTTTCCGGGAATTTTGTTTTCTTTTTCGCATTTGTTGTTGTTATTTTAGGAAAACAAAATTTTATTTGAATATTAGTATGAAAAATTTTACAAAATTTCATCGCAAATAAATAGATAAATGTGGGTTTTTTCGTTCATTACATTTACATAAATTCTTTTTATATTTTTGTGGAAAGAAAATTTATTTAAATTTTCGCATACTGATTATTTTTTCCAATTTTTGATTATTTTAGCTTCCGCTAAAATTGTTTTGTTATCATTATTAGACCAAACATATTCGATATTCACTTGGAAAAATTCAAAATTTTTGTTTGTCAACAAACATATATATGTATGTATTAAGGTATGAAAACCTCTCCTTCGCCAAGAATTTTTTATATTAAAATTTTTACTGCTTCGAAAAACAACAGCAATGACAATATAATTAACCGCAAATATTAAGATTTTTTTCCAACAACAATAAATATTATAAATATGTACCTCTTTAGTTTTTTTGTTTTTATTTTTACACTTCCTCAATTGAACGGTTAAACGAGCCCAACATAATTCTCTTATATGAATTTGTTTTTCTATATGTATACATCTTCCGATAGTCCAAGTATGTATGTAAGTTTGCCACCCAAATATGACAACAATCAGTAGCAAAGCCGGTACCAAAGTTAATAGTCGCATAAAATAATTAATTTTTCTTCAGGTGAAATCAACAATATTTTTAATCAATAGCAATGTGGCGGGAGTAAGTTAATTTTCAAAGCAAAAAAAAAATTATAAAAATGAAAATTCGAATATATATTCTTCTTATATGGAACTGTTCATTTTTTTGCATAACAAATGGTGTATAAAATCCAGAAGGAGAAAAATAAATATATATATAAGAACGTCAAGCCAATAACTGCACTAATTTTTGACCTCACTGTATCCATTTCATCGATTAGGAAGTCTTCACTTTTGTTGTGCGTCAACACGCATGCCTGACACATATTTTCGCCTTCTCGAACGAGGACGTCCTTATGGTCAGTCACTTTGACGCCTGCTGTTGTAATTGGTATGACATTACTCTCAAATATCTACCTTATGTTTCACCCGAATGTGTGTCGGACGATATTGCACTAGAAGATATTCATCTACCCGTCTCTTGGGTAGGGGTTTGACGAGGCAGTGGTTAGAGGAAGCAGGAGCAACTTTAGAAATGTCTACAGAGGCAGGATCCTGTTCGACAACATCCGCAGTGCTTACAGTGCGATGAGAGCCTTGTTTAGGTACATGGATTGGTTCGTGAGTTCTTTGCCTTGCTGCAGGGCTCTTAATCATGGACGATTTACTTAAATCGAGTGCCTCTGTGTCCATGGCAGCTTTGCTAGTACTAGGTTTATCCATTCGATTTAATTATTATTTCTGTTTTTAATATACAATAATTTTATTTTTTCTACTTCAGTTTAACTTTTTGTGCGAATGTTCTGTTTGTTAGAATTTCTCACCGCAAATACTCACTTTGCCTATATACTTGCAATAAATATGAGTTAATAATAAAATGTAATTATATTATATACATACGAGTATGTGCGTATCTGAGCTGGGGATATTGCATACAATTCACATCAAATTGTATGATTTATTATTTAAAAAGTGTCTACTTTGAAGTATTACTTTTTTCTTAAGAATTCAGCGAAGAAAAAATTTTTCTTCAAACGTATGGTTTATGGTTTTACAAACATGACTTTATTTAATAAAACTACAATATTCTTATTATCAAATGCACATACAAATAACAAAAATTTGACATGTGCATATATAAAATATAAGCTTATACATACATATGTATAATCAGACAGATGCATATATATGCAATTTGAAAATTTAGAAAAATATATATACATAACTTATTGGATTTTATTAATAAAAATCTAGTTCTTAATTTTTATAAAATAAAGTGTTGCTAATCATGAGCTTAATTAAGTTTATATATCTGTATGATATTAATTATTTTAACTTTTGTTAAAAACTGCTAAACTGGAATTAACTTGAGTTTTTTTTTAATTTTGAATAGTGAATTTTAATTATTAAGTTGTTGTGTTCCTTCCAAAAATTACTGTTAAATAAAATTATTGAAAATTTGTTTATTAGTTTGATAATGTATTAATAGAACTAATTAATAATTTGCTCTTAAGTTGATTAATAAAATGCCTTTGCTTTCATTATTTCTTTATTTGTTTATTTAGATGTCAGTAAAGGTGGGTAAAAGAATTGTTAATAAAATATTATAATTTAAAAGTGTTTTGGATTCATTTCGTTTTTCAGAAGAAAAAAATTTTAGTAATATATTATTTAATTCAAAAGTTATGCAAAATATTTTGTTAGACTAAAATTTTCATTTCTTCTTTCTGAAAGTCTTATCATGTCAAACTACAGTATTTTAATTGAAAACATTGTAATAAAATGGATAAAAAATCATATTGTTTTGCTAGAGATATGGCTATATATTTGTATCGACGACTGTATAAAAATACATTTGTATATGTTCGTAAAACTAAAACATTCTTAGGTCGTTGTGAAATACCTTGTCGGACTGTAATACGGAAATTGATAGACAAATTGGAGCTGTTGGAACAAGTTAGTGATGTGAAGATTAACTCAGAATATTTTTGATGTAGCCCAAAGTGTTGAGGAAAACCCAGGATTGTCCATTCCTCGTTCTCCTTTAAAATTGGGCATTTCACAAACGTCATTACACCATAGCTTGTATAAAGACTTGAGTGTCAAGATTTATAAAGTTCAGTTGTCATAAGAACTCAAGACGGACGATCGTCCACAATGTCGTGCTTAGTTGATAGGGTCCTCGAAATGCTTTAAAATGATCCGGAATTCATTGAAAAATCAAAAGATATTATAAGTTGCCTGTTAAATTTTAAACTTTTCTCAGCCGAACTCTTCTTGAGTACTAGAATAAAATGCCATTTAAATAAAAAAAGTACAATATAAAATTCAAAATTTCCAAAATTAATTTTATTATTAATTTTTATTATTAATTTAATTGCTGACAGAACGTCTAGTGAACCGCACGACGACGAGGAAAGAATTTGTTAGGCGTTGCAGATGAAAACTGGAAGAGAATTTAGAAACTAATTCTTGAAAAACTCAAAAGTGTGCGCCAGGATTCTGTCCTTTTGCTGTCCCGATATGCGTGCATCCACTATGAAGAATGTCAGAAATCTCGCGAAGACATCTGCCTCGACGGCCTCATTGATGGCGTTTTCCGTTGCGTAAATGCAGCCTAACGGCTCACCGGTGCCGGTCAACGAAATATTTATATGATATATATTTTTCGGTTGCAACAACACCGACAACAACACCTGACATGGCGGGTGAAACTGTACAATTCGCATAATCTCCTTTTCGAGATGCCGTTCAACGTAGGGGCAGCGTGGAGCGCTGCCCTCGCAGTAGGGACAGAAGCTGGGTGTCTCTTTTAATGGTATCTCGCCAGTATCGTGACGACAGGGTAGACAAGCGCTCGCCGCCGAGCTGGTATGTGTGCTTACCGGCACACTGGAGGTATGTTTAGGTGTCATCGGCACCGTGGAGGGTGGTGAACTCTGTGTGGCCTCATCGATGAAAGGTCGCCAACCAAAACTGGCGTTTGTTTGTGAGATTTTATGTGCGTGATCAGCTAGTAGATTAGCTTGCACTTTTTCCGCTTTCATTATCGGACGTGGCGGTGGCGGCGCCGGTGGTGGTGGTGGTGGCGGTAACTGTGGCGTCTGTGTATCTACGGTACATTCAGGCTTGACACGTGTGGCAGCAGCTTGTCGTTGTGCCATGAGCACAGACGCCATAGCTTCCGTATGTTGACTCTTCAGTTCGGCTAGCAAAGCGGAGAGTTCACGTAGTTTAGTTGTTAACGCTGTACAGCGAAGCATCTCATCGGGTGGTATAATTTCTGTCTTCATGCGCCCCAGTTCGCGTCGCAGCTCGTTAACCTGCAATTCCAGATTGAGTATGCGACTGCACTGTGCTCTAATTATTTCTTCATTAATCTCAACCGGATTTGGTTGCACCGGCTCTGCTTGTGGTGACTGCGGGTAAACCTGGTTTTCGTGGCAGGGCAAGAGGTCCACTTCTTGCATAGGTGCGGGTGCTGTTTGTTTCGTTGGCTTTGTTGTAATGGCTGCTATTGGCTCGGGGCGCTTTTCAGGCTTGCTCAAACTAGGGAATGGAAACAAGCTCAGCGTGCATGGTGGATCTGCTGCACAAGGTTCTTCTTCCGCTTTCGCTTGCGGCGCACCATTACAGTTAATATCAAAGTATTTCAATGGATTCCAGCTAAGCAAATCCAGCGCTGTTGGCTGCGCCTGCTGGTGGTGTTGTGAAGTGTTGCTCGGCACATCAGTTGTGCCTACAGCTTTTTCAGCGCATCTGCGCGGTGGTGTCATTGGCGGTGGCGTTACCCGTTCCAGTGCCGGTTCACTTTCCAGTTCACGTTTTATTTGCGCACGTTCTCTAGATGGCTCTCTAGATTGTTCTCTCGACGGCTCTCTAGGCTGCTTTTTTGCTTGCTCTTTTTCTTTTTCTTTCTGTTTCTTTTTTTCCTTCACTTTCTTCGGCACCCGCTTCTTTTCCTCCTTTGCGCCCTCACCACTGGGATAGACAATGCGATATTTTGGATTACTTTTCTCTTTCTGCTTCTCTTCGTAGCATCCGTGTTGTAGTATACGATAGATTCGCTCGCTTTTACATAGCACCATAGAACCGTGACTTGCTTTGGGCTTTGTGTAGTTTTCAATTAGCTTTTCTGGCTTCGATTTCGGTTCAACTTGTTGTCCTGGCTGCAGAAACCGATTCTCTGTGGGTGGTGCTTTTGTGATGATGGCTGTTTCTTCGGCACACTGACAATTTTCATTGATTTTTCGCGGCTCGTAAGCGCCACCGCACAACCGAATCTTTTGCCCGGAGGGCGAGAGCATGCCCTTCTCACCAAAATCATACTTCGGATCGATTGTAATGAATGTGGAATTGGTCAGCACTCGAAAGGCGTCTAAAGTGAGGATGAGAAAAGTAAATGTGAGCAATTTCAAAAATATTTTGTACGTTTGCAAAAATGTTGAAAACTAAAACTTTCAGAAATTGAAAAAAAAAATTCTGTTTTCTTTTTTCTCTAAGAAAATGTATTCTAAATAAGGAAAGATGTTTTGTCAATAAGTCTAACCATCTTCGTCGATTTAGTAAGTTGCAGGATAGTATCATATCAGAACTGGAAAAGATTAACCCGCTATAACATAAATCGATTTCATGAAGATGCTGGTTTTGTCAAGGATATTCCCGTCCCCTTTCTACTTAATGTATTTTATTAATGAAGCTGGGCGGTAGGAGAGGTACCTCCTCAGCTTGTCAAAAAAATTATCAGTACATCGTTGATTACAGCCGAGTGATGAGCAGTGCTATTATGCCAAAGGTCATGTGATTAAACCCTGATAAGACCATAAAAGTCCCTCAGCCGTTCGGAGGAGTTTTAAGTTAACTGATGGTCCCTCTATTTTGTGTGAAGTAGATCAAGACTCATCAGAATTTGAAACAAATTAAAAGTATTTACTTTTTTCTTGGCTGGTTTATTTTAAATTTTCTGTTTGGTGGCGAATGAGAAAAGGAACTAATCCCGAAAGGAATAATGGTCAATAAAGCATTTGAAAAACGAAAGGTTTCTTATGGTTTTACAAATTTGACTTTATTTAATAAAATTACATAAACATTATTATCAATTATACATACAAATAAAAGAAATATAAATTTAACATATGTATATACAAATAAAATATAAACATATATAAATAATTGACCACTTGATTACCAATTTCCAAATCCTCCTCGTAAACTTCGCCGACTACACCTGTACCCGTTGTGTATAAATCGGGACGTTGATGCTGCAGAAAAAGAGTTGTGTAAAAGAATTGTTAATAAAATATTATAAATAAAAAAAATTTAAATTAATATAAGAAAGTTATTACACTAAAAAGGGTACATACACTGTAATTATTCATGAAGAGCCTCCGCTCGTTTCTAAACAACAAACATACTCTTGATATACGAGCTTCCCGTTTTCATCAATGAAAATCATCTTCTACGTTTTGGTTTTCGGTTTTCGTTTTGTTTAGTTTTGTCCCCAAATATCGAGTGGTGTTGGTTGGAGGGCGTCAGTTATCAGATGTGATATGGGCGTTGGGTGGAAGAGAATAAAGAAAACATTACATACTGACAATGTGTAATATTGAGGTTATTTTTGTATGTGTTTACCTTCTTAAGGCCCTTTTGACGCAAACTAATATCACTAAAGTGTGGATACATTGAGATCACACAGGAGTTGAAGACGTTGTGAAATGTTGAAAACACCTCCTGATAATTGTGTGATCTGAATATAATTAGTGAGTGATGCAAAATACCGTCAATTTCCATAAGAACTTCGCTCCCCGGATAGGGGTTCTCTTCGTTGAATAATGAGTCCTCATAGCGCATAATTGTATGCGAACATTCTGCTTTATCAGCAGAGTACTGTATTAGAATCCATGGATTTCCTTCTGGCCTTGTTACAGCATTTGCATCCACGTCCTCCTGTGTGTTTAAAAAGAGATTTAAAATCCAGAAATAGAAAAATAAATTTGAAAACCCTGTATATATAATTTTTCCCTTCCACGCCTACTTACCGGCCGCAAGTACGTCAAGCCAATAACTGCACTAATTTTTGACCTTACTGTATCCATTTCACCGATTAGGATGTCTTTACTTCTGTTGCGTGTCAACACGCATGCCTGATACATATTTTCCCCTTCTGGCACGAAGACTTCCTTATGGGCAGCCTCTTTGACACCTGCTGCTGTAATTGGTATGACATCACTCTCAAGTATCACCCTATGTTTCACCCGAATGTGTGTCGGACGATATTGCACTAAAAGATATTCATCTACCCTTCTCTTGGGTAGGGGTTCAACGAAGCAATGGTCAGAGGAAGCAGGAGCAGCTTTACCTTTATCAATTTTAGCACAATGACTTGTTTTAGAAATGCCTACAGAGGCAGGATCCTGTTCGACAACATTCGTAGTGCTTACAGTGCGATGAGAGCCTTGTTTAGATGCGCGGATTTGTTTGTGAGTTCTTTTCCTTGCTGCAGTGCCACTACTTACAGACGATAGACTTAAATCGAGTACTTCTGTGTCCTTGGCAGTGCTATTACTCACGGACGATTTACTTAACTCGAGTAGCTCTGTGTCCTTGGCAGTGCTATTACTAACGGACGATTTACTTAACTCGAGTAGCTCTGTGTCCTTGGCAGTGCTTTTACTCACGGACGATTTACTTAACTCGAGTAGCTCTGTGTCCTTGGCAGTGCTATTACTAACGGACGATTTACTTAACTCGAGTAGCTCTGTGTCCTTGGTAGTGCTTTTACTAAGGGACGATTTACTTAAATCGAGTACCTCTGTGTCCTTGGCAGCTTTGCTAGTACTAGGTTTATCCATTCGATTTAATTATTATTTCTGTTTTTAATATAATTTTATTTTTTCTATATAATTTTAACTTTTTCTGCGAATGTTCTATTTGTTAGAATTTCTCACCGCAAATACTCACTTTGACAATTTATGTATGTATATTTATACTTTCGCTCGAGCGAAAAAAAAACCGATTCTTTTGTTTTGGTACATAGATATCACATACCTCTTCCTTGTTCTTGCATTTGGCGCTTTTGAACAAAATAAACATAATAAAAACACCGTTTTTATTGAAATGCATACATATATATACATACATATTATATACACGTATGTAGGAGGCGTATTTTTTTATTGTTGGGGAAGTACCGTGATTTTACAGTTATTGTTGTTGTCGCCTTCGCTTCGCTCGAAGAGGACATTTTTCAGAAATGCAGTAAATTTTCTTGAGTACAACATAAAGAATTTGTATAATAAATAAAATAAATAAAATATATTTCGTTTCGTTTCTGGGATTTTTTTCTTTTTCGGGATATTTGAATTATCTTTCTCATTAAAATTGTTGTTATTTTAAGAAAAAAAATTTTATGTCAATTTTAGTATGAAAAAATTTACAAAATTTAATTGCAAATAAATAGATAAATACGAATTTTTTCTTTCATTACATTTACATAAATTCTTTTTATATTTTTGTGGGAAGAAAACCTATTTAAATTTTCGCATACTGATTATTTTTGCCAATTTTCGAATAATTAGCTTCCGCTAGATTTGTTTTATTGTCATTATTAGACCAAACATATTCGATATTCACTTGGAAAAATTCAAAATTTTTGTTTGTCAACAAACATAGGTATGTATGTATGTATTAAGGTAAGAAAGCCTCTTCTTCGCCAAGAATTTTTTACAATAAAATTTTTACTGCTTCGAAAAACAACAGCAATGACAATATAATTAACCGCAAATATTAAGATATTTTTCCAACAACAATAAATGTTATAAATATATCCCCCTTTTTTTGTTTTTTTTTTTATTTTTACACTTCCTCAATTGAACGGTTAAACGAGCCCAGCATAATTCTCTTATATGAATTTGTTTTTCTATATGTATACATCTTCCGATAGTCCAGGTATGTATGTAAGTTTGCCACCCAAATATGACAACAATCAGTAGCAAAGCCGGTACCAAAAAATATAGTCGCATAAAATAATTTATTTTTTCTTCAGGTGAAATTAAAAATATTTTTACTCAATAGCAGTGTGCCGAGGGTAAGTTAATTTTCAAAGCAAACAAAAATTATAAAAATGAAAATTCGAATATACACGTATGGTATATTATTTTATATACAATAAAACTGCATATTTTTTTCATAAAAAATGGTGTTTTATATTTTTTCTTACAAAAAAAAAAAAAAATAAATAAAGCCTTTCCTGCACTTTAACGAACTAAGAGAAGAACTACTAAATATTGAGTGTGAATGTGAGTGTTGATTATTAAATTGTCTAAATGTGTAAACGACAAAAAAAAGAAATAATGCTGTATTTATTTCCCCACTCCAGCTTTTACATATACGTTTGGCAAATTACACTTTTCATCTGCTAAGCCAACATTTCAAGCAAAGCAAAGCCTTAGTTTATCAGTAGACGTACTCAACTACCAGCGCACCTGCATTTGGTACGACATAACCTCACATTAGGTCAACGACATTCAATAGAACATTCGTATGCGGCACAAGAATAAGGAAGGAAAATATATATAATATTTTCACTCGTTTTGAAATACACTATTCACGAGAAATTTTATATATGCATGACTATGCTGTCTTCGGCGTTTTTTCTTGTTTTAAATTATGTCCATATAGTACATATAGTTTTCCTGAAAAATCACTAAATTTTTCAAAATTTCAGTAAATCACTGCATTCAAACTGTCCGAAATTTAATTTTTATTATGTTGAAAAGGTAGTTTAATAATCAAAATAAATAAACTGAATAATTATATTTGAATATTAGTTAGTAAATAAATAATAAAATATAATTACATTATATATATATATACGAGTATGTGCGTATCTGAGCTGGGGATAAATTAAATGATTCGAAAAACTTTTGAAGTTTTCTTTTTAAGAATTTAGTAAAGAAAACTTTTTCTTCAAACGCACAAATTTTTCCTGAATCATCATTTTCGGCTATCGATCGTTAGAATATGTATCCATTGCCCTTTTATTCCCATATATTTACACTTTCATGCATATATGTATATGTTTATAATAATATATGGATGTGTATGCATACCATTGCGTAAACTTATATATAATATATTTATATATAATAGTTTCTTTTAAATGTACCTAAGATGAGACTAACTAAAATACAGTATCCATACTAAAGGAGGCCCAAAAGCAAATACACAGTTTTTCTTGATATTTAAGGTGATAGAAATATATGCACACATATGCATATGTACGAGCAGATTTATATATGTACCAAATATAGTAAAGACTTAAGATTGTTAAAAAAATTTTTTCGAAAATATGAGCAATTTGTTTACCTTTATTTTAAAAGTGTTTTGAATTCAATTCGTTTTTCAAAAGAAATATGAATATTCTTTTGGAAAAATAATATTTAATTCAAAAGTTAAACAAGAAATTTTCATTTTTTTTTTGCTCTGAGAGTCTTACTATTTAAAAACTACACTATTTTAATTGAAAAAAATTATTATAAAATAGATAAAAAATCATTTAGTCACGCAAGAGATATTCTTCTTGATTTTCGCTTTATTTTTGCATCGACCACTGTATACAAATATATGTTTATTCTTGCAGCTAATGAAATGCCTACCAAGAATCTGGTTTGAAAATTTCACGCTTGAAAATTTTTTGCAGCTTTTCCGAGCATTTTGAACCAACAAGTTGCATTTTTTCTCAAAATATTTCAAATTTATTTATCCAAACCCAAGTCGAATTAATAGAAAACGAAGTTGTCACATCCATGATGCAATAATACCTATAAAGGTAGTTTCATTCTCCCTTCACAGTCGGCTTCATAGCTATCTAACCATTTACGTGTTTCGCCTTTTTCGTGCTACCCTCTCCTCTTAAAAAAAATCTACCATTGATAATGAACTTGATCGAATGCATGCTTTTCATGATTATTTATTACAACTTTAAAAAATTTAAATCAAATGCAAGAAGATGAGGAGTTGTCTCACAGTTTTAGAGATGTTTCAAGGAAATTTTGTAAGCAGACAAGATATTGTTTTAATAATTATTGGTTTATTAGACCAGTGCTGGACGAGTATGTATGTGAGCACGTGTATACTTGCTTGGCTCAAAGTAATTTCGCAATATCGCAGATATTGAAGCACATAAAATGGCATGCATATGTTCATAAATTGATTTCTATATACATAAATCTGCAAATATATGTATAAAGAGGCCTTTATCTCACTTAAAATTTTGAAATGTTAATTTTAAAAAAATCTTTTATGAAAAAACTTTTACTTCGTAAAGTAATTTATTTCCTTAATAATATTGCAATAAATTTCTTATACTTATGTATGTATGTATGTGACCAAGCGCATGTGTATGTGTATGTGTGTAACTACAGTGCAGTGAAAAATACTAGTTGTTCACAAGAAGTCAACCAGTTCACATTTTTACACCAACTAGTTCATCTTCCATCTATTTTACATGTATTTTTGACAGGGCGATATTCTATGAACTGTCAATTGTCTTTCGATGTATCAACTTCAGAAAAGTTAAATACCAGTTTTTATACATCAGTTAAAATACTGGTTCATTCATACCAGATTATAAATAGTTCGTCTCAGACCACTCTGCATCGTACTAGTCAGTTCAATTAATTCAAATTTACCTACAAAATTCTACTATTCACCTACGTTAAGCCAAAAATCAATGAGAAAAATTGTATTTGTATATTGTATATATAGAAATATATATAGCCTAATGGTTAGTATTGCCTACTGCCATTCAAAAGGTCAGGGTTCGAAACATGGTCCGACAAATATCCAAAAGGTGTAAAAAATTAATTTCAATAAAAAATTAAGTTATATTTTCTAATTGCGGTCGTCCCTCGGCCGGAAATAAAGGTTCCTCATAAAAAAATCATTCGGAGGCAGCTTTCCATTTTTTGGAAACACAGTAATGTGCAAAAACCATAAATTGGAGGAGGAGCTCGGCCGATAAATCGCTTTAGCGGTTGCAAAGCGCCAATTATATATACAAGATGATGTACGGAAATACTTATGATTTTCTTTTAAATTTTATTGGTGTTTATTTTATATCTCTTAATAAAATAAAAAATAATATTATACCTTACTGCAGTAACAAAAATATCAAGAAAATAAAAATAATAATAATAATAAAAAAAAAATCATTAATAAATAATAAAAAATAAGTAATAAAATATTAGTATATAATAATTAATCAATAATAATTATAAAAAACAATAAAAAAATAATTAATAATAAATAAAGAATAATAAAAATAATAATTAAAAATAAATACTAATAAACAATAAATAATAAACAATAAATAAAAAAAGGTAATAGAAAAATTAATAATATCCAAGTAACTACAATAATTACGAAAAATCAAAATCTTCTAAAGTTGTTTGATAAAACTTCGAAAAATTGTTTTGACCCAACTAAAAAAAATATGAATAAAAAATATAAATAAGTATAAAACCATCAATTTAATTTATACAAAAAATTACAAGAAATTTTAATTTTAATACGGATAATTTTTATTCACCTAAACTCATTTTAAGTGTGTGCCTTTAATTTTTTTTTATAATCTAACCTTCAGTATAGTCGTATACGTGAATATCGCTGAAGAGTAGAAAATGTTAATTTTGTGTTTTTCTGTGTTTTAGCGGGCTGACTGTGCTGAAAAAAGGTGTTAACGATCTCTTGTGTAGTGCAGGTAAGTGAACTTTGTTTTATAAATACAAACATATATACATGTATATGTGTGTATGTATGTATGAGTAATTATGTGAAACAAATAAAAATTTTAAGCCAAACAAAAAATGTACTTCTATTTATGTTTTTTTTCATACCATCTTCTCCCCAACTTGTTAAGGGCACGAACTCCTTTACCTTCTCTAACAGCTGCTTAACTATTTAATTTCATTTGATGGTGTTTTGCTTGTTAAAATGTTTAAGAGTAAACAAAATCATAATATGCTTAAGAAATTTCTACAACCACATTTCTCTGGCTTTCTAAGTTGAGAACACAGACAAAATAAGCACAATCAAATGATTTGATCTACTCGTGAATCGATGGTTCCATAATATCAAGCAGTATTCCGAAAAGAAAAATAGACACCATATGTTTCGTTTTGTAAGCCAACTTTTGAACCTATTGAAATTGGGGCTTATTTGTTTCAACGGCTTTGTGGAACGAAAGGGTTAAGCTTATCATTCTTTTGTATGCTTCCAGTATCGTACGCATACATATGTTAGACCTTTTTCACCAGATCCCATTTCGAAAATCCTCAAACATATCAGAACGGTTGCTTATATAGCACGATCATGTACGAAAATGTACTCTCTGTGCTCTCCTAAACAAAAAAATGCTCAAATCGATTCTCTTTATACTTTGAGAAACGTTGATCTGCGACAAAAAAAGCTTAAATAGAAATCAAATAACCCGCAGACTTTAATAAAATAATATAAAAAACTTATATTACATTATTAAATTTTTTTTATAACAAAAATGTTTCAAAACATTTTTAAAAGAAAATATCCAATAATTCTTCAGTGTACAGAAAATGGCAAATAATAATTAAATTTGAATTCAGAATGTTAAGATTGCTATCCACACCTTTTATTACTTACTGAGAATTTATTTCAGTTCGTGTAATTGGTGAAGGTCTAAAAAGCAGCAACTGGTACAGCTGAGCTCAAAAAAGCATTCACACTTTAATATTAAAACATAGAAAAATAAAAAAATAGGCAAAAAATTCACTCCTAATATTTTTTGGTTATGCTTTGGAGAGCATGAAGGGTGCAGATTTCACATAAATTGGTGTACCATGGCTTGTCTCAAAGAGCGGCTGTCTTAGTAGAAAGGGGAAACTATCGATGGTGTGCTGAACTTATCTTTGAAGTTGAATTAAATGGTATTTAAATACAAAAGTATAAAATTCAAGATTTCTAAAATTATTTTAATTATTAGTTTTATTTTATTTTATTATTTCTTTTTTTTTTTTGGTTTAAAATTTTTTGTTTGATTTCTCTAATACAAAATATCTCCCGGAAATATGCACTAAGCTAAATTTTTATTCTAGTAATCTAAAGTGTCCTTCAAGTCATGTCACACATACCTAACGACACCGGGCGCTGCTATATGTGGTAATATGATTATTTTTAAATATTTTCCAATTAATTTTAAACTGAAATACAACTTTCACCTTCAGGAAGCAACTAATGTATAGATGGTTCGATATAAGGAAATTAATAACAAAAGAAATATTAAATCGCATCAGCAAGTTGTTTAAGCTTAGAGAGCAAATTGAAGAAGAGAAAAAATTGCTGAGAGAACGCCTAACGAACTGCAAGACGAAGAAAAAATTCGTTAGGCGTTGCAAAAATATCGCGTTTCAATTGACAAGAGACGAGCCCGAAGTAGAAATATTAGAATTGATATTAGTTCAAGAGGTAAAGCAAATGACTACGCTCCAAACTGCACTACGACATGGGAAACTCAGCCGAACTCTAGAATGTGACAGCGAAGATGACATTGGTGTTTTTAGAAACCAAGTTGACAAAGCAATGGATGAGGTTGTAGCATCAGCAAAGCGATATATTGGATCAGTGGTTGGCCGCCGACGAAATGCAGCTAAGGGTGCTCCAAGTATAGAGAGGCATGCAAAAAAGAGAGGAGGTAATTTAATAAATAGTTTTGATTTATGTAATGCGTCGCTGTTAACAAAAAGAGATTTATTTTTACATTTCTACGTGTAGTAGTGACCGAAGCAAGCACAGATGACGA
>JAWMAG010000010.1:10940000-10997500 GCA_037013455.1 Ceratitis rosa | reverse complement strand
AATTTCCAAAAAAGCTCTAAGTGCCGAAATAACGTGAAATCATATAAAATATTTAATGTATATTTGGAATCATTTTACATTGACTTATTGACGATTAGACGAATTTTCTTTCCCTTTACGATAAAAATAAAAGAAAGAAGAAGAAGATAAAGCATTTTTCATATAAAAACTAGACGCTGTTGAGAAAAACTAGTGCATAAGGTGAACAGAGGGCAGTTCCGCTAGATGGCGCTAAGTGGTAGGCAAAGGAAGATTACAGTTGGTTCAAGCAGTGGGACCGGTACATAAACAAAACAGTGATTGCTTATGTTTAAATCACTAATTATTTTCAATTCACAGTGCTTGGCATGGTTACGCATTTAGCTATTTTAAAGCCATGAAAAGAGCCCCACAATTGGTACAGGTAGATGTGCAAACAAGGCACAACTGAGTAGTGGACAATCGGCAATGCTTGTTTCGTTTTCAGAGACCACAACAAAGCGACCACAAAATAATTTTCGGTTCCTGCAGTGCGTGAAACAAAATTTCGATTCCGGTTTCTTTGTTTTGACGAGGAAAACGAACTAAATCAATATGAAGCAGACTACGTGTGATGTGCAGGCGTATGCAATTGAATAGGAAGTGCGAAGAAGAGGAAGTGGAAAAAATATTATTAGCACAATGAAACATTTTTCTTGAGTTTTTCTCTCAGTGTCCTTTGTATGTACAAGCAAAATTAATTTTTTATTTGGATTTGTATGCTTTGTAAACAAAATGGGTAGACCGAGACTCTTTGCATATAGAAGTCATAAATACAAAGTCCGCCGTGGCGTTTGAAGCCCCAGCAATAGGTTAACTGAATTTTCTCGAGCTCTACCTAACTGTGGATTGTTTGAACTGAAAGGATAATCGTTTACAAGTTCTCGTTGGTTTCAAGTCAATTTAGCTATTTTAAAGTAATTTATACAAATAGGAACCCAGGCTTCCACCCTTGAACTCACATGTTTGATTTGGGATAAGCCGATATGACTGAGGCTTATAAAATGTGGTACTCCAATTGACTATACAGATTTCTAGCTAGTAGCCTCATAAACTGCTGACATCTCCTTCAGAGCGAAGTTCGCTAGAAAACGAGACTTTATATCTTCCTTTATACTTTTGCGGCCGCGGTAGCTGAGGGGTTAGTATTGCGTACTGTGGTCCTTAGTGCGTGGGTTATGGCCAACACCGCAGACGATGGTAAGAATTGATCCACAAACTCTATTTCTCAATCTTTCATATATTTTATGTATTAATGATTATATATACATATACTATTACGTACCACAGGCCCAACCACTACTGCGATTTTCACTAACTCACAACACTCTCACACATACACACATACACACGTACATACATACATACACAAATATGTCCAACACCATGGCTGAGAAACTCAATTTTGCGTCTATATTTGCCAATTAAATGCGGTTTGCGTTAAATAACCATAATTCCGCAAATACTTGCATTGGCCAGCCACGTTTATATAATCAACCATAGATACATATACATACATATAAATGTACGTGTATAGTTATTAAAATTCCAAGCAGATTTTGCGCTAAAACAAATTTATAAATTAATTTACGCTTCGCTATAAATTTAATACGCTTGCGTTTTAGCAAACAAATGCTTTTGAAACAAATAACGGAATTGAATAAATGAAATGCTATAAGTGAAATCCAACAACAATACAGTTGTTTTTATTTTTAACTATGTAAATTGGAATTATAGCAGAAACAAAGCGAAAAATATGTGCAGCGCCTCATGGATAATTTTATTTACCGTGATTGTGCAAGCGAAATGCTCCAGTTGTGAGCGGAAAAGAATTGGCGTTTATTAAGTAAAACATGTGTAACAAATAACAAATACGTGTAGGCAGATTTAGCCAAATGTCAAAAATAAATGCGAGGATTACATGAACAACGCAAACATTTGTTGCAAAAAAAGATTTTAACAATTCACGTCATAAGCATTTTTGTAAGTAGATTTATTAATATATAATGATACATAAATATGTACACTGGCGAACATAGCGGAAGAGAAGATATGGTATTTATTTTTAATTAAAAAAAAAACCTATAATAACTCATAAGCTATTCAAATAAAATATCAACATCAATCACACTCACTCACTCACTTAATTCGATAAATTTTCGACATCCCAAAGTTTTTTTTTGTATATATTTATTAGTTGTTATACACTATAGGGTGTTTTTTAGGTTGGTTTTCAGGAAGAAATCAAAATCAAAATGTAACTAATGCACTACATACGACTTTGGTGAGGCCAATATTAGAATATGGTTCACTGATATGGAACCCAAATTACCAAGTTCATTCCGACAATTTGGAGTCTGTTCAAAAAAAAATTTTCCATTTTGCATTAAGACATTTTCGATGGAATTCTACGATAAATCTTTCTCCTATACCAATCGTTTGAAGCTTCGAAATCTACCAACTCTCGCAAGTCGTAGAGAAATGTTGGGTGCATTGTTCGCAGTGAAATTTCTTAACGGATCAATCTGTTGTTCATGGCTCTTATCTGAGGTAAACTCTCAACAATTAAATTTTAAAATTCTTTAATTACTAAGTTTTAGGTGTTGACTTTTTTATGTTTTTAAAATTGATTTCGGGCAAGTGACCACCGTGACTGGCTTTTTCGATGGTAGTGTGAAGATGAAGATGAAGTGTTTTCAGGTAAACAAAGCATGGCTCAAAAATCCACCCGTAAGGATTAATAACAAATCGACAACTAAATCTTTATATTCAGTTAATAAAATAAAAAACAGAAATAAATTATTAAATCAGTCACTACAATTCATTTTTAAAGCACAAATGAAAATATAAATTGAAATTTTCACAAAGTTTACAGTTTTAAAGTATTTCATTTATAAAACACGTTTTCATCAAACAATAACTAAAAATTTAAATCAAAACTTATGCCTTTAATTTTGATCGCCAGCGTACCTGTGTTATTCTATATTGGGCACATAAAAATTATATTTATACTCAATATTTGCTCCTAATCAATATTCACCACACATTTACACTAGTTTACACAGTGTATACATATGTATATACACGGGATCATCGCATCAAACATTGGTCAATTAATTTCCTTTTTCCGGTAATCACGGTATTTGTTTGCATGTCTCTATTACATTTGTTTTTGTTTATTGGCGTGAAACACAAATAAGTGTAATTACCTATATATTCTTTCCTGTTTGCCAACTTTGTTAGGTTGTCGAAATTGGACTAATAAGAATGTCATTCTACTTATATTATATGTATGTACATACGTATATTCATTTATATAAATATGTTTTTGTGTGCATCTTATACAAACAACATATCATTGAATGGTGTTTTCTTGTGTATGAGTTGGGGATGAAATTTTCTCAATTATTTCAGTTAAATAATTTGTGTATGTCAACGAAAGGAATAAAAAATTAAATAAATAATTTTATTTTTGCAAATTGGTTTAAGCATTCAAACGCTTTAGATATAGAAAAAGTTGTTTTTATTTTACCAAACAGGAAAAGTGATCAAAAGTATCAAATAAAGTTGTTGAGATGAATTAGTTTAAATTCCATATCCACAGGTTCATAACGGTAAGCGACTAAAATTTACGACGAGCCCCGGGTAATCGCTGGAATTATTTCGCTGGGTTCTTCACAAAAACTTTTAAATTCAGAAATAATAATTTAAATTAGTTATTGCACGCGTCCGTCTAAGTACGGGTCATAAAGATAGAGAGGTAGCACCTTCAAAAGGGGGGAGTAGCACCCCGCCAAAATACCTGGTCTAATATAAAAAGCAGAAGAGACAGAAGCCATTTTACTGCTGTTGTTTATAGGCGACACCGCCTTTCATGGAGATTTTTCAATTAAATTTTTCTCGTAGTATTAACTACGGTCTCAAAAAGGTTTGAAATCAGACACAAAAATATCCTTCAGGGTTAGTAAATTTATATTGTCTGGCTTGAGCAAGATCTGCATTAGTTAGTTAGTTTTAGTTGTCTTACAGTTCAGAGCAAATAGGAAGTGACTATATTACGTTCCTCCGTTTCGGCATCGGCAGGCGGTACTCCTGATTTAGCCAACTTTTAAGTTTGCTCATTACCGGGTATGTTCCTATAGTCGAAAGCCCATTCTTTGCTTAGAAATTCCGCTCGGAAGTTGCAGGCTAAGTGTTTTAAATGAAGTGAAAAGGGAGGTTTTGAAACCTTCTCAACCTATTTAAATTCATCAATGTAGATCAAAATAGTGTAGTACCCTTTTGCGACATTTCTAGAAGTAAGAATATCCAAAGGACTATGCCCCAATCTGCGACAAATACCGTGGGATAAGACTCCTTAACGTAGCATATTAGGTCCTATTGAGCGTTTTGTGTGAAAGACTAAAGTCCGCCGTCAACAAACTGATTGGACCTTATCAATATGGTTTTAGACCTGATAAATCCACAATTGATAAGATATTCACATGTACCAAATTTTGGAAAACACTTGTGAAAAGAGATTCGACACACACCACTGCACAAGTGCTGCCTCTAGATCGGGAAGGACCTCTCCAAGCCGTTCGGTACAGACAGGGTGATTCCTTATCGTATGACTTCTTTAATTTATTGCTGGAGCAACTTATAAGACCTGCACAGCTGAAATAAAAGATGCAATCTTCGCGGGTTGACTCCGTGTCGTGACTGTCTACAGTCATAACTGTGAGTTCGTAGATAATTTCGTCTATCTACGAACCACCATCAATCCTAATAATAATGTCAGCCTTGAAATCCAACGCATAATCGCTCTTGCCAACAGGTGCTACTTTGAACTGGGTAGACAATTGAAAAGTAAACTCTACAAGTCATGATGTCCTACTATATAGAGCAGAAGCATGTCCGATATCAAAATCTGATGAGTCTGCATTGGGAGTCTTGATAGAAAAGTATTGCGAACGATTTATGGTCCTTTGCACATTGGGAAGCACCCGCTGATGGAGGAGGAAGATCCCCACTCTGTTAGAAGGATCAGGTAGAGAGCGACCTGGTTTCACTTGGTATTTCCAACTGGCGCCAACCAGCGAAAAGAAGGGATGAATAGCGCGCTATAATTGATTCGGCTATAATCGGATAAGCGGTGCCAATGCCAATAAAGAAAAATGAGAAGAAGAAGAAGAATATCTAAACTTTACTTTTAATCACCACTCATATACTGCTGAAGCGATTTTCGGTTGGAATACTACTCCGATTTTGGGTGCACGTCTTAATGGTTTGCTAACTAAGCCGCCTACGAACGGCCGATTATTTCATGTCAGACATACACTCGGATTGTTTTTCATTCCCTGCCGAGAACAATAAGAGCAAGAAATAGAGTTATTGCAAAAATGCATTAATGAAGTAATTTCTACGTCTAGTAAATTCTCTTCATTAACCGCGCTCCATGGTGTAAGGGTATATATGCCCTAATCTTGCAACCTACATAAAATGGTTAGTAAATCCGTTGAATAAATATGCGTTGTTTTCCACATTTTTTTATTGCATAATACAAGAAAGTCACTTCGAGCGAAGATAATAATTTTTAATTTCAATTGCTTATTTTCGCCATTTACACTTAAGCTTCTTACCACCACTTACGGACATACATAATGGGGTATATACAAATATAAGCTTCACAAGTATTTTAGCTTACATACGGGTATATAAAATTAATAATTATATACTTCCAATTAGTACAATTGCAATCTGCTACTAAGCCATTGCATTAATGCGAATCACTGTGCAATGCAATTTCTCCACTTGTCTTCTACCGCACTTTCTTCTCTTAGCATTCAATGCTCCTGTTACTTGCCCTACTTCGTACAATTGTTTCCAATCAACATTTAATTTGATTTTAAGCATAAAAGTGAAAATGCGAATTAACTGCGTACTTTTGTTTGCTCCACTTTTCGATAACCCTCTCCGCTCCTCGGTGCTACCGCCACACAGCATTTATGTATTTATCTGGCACAAGACAAGTGACAATCAATGAATTTGGTTTACGTATACGTTCTACCACAATTTGACCAGCATCGTAAGATGGCTGCTTTGTATTCTTTTGAATCTCCTGAGTATGATGTTGATTAAGTGAAATGCAATATTCAAACTATGGATTAAGGGTTTGTTGGTCTTACCATGAGAGTTATGAAAGTAAGTGGGTATACAGTATGAGAATTGTAGCAATAAATTCATTCACTTGACGAGACACCAACAGTTGCACGTGACAAGCCCACTTTGAGTGAGTGTGAGTTTACGATTTTGAGTTGTCATTTCCATTAGTTGACGCAATTTGCTGACACTGCTGCACTGCAGTCGTACGTACGTGAGGATGACAGTCACTATATGGCTTATGCTGCTAGTGGAGATAAGGTAAGCTACCAAAAAGCAAACATGCGAGGCTTAAAGTTATATATTCATCAAACAATGGTAAGACGGAAATGGGAAGCGGAGTATTTGATGGCAAATATAATAGAAAAGACTAATACCTATATAGTATAACAAAAATATATTTCGCACTTGTTATCTGGAAAAAAATCTATCAACTTTATAATGTATATGTCTGCGATAAATTTAATAAAAAATCACCCTAAATGTAGGCAACATTTTTCTCTTTAAATTCATGTTTTTCATCATATAGCAATAACATTGCCTACATTTAGGCTGTTATTCTGCGCTTAAATATAATTTATTAAATAAACTAAACAAAAAAATAATATAAAAATGTAAAAGAATTTCAAAATAGATTTTCTGCTAAAAACACAATTATGCTCTTCCGCAACTAAATGAATTTCTACACTTTTGAATGTACTGCGAATGAGTTTCAACAAATAAAAGTTTCGTTTCAAGTGCCTTCAGCATTCCAAATGTATTAAAAGTTTGATTTTTGCCTATTTTTGCTTTTGCATTGTGCTGAGCTTGTGAATTTTTAATATCCGCTTGCAGGTATTACATAATAAATATTACGAATATACGCTGAAAAATGTCATGCATCGAAAATCAGAAAAGTGTTTCCGTAAGTTTATAAATATTAAGAGAAATTTAATTTAGAATATTATTTTAAATATGCCTCAGGTTAAACTGTGGTAGTTTTTGCCCATGGAACTGAATTTTCTGGGATCAAAGCTGCAAGGTAGGAGAGAAAAGTTTCTTAATTTTTCAAGATGTGATGTGGGTTTTCATACGAGGTTTATTGATTCTTATATTTGTTGCCCAGAAAGAATCGTTTTTGCCCACATCCAAATGTCAAAAGCTCTATCCACTTGCGTGCATTTCATTTCGACAAATCACTGCAATATGGAACAGAAAATTTCTTGAGGACAGATTTTGTTGAGTTGGCTTTAGTAGGTTAACCTAGAAAGTCCTTATAGAAGCTTGTGATCCTTTGCAAAAGGAAGTGGGCAACAAAGAAACCACCAGAAAAAGGATTGAAAGATGGAAAGCTGAAGTAGCTGAGTGGCAAGCAGTGTCAGTGAAAGTCTGTTCGAATACTAAACTAGCGTCCAAAAATTATGGAAACAAATTTTTTTGATCGCATTCGTCCCTCGTCATCTGGATTGGCGTAACACACTAGCTTTGAAACGATTGTTGTGAAAGACGAAGTTGTCAGGTACCTGACTTCACCTGAAGTCTCCAATTGGAGTCCAAATGTTTGGTTGTAATAGGAAGGCTGTGAATCGGTTTGCGGGCAACCGCCCTTAAGCCATTGAGTAGACTTATTGTGCTCCTTTGTCCTAGATACTTCAGTCGGCTAAAGACTGGGCACTCGCAAAGGTAGTGCTCCAGGGATTCGTTCTCTTCTATATGTATTTTAGGCATTACATGAAAGCTTCTCTTGAAAATCCATCTGCCGTCAGTATATGAAGATTTAGACCAGAAACTAGAGGAGGAACACGGACAAAGTTGCTTCAGCAGTTATGGTTCAGAAAATTCTAATCTAATCTTATTATGTCCTTATAGCTAAAACACTACAGACCCGCTTTATGGATAGATGAAGGGAGAACTCAGTCTCTATATTAAGAAGAAATATCTCAATCTGTCCAACATTTCAGGCATGGCCGCTTTTTTGCCGGGTCGACAAAAAAGCCTTATTACCTTAACCTAAAACCTTCTTCTTTCTGGTAACTTTATGCCTGAGGGCGTCATTTTCAGCTATTCATAGCCACTTTACACTTAAAACTGCGAGCGGTGGTTCTCTCCGAGAGTAGCTAAAAAGAGACAGACCCAATAGAATGTTCTCAATGGAAGAATTCGGTGGTTGTTCGGTGCTTGATGCGGAGTTTTAAGACCTACTCCACTTCCCTCCCACTACTCCTTGAACATTGAGTATACCTAAGCTTCAATAGTTACTCCCGCATTGTCTCCCAACTGTCACTCACATATTAGATTTCCCCTTCGATGACAGTAATTCTTGTGCTTGTATTGGTTGATAAAAATCACTAAAAGTACTCGCTGTCGTTAGTCACTCGCCTCTTCAATCTCAACATGCCAATTATTCAATTTAAACAACCGCCCAAGAGAGCAGCACACGGATCAGAAATGAAAAAAGAGGTGGAAAAAAAGACTGGAAAGCGGCAAAGTGCAACGAGTTGTGGATAATATTCAATTGGCATCGAATCACGAAAGCGCATTAATCAAAGCAGCGTATAGGAAGCAGCAGTTGTCAGCTGGCAGGTTGGCTGTTGGTTGTTGGCTGTGAGAAACGCTTCAGCGAGCGATGGAGCTGCAGCAGATGCAGGGCGAGCTTTAGCCAGAGACGAGCATTAGATGAGTGTTGCGAATGAGTTTACTGCTTGTATGTGGGTAGGCGTATGTATGCGTGTGTGTGTGTGTGTACTTGAGTGATATGCGATGGATATGCTTGTCGCACCCACAGTGAAAGCTTTGCAACGTGCCACATGTTGTTGCATACCAGGCTTTTGAAACAAATCTATATCTATGGTATATATATGTTTGTTTGAGCTGGTGTGCGTGTGTGCGCGCACGAAAATATCTGTTTGGCAGACAATTTTCGACTGTTGCAATGCAATAACAGTAGTAATGTAACAACACCAACAACAACCACTTCAGCTAACGACTTGCCACACAACTGACGAACAGCGAACTGACGAGCAGCATCAATTTCCAACCAGATTTGTGCTGTCACCGCGCTGATGCATTGCCAGTCGCATTTTGTGAACCAGTTACAAAACAACAAAAGCAAAAAAAAAAAATCGAAGCAATAACAACGCTTTTGCAACAGACGACAGCTTTTCATATCTGTGATTGCCTTAGCGCCGACACAAAAGCAACAGAAGCAGCAAAAGCGACTTGCAACTGTCGCTGGGCAATAATGACAACGACGCTTATATATATATATATACCTATATACATATATATCTACTTTTTACCGTTAACGGTGGCAGTGGCGTTGAGGAAAAATAAAATAATAACAACAACTTTAATAAAGGACAAGCAATTTACGTTGACATACATACAAATATTTGTGGCATATATACCCAAACTTACATACATACAAATATGCTTGCATACATTCCCGATTGATTTGTTGTTACAGCCGTTAGTACTCTTTACTGGTTATTTGTTAGTTTGTTGTTGTTGTTGTTATTCTTTTGTTGTTGTTGTTGTTGTTGTTGTTGTTGTTGTTGTTGTTGTTGTTGTTGTTGTTGTTGTTGTTGTTGTTGTTGTTGTTGTTGTTGTTGTTGTTGTTATTCTTTTGTTGTTGTTATTCTTTTGTTGTTGTTGTTGTTGTTGTTGTTGTTGTTGTTGTTGTTGTTGTTGTTGTTGTCGTTATCGTTGTTGTTGCTGTTGTTGTTGTTGTTGTTGTTGTTGTTGTTGTTGTTGTTGTTGTTGTTGTTACCGTTATCGTTGTTGTTGTTGTTGTTGTTTTGTTGTTGTTGTGTTGCTACTATTGCTGTTCATCTTCATTCTGTTGTTGCGACTGCCGCAAACTGTCAGTGTATTTGTGCCGTCTACGATTTGGCATTTTGGGTGTGATTTTCGTTGCGTCTTTTTCGGCGGTTGACATTTTTGGATATTTCCGCTTCTCGTTTTCATTCGAAGAATTTCCGATAGAATATCTGTTTGAGCGTTTTGTAGAAACAGTGGCGCGGTGGGAAAGGGTGAGTAATACTCAGCCATAATATTTTTTTGTGAAATAAATGAACCCTCAGAACGTATATGACTGTGAAAGTGAACTCTGTGCGTAGCAGAAGTGCAGCCTTAAATGGGAAGTACCTTTATGAGCCTTTTAGATAAGGAGATTTTCTGAAGTGTAACTTTTTCCCCTTTTTCTTCTCCTTAAAAATGGGTATCAGATGATCATGCCCACCTGTAACTTTAACGATTGGTCCCTTCTCAACCATAATCACTTCATGGGTGAACGTGAGGGCAAAAATCGCAGCACAAATTCTACTTCCTTTAGGCTTGACACAGAAGTAAGGCCCTTGCAGGGAAAATATTAGTTGTTAACTAGAATCCAATTAGTTTAGATTTGTATAGCAACTAGTTCATTTTCCTTTTTTTTAACTCGGCGATGTCCTACGAACTGCCAATTGTTAGTCCGTACATCAGCCTCATATTAGTTAAAGACCAATTCATATATACCAGTTAAAATACTGGTTCGTTCAAGCCAGTTGAGAGCTAGTTCGCTTCAGACCAGTCCGCCTGTCACTAGGCAAAAACCAGTTCGATTGATTTCGACATTCCTAACGGCTTAACCGATTTTAATAATTTTTATTGTGCGTGCTCAGGTCAATTTGGAAATGGTTTTGAAAAACTCTTTGCGAAGGAAGTCGACTAAGGACCAACTTGTTTGAAAAAACGCACTTATGGTTCACTTCACTCCAAATTTGATACACTATTTCTTTCCAGGAAGTAAACAAGATGTCGATCTACATATGTATTTGAAGCTTAATTAGGACTGTTCACCACTTTTCACAATTGAACAAAATATAAAAAACTACAATAATATGTGGTATGAATTTGTCTACAAAACCCCAGTTTGTGTACTGGAATTTTTGAAAACTAGTCCTGATTTTATCGAAAAATACTAATATAACTATAATCCATGGCAAACTAGTATATTTTCGTCTTTTAAATACTAGTATAATTCTAGTTTGCAACAAACTTCAAAATACTAGATATTACTATAAATTTAGCATACTGTGCACCTAGATATATCTTCGCCGATTGGCTCCTTCTCAACCATAACCACTTCATGACAGGACTTGACACAACAAATTAACTAGAAGAAATCCGCACTTAGTTGTTTTCGGTTGATTCGAAGTATGACAAAAGTAGAGAATTATCTATCGGCTGAAGTTTCAGGCTTAGAAATCAATTCAGAATTTCTTTTGGACTTTAGAGCGTGGTTTCTGTTAGATAGGTCATTGTTTTTCACTCGTTCGCACGTCAATAATGTTCGTTCCCAGCAAAACTTCTAAAGTTTAGACAAAACTGCATCCCAGGTACTAATTTAAGACCATTTTGTCGTGCTGCTATCCAATTGTGGGGCCGTAAACCGAAAAGAAATGTGCTGTAACAAAGAATCTGCCCTGTCTTCGTTGAAAAATATTTTCTTTCTCTATTACCTTTTAAGCTATTTCCTGGCTCAGCCTTAAAAATAGAAATTAACCTGCCTTTCTGAGACACTTCTTTATTTTTGTTTTCGTTATGACTTTTAGAGATCAGTCTAAATTTAACTCCGCCCCTGCCTTGTCCTTTTGACCGCTTTTCGAATTATTATCACAAACGCACATTTTTCTATATCCGCTGCTTATACACCAACGAGTATATCCATAGATATATGGATTTCCGAAATTTTAGAATTAAATTTCACTCATGTTGTTGTTGCTTTTGGTTGCCCACCACACAAGTCCAAATTGTCATCTTTTCAAACGCCTTTAAAGCAACAATGATTTTTGTTTTTTTGATGAAAATTGAAATAGAATTGCGATTGATTGAATTCGATGTTGAGGACAGGCAACAAAAAGCTCACACATTCATGCACTCAAACTTGATTTTGGAACGCAGTCAATCACGCATTTTCAACTGGCGTACATGTACACATGTATAGGTAAGTGCATACATATGTACATATCCATAAACTTCACTTCTCCTGCTCAATATGCTCTTCTTTCTACTGGATCAAGCTTAAAAGTCATAAATGTCAAAGAGTGTTGTAAGTTGCTGTGATGATGACGATGATAATGATGATGATGTTGCAGGCATAGCAGTAAATCTGCTGCTGCTCGTCCAAAATATGCTCAATAAGGAGAAAGTGTGCACAGTAACAATAAAGTGATAGCAAAAACTGAAAATGAAATTCTTGCAAAATATATAAATCACTTTCATTCATGCAACAATGCCCAAGCAACTCAAGCAACTCTACTCATACCAAAAAGACACTTGAACTGCAAAGGGAGATTTCGAAAATAGTTTTTTTTGTTTTTTGAACAAAGAAATCGTGTCGAATTGCTTATATTCGTATTTATGATTGACTGCCGATAGCCAGCTGCGTTGCAACTCTTACTACTGTCAGGAGTTGAAGGACTTGCCAGTGTTGCGAAAATATCTACAAATATACAAATAAAATTTATTATTATACCACTTTTGTTTTTGTTGTTTCTTCTTGTTTCATGCCGTGTGCTTGGCGCTTATCATCAGCTTGCCAAGCGTTTGGTTGTTATTGTACGTAATGTTTATTGTTGTTGTTTATAGTGCGAGCGATTCTTTCATTTCTGCCCAACGCACTTTACAATATTTGACACTGCCCTCTATGCTCTTATTGTTCTTGTTATTGTTGTTGCAATGCATTTCCTGTTGTTGTTTTCATGTTATTATTGCAACTCTCCTCCACTCTGCACTCTCCACTCTTCGCCTTCAACTATTATATTTATGATTGAATTGCGTTTTCGTTTTACCGTTTTACATGAACGAAATTGAAATGAAATCCATTTGACTCCACGGAGATTTATTCCACTTGCCAACGGTGTGCTTTATTGCATGCAATGGTTGCTTGAAGATTTTTTCAACTCGCTTAAAAGAAGAAAATCACGATTTGACAGTGAAGTTATTCCATTAAGATGAGTTGGAGATTTACTGTTATAATGAAATATATACTAAGTTGGTTTCTGTCATTGTTGCTGTTAACCTACACGTATTTGAGAGAGCAAGTGTCGCCCACTTCAGGAATACTATAAAGCCTGATAAAAAAGTATGTATTTTTCATTCAAGTTCTCCCTTCTTGAAGATTCTCATTAATTGAACCTTGAAAGGCTTTTCTTCTTCATTGGCGTGGGCATCGCTTACGCAATTCTAGTCGAATCAAAAATAGTGCACCAGGGGATTATTCTCTTCGCTGTTTGGAACCTGATGGAAATATCAAATGAAGCCGGGTCGCTCTGTATTCCTTCCAACGGATTGGAGTTCTTCCTCTTCATCTGCTTCTAATGGCTGATACCGGATCAAATACTTTGAAAGCTGGAGTGCTTTCATTCATTCGGATGGCATGACCTATACAATGTAGCCGTTGCCTTTTCTTTCCTTGAATTATATCAATGTTAGCATTATAACTTATACAGCTCATTTTTCCATCGTCTGTGTTGTAGCCAACGAGCAAAGGACCATAAATCGTTCCTTTCTCTCGAAGGACCGCCTCATCGCTTCCGCACCATATAGTAGGATGGGAATGATGAGTGATTTGTTCAGTTTAGTTTTAGTTCGTCGAGAGAGGACTTTTACTACCGATCGTCTACTCAGTCCAAAGTAGCACCCATTGGCAAGAGTGATTCTGCGTTCCTGAAGTAGGCAAAACTTTTGATTAAAACAAATGCGGCACACTCCTCCAGCGAGCGTTATAGTGTGGTCTATCTCCAAAATGCCCTACCATCATTGAGGCAAGCCGCTCGTGATGGGAGTTCAAGAGATACAGAGAGAGCTCATTAGACGTGTCTATAATAGTAGAGCTGCTGATTACTTGGGGGTAGATAACTACCAAAAAGTGCGGCATTGAGGCTCCAATAACGTCGATAAGAAGGGAAAGATAGGAAGATAACCACCAAAGGTATGATTATGTGCAGAAGGTCCTACTGCATCTAATAAGAAAGCTTATGCGGAGCGGGGAAAATAGTTGTTAAAGTTCAACGATTCAGCGCTGTTATAATCGCTAAACACAGCCTCGTTTTCCATTCTTGTAGTTGTGGTTGTAGCGTTTTTTCCAACCCCGCTTAGGGATAGCCTGTTAGTCTAAGTCAACCGAGGCCATCTAACGGGAGGTGCAGTAATCGAGCTGTTTCGACGGGTTTGTATCAGAAGAAGGGCGGGGTTAGATGCGTCCATTTTAGGGGATGTGTAAAGCGGTGGTTAGTGTCGTGCGGGGGTTATTATATGTTGGACATACGTTAAGTATGTCGCGGTCGAGTCTGGATTAGTAGGAGTTTAATCTGCTATAATATCTAGGCCAGTACTTCCCGGGTCTTTCGAGGAAGGGAGTTTTTGAAAGTTTTGACTGACTTCTAGTGCATGGCGTTTAATGCCATTCTGTCTAGCGGCTGTTGCATATATTACTGGATTGTGTCCCCGAAATTTAGTACTCCATTTATGATTTGTCTGGATGGATGTTCGGCTCTATTAAGTGTATGTTGGGGTGTTCCTGCGGTAGCATACCAATAGAAATTGCTTGCGGAACAAAGCATTATACTCTTTAACTCGTAGCAAGTGATACTCAATCAACATCAAAAGGCTTCCTGTTGCGGTTCTAAGGGCGGTGTTTTTCCAAGTCTGGAGCTTCTTCAACTGCGCATTTGTCCCCGGTGCCCAGATCGGCTAGCCAATTGATTTGTATTTTCCCCAGGTTCTGCCGGTTAGCGCATTAAGGATTTTGTTGCGGTTCGGGACAATTACGGTCGTATGCGGAGTGAAGGAGTGCAGGCTGTCGAATGTGACTCCCTTGTTTTCCGTAATTCCAATAGATCAAACCAGAATAATTTAAAATAGAAATAAAGGGTGTTTAGGTCAATAGATGATGATCAGATCTATGTTGTTGGTGGTAAATCAATAAAGGAGCCTTCCTACAGAGCCCGACAGTGCGTATATGCAAATAGTCCCATTAAATTTAAAATACTATAACAAAAGAGTTCTAAGCAATTCTCGAAGAATTTTAATTTCCAAAATAGTAAATTGGTTGCATTACTAGTTACCGACAACTTAAAAACAAACCGACCTAAATCCCAGACTTCAGTTTCTAATTAATTACATAATTTGCCTTCGGTTGCCTAAAGCTTTTCCACTTCTCTTCATAAATCAAATTTAGACTGACCGTTCGTTAAGCGCATTACGGTGTTGGCTCTTTTAGTGCATCTCTACGGGCCAATGCAAGTAGAAAGAGTAATTAAAACTACTCATTTTGTGCACTAAACCCCATGATGTGTCTGTCCAATAGTACGACTAAGTACTAATATTTTATTTTTTTCCCCTTTTGCTCACTCCTCCGGGAGTGAGGTCTGTGCCAGTGCAGCCAAACCAAGTAACCAAGTAATAAATTCACAAAATAAATGAAATTCTCCGCAGCCACAATTTAACGGCAAACCTGTGGTGGCAGTTGCCGCGACAGCAGCAGTATCAGCAGCAGCAGCAGCTTACCGTTGCATTGCGAACAAAGTGAACTGAATGAGGGCACTCGAGTTAACGATTACAACTCATCAACTTTAATTCTGTAACTGTGCGTATTGAAATTTGTGAAATCTACGCTTTGCTGCCACCAGCTGCATCTGGTGCGGTATGTCTCATCTCTGGGAAAATTAATTTCATACAAATTGCCATTTGAGCTGCTTGCAATCCTGCGCTCATGCCGGCTACCGGCTCTTACCCTGGCGCTGACTCCCACTTTGGCTTTGCGAACCTGCAACATTATAACTGTGTAATTTGATGTATCTTGTTGCATTATGATCTATTTGCTACTTCTAACTGCACATTCGCATTTAAGGTCTTGGCTGTCTCTAGCCGGTTGCTCACCTGTATTACTTACGTGTAGTTTAAAGCGCTTTTATTCGCTTTAAGTGAAATCAACTTTCTCCTCATCTTATCCTACTTATTCTCTTTTACGTTCTTCCTTGCTTCTACTGCTTCTATATATTTATTTGCTTGTCCCTCAGCTGTTGCTAGTATTTAGCCTGCAGCTATTGTTGCTCACTCACCGTTATATCGCCACTTCTCTCTTCTCCATTGCATCCTTGCTTTGTTGGTCGAGGGTTCAGCTGTTCAACTGACTGCCAACTTCAGTTTTGTAAATATCCATATTTCCTTTGCAGTACGTGTGTATGTATGTGTGTGTATGTGTGTGTGTGTGTGTGTGTGTTGTGCCCTTCTGCTCTTCATATTCGGTCATGTTTATTCAAGTGTTTTGTAAGTGTATTGAGGCGATACTTACCACCAATTGTCCTCGAGCTTTTACTACACTGTAGCACACCTCAGTAAGTCGTCATCGTACTGGTCGTATTATCTCTGCCTTTAAATGTGTGAGTGTGTTAGTTCGCTAGTGGGGGAGTTGGCAAAGGTTCGGTGCGATATAGAAGGACAAATACAAAGATAAAAAAAAACAACATTTAATAGAAGAATTAAAGTTGAAGTGTATTTCGAGGTTTCTGTGGTGAAATGGCCGAAAGCGACTAAAGCTTCTATGAAAAAGAATTAACGTCGTGGGCTCATTATATACTTTTTATATAACCACGTCCTTTTTTTGACCTGTAGTGCGACTATTTGTTTTGCCTGAACTACTCCTTTCTGCCATCCTTTTTTTTTTGAAACTTCACTTAAAATATTTTTCAAAAATGGAACTAAGTTCACCGACCTCGAGATCATAGTACTTTTTGGGCAGAAGTAGGAGAGTAAATTCTATAAAACGTCAGTTCCCTCTTTCGTCTCGAACAGGAGTAGATTAGTTTGGAGTGACCATTGATGGAAGAATATTAAATTTCCGAAACCCGATATTGATTGACGGTCCCCGTAGTCAATGGGTTTGTTTTTCAAAATAAATGAATTGATCGTTCGGAGGTGGCCCTTATGCATCACGCCATGTTTTCCTATTACATTTTGATCAGATATACCTAGATTTTTGGCTACATCTTATCGCGCCTTGTTTTTCATTAAATCTTATGAAGAACGGTCTATACGTGACAAAAGTCACAGCCACTCGTACTTCATCTTTAAAAGTCTTCTTGGTCTTCTTGTGGTTGATATCCACACAGTTTTAGATTTCATCCTAAGGAGACAAATGTTTTTTTTAGCAACCTGACTGTCACTGAAGACGAAGTGCTATTTAGATTTTATTATAAACTTACTTTGTTGTCTCCAAGAGAGCAAAGATTTTCGCTGGAGAAACACCGCAACGAGTCAGCTGCCTGTACAAATGTTTTATGAAAGAGCTTCGTGGGAAGGTATTGGCATCAGCTCACCAAACAAGTTTCGAACTATCTGTGTGAATTTCCACACTGTGAAGTGCATTATAGATAAGCTCTGTCGTATGTTTGAACTATGTTTTTTTTTATCCATTTCTGGAGTAACTCATAGAAAATTGTCCCTTGTAAACCTATGTTCATATAAGTGATCAAAGTTTTGGACTGCTGAGCTCCTGTGAATGAAAAAAATCTATCGCCAGCTTATGACTCCTGGTCTCAGACCAAATATACTCTGAGTGGTCAGCAGGTATTTCTTGGAGGTCAGGTAAGGCGAAAGTGAAAAACATCTGAGATTACGCGTGAGTCTCACGCCCTGTGTGACATCGGAAAGCTGTAACTTCAGCAGGCTTCCGACCAGTTTATACTCGGGTTACATTCCTTTTTTTTTGAGAGAACTCACCACCAACTTGATATAAGGAGTCAGAGAAAAAAATGGTTTTCAATAATATCGGAAGAGAGCCACTACGATGAGATGTATCGAATCTCAATGCAGAGATAAAATACAACGAGAGCTGAAGAGCGAAGCAAGTTGTATTAGCAGACAAAAAAAAAAAGAGCGAGCGAGAAGAGTATGAGAAAATGTAGGACAGAGGTAAGGCTCTCTTATTCTCCGAAAAGATGCGGCGATATACAGAAGGATTTTAAGCGTGACATACTCATGTGTTGGCCACATTAGCCGAGTGGTTAGCTTGCCTATCGCTATTCTGAAGACTAGATTTCGATTAGAAATTACAGAAAATTTATTTTTTTAATTGCGGTCGCACCACTTTAGATAATGTCAAGCTCTTCTAATATGCAGTACTCGTCGGTGAAAGCAAACGAAAAAAAAAGATCGCCAATTCGGTGGAAAAGTATCCGGCTTCTTATGGAGCTGTGTTAATAATAATTATGCACCAATTATTCAAAAAATAATATTTCGATTAATATTTTGATAAAATTTGGTAAAAAAATCAGTTCACAAAATTGAACAAAATGCATCTATTATATTATATATAATTTTTTACTACTTTCTTCAAATTTTTAAGCAAAAGATATAAAATGGCTGTAACGGTTTTTTTTATTCAAACGTCGAAAAGTTTGCCGAACATTTGTAATTCGCTCATTTTTTAAAAAGCCTGCTATATCCGGTTATTGTTGTTTTCTTGTTGTAATATTATGCTTGTTTCTTATTGTCTACATTTCTCAACACAACACAGGTCTATGTACTCGTATATACGTAGACACAATAGCATTGTTTTACAAATAACTATTATTATTTCGCTTCTTTTGTATTTATTTTGTTTGTCTTTTGAAAATAAATGAAGAAATACTTGAACAAATGCAGGAGTGAATGGATGAAAGAATGAGTGAATGAATGAATGAATGAATGAACGAATGCTGGAACCAAGCTGGCAGCACTGACATTATAATGCCTTTTGTCTTTACTTCACCAACGAACTTGTTTGTTTTTGGTTTTGTTTATTTTTCTTGAATTATTTACTTTGGAATTTTGTTGAGTTAATTTCTTTGGTCAACACTTGACTTCAAATGCCGAGTGCGTGTGTGTGTGTGTGTGTGTGTGCGTTTGCTTTCCGGTATTACATTGTATATAGTTGAATTGTAGCCTCAGGTAACTTACAAAATTGCTCGTACAACTCCCTCCCCACACGACTCCCAGCCTCACAGTTGTGGGTTGAACGTAGAAAAAAAAGTCGCTTTAATTCCTTGCACAGGTGCAGTTGTTGTTTTAACTATGATACAAGTGTATGTATACGTGTATGTGAGAGTTTTAAATTACAAATTTGTTTATTTAACGTTATGTATTAGATGGTATATATGTATGTATGTTTCTAAGTGAGTTCATAAAAATTTTATTTTCAACAAAAAAATTTCCATTTTTAGTTCAAACCAGAAATTTCTAATATTTTCAATTATAATGCAAAAATACAATTTCAGCAGCTTTAGCTATTAGCCAAAGCTTAAATAATTGAATCTATCTCTGCCACACACACACACACCTCTAAGCACTATAAACTGGGCTAACAGATTTTCATATCAGATCAGAGCAGAGCGTAAACACAAAATGCCTTTACGTTTATTTAAAATTTTAAGTTGTCCTGGGGCTGTGCTGTCGCTCTCTCTCCTTCTCGGTCAAGCACAAGCTCACTCACCTGCCGTACAAATGGGCAAACAGGCAGATGGCTGTGGAAAGTTTTGCTGCAAATGACATTTTAAATACACAAACACACACACACACCCACACACCAACTGGTGTAGTTAGTTAGTAAATGGCTTTATGTAGTATTAGTTACTACATTTCTGTATTTAAGCGTAAAAGTGTATTAAAATATTTTTTTTTTTGGCAGGCTTATTTTGAATTTTCGCATTTAACTTAAATATTCTGATTGGAAATTATTTGCTTTGGGAAAAAAAATTGTGTGAAAATTTGTATGGGAATCTGTGTTACTATGCCTACGGAAAATGCAATTAAATTTCTGAAAATGTTACACGTTTAGGCTGGAGTTGGCAACTGCTAAAGAGACTATGAGCGTGTATGTGTGTGCGAATTTGGGACTTCAAATTTCTTAACTTGTAAAGAGTATAAAATATTAAAAATCAAATGCTTACATACGTGTACATAGGTAGTAAGAAAACATAGGTAGTAAGAATACGTGTACATAGGTAGTAGAAAGAGATATATATATATAATTGGCGCTTTGTAACCGCTTAAGCGATTTTCGGCCGAGCTCCAATTTGTAGTTTTGCGTCTTAATGTTTTTCCAACAAATGGGGGGTCCTACAGTTTATACTAAGCCGCCTCCGGCTGATGGTTTTTTATACGAGAAGCCTTTTATTTCATGTCCGAAATACACTTGGAGGGGTGGACATTCCCTGCCGAGGGGCGACCGCAATTAGGAAATTTAGCTTAATTTTTTATTTAAATTAATTAACAGCAACTTTTTGATGTTAGTGGCACCGGGATTTGAACCTGAGCCTTCCGAATGTCAGTACGCAATGCTAACCACTCGGCTACCGCGGCCGTGAGAAAGAGATATAGAGGAAAAAAATTGAGAGAGAATGAGGGACAGAGAGAGAGAGAGAAAAATAGAGAGGCAAGGACAGAAGGGAGAAAAGAGAGAGAAGATAGAGAAAGAGAAAGAGAGAAAGAGAGAGAGAGAGAGAGAAGGAAAAGGAGAGAGAGCGTGAGAGCTAAACTCATTTCTAATGGACTAACTAAACCGAATCGAGTAATCGATCGACCAACTCTAAGCCCTGAAGAATCTAAAATTACTAGAATTGAACAGAGTAAAAAAAGAGGTTTTTAAATATTATGTTGTTATCTTTATATCAGTCATGAACATAAAATGGCATAAAAACTCTAGTCCGGAGTATATAAGTACCAGAAATAGGAGTAATAGTCCCAGATAACCGATTTTTTCAGTAAAAGTCTTTTTTGGTCATAAATACTCCAACAAAGCATCTAAGGGCGTGAAAATAGGTATTTTACACAGTTCTAATGATCAATAAAAAAATTTTTCAAAATATGATAACTTTGTGTACATTTGTCCAATTAGGTTTGTTCGTAAGCTTGTTGCCAACGCGATGCCAACTTCATTATACCCCTCTCGTAGAAGGCTGCGTACCTATTGGCAAAAAAACTCGGAGAGCCAATTTTCACAGGCCTCTCTTGAGGCCAACTTCTCACCATTAAGCGCGTTCGCCATGGACAGAAAAAGATGGTAATCACTTGGTGCCAGGTCTGTACTATAAGGTGGGTGAGTTAGGACCTCCTAGAGCTCCTGGAGCTTCTGGCGCGTCACCAAAGACGTGTGTGGCCTGGCGTTGTCCTGGTGGAACACAATTCGGCCTGTGTTGATCAAAGATGGCCTCTTCTGGATGAGTGCTACCTTCAAGTGGTACAGTTGTTGGCAGTAGAGGGCTGAATTGAGCGTTTGGCTATAAGGGAGCAGCTCGTAGTAGATGATTCCTTGCCAATCTCTCCAAACACACAAAAAAACCTACCTGGCCGTCAATCTTGGCTTGGCCACCGTTTCCGCCGGCTCACCGCGTTTCGACCACCACCGATTTCGCTTGACGTTGTCGTAAGTGATCCACTTTTCATCGCCAGTCACCAAATGCTTCAGAAATGGTTCGATTTTGTTGCGATTCAGCAGCGATTCTCAGATGGAAATTCGGTCCATCATGTTTTTTTGCTTTAGTTCGTGTGGCACCCAAACATCGAGCTTCTTTTTGAACCCAAAGTAATGCAAATGGTTCCAAACGGTTTTCTGGCTTTTCTTTAGTTCCTCAGCAATTAAATAAGTGCTCACGTAACGGTCTGTTTCCACTATTTCTATGATTTTATCGCAATTTTTAACGACAGGCCTCCCGACGCGTGGTGCATCTTTGACATCGAAATTACCGGAACGGAACCTAGCAAACCACTTTTGTGCTACACGTTCGTTTACAGTATCGGGCCCATAAACTTAATTAATTTTTTCAGCCGCTTTGGCTGCTGTTTCGCCTTGATCGAAGAAAAATTGTTTTCCATCTTTGACTCACAACGTACTGAATCAGCGCGAACAAACACTTTTTCAGCATCGTGTAGTATGACATGATGCGACACGTAACACTAGTACTATGGACACTAACGCCATCTCTTAGATAATAACCGAACGAACTGATTACTTGACCTAATAAAAGGCACAAAGCTTCTCTTTATATGGCGTACGTGACGACAGAGTGCGTGTTTCCTTGCGGAGGGTCATAGGACGATTCCAGGTAATTCCATTATCTTAATTTATAAAGAAAATCGAGCCCTTCCACTCCTCAGCTGATCTGAATAAAGTAAAAAGTCTATCAGCAGTCAGCCGTATTTAAGGGGCTGTTGTTAGTAAAAAATCCAGTCCAAAACAAACTAAGGGTTACGTTTCCAACGTGGAGCTAAGCAAGGAAAATACAAACAGGCAGTGCAAAAGTAGAAACGGAATATTACCATGTCGCGAAGTTATGAAGAAGACAACTGCTTGTACTCCTTAGTAAGGGAAACAGAACCTAGACAGCCATCGGCATACAGTCCTCTCTCCATGCTAAACACCATGGGAAGACTTGTTCAAAAATTAATTAAGCTGAGATTGAATTTAAAAGGAGCCCCAAAAAACACAAGGTTCTTACGCAGGTGCAGCGTAGGGCTTTGTCCACGTGCCGAACATCTGGAAAGTCAGGTACGATGACTTATTAGATATTGAGATGATAGGTAGTACATATCTTGCTATGCTGATGACATTGTCGCCATATTTACAAAATATGGAAGTTGCATGTACTCGTAGAAAGCAACAACAATGATGAGAACACAAATGTGGTTTGACGCATATCTCTTGGAATAGACGTACACAAAATCTCAGATATGTACTTTGAGGTCAAATAGAGTAGTTAAATAATAATGTGTAAGACTGACCCTAGACTCTTCTATTCGGCTCAAATCCATCACGCTGCGGTAAAGGCTTCCAAAGTCACTTCGCAGCTTAGCAAACATATGACTATCATCGGAGGATAAAAGAAAGAAAAACAGACGAATAGTACCAGAAAAAGTGTACCGTGCAACAGCTTTAAGGGTAACGTCGGTATACAGCATAGTGTTAGATGACTAAGGAAGCATTTTTAATACAAAAAGAGAGGGCATAAGTATAGAAACCCAGAAATAGTGGAAAACCTGATAGAAGGCCAAGCTAATGGCAGACGTCAGAGTATTAATAAGTAGTAAATTCGGAAAAGTAGACAAATGGGTGATACCCAGATGCTGTCCGTCTACCGAGAATTCTATAAATATTTGTATGACGATGCTAACGAAGATGACACCGAACATATAATCTCCATTTGCACTTGCTGCCAGGCTGAGTGAAGCAGAATTGAAAACTTATTTGGAGCAGTAAGTGAGCTCCTCGCTATCTCACAATGCGAACGCGATTTCAGGGTAGGCGACAGTTCTCTAAAGGATAGTTTTTGTTCACTAGAAAGAGGCACATACCAATGGTGTGGCGACGAAATGATGACGTAGAAAACATTTTTTCTCTTCTCCCGCAAAAAACATGAACTCGACCGAAGATCACCAAACCTGGCCCATTGATTTTTGATTGATTGAATTTTTCGTTTTATTTTTCAAACATTTGACTCCCACGTACATACATATACATGTAAGATCTTATGTTGCTACTGTATATTGTTGTTAATTTGTTGTTTGGTTGAGATATGACATTGATGTGATGGCGCGTTGATATGATGTGACATTTTGGTGTGATATGATGAATTGCTGTTGTTAGCTATAGCTATAAAAATATGTTCTTAGGACTGTCTTTACAGATAGACTTTAATTGCTTCAAATCTGCTTTCATAAATAATTTGACATCATATTTAGCATAAATGAAAAGCTCAGTTGCAAAAAGAAAATCTTCCACTAAATGCTATCCCTTGAAATCATGTGTATGTGAGCCAAAAAATACTAAACAAATACTCACATAAACCATGAAGAACTTTATTTCTAAGTCAGTTGTATGTTAGCGAATGCTTTTGTATGCTTACATAAAGACGAGTCCTTTCTGCAAATCTGCTCAAACATTTCTATGGTGTACTCGTATGTACAGAAGTAAGAAGTAAAGCATTCGTCTGACCCGGAAATGAGAATGTTAATGAATTTGTATAGTTCAAATGTGAGTGACCACCTAATAACCAAGTTGTTGGTAAAAAACCTTAAAGTATACGTAAAAATGCACTGCGTAACTATAAAATTGTTTTTGAAGCAACTTTGATATTTAAAGAAAAAAAAACACATTTTTTATGAGCTTCATTCAGTTTCCAGATGCTTTCAAAGATAACAAGCGCCAATTATTGTAATTTAATATTAAACCGGTTAAGAGATAGTTGGTGTCAACAAAAATATAATAAGTTAAATTATAAATTCTTTCAAGCCGATAAATTAATACAATAAGGTTTTTATTATTTTTTTAAATATTTATTTGTCCTAAAAATTTTGTGATTTATAAAAGTATTTTTTTCTCAGAAAATATATTCTTTTATTATTTCTTTTTACTCAATATAAATTTACTTTAACACAAATATAAATTACAAAAACTAGTACGTATGCTTTAGCTCTAAAACTCTAACACAAATGCATTAGCCTTTAAACTTTATTAGTTTATCTAAGACAACAACATAAATAAATCACTACAAAACCTAGCTAGAACTTTGAAATTAGCTTTCCAATTAAGAGCAGCCACAAATAAGCACATCTTCGCATCATGAAGTCACCTTGTAAACTATCAAAGCTTCAATTTCTTTCGCCCTTCCATGGCAGCTTTCAGAAGGTAACTTCTCATACTTAGAGCTTTAAAGCTTTTAGATAGAAAAAGGCTTTGTTGGCGTAAGCTTTTTATTATAAAAGCTGTAATAGCAAGGATAACGAATTTTAAAGCATATTGCTAGGATTGCGTCACAGGATAATAAACTTTCTAAGTTTTCTTTAAAGCTATAAGTTCTCACTGTTTTTCATAACAAACTGTGAAAACCGGAGCACTGTTTTGCATTTCCGCTACCAAGAGCTTTTTACAATTAACATAATTACAATTACACACTAAGCGAAATGAAAAAGAAGATTTTCAATATATATACAAATATAATATACAAATATAAAACAAAAAAAAATATTTGTATTCAAATGATTAAACTAATAACATAATAAAACAAAAACAAATAAAAAATAGAGAAATAAAATGAAATAAAACTAAATGAAATAAAAAATTTTATATAAAAAAATACCATAAAGAAAAATAAATAAAAATAAAATAAAATATAATACAATAAAATATAATAAAATAAAAAAATAAAATAAAATATAATAAAATATAATTAAAATAATTTAAAACAAAATAAAAACGATTGAAATGAAATGAAATTAAATTAAATGAAATGTAATGAAATACAATAAAATAAAATAAAATAATATAATATAAAATAAAATAAAATAAAATAAAATAAAATAAAATAAAATATAATAAAATAAAATAAAATAAAATAAAATAAAATAAAATAAAATAAAATAAAATAAAATAAAATAAAATAAAATAAAATAAAATAAAATAAAATAAAATAAAATAAAATAAAATAAAATAAAATAAAATAAAATAAAATAAAATAAAATAAAATAAAATAAAATAAAATAAAATAAAATAAAATAAAATAAAATAAAATAAAATAAAATAAAATAAAATAAAATAAAATAAAATAAAATAAAATAAAATAAAATAAAATAAAATAAAATAAAATAAAATAAAATAAAATAAAATAAAATAAAATAAAATAAAATAAAATAAAATAAAATAAAATAAAATAAAATAAAATAAAATAAAATAAAATAAAATAAAATAAAATAAAATAAAATAAAATAAAATAAAATAAAATAAAATAAAATAAAATAAAATAAAAAAAAATAAAATGCAATAAGATAAAATAAAAAAAATAAAATTAAATAAAACAAAATTAAATAAAATACAATTAAATTAAATAAAAAAATAAAATACAATAAAATAAAATAAAATAAAATAAAAAAACTAAAAAAGAAATAAAATAATATAAAATAATATGAAGTAAGGTATAAATATAATATAATAAAATATAATCAAATAAAACAAAATATAATAAAATAAATAACATAAAATATAATAAAATAAATTAAAATAAAATAAAATAAAATAAAATAAAATAAAATAAAATAAAATAAAATAAAAGAAAATATAATATAATAAATAAAATGAAATAAAATAAAATAAAATTAAATTAAATTAAACTAAATAAATTTAAATAAAATCAAATAAAATAAAATCAAATAAAATAAAATAGAATAAAGTTAAATGGAATGAAATCAAATAAAATAAAACAAAATGAAATAAAATAAAATAAACTAAGATAAAAAAGTAAATAAAGAGGTAAGGTAAAATTTAGTAAAGTAAAATGTTCAAATTTTAAAATATTAAATTATCAAAGATTGAGTCATTGTTGGCCTTTACTTAAAGACACACTTACTGCTCCGTGTGCATTTTGTATGCCTGCCATATTTACAATGCTTAACAAGCGTACCCTACTCAAACATATTTCACTTAAGCCAAGTCAACTACAGCCATTTGCCATGGCATACCATTTTATTTGTTTACTGTAGCACATTAAAATCGCTTAACTGTCGTGTTAATTTTTATTACGTGACCACACGTAATCCCAAACATCTCTTTTCCTTGCTCCCTTTCCCGGTTTCTTCAAGTGTTTAGTTTACACCCTCATATGTGTTTGTATACATACGTAATCTTTCAGGAGGATTGCGTTACAAGTTCGCATAATGCAAAATACAATCTAAATTAATATTCAACAGCTACAACAACTACATAAACAACAACAAACTTTAACATCAGATTTCTGTGTTTAACCCAATGAAGGGGAACAAAGTGTTTAGAAATCTATGCACATAAATTAGGGAGTAAGAGTGTTTTAATGTACATACATACTTACATATATAAGTGGTTCGCATATTTGTTGAGTTAGGTTAACAAAAGGATGCAAAAGCCTACATAAATTACAAATTCCGAAATGGTGCGAAAATTGTGGGCAAATAAGAAAATATACAATATTTTTTCCTCATTTTTCTTTTTATTTTATGGGACTCAAGTGGGATTGAAATAAAATTAAGTTATTTGGTATATATTTTTATATTTATTTTTAGCGACATATTTTTCAGTTCTTATAGAACAGACACCCATAGAAATTAGAGAAAATGTTGGTTCGTATGTTTCAGTTGCATCGCACAACCTACATCACCGGCATCGTTTCACGATTTCAGACTGTAACCGCTTCAGAAAACTCACCAAAGCATTGGAAAATTCCAATATTTTTGATAAAAAAAAATTGTGTTTTGAAGCTTAAATATAGTATATTATTGTATGAGAACTTCGTCCACCGCAATATTTTGCTTTCCTTAAAAAAAGAAATTGCTAAAAAATTGCTGCTTTTCGGGTTCAAAAGGAGACTATTGCCTTAATATTAAATATATATATAATTTGCGCTTTAAAACCGCTGAAGCGATTTTCGGTCGAGCTTCTTTTCCAACTTGTGGTTTTTGCTTCTTGATGTTTCTCCAAAAAATGAAGGGAACTACAATTTATTCTAAGCCGGCTCCGAATGGGTGATGAAATCTTTATGAGGAGCCTTTTTTTTATTGAATGTCAGAAAAACATTTGGAGGGTTTGACATTCCCTGCCGAGGGGCGACCGCAATTAGAAAACTTAACTTAATTTTTAATTTAAATTAATATTCTATAACTTGAATTCGAGCCTTTCGAATGGCAGTACGCAATGCTAACCACTCGGCTACTGCGCTCGCCAAGTATTTAATACTATATATATGTACGTATAGTAAATATATAAAATAATTTTATTCTTATTCATGAATTGTTAATATATATAAAATATTTATTAATAATTATTTATAGAGAATTACCAGAAAAATATTTGTTATTTTATTTTCTGTGTTTAGTGCTTCCGAATATAAATATTAACATAGGTAGATGTTAGTATTCGGCGCAGTAATATGACGCCTAAATGTAGGCAATGTTTCTTGTGTTTTTTTTTTGTTTAAAATACAATATGTTATAATGTTCATTAAAAATTTTGTGTTCAATAATTTCATATACTATATTTTTTAAATAAAATAATTTCTGGCTGTAAAATCAATGCATAGTGCATACAATTAAGCTCATTTTCAAGATAAAATTACAAAAAAACTGAATTTACTTTTCAGTAATATAAAATATTAGTTGATAAATCAATATATTTTTTTAATAGTTTCTGGTATAGGATTTAAAAATTTTTTTATTACAAAAAAAAAAATATCTCCGGGACATTTTTTTCTCTCAAATAACTATTTTATAGCGTCTTTAAAAGGGATATTTTTTTGAAAGTGTTTTTAACAAGTTTTAACTTTTTCTTTGATTTGGCTGGTTGCTGTGAATACTTTGAATTTTTAGTTGCTGTACAAAGCTCAAAAAATATTTAAATTACCATATGAATGTATTTTACCATTTGAATATGCATTCCATAAAAAATGTTAATATAAATTATAGTACGAATCAACAATATTGGACGATTTATTATGTTTATATTTTTTCGAAAAATTCAATATCAACATTTGTCATGTCCTTACATATAATTTCATTGCCAAATTACACATATTCGCTGCTCGTATTTCACCTATAAATTTTGCTAACGTGCTAATTACATACAAAGGACAACACGTGGACCATTTAATATATCATTTTAACGCGCTAGACAAACATAAATAAATCTATAGTCACAATGGTCACGTGGAGTGTGGGTTGAAACACTAAATAAATTGTAAATGCACTGCATGCCTATTGACAGTCGACAACAAATGGGCTGAACGTACATTAAATATATATTCGTTTGCATGTATTTATGTATACCTATATATCTGTGGTAATTTACATTTACTGTTATTTAGATTTGTTAGTGTCAACGATTTTGGCTACGCAAATCACCGGGCGTCAATGTTTATGGACAGCTGGCTGTAGAATTTGATGTAGGTATGTATGTGATATAAAAAAAAAATAAACGAAATACATTTGACATTTGTCAGTTGGACACTTGTGTTTTTGGTGTGAGTTTGTTTGGTTTGTTCGCTGAGGTGGTTGAATGTCTTTTTCCCAAGGTATGGCGTTAGCAAATAAAAGTTCAATGGACTGCAAGAGATACAGTGGTTTCTTACGAACTTTGGCACCATTTACTTTATATAAAATATATATGTAGGTATGATCAGAATTGAACAGTGAAACAACTATCAAATATTATTGCCTACATTTAGGCGAACAAATGGGAGAGTGAAAAGTAATCCATTATTTCTGCGCTAAATGGATCTAATGATCTGTATCTCGCGTTCTCGTTGGCTTTGTAAAAATTATATTTTATACTAAAAAATATAACTTAACTCAGTAGGAATTGAGCGAAAAGGCGAAAGGTGAAACCGCAGGTCAGGGAGCTAAAACTGTGAATAATATTAATGGTACTGATACTGGAACAGTCAATATTCTACAATTTTGGTTTCGTCGATTTTGTTACTTTTGATTTAAAGGATGCTCTGCTCTGATTTAAAGTATGCTCTGCGGTGTGAGAGGCCAGATGTCGAAAAAATAATGGAAATAGTCGAGTATGTCCATTATGTCAGCACTGATTCGGAGCCGCAGCAAGAGCCGAATTTTTTTTCAGCAGGAAAACGCCAGACCTCCCACTTCGATAGTGATTCTCCAACAGCTCCGAGAGTTTAGTTGGGAGGTTCTTATGCATCTTATTTATAGTACGCGCCTCGTACCAGTGTTTACCATCTGTTCCTGTCTATGGTGAATGATTTGGTTGATAAAAAATTGTTCTCAAGAGAAGCCTGTTAAAATCGATGGGACGAGGGTTTGTATGAGAGGGTTATCCTGCAAAATGGTCTTTGACATCTTTCATATAAATCGGGTGATTGGTAAAGAAAGTCTTAAATTTAATGTAAAAATAATGGGTTGCTTTTTACTTGATCTTACACAAATATAGGTATACGCACCAATATAGATTAAATCTTTTTATTTTTGCAACTATTTTTATAATTTGGACCCAATTTGAAGTTTAACTCTTGGTCAGATCATTCATAATAAGTTTAAAAATAGTTTAGAAACAATTTAGTACAAATTCAACACTGTTTCGAGTTCAGTAAATTTGGATTAGTCTGAGGTTACTTTAGGACTATTTCAAAAATGTAAATGTACTTTCAGACCTTTATTGATATATATTGGATCATTTTTTTGAGGCCAAATTTTGCCGGTTTTAGGTAACCTTACAAAAATTGTAGTCTAAATTGGATTTTATTTCGAAATCAGCTTAGTTTAAGTTTAAGGTCAATTTGAACTAGTTTGAAATATATTCACACATTATGCTGATATAATTCTCATTCCTCTAGTTCGATTCTATGCGTTTTAGTAATTTTCTACATAATTTAATTGTTGATCGGAGATAGTTTATTATGAAAGTGTTATTTTGAAGTTATCGAAATCGGACTAGTTTGAAACTACTTCGAAAATATATATATCGAATTAAATTTTTGGCCTATTTCGATATAAATAGTAAGATTATTTTTTGTAGCTGAATCCACCAAATTAGATCGGTTTCAAGCTTCTTTGCTGCAACTGATTTTTGCATTTAACTATTTTCATTATAACTGTCTTCATTTTATTTGATTTAAACCTAAAAAGTTTGTTTGATTGTCCGCCCATACATATAAACAATTATTCAATGAGAACTGAGATATTATAATGAAAAATGGTTTACATATACCTTGAATGATAATCAAATCGGACCAAGTTCACGTTCACATAATATTTTTTAAGGAGAAACGAGTTAAATGGATAACATGACAGAACAATTTCAGTCGAGCGTGGCACCACCAATTTAAAATTCTAGACGAGGACAGATTTTGATACCTATAATACCCATTCTCTCGTAAGTATATGAAAATTTAATATGGGCACAACTGGTCTTTGTGCCTTAAAACTGTCTTATTCTCATCCCATATAACTTTTTTTTTTGCTTTTGGCCGATCTGCGAACTTTTATTTTATTTTATTGTATTATTTTATCATCATTTCTAGCCACTGTAACCTCAAAAAAAGACTTGATGACGCCAAATATTTACCTTTGGTGTCGAGCATGAGCCTACAGAGGACACTTTGGCAAATGACCCAACCGCAGTTGGATTGAAAATCATGGCAGGATATTCGAAATTAAAAAAAAAAGAATGAACAAATGGCAAAAACTTGAAAGAGAACATATAAACTGGTTAACTGTAACTGAAATTGAACCGTTGAACTTTTTACTCCCAAATGTTGACACTTCAGAGAGAAAGAAGCTTAGAATACCAACAAAGGTGTGATAGATTGCAAATATACAAAAAAAATAAAATAAATAAAATAAAATAAAATAAAAAAATATACACAGACATTTGTTGATTTTTTGCTAGTCGTGAAGTAATTTGAATCTTTTTTATTTATATTTAATTTATTTATTTATTTACATTTTCCACTCATTTATTGTCTCGGCAGAAAGGTGAGTGGACGTTGTTAGTCTTTGACTTTTTCTCCTCTTTCCTTTACATTTACTTTGACAAATACGCAGAGTAAATATAAACATTTACCCATATGTACATATGTATGTGTATGTATGTATGTAGAGCACCTACCATTGAGACTAACCATGAAAGCTCAGGGGTAAGGTCAAAGGGCGTGCTCTTTAATGGCAGACACACTTGAGCATGTCAAGTGTGTTGATGCTGCTGCTAACGGTGCTGTGTGTGTGTGTATGTATGGGTAAATACTACAGGTATGTTCATGAAAAATTCCTGAGAATTTGCGATAGGCCTTGCATATTCACAGTTAAATTAACCGATATGCACGTCCTTTGCCAATTGTACATGTATACATATGTACATTGATAGGTATATATGTATGTATGTATATACATGCGATTGTAAAGGAATATGTGCTTTTTATTATCCGTTCGCATTGAATTGGTATTTATTTATAAAAGCTAATTCCACAGATTCACACATTCTTAGAGGATTTTTTGTAGGGATTTTTATTATACACATTCGATTATACATACGAGTATATCCATGTATATCCACATGTATGCATTGGAGTGGAATCCTTTATGCATGTGTTTTTATGGTATTTCACTCTTAAGTAACTTATTAATCACATACTAAGCTGTAACAAAGTTTTAATGCAATTTAAGCTTGAAGGTCTTGCACAGTGCTTGCGAGCTTTTAAAAAATTGATACACATAAATTTTTAATGGAAATGTGCAAGCTTAAAAAGTTTTGAATAAGTCTTGGTTGTGAGAAAAGCTTTGTAAAAAAGCTCAATAAATTTTTTAAATTTTCGTATTAAAAAAGTTAAAAAAATATTTAAGAGCACAGAAAAACTTATTTTCTTAAAGACGGTAAAAAGCTTTAAGCGGCCTGTGATGGTTTGTGATTTTAAATTTATAATACTCTTCAATACGCGCGTGAAGTTTTTTTCCTGTTTTTTTTCCTGTGCGAAGCTTCTAAAGCTTTATTTACCTCCAAAGCTTTTGACTCGTAGAATACTTTGTATGCTTTATACATACTTGCTAATTTAATAATGCGTTTTAGTTTTAATTAGTTATTTTAGTTAATTAAGCTTTATGTGTCAAAAAAGCTTTGGGCTTTCCGAAAAGTTCACTAAGTTTCAAAATTTATCGCCAACATAAAAGTATTCCTAAATGTAGTGGCACTGAATGATTAACCTTTTAAAATGCTATGAAAAGCTTTAAGCTCTAAAAATGTAAAGCTTTCAAATAAAACAAAAATACTTAAAAAATAATTAAAAACTGTTTAATTCAATAAATATTAGGAATTATTAGTTTTTTTGCCTTACCATATTCCAAAAAAGTTTAGTAGCCATGGAAAGCTCTTAATGCATAGATTCCTTAGGGTGTAGGGTATATACTTGCGTTGATCAACACTGTACGCAGATTTGTAGAAACTAATTGTGAATATTTGGAAAGTCTTAAAAAGCGAGAGAGATAAGAGCTTTTGATATTTTATTGGGAGTTTTTATGATATTTTATTACATTCTTATTTACTAAAAGCTTAAAAAGTATTGAACAGCTTTCTTAAGTGTTGAAAGCTAATAAAAGTAGATTGCTAGTTTACAAAAATGTTTTCAAATTTTTACTACAATTTAAATTATTGTTTCAAAAGCTTCGGGAGATTTGAAAACTTCAATCAAAAGTTTTCCTCAAAAGCTCACTGACTAAAGTTGGATCTAAGAATTTTTATTTCTAAAACAGCAGAGTAGCACGTGAGTGCTTTAACCTATAATTATTTATTTCTTATCGCACATGTGCGAAATGGTAAAGTAAATATAAATAAATTAATTAATTAAGAATAATTTTATTGACAACACACTTGTACACCCGTATGCATATAGGTGGCGCTTCAAATAAATGACTCCACCACTAGTCCCTACGAAAATAGCTAGCTAACCACACACAAAACAACACAATTAAGCCACGTGCCACGTTAACTAGAGTCATGGATCTGCAATACCACAAAATATGTTCACGCAGCGCCGCACTACATGTTGCCACACATGTCACGCAAGTGGCGGCAGTCCGGCGAGTTCACTTCATTTCATTGTTGGGAAATTTTCCAAATTCTTGCATTTGCCGCTGTGCTAGTCTTCAACAAAATTACTCTCAACCTGTACGCATTCTTCTGTAACTATGCATGTACATATTATATGTTGGTATGTACCCATGTCGATTGAGTTATTGTCTCTGTTTATATGTAAGTCTTTCGTACATATTTGGGCAATAAAGCTGGTGAATTCTGTTTAACGCATGGGAGTTTGAAAAATAATGTTTGATGTTTGGAAGAGAATTTAGTTGCAATATTACACAGATAAAACTAAAAAAAAATTAAAAGGGCTAAATAGAGAAAGGTATCACAGTGAGCCTTCTAAAGGCCTAGATGCGTCATCAAACAACTACTCTTCTTACCTACCTATATCAAACTATAACTAGTTAGAAAACTATTTGCTTAAAAATGGATGAGAAGATCAAGTACAAGAGAGCAAGTATAGCTCAATATCATTTTACATGTATATAAATGATATATAAAAATAAAATATTGGTATGTGTTTTGGGTAAAGTATACGCCTAAATATAGGCAACGGTTAATTTTTACAACATTTTTTTGTTTTACAAAATAACATTGCCTACATTTTGGCAAACACGAGAAAGAACCGTTCGTAAGTTAATCTGGGAATGACGAAATATCACTTTCAACATTCGTTTTAGGGAAATTAAAGCTAATTACTCTTTTTCTATCAGTATAATATATATAATAGTATAGGAAAATTTTTAAAATGTTTAATGTTCTTTTGGAAAGAATCATAGTTACCTAACTCGAAGCATTGCTAGAAGGCTACTCTCAAATAAATACTACGCTTATCAGAGGGGAAAATCTAATGCGCCACAAGGACTAGTTACTATTATTGAAAAAACTCTCTATAACAAGGAATTGTGTCTTGTTTCCTGCCAAGATATAGTGGGGGTTTTCAATAACATCTCACTAGAAGCAGATACAGCAGTTGAGTTTAGATGTCGATACTCCATTAGGGAATTTAAACAATAAAAACTGTTACTACGCAGGATTATGAATTCGAACATGGAAGGATATCAAGTATATAGATATATGAACAGAGGTGCTGTAGCAAGGAGCACTTCAAGTGAAGCACTAAATGTAACACTCAATACTTCCCACTGGACTTGGTGGCAGATTAGTCGGAAGCAATGACTGCACTTCGTTTAAGAGAGTCAAATCAATGAACTACTCAGCCATGGGAGCACTCGGAAATTTGGATAAATACAGTTTCACACTAAGTTATACAGATCGATGTGATCCAATAATATGAACTGATGACTACTTCAGAACACGAATTACCAGCTACGTATATAATTACAATACTCCAAAGGACAACCAGGAATAATATACGGACGGATCAAAGTTTTAGGGAGAGTTGGCGGAGGTGTCTTCTCAGAGAACCCTCTTATGGAACTTTCATTCAGACTACCTGTCCATTGCAGTGTTTTTCAGGCGAAGATAATTGCCAGCATGGCGGCTGCAAAGCAAATCGGAGACGTCTAAAAAGAGATGTCTTCATTTTCAGCGACAGTTAGATAGCAACTAAAGCACTGGGCTCCCTTACGCTAAATTTTAAAATAGTGCGGTACTGCCGCCGATCTCTACAGCAGAAACAGAACACGTGGTTCCCTGGTCACAAGGACATCAAGGGAAACTGTAAGGAGGATTAATTTGCAGGATACGAAAAGCAGATAGTTCTCGATAAAGAACGCATTGGTATGCCTTTTTCCACTTTCAAACTGTTTCTCTAAAAACTGACATACACAAGGTGGAATGATAATACAACCTGCCGCAAATTTAGACACACCCGGCCGAAATGGGTTAAGAAGAGATCTTGAGATATGTACTCCTTAAAAAGAGGAGACATGTCCAAAGTATTAGGAGTAAAGACAGTCAACTGTCTGAAAAAAGCGACAAACGGGAAGTTTAGGGGTTCCCTATAGAAGACGTCCATCTCTTATGCGACTGCAACGCTTTGAACAGGGCTAGGTTTCGGAGTTCAAACTCTTTTTAAAATCTAAAATTAAAAAATTTTTACAAAAAAACCAATATCATTTGTAGTATATAAAAAAGTATTCCTTTATGATTTTTTTTTTTTTTTTTGAATTTGTACTTTTCTATTCACTACGGATTATTATATTAATGTTAACCATCATATTTTTCGACAATGTGTATAGAAGAATCAATATAAAAATTATATTTTTTTAACCACATTATTATTTCCATACAAACCAATATACATATAAGTGTGTATGTAAAAGCTTATTGCATACAACTAGTCAAACTTTTGAGGTTATGTTAAAATTAAATTACAATTGCTTGTTGTCGCTCGTAAGAACCAGCGCTCTCGAGTATTTGTGGCATGCAATTTACAACCAAACAACAAGACGTGCGGTTGTGTGACGTAACAGCAAACGTAAAGGAAGCAGAGTAAGAAGATAGTACAAAACAATTTCATTAATAACATTTCAAGCTTGCAGCACAGGAAATGAAAGTGGCAGTATGAAGACATGCTCACACACATATTGTAGATTTGCTTAGTATGTAGGCACGAATGTGTAAGGGTGTGATGTATGTAAGTGCTTTCAAGGCTGCTCTTATTTTAAAGGATTTACAATGCTTAAACGTTTATATACATATGTATTTATGTTTTACGTACATATGTATTTATGTGCGTAATTTAAAAGTGTATGAAAAATAAGTAACGAAGAACCAAAGTTCGAAAGTTCAAATTTTTATAGCAAAATTTTGCTATAAAATTAAGTGTATTTTGAGTTTCGCAACTAATCAGGCGTGTTATGACATATATTATATTATAAATTATATTTGTTTAAAAATACTAAAATTATTTATTGTAGTTGTATAGACAAAACACATGTATACACATTTATATGATTTTATTTTTACTAGCAAAAAAGGCGCGATTTGTGTTTAGCTATAAAAGGCATGATTTTCTCTAATAAAAATGAGACATATTGTTGGCGAAGAATTTCTCCTATAACAATAGGCTACACACACACGCACACACACACATACCTCGAGGCAAGCCGTTTATTAAGAAATAGTATCGTAAACATAAGTATTTGTTTGACATTTGCCAATTTTATAGCAAACAGTGTACTAAAATAAGCACCGATATTTACCATATGTACATACATATATATGAGTTTATATTATACAAGTATACGCCTTGTTGCTGCATACGAAATCTACATACCGATTTTTATTGCTACTTTCTTAGGCATTTCTGTGTATTGCTTTGCCGACAGCAACATAAAACTCTCGACATATTCAGTCATCCTTGGCAATTTGCCGGAGCAATAGAACACGAGTACAACTGTATGTAGAGCTATTGTATTTGTATATATATGCATAATATATATATACATCAGCCTCTACAGCCTACGCAGCGAGCAAAAGTTAAGGCCAACTGCGTCTCAATAGACAGATTTGAAAGTTTTTAGAAGAGCGTGTGAGCTGAATGTCTTATTTCACTTGAGCAACATTGGCAAAGCAACAACAGCAATCACTACAACAAAAAAAAAAACCAAAAAAAAAAAAACAACCAAACAATAAATGCCACTGCTGGCAACAGTGGCAATGTAGAAATTTTATTAACAACATCTTTTACGTTTTATAACGAAATAAATTTTATAACTTGGCAGCAGTAGCAACAGCTAAAGACAACAACAACCACAAAAACATCACCAACGCCAAACACATATCGAAGTTTGTTGAATGCTTTATTTATGAGTTTAAGAAAATTTCCTGTCACTTTCATGCTAAAAGAAAAGAAAATTTTATAAAAAAAAAACAAATAAATAAATAAAAAAATAAAACAAAACAAAATTAAAGGAAATAAAATAAAATCGACTTAAAAACAAAACTCAGCCGATGGCACAGCTACAAGTCTGTATAATACATTAAATTTTTATGTTGAAAAAAAAATACAAAATTTCATTTTTATCCCCACAGGTGTCCCAACACACATACATACTATACACATACCTATGTATACATGCAAATCATTGGAAATCATCTTAACACGTCCAGCTTTAAAGCTTAAAATAATCTGTTTAAAATATTAAATTTCTGAAGAAGCCCAGCAGCTTTAAGTGCATTTAAATCGCCTTAACTTTAGCTTATGTATGTATGTGTTCGTAAATATGCACAAATATTTGTCATTTCATTAGGCTTTGTCCTGCTGTGGCAACACCAAATGGATATGTCAATCAATTGGGTAAACAGAAGGAAATATTTATAGATAAGCAAGGGACAATTTGGCAGCGGATGTACGTGATTAAGTAATAACTACGGCATAAATGTATATACTCATATGTGCATATATAATATATGTAAGTATGTATGTATATGCATAAAAGTGATCAAGAAAATTATCTGATGAAAGTTCAAATTTCACAGCATTTTGGTATGTTTGATATACCTATATTTATATCTTGTACGTTTTTATTTTGTCTTGAGCTATTATAAAATTTCACTGTTCAAAAAAAACTGTGCTCACTTGAAGCTTAATCTGAGGAATCTGCAAACTTTCATAAAACTTAACTGCTTAAATACAATAAATAAACAGGTGTGCGTCTTAGCTGATCATTTGCCTAAATGTAGGCAAAGAATTTTCACGTTTCTGTTCGTAAAGTGTTGCATACGATTTAGAAAAATGATTCGCGACACGAAATTCCATGTTAAATAGCAATTTTTTTCATTTATCTTTAATAAAAGATTTCAAGGGATTCACATCTCCACAATGGAAACAATTAAAGTTATTAGTTGAGGTTAGGTTAAAGGAGATGTGTGAAAAATTACTCGTAATTGCAAAAAAGCTCATCACTTCTGTTTCTAGAAGTAGAGGGTTCTATTGTCATCAAATTTGCGGTCATTCCCAAACTCTACTCACAACTGCAAGGGAAGTTCGCCTTGTCAACGGAAGCTCTGAGGTCAGCTCGACCTCATCCACAATTAAGAAATACACTATCCCTCGGAAAATGAACAGTCGGAAGTGATTTAGTGATGACCTAGTCGAGTAATATTCCAATTAAATGAAGAAGGAAATAAGTAGAGTAGGTTTACCCGTTGCCCTAAAAGGTTTAAGAAACAGGAATTGTCCGCAAAATAGCTACCAATAGCTTTCAACGCAGTTCATCACTCTGCGCTACTACATATAACACATTGAAGGCTGCTTATTACCTCCAGCGTTGAGGAGATGAACCATGAATTACCTGACACAACGAGAAATGGTGATGAAATTTCGCGATCAAATTTCAAATCCCTGAAAAATTAAGTCATAGACTACAGCAATACTTAACAAAGTCGGTGAACGTGACATCAGACAGACATGTTTTAAACACCATTAATAGAGAGTCAATCACACTCTCCCGAACTCTTCTGCTCTTATAAACGTATTGCAAATAATGAGCTCGGGCTGATTCATGATTTTTAAACTCATCAAGCGCATGTGTAAAATATAAGAAGTCCCCAGATGGCGCGGGACAGTCCTTAAAACTGGCTATACTAATATTCCTACTTCTTTCGTCTGTACTCAAAGCAGCAGGCTTCCTGGGCTTAGGTAGGTAGAGTGGTTGTCTTTTGACGCACCTAATCCTTAGAAGTCCCATTGTGATATCACTGGGACTACAATTTCATCATACTACTGAGCGTTCTCTAAACCACCTTGTGATCTTAGTAAAAGTAATTAAGCTGAATATTTTAATATGATCAAATACCGAGATATCAAAAAGAAACCCTTGACCGAAAGTTGCAAATATTTTCCTATAAAAGGCCTTGTATACACGTATACACTATATGTTTCCTCTTCCTCTAGTCTATTGATCGTTATATGGTGAGCCCAGTCCGCTGGCGTGTTTGTCTATATAACATTGACCTCTTATGACTCCTATTAGAGTTCTTACAGACTTATGGCAAAAATTGGGATAGTCGCTTTCAACCTCACAACCAAACTTTTGGAGCTTTTGGCGAGTCAATATTGATGTTTTGTGTGTGGTCTGACGTTGTCGTAATGAAAAACAATTCACCTCCTGTTGGCCAAAGTTAGGCGCTTCTGGGTGATTGCTTCTTTTAGATGAACGAATTGAAAGTTTGGCCATAGTAGATAGTTCCTGGCCAATCCCAAGAAACTCGCAAAGTCAGTCCTGACTTTGTACCACTTGACTAAGACCCATTTAATTTAACGTTACTATAAGTGATACATACTTCATCACCAATTAGCATACGTTTCAGAAGTGGATCGATTTTCTTACGTTTCAGCAGCGATTTGGAGATCAAAATACGGTTCAAAAGGATTTTTCTCGTTAACTCATGTAGCACCCATACATTATTTGTGTTTTTCAAGTGGTTTCAAACTGTTTTTGTCCAAATCCAGCAAAGCCAGACTCTATTATCTTGTCTGTATCGTATTTACAAAAGTTTGGCTTCCACAGCGTGGATCACCTTTTTCATAAAAATTGCTACAAATATCATCTCGGATTTATATAACGTGAGATACAGGTCCAGAGCTAAAATAATGTATAACTTTTTACTAGACCTTATATATTATATTTATGCCTTGGTGTAAGCACTCTCTTTGACATAATCAGAAGCCTTTCTCGTATTGCTGAGCTCTCCCCTTAGAAAACCCTACAGGGAGCTGGCAGTCGGTAGGTAGTTCTGGTGCCTAATTTTTTTTGAAAGGACGCGCCCTCCCACTTAAATATTTAGTTTAGGCCCTTCTGTATAGATGTTTAGATCTATTTCTTTGTCCCCGTTTTCCTTATCTCACGAATATCTAGTGGAGAAGGCAATAATGAGAGTAGGTTTTAAATTGATTTTTAAGGAATTATGAAAATCCGGACTTCTTGTTAGATCGTTTTTGGCAAAAAAAAATATTTTTTTTTACAAAACTTTGAAATAAAATAAGAAAATAAAAAGAAATGTGAAATCATATAAAGAATAAATTAAAAATTTGAGATTTGCTAAAAATTTTCTGAAGAATAAGTCAAAGCTATGAGTTGTAGTTTACCTAATTTAAATTCGGTTCAACTAAGAAGCTTCCTTTAGTATTAGTTTTCTACAAAGTTAGTTTTAAATCTAATAACGTATTCACTTTTGAACAGCTCTGAAACTCACTGTTTACACTTGTCCATGAAAAAAACTAATATTAATATAAAAAATCTCTATCCTTCAAAGCTTACCAATCGCCGCCACAATAGTTACAAACAAGATAATAAAGTTTATGTTGTGCCACTCACATTTCCGGCCAGAGTATAACTTTAATGTATAAACTCACGCATGTCAAAGCTTACTAAACCACTAATGCAGCAAAAATTGAAGCAACAACAACAACCACAAAGATGAAAAAAAATAAGTTCACAGAAAAAGCGTAAAATGAAATTGAAATAGTAACGGCAGAGAAGCACCCAACCAATCGAGAGCAACCTCAAACTGCCAACAAACAAATGCGCAAAAAAAAAAATTTACACCGCATCCTTATTATCCTTGTTGCCGAGAAAATTAGCATTTCAAACAGCAAAGCAATGGATAAAGTGGAAAAGGGAAAATTAAATGAAAAAAAAAAGAAATTAATGCGAAAAGTTAAAAGTGAAAGGATAAATTCTGTGGGTAGGAAAATGTGTGCGAAAATGCGAGAAAATTCAAGTCATGTGAGACTAAATCTATGTACTCGTAGAAGGTGTACGCATATGCACATGTGTGCCATATAATTTTAAAGTCAAAGGGGGAGAGCGAGCAAAAAGTCTATTAAAAATTTAAGAAAGACAAAAAAAGGCAAAAAAATCGCATTTCTTTCACTTTAACATTTACCGCATAGAGCAAAATAAAAAAATTATGCCATTGAAATATGTGGCTGTAGCAAATAGAAATCACAAAAGTAGAATAAAAAAGTACACAAACAAACACACTCACTCATATGTACATCTCGGCGCCCATTCACTTTATCCGTTCAACGCATCTAAGCTAAGCAAACAGCAACACGTCAATTTGCAATGACAACAACTGCGAACGCCAGCGAACCAGGATAGGTCTGTGGCAGCAGCAGCAGCAGAAGCAGAAGCAGGCAAGCAGTTACATACACACTCAGTCGTCACAGATTATGCACAAGAGTACAAGTTGTTGAGTGCTATCGTCGGCTTGTAGGACTTAAGCCTTCGAGTTGAGAAGGTTACCGGCTGATCCGGCCAGACAGCTGGAAAATAACAAAAGCAGAGAGAAACGCACAAAAAGAATCGCGAAGAGTAAATTGAAATATCTACGCATTTTCAGTGGTGGTTGGGAGGGTGAAGGAAAGCAAAGACAATTGCTTTTATTATCTCTACTTCTCTTTTTTCTAACATCTGCATCAAGCTTTCAAATTTCTATTCTTTTTTCTATTTGCCTTCTTTTCTCCTTTGCATTCGTACAAAGATATCCTGTAGGAAAAATAAGCCTGATGGATTTTCAAGTCGGAAATTATGGAATTAAAGTCAATTTAGCGGAACTACAGGAAACTATTTCCAAAGATTGGTCTAGTAAAAAGGTCACATGTTATTTTTTGAAATAGATGGATATTTGTTCTTTATCTAGAGATCTATAAGTGCGATTGGATTACGCTGATAACTTGTAATAAAGAAGATAACCGGAGAAGTGGTGTTTACTTAATTCCAGCAAAGAGAAAATTTTTACCAATATAAATGAATTGTGCTGAATCACTGACGGTTCAACCCACTCTACAGAGAATACGTTCTTAAAATATTTCTAGCTCCCTCCATTTGTCTCTTTTATAATTTCAAGTTTATTCGCTTTACAAGAGCAGTTTTTTTCGCCCTTGAGAGTAGTATATAGCTGCTAAATTCTGCTGAGTTCTCAGCGTCTCTTAAAACATTATTTTCTTTACCAGAAAGGTCTAATCCGTCATAGTTTGGGACTCATCGTGTGCGATATAATTGTACTCGCGAATTCCTTTTGCAATATTTCTCATTTTTTTCCTTACCTTATCTACTAAATTTGACGTTTAGGTTAGGTTTTTGAGCAATAATCTTAAAAAGCATTTTCATTCTCTCTCTCTCTCTCTCTCTTACACCAAAGATACGTACTTCCTTTTTATATAAATTCTGATGGTTTCACAAACCATATTTCCCCTTGAAAACATAACACCAAATTTTTTGAAAATAGATTTTGCTCTCTTCGATTACAACAGTACCTAATTCCTATTGGGCTAATGTAAGTATACACGTAAGTATGTATTGAAGATGATTAATTTCTTTTTAATATTATAATTTATTTTATTGTTGTAGTTACCTATTGTTTTTTGGATTTTTACAATTCTCAATAAACGCGCTTAATTAAAAAAGTTGAAAGCATTTGACTTAACCAAGAAATTTTTTACCCTTATTTTTACTACTTTTATGATATTTGACTCAGTTTAGAACTGAAAATTAAAACCTCAAACACTTGGAGATAGTCAACCGAAGCAGAAAAGAGCTGGAAATATTGCATGCCTGGTGATTGAAAGTTAAATGTTCTCTGCCAATGTGCAACAATTATATTAGGATATAGTCTCTCTCGAAGTGTATTGAGGTATTCACAGTTATAAAACAATATCCATTTGCCACTTACACACCCTGGAAAAGTGGGCAGTTCTTATGCCAGACACGATAAGCAACCCGTGTGAATTAAGTACGATTTTATGGTTCACTAGACCGTTTTCGCATTCGTGATTGCGCTATACAAATTTGTTTTCAGTTGGGGAAGAGCCGTTGCCCGGTTGGTTCATGTTTTCTGTAAAATTAAGGCTTTCATCACCACCCCCAGCAAAGGCAGAGGACAGAAGTAAGTGTAAAAGCTCCACAATTTACCTGAGAGCAAAACTCTCGGTCCACTGTAGTGTCTGCCAAACTGAACTAACCGCTATAATGGAAGCCGCATCATGGTTACTCAGCTCTATATGCTGTATGGCAATATGCTGTATGCAAAACCTTTGTGGCTTAAATTCCCGGTTATAAAGATATCCCTGAAAAGTAGCAAGGCCGAAGAGCTAGCTAAAATTGGAAGTGGGGAACGACCCGATTTTTTTTCCGGCCAAGAACTTTCAATCCCGCAATACTCCCTGAAAACTGTGGGGTAATCCAACGGCATCGACTCTCACCAGAAGGACCAACAGCAGATGGCTGGTTGAAACTACAGGCAATGTGACCAAGCAGATCTTCTAAACAGGACCTTCATGAGCATAATAACCGACGTAATAATCGGATACTATCTGATAACGACTCATGCTAAAATGACTTCTGTCGTAGCTGCATAGATGAGGACTGACTCTGCTAACCCATAAACCGAAAACTTTTAACATATCACAAATTTGCACCCTCCTTCCTATGAAAGAGTAATACGATATCAAAATTGTGCTGGGCGTTTGAAATGTCAGGGCATCTAGACATGAAACAAGTATCCCTAGAAAGCTTAACCGGCTGCGCAAATTGACGTTGAGTAACATCGAAAGCTCCATCAGCATCGGGAAGGACCTATTCGGGCCTTTCCGTACTAAACTTGATTACAAACAAGGCGACTCTGCTTCTCCCGACTTTTTCATCTCAATGTTGAAAAAATAATATGAGCTGCAAAGCTATCGAAGAAAGGCTTAAATGAGTGTACAAATGCTAGCGTATTCCGATTACATTGAATCATTTCTGCAACGGTTGTTACTTTTGTTTTTGAAGGTAATTGAATAGTAAAGTCCTCTTTCGATGAAAGGACTATGGGTTTTCAATGCAATATCAGGGAGAAGAAGCTGGAAAGGTCGGTTGAAGTAGACCTGACTTTACTCGGTGCCTCTAACTGAAAGGGAAGGCAAGATACGATTGGTAGACTAAATCATTTGTATTCGTGCATGGGTAACACGTGCTGCTTAAAAAGAAGAAGAACTAAGCATTTTTTTATTATTGTTAATATTTTTAAATTTTTTTTTCTGTACACCACTGGACTTAATTGTGGTATACATAATTTAGATTTAAAAGCGGTTATCTGGTATAGATTTCGTGGCACGTATAAGTGTGGTTAACTTACATATATACACATAGAAATATATAATAACACCTTTACTCTTAATTCTTATAGTTGTTGCATGCTACGCATTATTATGCGTGCTTACAGGTTATTCATTCATTTTTTCACTCACTCACTCACTCACGTAGGTATGTACCTATGTAATAAATACGAAAAGTTATTAACTAAAAAAATGCCAGTTTAATATTTTATGTTACTCTTTTCAGTATGCATACCTGCATGCCATCAATGCGTGCTGCAACGGGCAGCCGCAAGTGATTTACAATGCCCACTCAATAGCCTCACCTACACACAAATTCTCTTTAAATATATAAGAATATATTACCTTTTTTCCTTTATGTGAAAGTTTTGCCATTTCGCCGTCATAATTCAACTTAATTGTTCTTACATACATACATATGTACATACCTATTTATAACATTTTCCACACGTAAATGCAATAAAGAAAGTTCATTTGAATATTTTCGCACATTTTTTTATTTTTTTTAGTACTTTATTCATTGCTCTTTTCCATTTTATTTGGTCATTAATTTTTTTCGTGTTTGTTTTTTTGTTATGTTTTTCATTCTTTAGTTTGATTCCAAGCAAGTTCTGTTATTCACTTGGCATTTTATAATTTAACAATTCCCTAGAAATTATATGAATATCATATAATAACGTGCTCTCTTAGTCATATACTTAAACATACTTATTTTATAATACATAATAACGTGTAATAACTAGTACATAGAGTTAAACAGTTTAACATTAACATATGTATAAATATTTTTTTCTTTAGTAATTAAAATAAATAATTTTTTTTTTCTTTATTTGTTTTTTTAATTGATAATTGATAATTAGCAGTGTAATTGAATGGTGCCCCATTTTTTTTTTTGTTTTTTTTGTTTTGGCTTTCAAAATTTTAATTGCGCAATCAATTTTATTTACATGTGTATAAAACTGTGTTGTACATATATATTTATAAACTTTTTTCTGATTGATTTTAACTAGCTTACATAAGTGAATTGAAGCTGATGGTGGTTTCAGTTATGAATGTACATAAATATAGCTTTCGTGAATTTATTGAACCAGTTCATATTTGATTTTGTCGAGATATATTTTGATTACTTATTAATATTTAAAAACGATTTACCAAGAAAAAAATTATTATAAATTTTTTTACTTATAATATTTACAAGAATTTGGTGCATTCACAAACTAAATTTGAGAATTTTTTTCCAATAAATTAAGATTATTTTAGTGGAAAAGTAAGAAAATGAAAAATATACGTGTATAATTGGCGCTTTGTAACCGCTGAAGTGATTTTCGGCAATTTCCATTTGTTGGAATAAATCAAGACGCAAAACCATAAATTGGAGAAGGTGCTCGGCCGGCCGAAATGATAGTTGCCTATATTTAGGCGTAATTTTTTCGTTGACTTGTGAATGAAAAACTATAGACGTCAACTTTTCTAATATGACATTGATTTTTTAAGTAGACAAATTTATTTAAATTTAATTATTTTAACAAAATACCATATACAAAATTAAGTAAGACAGAATAATATATATAAATAAATAAAATAAAATATTATAAAATAAAAAAACTAAAAAAAATGTGTTTTAAATTAATAAAATTAAGATTAAAAATAATCAAAAAAAAATTTAAATGAATTGATTTGTAAATATGAAATAAAAATAAAACTATATTAAATAAAAATAAAGTTTAATGAATAAAAAAAAATCTAGTCATAAGAAATATCATTACTAAAACGAATTAATAGGGCAAAAAATATATATGCCAGTTGCAGAAATTTTCTCCTTCAAAACTAAGCTAGTTTTAAATACTGTATTATACAAAAAAAAAAAAAAAATTATAAAAAGACATTTTCGAAAAAGGTTGAGAACACAAAATTTACAATTATTTGCTTACAAAATTTTAATTTTTTTTTTTTTTGAAAATATTTGTATAAAATTTATATTAAAAATTGTTTCAGATACATATAACAAACAGTAAAGAATGTTAATAAAGTATCCCAGCGCCTTGACGAATGGCTCCTACAATTATTATGTAATTCACATATAATTGCCTACATTCAGGCGCTAGTTTTTCTTATTAGTTTAAAGCTAAATAACTTGTTTTTTAATTATACATTAAAATTTCTCCACAAAATTATTCAAAATGTATTAGTTAATAGTATTTTTGAGATAGCATTATTCATTATATTGTATTATACTTAAAAAATAAAAAGCAAAACAAGACAGAATATTTCAAAATAAGTGAAAATATATAATTGAAAAAAAAAAAATTTGGGGAATAAAAAAAATTATTTTATATGAAATGAGAAAATATTATGAAAAAAATATTAAAAAATCAATTACGCTATATCCACAACTTTGTTTCAATAATTTTTCTGCAACACTAAAAAATATAAATGTTTTGTTGTTTTTTTTTATAATATTGTTAAGTCTTTGGGAAAGTACTCTCGATGAGTATTTAGCTAAAACAGAGAGAAAAAAAAAACGTTTAGAAAATCTTGACAACAAACAAGTGTACACAAAAGGATTTACCGCAGAAAAGTAGCCTTGAAATATGCTATAATAATTTGGGAAATATTGACTGAGTTAAACTGTCTTTAATTTAAGATTTTTTCGTTAGAAAAATGGTTTGTAAATTTTGTTAATTTTATTTAAAATTTTATTTAAGAAAAAAATTATTAATTAAAATTTAGTTTTTTTCATATATCTTAATTAAACATGTTATTTTTTGTTCCATAAATAATTTTCAAAATTCATAATCAAAAAATTCCACAAAAATAACTTGTTTAGTCTAATATCTGCAAATTAATTACATTAAAAATGAATTTACAACTCGCGCTGAAAGAATATTCCAAAAATTATAGCGGTAAAATAAACACATATGGTACATGTATGAACGAGTATGTAATGCATTACATATGCCCCATTGTACCATTATTTTGCAAATTGTGTCATCAGTAAATATGAAAGTTTGGAATTTTTAGAAAACACGTACAACCACAAACAAATGCGTAGAATGCGTGTATAAATATTTTTGCATTTGCGGTTTGACAATACAAAAGGCAGCTGCATTTAATCGTAATTCATTGCCGATCGATGTAATTAATTTTATATATATATACATATATGTACAGGCATGTATGTACATTTATGTGTAGGACAGGTATTGCAGAAAATTTAATGTTTATGCACACAAATAAAAAAAAAATACTACAAATACTAAATATATTAGCAAAATTACACATTATAACAATTTTGGTATACACACATCGTTGTATCTGTATGTGTGTTTTTGACAGAGTGCATAATTAAATTATTATTATTATTAATTTTGCTGTGTTGTACAAGTTTTGATTGCATTATTTTGATTTCATTTATTGTACATATGTATATATACATACATAACTATATATTATTATAAGTGTGAACATATTGTTATTGTTTGTATACTGAGTTTATTATTGAAATTACATGAATATTTGTATGGTAAATATCTATGCTTAAATTTATTTTAGAAAGTTTTTGAGCGAACAATACAAATACATCTATTTACTAATATGTATGCATATAATAATTGTTTGTAAATTGACTCTTTTGAACTTGACTGAGTTTCTTGCTATATTATTTGTACATATGTATATGAAATGATGTGCTTAAATTTATTAATGTGATTATGAATTTAAATAATTTCTATAAAAAGTATTAACATCTCTGTAGTTAACTTTTTTTCTTTTATCCTTATTGGCTGAATTCCATAGACATTTATTAATTTTTATTTTTCAATTAAGCTTGTGTTGCAAGTAGAAATCTTTCATGGTCATGGCTAAACAAAATAATCAAAAAGAAAATCCGAAGAACTACCAAATATAAAAATAAAGCTGCAAGATTAATTTGAAAATTTTAAATTGTTCCCAAAAATTTTGTTCTATATTTTTTATACGCAAAAAAAATACAAAAAACACTCATATTTACAAAAACAAAAAGTTTTATTCAAGTCATAATAAAAAACGTTTAAAGAAAAATGTTTCAAAACTTTCAATCAAATAAAATATTTATAATAAATAATAATAAAAAATTTAATATACATATTAAAATAAATATTATTCGACAAGTGCCTTTAAAAAGAACACTAAATATTTTTCAAAATCACTGAAACATGCTGATTTACATGCCTAAAAAGAAATTATTAATTAAAAATAGGTTTGGAAATATTCTGAAATTAATTTTATGCAGATATTCTCTGAGTGAACAAAACCATGCTGCGAAATTAAATATTATTATTTTCCAATTAAAAATTAATTATGCCGACAATTTGTTCTCTTAAAAAAAAGTTTTTATAAATAAAATATTTTAAAAACTATAATCTATATTATAAATTTATAATAAAACATAAATTTGTTTAGATTTTCTCCAAGTTATTTTTTAAATGGCTGAAGTTTCACGGTGTACAAAAAAATTTAATTAAATTAATTAAATAAATTTTAAACATTTAGACTAAAATCATAATTTTTTTCAGAAACTGAAGATTTTTTTTATTAAAGCACAAACCTTTTTAATAATTAAATATTTACTATTATATACTTACAAAAATGTAATATTTTTTCAAACCTTAATTTTTATAAAACAATTTTTTTTGTGACTTCAGAAAAGAAACATTCTAATTTTCATCTCTTCTTCTTCCCTATAACTTAATTACAATTATTTGCTCGTCACTTCACTCAAAGTGCTCAATAGTTCGTGTTGAAGGTTAGCTCAAAACACAATGTCAGTAGTGCCAATGACAGCTTAATAACTTCGTGAAGATGTCAAAAAAGGAAACATGCAAAGCACTTTCATTGCCAATGGGCTATTATTTTGGTCTTTGTTTTTGCTTTTGTTTTTGTTTTTGCTTTTGTTACGCTAATGACCTAAAAAATGAAAACTTTAGTGTTTGAAGAGCCACTAAAAGAGCGTAAACTAATTGACAGTAACTAATTCCGCATTGACAACAACAATTAGCGGACAAAGGCAATTAGATAGTTGGGGATGTGTTGTTTTAGTGTAATAAACTCTTTTGATGTCATTTCATTCAACTAAATGAGTGGTAAGGGCGATGATGGCGCTCTCTTAACTCGCTAAATTTACGATGTCATTAAACAGTTGAACTATTTTTAATTGTATAAAATTAATTTCTATTTTTTTTTTGCAAATAATTACGATGAGCGCTATGTAATTTTGATAGAATCTCTTTCTAAATACTACTTAAAAACAATTTAATAAGAAGAGATATTTAAAAAAATACTATTTCGAACTATTTTATGATAAATAAAAATATGCCTCTGGTGAGACACAAATTAGGGGAAAATGGTTTGGTAAAAATTATAAATTTAACACCATAAGCTTCCATTTACTTACTATTTCCTGATATTAAACACCAAGCGAAACATCTGCAGAATTTTTTATATTTTACAAAAAAAAAAGTATGCCTTTCGTTCACCTCGATGGCATTTTGAATATCAAGACGCAAACTAAAAATTGGAGATGGAGCTCGGCAGAAAATTGCTTCATCGGTCTCAAAACCCCAAATGAAGATTTTATTTATAATATATTTATATGTATTTGTGTATATGGATTTTTTATAGTAGAAAATAGTTATGAACATACGAACACATGTTCATTCTATATACACTTTAAGAGGTGTCGAAAATCATGCGTTAATGATAAAGATCTTGATGATGTGGTTCTTATAGCCTTCTATAAGTTGCAAATTTAGCCTCAAAAATATTCTTGAACAAAAATTGACCGAAGTTTAAGAGGAAGTTATTGCAAAAGCTAAACTATGGGCTTAAAGCTCATATCATCGACTTGCTTTTAATATATTCTTGGTTTCTTTATCGAAAGTATGTAGGTATACACGTATGTAGTATGTAAATAGTCGTGGCCGAAGGGTAGTGAGCCAGCACAAACGATCTCCAAGTCACGATTTGCGCCAGAAAGCTTTTGTTGCGTATTTGGTGGAATTGACAAGAAACCATTCACTATGAATAATGCCAAACTCTTGTTTCTTGATGACCGTCTGAAAGAAGCAAGCCTGAAGCATCCAGCTCTGCAGGCTAACGTTATACCACATACATTGAGAGTAACTCGCCAAAGCGTAAAACTTGGTTGGGAGTCATAGTTTGGCTAATAGTTAACCAAATTGAGAAAATTTGATATCACTGCAAAGCTAGTTCATTGAGCTTTACTTGAACATCTGCTGCTCACGTATTAAAATAAACAAAATATATATAAAATATATATACCATTCAAATCTATTTAAATCCACTGCAAACTCTTAACCAACTCACTGCGACAAAAATAATATTAATTGAATGAAAAAGTTATAATTTAAATAAAAACTCAATTTATTATAAAATTAAAATTACCATATATACAGGTAAACGTTTTAAATAAATATTCAAACAAAAGCCATTAAAGCCATAACAGCCTTTTTGACGCATATTAAAAGCCAATGAAATATTTATTAAACAAAGCTTAAAACACTTTTAGTCCAATGCCAAAGAACAAAAAAAAAATTAAACAAAAATTCATTGTATTTTGTTAATGCAGCCAATTTCGTTTATAACACACATTTAATTACTTATTTCATATGTATACATACTTACATACAAATATTTTACAAGAGATTTTATTGATTCATTTAAATGCTAACCTATAAATTAATTAAGTTATTTAGACGCTATTAAATAAATATATATATGTACCATATATGTGAATTATAGCGTAAAAGCTTTCAATTTTTGTTTGTAGGTTATGTAAATAAACGTGCTGTGGTATAAATAAATACATACTCGTACATACACATACATGTGTAACTTAGTGTACAACAACAATTGAGGCATTTGCTGAATATTTGGTAAAAGAGAAGGTGTTTGGGTTGATAACAAATGTGCTGATATAGAAAGTTAATTATTTATAAATGTATATGCGCACATCCATACATAAATAATTAATATATGTATAGGTGTAACACAAATAGTATTTCTTTTACAATTATTAGTGGATTTATTGACATTAGCTGCTTTGTTTATATATTTATTTGCTTATGGTATAATTGCGCCTTTTCGTCTATTTGTTTGCTTCACTTATACACACAATTCATTTACATACATACATACTTGGCTTAGCTTACACTTTTACACATTTGTTTACCTACATTTTGGTGTCTTTACTTTTTGCCTTATCATTACACAAGCATTTTTATTTCAGTATGTGCATATATATACGCGTATATATGCCTACATACCTACCTATACTCATACTCCTACAAACTAGACAATTTATGTAAATTCATATGCTCATACATATTATATATGTATATATAATAATAATAATTATTTTTCTATTTTTATTTACTTGCTACTTACTTACATAGTACTTACTTATCTACTTACTTAAGTAAATACTTACACATTCTCTTCTTCTTTCCTCTACTCCTGCCGCCCTTATTATTAGTTAATTACCTACTATGAATTGTTATTTGCATTAATTTTCGTTCGACAAAATTGACATAATGTATCCGTCCATTTGCTTAATGTACTATTTGCTGTTGTTGTTGTTGCTGTTGTTTCCGCCGTTACTGCCACACCTCTTATTGTTGCCCCGATTGCTGTTATCCTTGTTGCTGTTCCTGCTGTTGTTGTTGTCAATACCGGCTGCGTTGTTGTTGCTGTTGTTATTGTTGTTGCTGTTGAGCATTGCCCAACCCTCACCAAACCCTATGTTTCCTCTCAGAGATATTTCGGACGTGACATACAACAGAGCAAACTCATATTCTTGCAAATGAAGTTGTGACTACTTTTCACCGTATCGAGCGCTGCGCTACGTTCTGTGTGTGGGTGGGTGTGTGTGCGCAGGGAAAATATGAAAAAAGAGAAAGTAAATGTCAAAGATAAGTACATTTGTTATTTATTAAAATTTGTTGTGATGACAATTCGAAATGTGATTTTCCTGACGTCCACCCCCCAGTGATGGCTTTTTTTCTTGTATTTTCTTTTCTGTTGTTTTTTTTTTTTGTTGGTGGTGATGATATTGAGAAAATGGAAAATAAATTGAAAAATAAATATTCTCATAAATATACATATACATTGGTACTCGTATACTTTTTTGGTTATTTTATGCATATTTCCATTTCACTCACTTTATATAGGCAAAAAAAAATTATTGAAATAATACATGTAAATATATCCTTTTTTGTTTCTTGCTTTCATAGCGTTTCCCTGCATACATACATTCTTTCAACACAAAAAAAGAAAAACACTTATTTATTGTGTATATACATAAATATAGTATTCGACATACATATATTTATATGTACGTAAACTGCAATAGCCAAGTGGCTAGTACTACATACCATTTGGAAGGCCAGGGTTCGAGCCAACATCCTGCCATTGAGCAGGCAATAGAAGCCCCTTCGACTGTGATTCTCGCATGAAATAAAAAGTTCCTCATAAAAATCCATCGGGCGTTGCGGATGCGGCTAAGAATAAACTGTGGGTCCCTCCGTTTTATTGGAAAAACATTAAGACGCTAAACCACAAATTGGAGGAGAAGCTCGGCCAAAAGTAGCTTCAGCGGTAGCAAAGTGCCAATTATAAATGTATATATATACTTATGAATAAATAATATTATTTTATATGTACGTAGTAACGCTTTCTTAGAAAATAAAACTAAATGAGAAAATATCGGAAAAGTTATGAAAACTAAGTTCGAGTTGAACCGAACATTAAATTCTAGGCTAATATTCATATGAAACGCCCGGTGGCTTATCTGAGTTTTACAGAAGGACTAACGTCCAGTAAAATGGGAGGCAGGCTTGTTCATTGACACAAATTAGTAGTTTTGGCACATATCTGGAACTCACTGTAACTATCTCATTCATTAAGTATTTTTAGGTTTTCCCCTTAAACTCCTTCAACATTCGACCCTTAGTCCACATATCGGGGAAAAAATAGAAATAAAATATCACCTACGCAGAGCTTGGCTCTCTTTCCTCAAAGTTACGTTTAAAATCAGCAAAGGAAATAAGAAATAAGAAATACTGACGTCAAAAATATTCACTCTAGAAGGCATATAAAAACTTTAAACCTTCAGTTGATGTAAGAACACCAATCAAAAGCAGAAATGGTAACTGGACGCGTAGTAACAAATAAAAGGCAAAATGTTCAACAAAACATTCAAGCAAGGTATATCATCCAAATGATGGAAGTAATAATATTATGTTGACGGAATTGACATAGATTGGCCTTGAAACTTAAACGATTATTAAATTGAAACTATTAAAGTATCAGCCCTGGAAACTGTAATTTCCACTCAGCAATCGCACCCAAAGAAATCTCCATCTCTGATTTCTATTACTAATAGCTAAAGCAGTTAGAGACCACGCAAGGCAAGCGTTCGACAAGGCTTGGCACAACTGTCTGTTACACAAAACTTATAAAACTTTGCCTATCCAATTTTAAAATGTATCTGAGTCATATCTGTCACAGCCATATTATACTCGTCACGTTTGCATTACGCCCATAAACATGTGTTCCAATTAAATTAAATGTTTTAAATATTCCCAAGCAAATAATATAAGATATCTATATATATAGTATATATATAGTTAGATAGAAGGCTCATCAGCAAACGATACATAGACGCCAAAATAATACATAGGAAATTAAAAATAGCTAGTTCAAATTGGCTTTTGCATAAAAGTTCTGGGCTTAAACAATATAACGAATTGTCATCTACAATTCATTTATAAAGCCAATTTGGCGGTAGGAACTTATATTGAGAAAATGCAAAGATTCAATGCTCTTAATAAGAGCACCATATTATGAGTTAACTTGTTTTTAAGATTTTTAAAATCTGTAAACTTGGGCCTAATCCAAGTATATTATAGCAGTTTCACTAAGAATTGAATTCCATTTAAAAACAAAATTGGAAGTAGGTCAGTTTCTTTATTAAGCTTAGTCTTTTATACTAGAACTTGAGCAACTTCCTAGAGTGGAATACCAACGAAGTTTGGTTGAGTTCTGTCGATTAATGCTTTGAGTCAAGTAAGGAGTGGAAAGTAAGTAGTTAGTATAGTGGAAATTATAAATATAAAATTTTACTGATTTCTCTCCTCTATACTGTCGTTTCTGATATATACTTTTTAATCCCAAAGTGAGCGGTGCCATCCCCACAGGAAACATTTTTTCACTCCTCAAATGTTTTCCTTTTTATGTGGTTAACCCTAAATATAACTAATCTTATTTCCCGATTTTCTTACCTTTTAAAACGAAAGTTGAAATAGACATTTATTTATGGTCGAAACAATATTCAAGATTATAGAAAAATAATTTAAACCAGTAATATAGCCCAAAAACTCTTCATTGATATTAATATTACAAACAATATATTGACCGCCTTGCATTGATATGATTAAAAACCGCGCCAACACGTTTTTAACAGTTTGTTTAGAATCAAAACTTTAACCATTCGGTAGTTTCTCGGAAGCAGCAATTTAATTCTCCTTTTAAATCACAATTATAAAGCAAAATTATTTAACTTTTAACAAGCAATCACAACATTTATAAGCTTAAATTACACACCAGAGCACTGCATTGCATTTGTTGCATTTGCAGTAAACTTTCGACTAGCATTCCACTGGCTGATGACTGATAACTTTTGTTCTTGTTTTACCCATTTTCAAAATTAACCACATTCATCACTGTCATAATAGTTTGCAGTAGTAAATGCGGACATATTCATCCATAAACATATATACGGTTGTAACAAATTAGCCATTTAGACAATGCTTATGCCCTAAAAAGTGACCTGGCTAGGCTCAGACATATACATTATGTAACCTGTGGTCTAATATATCCTAGTTAAAATTTTTCTTGGTTAATAAATTGGTTTAAAAGTAGAAAAAAATAAGGATTATGGGTGAAAATTTCGCTTTTATAATTGCATAAATTGCCAATTTAGGCTTAAAAGCAATGAAAAATCAGAATTTTTAAAATTTGTACTCAGGTATAGAGTTTATGACAAAATAAGGGCATCCACAAGCAAAACTCCTTTGCTTTTCGATCTAAGTAATATTACGGAAAACAACTAACCCAGGTAATTCATCTTTAGCGCAAGTCAGCGCTCAATCAACTTTACCCTCGGCTCCAGTCGGCTTCCACTCTGCTATATCAGCTCGAGTTTGTATTCATTTCTATGCATCCAGCTATCAGAAAATTTTTCCAAGACTTAAATTTTGCACTCCATTCGGCTTGGTTCAGCCTTTAGCGGGCACTTTGCCACATGCTTTAGGCAAACAATGTGTGTACATTCTGAGGAGCCACCGCAATAAAAGAAATTAATTTAATTTTTTATTCAAATAAATTTTCAATAATTTTTGGATGTAAGTCGAACAAAGCTTCTGTAATAAATTTATCAATTTTCCAAAGCACTGTTACAAAGAGATGGTATCCATATCATTCAAAATATTTTGAGTATTTTTTTTAGTATGGTTAGTGATTTGCCTGTTTAAAAGGTGATTATTCTTTAGCGAAATTCGTAAAATTAGCCCTGTTTCTCGAGCTTCAGAATATTTCCTCTTTAGTAGCAAAAAAATATGAATTTGTAATTGGTTAAAATATAAATTGTTTTATCAGTTTTTGTAGTACGCTTAAAAATTTAATTTGAATTTGTCAAATTAGTCTCTGTATTTTACCGAGGAATAAGTCAAATTTCAGCTATGCAAAAGCCCTAGCGTAAGCAATAGTTAAAATTGTCCTACAAAGAGCTGGGAATATATCCACCTTAATTACTGCCCCATCAACTGTGATTAATTTCACTATAGTGTTGAACTAAACATTTGCACAATGACCAAACGGGCCATAAAAACGCACAACATGTAGCTCACACATAAATACAACCGAGTGCATGTGCACAGTCGGAGCATAACGTAGCATGGACAAATTGATATATCGAAAAGCATTGTAAGTAAATCAGACACATGCATTCCTTTGTCGTTTCACATTGGTTTATTTGCTACCGCTCCCCCCACACAAACACATAGACAATTGCTGGTACTCACCTAGATATGTATCATGTTGTGGCATATACTCCTGCATCTCAGCCAGCAGCACAGCTATTTCCTGTGAATCCTTTGTAATGCTGCATAATTCCTCCTGATTGAAGTCCGGTGTTATTTGTTTGCAAAGCAATATTTGACTGATGACATTGCCGAGATTTGAGGGACCAGCACGATTTTCTGTAAAATCAAATAGAGAGAGAGGCAGAGAGAGAGGGGAAGAGAGGAAGAGAGGTCGAGAAAAGTGTAGACGAGAAGGTAATTAAAATTGATGGTTCATTAAATGCATATTTATTGGAAATATGAAAGTTTATAAGTAAATATGACATGTGTTTTTGTGCAGCTTTATATGTCGGCCATGGCGTATGAGTAACATTTTAATTACGCGCACTTGTAGTCTGGTTGCAGTTTTTGCTATCAGATTGAACAGAATTATTTGCATACGTATTTTTTAAAGTAATTGTGCAATAATAATTTTTTATGCACATTATTGGCTTAATTATTATTATTTTTCACTGCGTTG
>JAWMAG010000010.1:10807500-10935000 GCA_037013455.1 Ceratitis rosa | reverse complement strand
AATTTTATTGTAATGCGGATTGAGGCGAGACGCTTACACACCGTGGTATATGCCTGCAATCGATGACCAGTCAGAAATCCAGCTGCTTGTGATATATTTCACATCTTTACACCTGTCCCTCTCCCGTACATCGCAATCGGTTTCGTTGAAGATATCTTCGGGCCAAGCCTGTGATTTTTGATTTGAAAATTAAAAATTAAAACTTTCAAGTTCCCGTGATTTCAACATAAAATCTCTTGGATATATATTAAATGGGATAAAATTTAAATCTAATGTTTGTTTTTTTTTTGTACTATGTATTTATTTGAGAAAGTCATGCCCTCTTATTGGAAAAACAGATTGATCACTAAGTATTTGAAGACTGAAAGCAAAACATCTTCTCCTTTATGTAGCTAAAGTAAAAGAGAAATATACAAAACCATCTACACAACCTCTTCTCAATTCATCTATCCCTTGACTTTTTGCCACATAAACATCATTAATTGCTCCTAAAAGCAATGTGCGTTCAATTTAGATGAAAATAAGTACGAGTGTAAGGTCAAAGGTGAGCACAGAATGAGTGGCGGAATTGATTACTTCATTAACCCAAAAATGGTAAACAAAAAAGCATTATGTTATACTCGTAAGCAAATAAAAAGTGAAAAGAAAATAACAAATAACTTGTAAGAAAAGCCAATTAGCAAGAAGTAAAAATATGAAGAATAAGAAATAAATACATTTTTCTTCTTCCACGAGTGACCTTCTATTTGCAACGAAATTAAATTCTAATGGACAAAAAGTAAAACAAGCAAACAAACAACCAAAAAGAAGTCCATAAACAAAAGTGTTGTAATGGAAAAGCTGAAAGACAAACACAAAAAAATGGTGAGGGAAATACGCACGAAAGACATAATTGTAATTAGGTAAAGTAAAAAGTTCGTTCGGTTTTTTATTGATTTTCTAAAATATGATAACTTTGTGTACATTTGTCCGATTTAAGCCAAATAAACTTGAGGCCAACTTCTCACCATAAAGCGCATTTGCCATGGACAGCAAAAGATGGTAATCACTTGGCGCCAGGTCCGGACTATAAGGTGGGTGCATTAGGCCTCCCATCCGAGCTCCTGGAGCTTCTGGCGCGTCACCAAGGACGTGTGTGGCCTGGCGTTGTCCTGATGGAACAGAATTCGACCTCGGTTGATCAAAGATGGCCTCTTCTGGATGAGTGCTGCCTTGAAGCGGTCCAGTTGTTGGCAGTAGAGGGTCAATATAAGCGTTTGGCCATAGGGGAGCAGCTCGTAGTAGATGATTCCTTGCCGATCCCACCAAACATACAGCAAAACCTTCCTGGCCGTCAATCCTGGCTTGGCCACCGTTTCCGCCGGCTCACCGCTTTCTGACCAAGACCGATTTCGCTTAACGTGTCGTAAGTGATCTCATCGTCAGTCACCAAACGCTTCAGAAATGGGTCGATTTTGTTGTGATTCAGCACCGATTCTCAGATGGAAATTCGGTCCACCCAAACATCGAGCTTCTTTTTGAATCCGAGGTTATGCAAATGGTTCCAAACAGTTTTCTGGCTTATATTTAGTTCCTCAGCAATTAAATAAGTGCTCCCGTGACGGTCTGTTTCCACTATTTCCATGCTTTTATCGCACCTAGCAAACCACTCTTTTTTCTACACGTTCGTTTACAGTATCGGGCCCATAAACTAAATTAATTTTTTCAGCCGCTTTGGCTGCTTTTTCGCCTTGATCGAAGAAAAATTGTAAAATTTAGCGAATTTTCTCTTTGCTGGTGTCCATCTTTGACGAGCGCTCACAACGCACTGATTTAATCAATCGAAAAACTGCCAAAGACAAACTTTTAGCGCGAATAAACATGTTTACAGCGCCGTATAGTATGATATGATGCGACACATAACACTAGTACTATGGACAATAACGCCATCTATTAGATAAAAACCGAACGAAATTTTTACTTTAAATATATACCTTGGGAAAAAGAACTTTAAACTTACAATTTTCTAAAGTCAGCTTATTTAAATACTGCAGCGGAGATGGCAAGCCCAAATTCCCAATCTATGACATTAAAATATATATTTCATTACAGGTACGAGTATCGATTTTCTGAGGAACAGCTATTAAAGTAGCAAAGGACTGAAAAAGTGGTCGTAGTAGTTTTATGGAAAAAATATTTTCTGATGGGTGCATGCCTGTCTATTGGAACATAAGGGCCGCCTGCTCAACCTCCAATAAGAGGTGACAGCATAAGCGTATGCTTATGTCTGTATCACAAAGAGGGTTCTGTAAAAAACTAAAATTTGTTTCAAAGCTGCCTTCGATAGCCCGAAAAAGAGCTGCCTCTACGCCACATTCTCAGAACTTGGTATCCATGAAAAATATAAATACTCGTAACTAAACCAAAATTTTGGAACCGTTTTAAATTTTAGGCAGTAACTATTTCCCTCTCATCCAATAACGTCCCTAGTTGTTAAGAATCATTCCTTTCCTCCTTTATGACGCAGATGAGTGGACCAAGTAGACTTAGGAATGATGAGCTCTATAAGATATATTACGGTATCGACATATTCCAGCGAATTTAGAGGAGAAATCAGTTGCGCTAGCTAGGTCATTCTGCCCAATTACTGTAAGAGTTTGCGCCGCAGTACCAGCCGGTGGAAATGGAGGAAGGATCAGACTTCACTTCGTATCTCCATTTGAGTTCAAAAATTGCTTTTTATCTTCTTAAATGGCGATCGCTCAGAAAAATGAATATGAATTTAAAAAGCAGACTAATACGAGGGGATTAACAAAAGTTCGGTAAGACAAAGATCCCTTTTGTATTTATTCGTAATTTTTGTCCTTTTTTATCTTCTGTACATAATCGCCACTGATTTATATCCTATACCTATCTATCTATCTAAACCTATAGATTAACTTTTGAAAACAGTCTTCAAAATCTTGCTTTTTAAGTTTCTCAAGTTCAGCGTTAACCTCATTAATTATCTTCTCGTTGCTATTAAAGACCTTTCTTTATAATTTTTTTTTTAATTTTTGGAAATAACCAGATATCACAAGATGCTTCATCTGGGGAATATGGTGCTGGATGTATTACTTCGATCCCAGAGATCGGAATAAAATTACTCATTATTTCAGCAGTGTGTTGTCATATGTAAGAAGTGGTGCCACAAATCCTCTTTTTGAAAACTTTTTTTAAGCGCTCTTCGGTATACCATTTTGCAATTTGGCATTCACTGAATATTAGTATTGGCTGTAAATTACGCCGAAGCCCGAAGAGAATCACATGGCGAATTTCTGTTTGCGTTAGTGGTGGAATTTTGTCTGACCTATCCTCAGCTATCTTGTGTTTTCCCGTCTCCATTTTAGCCGATCGTTATACAATTTCAAAAGGAAGACTAATATAATAGTTGCAAAGGATTTGGTATATTTAGATTTGACATAAACAAAGTGAAAGTTACCAACTGACCGAACTTGTTCTAATCCCCTCGTGATTCCAAAACAATATTCCGAAAATCGCTTCACTGCAGCAAAATAGGAATGTGAGCAAAACAATCCTTGGAAATTTAATTTAATGTCTTTCTGTTTTCAAAACGTCAGTCTACAATACACCCACGGAGCAATTCCATATGAATATCTTAATTTTCTTACAATGCCCCAAAGCTTACAATTATGAATCCAATATTGAGGCAAAAAAAAAATGCATAAATGAACAACGTAAATTTTCTCAATCAATCAAAAGCCAAAACAAAAAAGTCAAAAAAGAATATCATTTCCCTACCAAATTGCCAAACACAACAGGCACACAAAAACACACACACATACACACATCTAAGATCAAATTCTTGAACAACTCAATAAGATATTCATAATAACGCTCGTAAAGCAATCAAAAAGTTGTGGATTTATAAGCGTAATGAAATCTTCACAACCACTCGGTAAACATATATACAGCCAAACACACATATGTACGTACATGGTAGTATATACACAGTTTGCATGTGTGTAAACATATTTGCTGTGTGGCATAACTGCATATTGTACATGTAAAACAGGCCATTAATTTTTTATTTCCACATCCCTCAACATGCATATACTCTCTCACATATATATATGTATCAACATACACATATTCACATAAGGCAGTTGATATATTTTTCTTTTTTGTTGGATTCACGTTTCTGCTTCATTACATCCACGTCCTTGTTATTGCTTCCGCGTCTACAGCACCAAAGCACACAAATTGCAAATTAATCTCTCTTTTTCTCTTGGCCGACGCCGCAAATCACAAGCTTCTTGTACCTCAGCTTACACCCACACACACATAGTAATCGCTTTATACACATCAATCGAAAAAAAAGCTAGTATTTTCTTTTCGATTTTCCCCTAATTTTTTTTTCCTTTTCTCTCTTATTTATTATGCTTTCCTTGTTCTTCTTTGGCTTAAATTAAATCAATGCATTTGCGCTCTACCTAGGCCAAGCTGTGCAGGGATTTGGTTGCGGCAACTCGCTCGCCCTCGCCTCGCCCTCACCTTCACCCTCACCTTCACTTTCACCTTAGCATTCACCTTCCCGCCATCTCCATCTCGCCTTGGCCAAGTAGCAGGTAAGTAAAATTGGACAATTTTCTCAAGGTCAGCCATTTATGTTATGTATACAGTTGCTGCCGCTGGGATCTTAGCCACAAAACATAAAAGTTGAAGTGGCTTATAGCATCTGAGCATTTGCATACATATACTACACAGTCTATGTACAGTTAATTAGTAAGTATTTGTTGTAATGGGATCAATGTGCTGGAAATTTATGAGCTCAGTTGAAATGTGTGTTAGTTTGCTGCAGTTCATAAATATATAATATATGGCAAGTGAAGTGTATTAAGGTGAATATTTAATGATAAATTACTTTTTCTCCGATAGGTAAATGTAAAAGTTTGGGGAATTTCTTTTTAATGCAGAGTCTTCTTATTAGCACCGAGCTTCTTTGGTTATAATTGTAAGAGGTAGCGTGAAATTATGTTGCGAGTTATAAAATTTCCTGCTGAAGCTTAATAATGAATCAAATCTAGCTTCTACTTCAAGCCTCAGTCTAAGAAATATTGTACAAGGAGTAATGAATATCTATGGTGTTTCGCTTGGCGTCCTTTATTTTGCCCGTTACAAGCAAGCAGCCAACCATCAATACTAGGAAATATCATAGCTTTTAGATATTCACCTAGGTAGTTAGTTAGTTTAACAGGTTGCTTCACCACGGAACCTTGATCAAGCGCAGTTAGGCCTGTTGGCCTGTTGTGATATTTATGTTGGCACTGATAAAAAGATTCCTTTTACCTTTCGAGATGATCAAACCACTTGGTGTGTTTTATGAATTTCAGGAGATTAATGATGCCTGTCGATACAATATCTGCAAGGCGATCGAAGAAGAAATTTCCCAGAAAAAAAAATCATCACACTGAATGCTGGATTCCTCTTTATCTATGTCCCAACAGCTGCGGAAGAGGTTGTTTGAGAACCAGCCATCCTTCTTCCTCATAATACAGTGCCTGGTTATTACGCCGATTGTTTTGCTTATGAAGGTCCGGTTTAGTAGAGATTAAATTCTGTTTATCTCAACTACTTCAGATTTATCTTTTTAGATTGCAAGCGTTTTCGCTCTGGCATCTGCTGCTGACCCTTCTGGTGAAGGCTAGCCTTAGCAGATATTTCGCCAATAAAAGCGGTAAGTACCGTGGTTAGGACTGTTCTCTCTCTGGCCAGTTCGTCGACCAAGCAGTTCTCTCGTATGTTCCTGTGAGCAGAAACCCAAACCGGGGACGTTTTGCATAAAATGGAGAGTTTTTTTCAGATCTCTCTACAATTCATTGCTCTCAGAAAGGTGGTACTCTGGGGTTTCAATCTCTTTTGTGATTGCTATGCATTTAGCAGATTCAACCTTATCTAGTTTTTGGAAAGGAAATCTCAGGGAAGATCCCCGAGAGAAACACCTATAAGGATAGTAGCTCCCTTTTGCTTGAATCTACTAACAGTTTGATCCATGTACAATACACGACCTCACACAATATGAAGATCTGCAGTCTTTAGTTGAGAAGAAACTGGGCCACCTAGAGGCTTAAAGCTCAAGTGTAGAATAAAGTTGTATGGTGTTTTGCGCTTCATCCTATCCTGCTTTAACTAGACTTGATCACCAAGAGAGAATTGTTGTCATTAAATTTGAATTTACTTTTATTATTGGTGCTTCCGCCTGCCATCTAGATCCATCGGTGTAAATGCTGATATCTTCAGTATTGCCGACGAGTTCGTTGCACCTATCCAGGGATCTAATGAAACATTTCTTCTTTAATATTCATACTATTTTTCCATATGTTAGTATGGATTTTATCATACTTGTGTAAAGCCAATACAACAATTGGGGCGTAGCCCGCAATAATGTTACTAAATATTAAGTCAAGTAAAAAGTTCGTTCGGTTTTTTTAATTGATTTTTCAAAATATGATAACTTTGTGTACATTTGTCCGATTTGAGTCAAATATGCGCCATTTTGTTCGTAAACTTGTTGCCAACTTCATTATGCCCCTCTCGTAGAAGGCTGCGTCCCTATTGGCAAAAATCTCGGAGAGCCAACTTTCAGAGGCCTCTCTTGAGGCCAACTTCTCACCATTAAGCGCGTTCGCCATGGGCAGAAAAAGATGGTAATCACTTGGTGCCAGGTCCGGACTATAAGGTGGGTGCATTAGGACCTTCCATCCGAGCTCCTGAAGCTTCTGGCGCGTCACCAAAGACGTGTGTGGCCTGGGGTTGTCCTGATGGAACACAATTGGGCCTCTGTTGATCAAAGATGGCCTCTTCTGGATGAGTGCTGCCTTCAAGCGGTCCAGTTGTTGACAGTAGAGGGCCGAATTGAGCGTTCGGCCATAAGGGAGCAGCTCGTAGTAGATGGTTCCTTGCCAATCCCACCAAACACACAACAAAACCTTCCTGGCAGTCAATCCTGGCTTGGCCACCGTTTCCGCGTTTGGCGTTTCGACCACGACCACGACCGATTTCGCTTGACGTTGTCGTAAGTGATCCACTTTTCATCGCCAGTCACCAAACCTTTCAGAAATGGGTAGATTTTGTTGCGATTCAGCAGCGATTCACAGATGGAAATTCGGTTCATCATGTTTTTTTGCCTTAGTTCGTGTGGCACCCAAACATCGAGCTTCTTTTTGAATTCAAGGTTATGCAAATGGTTCCAAACAGTTTTCTTGCTGATCTTTAGTTCCTCAGCAATTAAATAAGTGCTCACGTGACGGTCTGTTTCCACTATTTCCATGATTTTATCGCAATTTTCTACGACAGGCCTCCCGACGCGTGGTGCCTCTTTGACGAAATTACTGAAACGGAACCTAGCAAGCCATTTTTGTGCTACACGTTCCTTTTACAGTATCGGGCCCATAAGCTAAAAAAGTAAAATATAGCGAATATGAGATCTAGGCGATGAGTTTGCGTTTTTGTAGGCTTCAGACCGACATTAACTGATATAAACTCATGGGCTATTTTTTGTTTAATCCGATTGTTACAGATCCTTTTCACACTTTTTAACAAAGAGGATAACAGAATTATCGAACCATTTGGCTGCATTATAGTCGGTAGTCTTGCTTGGTGTGTATGCCAGGCGTATGCAAGTCTTTGTGTTAGATCTCACACATTTTGTAGCAAGAAATAATTCCACCAACTGAGTTTTTATTGAAACTTTTATATTCGATTCCCTTATATTCGAGACCCTGCACTATAAACCACATCAATCACTTACAAAATCAAAAACTTTACACCAATGATCAATGAGGTGCAGATTGATAGTGTCAATCTATTCGCTTATAAAAGTTTTACAAAACTTAAATCCCTATTTGGTATTTCTTCAGAAAACCATAATAATAAAAAATATCCAATCGGCGAAAAGTTTCACTTTATATCAATTGAATCATAATTCTTTAAGTTTTCAGCATATAATTTATTGTAAAAGCTCCTCAGAAGAAAAGCTTTCAAAAATTATACATATATAATTTTCGTTTTATTTTTGACATATATGATTATTAATAATTTCAATTTTTCCCATGCTAAAAAAAAGCAGCACCTAAATTTATGCAACAAAAAATATAGAAAATATGCTAATAAAAAATAATTAAACCTGAAATATTACTCAAATGAGACATGGCCTTAAGGACAGTGGTGGACTTTTATGACGGTCATAAGAATTGGGAAATGAATGAAATATTTAAATAATTAGCAAAGGCATATTTTCTGCAAGAAGTGAAAGTTTTAATGTTATTTAAATTATATTAGTAAAAATTAATCATTATGAAAAGTACAGTTTTTTTTAAAATCACTTCGCGCATCTACAGTGAAACAAGGATCTTTGAAGAAAATAAAAGTTAAAAATATATAAAGTGAAGCATATATATTTTTCTTTATTCCAGCTAAAATAGCTGCATTTGTTTACGGTGCTAATAAATATGGCTTAAATACATACATCGCAAGACTGCAATAATTCAACTAATTTTTTTATCATCCTTTTTGTAACCCGTGGTCACTTAGGCGCCTAGTCCGAAGAATTGAATGAGCAAAAAGCGCGCACTTAAATATCTTTCAACGTTTAAAGGAATAAAGAATAGCGAAAAAATAGGACGAGCAAATGCACAAGAACAATAACAAAATAGCAGAGCAGTGAGAATAACAAATAGACAACTTGAATGCTTGAATTTTATGAAACAAAAAGTTTGCCAGCAGCTGCTGCCAATGGCTATTATGACCATACTTCAACAGCACCAGCAGTAGTGGCACTCCACTCCAAGCCAAAGTACAACCAACAAAATTCTTCAGCACTTTTACAAAATTTTTATTACTTTCTGTCTACACAGCGTCTCCGGATTTTCTTAGGCATATTTTTTTGATTTGTTTCTTTTCTTTCTCTTTTAGTCTGCTGATGATGTGCAATAATTCAGACGCCGAAATATTATATAGTACCCTTATGCGACGGAAAAAAGGCCATGGCCGAGATAACAACGGACAACAATATCTTTAGCTCGTGTATTTAAGCTTTGGCTTTAGCTCTGTTTGGCATTGGCATTGACATTTTGGCACACAGCGCAGCAATGCCATCGAATTCATGAAGTCGTTGTGAAAGAAATGTGCAAAGTGAATGCAAAAAAGAAAGAACCACAAATATTTAGTTAAACATATTGTTTTGGTAAAGAAAGTAGCAAAAAAATAAATAAAAATTAAAATAGGTTAAAAAAAGAAATAACTTTAAAATAATCAAAATAATGGGGACATTCGTTGGGATTTACGTTGCTATCGCTATAACCGATATAGTAAGCACTATCATTCGGAGAGCCAGGAGGCGTGTCCTGCTCCCACCAACATTCAAAATTAAAGAAAATCTAATTTTCTATTTGGGATTACCAAAAATTATAAAAAATAAATTCAAATGAAAAATAATTTTTTTTTTCTAACTGCGTTCACCCCTCGGCGAGAGTATTTCTAACATGAAATATGAGCTCCTCATAAAATACCTCCTTCCATTTGTTGGAAAAACATATGTATAAGAGTAGAAGCTCGGCCAAAAATCTCTTTAGTGGTTACAAAGCGACAATTGTATATAAATATATGAATATATAAATATATATTAAGTCAACAAAAATGCATGTTAATCAAGTGGCCTACAATATACCAACAAAACCAAAAGTTTTTTTGGTATAAGAAATAGTTGCTGCTACTAAAATATTGCAGCAGCATACAAAAATTTGCCGCAACTTCTAGAACACACATACACATTCTTCGGCCATTTAATAAATTCCACACATGCATATAATATATATGCACATATTTTGCTAACATTAACATGCCATTACATTAATGCCATGCAATTTATATAATGTTACTCATACGCCCTGTCGCCCCTGCAAAAGAGTGAAACATGCAATGCAGAGTGTGTGTCTATGTCTATGTTCGTTGTTTGCTTTGTGGTCCATTTGAACTGACAATTGTTGGCTTCTCTCCACGCTCACTGCAATATTTGGCTATAAATTTTACTTACTTGCTTTTTGTTTTTGCTTTGCTCATATAATTTTCAACTAATTTCCTCTAAGTATATTTTATTAAATTTTACCGTTTTCCGTTTTGTAGCAAATATATGCAAATTGTAAAAGAGCAAAATTACAAATTTATTCAAAAGTTATCAAGTAGAGTAGGCAATATACCTATTTTTAAAATGATTAGCTATGCCGCCTACAAAATTTTGCTTCCATCACAGCACACATAAGCAGTCTGCTTGTAGTAAGCAAGCAAACACACTCTTGTTTGATCCATATTCTAGGAAACTCCTTTCGCCTAAATACAGATACGTGCTTTTGTCTTTAATATAGCTACTTATACCATTTCAAACTTACCATAAATATACATACATATGCCATGCATACAAATAAACATATACAATATACCTCATACGCCTTTAACTTTTCTAGCGAAAAGTTAACACACAAAATTAGAATTTCAAATAACACCCCCAAAGAAGGTTATGAAATTACATTGAATTTGAAACAGAGCAATTTTATTTGTGAGTGTGTGTGTATGTTATTGCGTGTAATATTGTGGTGCACCACATATTTTGGCTTCACACACTTAATCAAGTACTTTGTATGAATTATTAAATTTAAGAAATGCTATACATTAATTACCTTCAAAATGATTTAAATAAATAATTTAAATAAATTTAATATTAATGGAATGTAAAGTGTAAAAGGGAATAATTAATGATATTGTAAAATGTGAACTTTGAGTGTAAAATAACTGTGAATGGCAGACAAAGAAGTTTCCTGGAACTGCAAATTGATACCCTTTTTTATTGGGCCCAATTGAGTAACACATCGTGCTACATTTGGTGTTAGTAAAACTAATATAAACAAAAGAATAACTGTGAGAATAAAGGTTTGTAATTGCTAGACGCCAAGTCAGAAGAGCATCGAAGGCAATAAGGTAGCTGAAGAACTAGCTAAAGAGGATGTGCTCTTGGCTGATAACGCAACCATAGACGCACTAGTCTCATTCATTACAGTCTTTGGTAACACACATAGGGCTGCAGAAAGCGAAAACTATGACCAAAGCATTTTTCTTATTTTCTTATTGGTATTGATTTTGTATGTGATTAGTTCTGCTTTCTTCAGGTTTGAGTTCTGATGGCACAACATTGCCATAAACAGAGAGAACTTTCAGCTTAAAATGCAAACACCCATATCAAACTATAAAAATTTCACTCAACATACGACAGCTAGCACGATGTTCCTTTAGAGTAAAGGCAAATATAAATGCAGATTTTAAAAATAAAAAAAAAGTTGAACACAAAGAGTGCATTGAAGGTAGGTATGTATATACTTCTATCAGTAACAAAATTAATTTCTACAATGTGTACTAAAATCAGGGGAAATAGCTGTGAAGTAGGCGTCAAACGTAGACTTCATATCATTGTTTTAATTAGGCATAAAAGAGTTTTAAAAGGCAAAGTGGAACTGCAAATACACACATATAGGTACATATAAATTTTTGGCGCTTTGTAACTGCTGAAGCGATTTTCAAAATTAATACCAAAACTGATAACCTCGTTAAATTGAACTAAATTTATTAACTGTATTACAAGCTTAGAGCATAACACATAGGTATATCACATACAACAAGGCGTCTAGCCAACATTTAACGGCATAAATATACTCAATATTAGGGATTATATGCGTAGAACCATACATCTACTTACATACACCTAAGTAAATCGTTATTCCACTTAAGAAATAATTAATTTACCTGTGCAGTCAATAAAATTAAATATGCTGATTATAAATCATACACAGGCATACATACATATGTATGTTAGACTAACCAAAAATTTATAACTCTCGTGAGAAAACACATACACGTATGTATATGAGTGTATATCCTCTATAAAGATAATACGTGTATGTTAATTAAATTAAAATTCTCAAACTCTCTGTAGACTTGAATCACTTGTGATAAAAAAAAAACAGAAAAAAATCGCAGACACCGATATGACAACGAACTTGAGATGATTGCAGCGAAGTTTGTGTTTATGAAGGTTGATATACATAAATATAATATATCTGTATATGATAAAGTGCAAACAAGAGGCGTTTAAATAACACCGCGACAAGACTTAACACATGTATCCTTGTAGAGGCTAAACTGCATATGTTCACCTATATTATTTGAGTGTGTGCGTATGTGTGCACTATAGTGAATGTGTCTGTCTTGAATGGGCCTTTAGCGTAAATATTCCACATAAAACACCGCAATGCGCTAGCAAATTATTATTCCTTGCAAACTTCGTATTTCACATACACCACCTTGCCACCTTCCACCGTTTCATTTCGCCATATTAACACTTCTTAGCTGTCTGGGTCTGAGTATGCAGAGAAAAATTTGCTTAACATCACATATTTATGAAAGATAGTAGAACAAACTGAGAAATTCAAGATTTTTCCTTTTGTTCTCTTCTTCTGTACGAAAAAATATTTTGCGAAGAGCATTCCAAGTAGTTGCCCGAATAGCAAATCAACCATACCTACAACCAAACAGATATTGTTTGGCAATAGTTAAGAAAACTTGAGTATATTTTGCAATAAATATGGCAAATGCACACATGAGCAATCATTATTCTTTCCCAAAAATGCTGTGCCAAAGTGGCAAAGCAAACACTAAACTAAAAGAAAATGTTTGTCTCCGCACATTTCAAAGAAACTTTTTTTATATGAGAAGTTTATAATAATGCGAATAGTTCTAGAAATATAAATCATAAATCATAAATCATAAATCATAAATCATAAATCATAAATCATAAATCATAAATCATAAATCATAAATCATAAATCATAAATCATAAATCATAAATCATAAATCATAAATCATAAATCATAAATCATAAATCATAAATCATAAATCATAAATCATAAATCATAAATCATAAATCATAAATCATAAATCATAAATCATAAATCATAAATCATAAATCATAAATCATAAATCATAAATCATAAATCATAAATCATAAATCATAAATCATAAATCATAAATCATAAATCATAAATCATAAATCATAAATCATAAATCATAAATCATTAATCATTAATCATAAATCATAAATCATAAATCATAAATCATAAATCATAAATCATAAATCATAAATCATAAATCATAAATCATAAATCATAAATCATAAATCATAAATCATAAATCATAAATCATAAATCATAAATCATAAATCATAAATCATAAATCATAAATCATAAATCATAAATCATAAATCGTAAATCATAAATCATAAATCATAAATCATAAATCATAAATCATAAATCATAAATCATAAATCATAAATCATAAATCATAAATCATAAATCATAAATCATTAATCATAAATCATAAATCATAAATCATAAATCATAAATCATAAATCATAAATCATAAATCATAAATCATAAATCATAAATCATAAATCATAAATCATAAATCATAAATCATAAATCATAAATCATAAATCATAAATCATAAATCATAAATCATAAATCATAAATCATAAATCGTAAATCATAAATCATAAATCATAAATCATAAATCATAAATCATAAATCATAAATCATAAATCATAAATCATAAATCATAAATCATAAATCATAAATCATAAATCATAAATCATAAATCATAAATCATAAATCATAAATCATAAATCATAAATCATAAATCATAAATCATAAATCATAAATCATAAATCATAAATCATAAATCATAAATCATAAATCATAAATCATAAATCATAAATCATAAATCATAAATCATAAATCATAAATCATAAATCTTAAATCACATTTAATGATATTTTTGATAGCAACTCTTTATAGATATGTGAATCCTCACTAATTTTGGTACAAATGTGCTGCTTCATTTATTTTTCTAAGCTGCGTTAGCGGTTTAGGCCAGTAAAAAATTTAAAATCCTTAATTATGTAGATTTCCAAGCCAAAGCGTAACAGTGCTCTTCTTGTGACCACAAAAATTATCAAATAATGAATTTAAACTTCATACCCAACAATCTTCTCTCCAACTCCGATCGACTTGAGTGCCTTGACTTGCACTCAATCTAGCCGCTCAAACTAATTTATCTACTTAATTACCAACTTAATTTATCAAAGCTCGTTAGTTTGGCTAACGCATTTGGCGCGCGGAGCTATGAAGTTGATGCCACAAAAAATGCCACCAAACTGTGCAGCGCGTTGCTAGGCGACACAAATCATTGGGATAGAGATGCCAGAGAAAAAGTTTGCCTTAACCGCTAATACAGTGAAACTTTCACACAAACAGCAATGACATTTTCAGAAAATACATACTTTTTGCATTAAAAGAAAAATTGAAAGACTCGAATTTAGCGTACATGTTGCACGTATGTATGTTGCACGAGGAAGATGCGGTCGGAAGTTGCAGAAAAGTATGCGCTCTGATAGTTTGTGAAAGTAAAAAATGGCAAACGCAAATAGCTAACTAACCAGAAAACTTTCAAGGCGACCAACAAGTAAGTTCAATAACAACAATGAAAGGGAGAGGGCGAAAAAATACACACTACCACCGTACATATTACAGCAAAAGCGACAAAGGCAATGGGTATTCAATGCATAAACATAGCCACGCGTCACAACAGAGACACATATGCATATACTCGTATGCCTGTGTCTGTATCTGCCTGCACATAAGTAGTTAATGGATAAGTTTCAAGACGTTGCACTAGCTGGCATGAGATACTTTAAATCGAAAGAATTTTAACAATTTAAATTCAACTGCGGCAAGATGAAATATTTTGTTTTGAAGATTTTGAAACTTTGAAACTTTTTACATACATGGAAATGGCACTGAAGGCTAGATGAGATGCAGATAGTTTTGAGCCGAAGGATTGATTGACATTTTCTCTGACAAGGAATGTGGCCTAATCTTTGCAATTAGGTTTCTAAGTATAACGAGTTTTTGTGTCTTTTAATATCGTAACAGCAACACCAGAGAACACTCATCGATAAAGATGGAAAATGCCTTACTTAACAGATTGTAGAGAAGTAGTGTAAATTGAGATAAATTACATATAGAACAAAAGGGCAGAATTTAGAATGAACTTTCCTAGCTCTTAGGTACCTAATATGTATTCTACCATTAGACATGTTAAACCTAATGCAACGAAATGAATGATTCCGAAACGAAACATTAAAGGTCATTAAACAAACATTGCTCGCGATTTTTGGCCGATCACCTCTCCTTTGTGGTGTACCTCACAATATTTTTCTAACAAATCGAAAAGGCGTCTAACCGGTCATGGAAGTTTTATAAGGAGCTTCAAATTTTTTATTTCACACTAGAGAGACTTGACATTCCCTGGGTGGCGATCGAAATATGTTAAAAAACTAAAATAATAATAAAATAAAATAAAATAAAATAAAATAAAATAAAATAAAATAAAATAAAATAAAATAAAATAAAATAAAATAAAATAAAATAAAATAAAATAAAATAAGATAAAATAAAATAAAATAAAATAAAATTAAATAAAATTAAATAAAATTAAAAAAAATTAAATAAAATTAAATAAAATTAAATAAAATAAAATAAAAAATAAAATAAAATAAAATAAAATAAAATAAAATAAAATAAAATAAAATAAAATAAAATAAAATAAAATAAAATAAAATAAAATAAAATAAAATAAAATAAAATAAAATAAAATAAAATAAAATAAAATAAAATAAAATAAAATAAAATAAAATAAAATAAAATAAAATAAAATAAAATAAAATAAAATAAAATAAAATAAAATAAAATAAAATAAAATAAAATAAAATAAAATAAAATAAAATAAAATAAAATAAAATAAAATAAAATAAAATAAAATAAAATAAAATAAAATAAAATAAAATAAAATAAAATAAAATAAAATAAAATAAAATAAAATAAAATAAAATAAAATAAAATAAAATAAAATAAAATAAAATAAAATAAAATAAAATAAAATAAAATAAAATAAAATAAAATAAAAAAATAAAATAAAATAAAATAAAATAAAATAAATTAAAATAAAATAAAATAAAATAAAAAAAATATAAAAAGAATTAAGTAATAAAATAAAATAAAATCAAATAAAATAAAATAAAAATATAAAATTAATTAAAATAATAAAAAATAATAAAAAATAGAGATAAAAAAAAAATTAATTCCTAACATATTAACTTTTTTTCAATTTTATTTCTTTGAGAATTTTATTAAATTAATTTGTTCAGTATTTTTCCAAATGATTATATATTTATTAATTCCACTCTTAATTTATATTTTCTTTTTTTATAGCTGTTAATACCCAGCTATGATTTTAGATGTTAAATCTAATCCCTCTAAATTTAAAATAGCATTCTTTATTTGCACAAAAAATCTTCAAATTTTTTTTCGTATACACATATATTTCATCCCCTTCGCAAAATTATATATCCCTTAGAATTTAATTTCGTCAAAATTAAGCATTGATCTGAAATATGAGTCTGAATAAATTGATTGATAGCTTGTTAGTACCAAAAAAATGTACATATGTATATATATATAAAAAAATTTAACTGTACTTACAAACATATTGACAAATAATGCGAAATAAATCCAGCGTACTCATAACCCTTCCGTGTCAGTGTCACTGTGATAGCACAAAATTCAATATTTATACATAAATGTTGCGTAAAAAAGTGGCGTATCTAAACACATACATATACATATGTACACGTACATGATATACTGGCACGGATACAGTGAATTTCCCTTGTTAATGCATAAACCAATACAAATACACAATATTTCTCGCATTAAAAATGAAAAAATATTTCGTAAATATACACATATTCTAGTATATATGTATGTGTGCCGAAAAGCGCGCGCCGAAATAAATAAATAAATAAACTTCGTCAATTCGAGCATCATTCATTTCCTGTTGACAAACACTGCCAAAGTTCGAAAACAATTCTGTATATTGGTATTGTATATATAACTAAGTGCGCGTGTGTGTGTGAATGTAATACATTTATGAGTGACTCAATAGTTGTTGTTGTTTTTGCTCAATGATAAATCACATCGTAAGTTAAGAATGCCAGTTGGGCTAGAGGGAGAGGGAAGGAAAAAAACTTGAGCTTTACAAGCACACATACATAACTTACATATGTACCTATGTATATACCCTACACACGTGTAAGTAATGCCCCTGCCTCTTCATATCAAAATGATACCCACATTCGATATATTGGGAATGCCATTAACGTCAGCGATGAGGAATGAGAGAGAGAGGGTGAAAGAGATAGTGAGAAGAAGAGACGGTGTAAGCTAAAGTGCCGTTAGCGTATTTATTGAGCACGCTGACAGTAGCTGATGGCTTGTTGGTAGTGGGCGTGTTTATTAATATTTCTTTTTTGCCTTTGGCATTATTGAAGGTAATTCTATGCGTTAAAATATACGACTTTGCGTTACTCATACATACAGATTTATACACATATATATCCGTTCATATGAATACATGTACGTATAATTACATACATATGCTTTTATCATTAATGACAGACTGTGGCGGATGTATTGATCGTCTTATGAAATTTTCAAAATGTTGTCGTTTTTCATTTTACACGTTTTTGTGGCAAAATTAATGAAGCTCATTATGGTCTGCCTACAAACATACAAAAGTGCGAGATAAGAGGGCTGAGCAAATGAAAATTAAAATGTTTTTATCAATTTTTTTATGGAGACTCGAAGGAATTATCTATGGTAAATAGTGCATTAAAAATACAAAATTAGCAGAAGTCAAACTTAATTAATTTTTTGTAAATATTCTCTAAAACAACGTTTTTTTAAGGTTTTTCTTCTTTTTTTTGGAAAAAGCATCAAACCAAAGATCTTAAATTGTAGAGGAGAACATTTGTAAAAAAAGTCTTAAACCATGTTTAAAGAAGACTCGTTAATTCGAATTGGGGATTTACACATCTTGTCTGGCCTATATAAACCTTTCTCTCAGTTAAAGATCAGGTGGCAGGGGGAGCTATTAGGCGGATGTTTAGAAGACCGACCTTATAATACCATTATCTACAAGAAAATTTCTAACATGACAGCCATATTATTAATAATTAATATTATTTATTATAATACCAAATCCGTCAGCTATTCGGAAATAGTTTAAAAATTTTGAAAGCTCTTCTCCTCCTAGATTTGTCGATCGTCGAGAATTAGATGCATCCAGGTTACTCTCCACCTGACTTTTCTCACGTACTGGAGGTATTCTTTTTCTCCTGTTTCAGACAGTTCCTGTATCAAACACTTTGAAAGTGGAAGTATTTTCATCTATCTGGATGATATAAGTTAGCCACTATAGTAACTGTCTCTCAATTTACAGAACTATGTCAGGTTCGCCGTATAATTCGTACAGTTCATCGTTCCATCGTCTGCTGTATTTGTTAATGTCCATGCATCCACAATACCTATATGCCAAGACAGGATTGATGATTAATTTGTTGCGTTTGGATTTTGTACGGCGAGATACGATTTTACTTTTCAATTGCCTACTCAGTTCAGACCCCTTGGCAATATTGATTCTGTGTTGGATTTAAAAGTTTCATTATTTTTGGTGTAGATGCTCTAGGTATAATAGGGAAAGTTATCTGCGATTTTAAAGTTATGACTGTTAAAAGCGAAGCGTAAGCCGAATTCCAGTAGTGGTTACCGGCATGAAAATTAAGAAGGAAGTGGAAATTGAAAGCTTACGAGCTGAGTTATTTGAATTTTGCGTCGAAAAACTGACATTGCCAATTAATCAGCTTATTTTCAAAGTTTAGCCGGATGAGTGCAAGCCTGACGATTGAAAACTAAGTGTGCGTTCCCCAGTCAACTAAAATAGGGACTTCACAGTCTGTGCCAATCATCGTGTCATAAGCCTGCTTAATATCGTATATAAGATATTATCGAGACGAACAGTGTGATAAATTTAACCCTGAAAAAATTTGTGGACAATTTGGTCCCTTGGGTGAAACCATATGCTAGTCCCAGCGCAGAATTAAATATTTTATATATATGTATATTTGGCAAAAAATATTAATTAAAATTTATATGATAAATATCATATTAGAATGTAAGTTTGTAAGTATGTTTTGACCAAAGCGAATTGTATTCGACATTAAAAATTATTTCCGAATGTTATTTTTCGAATATACTCCATACTATTTATAATCCACTGTAGGTTTTCCGGGAAGTAATGTTTGGATTAGTTTCAAAACTAGTTTTATGTATCTTATCTATGTATTACTCGGATGTCATGCAGACAGAGATTCTATGGTTCAGTTCTAGAACATCGCAATGTAAATGGAAACAGATTTTTTTGTTTGGGTTTTATATATTTTACGCGAGAAAGAAGTAGTCACGATGTTTGCAGGGAAGGCCAACGTCAACGAACTAATAGTATAGCTTCAGTCCTGGAAATATGCCATTGAACAGATATTAGTCATGCTCCAAAAAGATCAACATTCACTGTTTACCCAGATAGTAGGCGTATTTGTCGGGTACAGAGCAAGGATAAGTCGTTTAATTCTTCAAAAAAAAACTTTGAGCAAATAAAGGCAAACTATTGCATACTTCTAAGGGAAGCTCTAGTTTGTGTAGGAAGATCGCTAGAAAAATATTCCAAAGAGTAATTTTCAATTCTAGATCAGCATTTGGATCCTAGTTTTTAAGGAAATATTATAAGCAAGTGTCTAGACCATATTTTTAAGTTGGAGCTATTGGCTTAAAAATATTGTATCAAAAATAGCTTCAACTTATTACTTCACTCAGTTATATAATTCAAATAAATATACTAATTTTGAAAAGAACTTGGAACATAAAACTAAAGGTTAAGAAGGTAAGAAAAGAGTTCGAAAAAACTTTTGGAAGCCTTTCGATAAAATATTAAAAATCTCTAGGACAATTTGATATATATCAGATTTTTATACAACAAAGTCATATACGTGATTACATTTCTATATAGGGAAAGGTATGAATTTCCGCTTCATTGCAAATTTACATCATATTAAGCACATTTAATCAGCTATTATTGAAAACAATTACGACACGACACTGCATTCATATTTTAATACAAATTTAATAACTTTATTTACTCACAGCGGTAAATGCAGATTTAAGTGCTTATTTAACAAGCATATGTGGGCACATACACACATACATATATAATATGTAGATATGTTATTCAATTCAGCTTAAATACTGAAATTATGCCACTACAGGCAACCCGAATGCCATCATAATGCACGTGTAAGTTTTTCATCACCACCTCAACCTCTCCCACCACACTTGCACAAATGCATATTAATTATTAAATTCAATCAGTTGTATCAGTGCATTTCATGTAGGCCTTGGCGCGGCCGTGTGCAATATTTTATATCACCGCCGCTGCGTGTTGAGGTGTTGATTAAAATATGATTTAATAATATGGCTGTGTGTTGGTGGCTTTGAGGAAAGCAAAGCATATTTCATATAGGTATACATATATGTACATTCATTAGTATGCACATATACATAAATATATGCATAATTGGTTAGAGAGGCATAATCAAAATTCAGCGTTACTCTACTGCAGGCGATGACTCTGTGCATTGGTGTTAAAAATATTTTTGCAATAATTTGCATAAAAACACTGTAGAGGAAAAAAATCAATATTTAGCGCACCACTCAATTTCCCTAGATTATTTAAAAAATTATGTAAAAAATTTTAGTAACAAATTTATGAAAACAAAACTATTGAAAGAAATATATTAAAAGCTTAACGAAAAACTTCAGTAAACATATTTAAATAAAAAAATATTAAAGCGAGAAAAGGAAAAATTACTTGAAATGACTTATTAAAAAAAACGGCAGACATCCTACCAAAAATATGAAAATTCCTATTTTTCCCTCAATGTCAACTCACCTCCTATAAAAGAATTATAAAACAAAAACAAGCACAACAAAACGCTAACGAAAAGACGGAAAAGGGTTGCTCTGAAAGCTTTCCAAATATATGTACACTCAAATCTAGCAACCTCAAAATCGTACTCAGCTACATACGGTATACTCGAAATAACCGCTTGTTTGCTGTTTATGTTTTTGGGTACTTATTAACAAAATTTTCGAAAATTTTTAATTGCTGTTATTTTTAGACGAAAACCGAAAAAATATTCTGAACTTTGCAAACTTTGAGCATATCGATTACATGTTTGTTGTTGTAAACAAGTTTTTTTTACACTAAAGTACATGTAGATGAGTGGAAATAAAAGGTAAAAAATATCTGTTGACTTAAAAGTTTTTGTATTTTGGTTAAATTTTGTGAAAAGGATTAAAGAGAATAACATGTAGAAATATTTGGAAATGAAACGTTTTTAAACAAGTTTTTTTTTAAAGCTTGTTTAGTTAGTACTTGCATACTTTTAGTTTATTATTAACGTGGTTTTTTGAATTATAAAAAAAAAAAACATTAGAAAGGGTTCGTTTGAAAAATAATAGTTTTTGAGTTCGAAAATATCGGTCAAAACAGAATTTATAATTGATATATTGATTGACTTTCAATTGAAAGTCATACAGCAAGCAAAGCATAGAAGTTCTGTACTGTTCTCTCCGACAAGCAAATATCATTTATTTGAAACAATTTCGAAAAGAGCTTTAACAATTATTTGGTGAAATATTTGACTTTAAATTTAATAAAATTGGTTTTGAGTTTTTAATAGAGTCTCTTCAAGTATTGAGCCTCGATCAGACGACATTGTCCTAAGAGGTCAACACCCGTATACTCTAAGCGACCTGCTCCAAAATGACTTATACCTAGTAGGAAACTGGCTCAAGGAAAGCGGACTAAATGTCAACCAAGCTAAATTTGAGATGGTTCTATTTACCAGGCATTGAAAATCACTGGATGTAAAGACCACATCCTTTTACCTAAGTCCTAATCAAATGCATGGAGATCACCCTCTTAAATTTCGCGAGATAATCTTATAGAGTAAACTTAACTGGAGCTAATTCACGGTAGAAAGGCCAAAGGAGGCTATATGTTCACCGTCCGTCATTGAAAAAAATTCCATTTTCCTTCCTTAGCGCCTGTAAATAGTAAGTGAGCAGCAACATTATCAAATTGAAAACTACTCAACCTTGAAGGAATTGCATTTTAGGGCACGCTAAAATATTATCTCTCGCAGAAGTGGATTACATCATTTCCAGCATGTGCCACAACAATCTCTTTTCTACGAGAATCCCAACAGGATCTAATGGGAAAATACTAAAATCCTTGATCAGAGAACCATTGTCATCTTTACAGATTGCTCAAAGCTCTATGACATAAAAAGCTATAGAGTTAACTCCCCGGAGCTCTCTTTAAATATGAACTTGAGGCAACCAGATCATTGTAGCGTTTTTCAGGCAAAACTAAATCTGTAAGGCGAAAATATCATAGCATAACGACAGGACACTGTTTAATGAAGCTTTCACGGCAAACGAATGGGCTACCAATCGAATGCTTATTCTGTTACTATCCAGCCTAGAAAGCTGAACAACACAAATTCCTCGGAAAACACTTCTCATTAATAAACTACAATGCCCTTCATGAACTCCACATGCTCGAGACATTGCTCACAATATTACCTCCTTGCCCTGGTTACTACATGAGTATTCTCTCGAAACCTTCTGTAAGTTTCTGCATCCTTTCGTAAATTTTTTATCACTACCCTTGTCGTTCAGCTTCTCACGCTCTCTATACACACGCATTTCGATCTATTCTCTTTTTCTATCTACACATGCGTCTTGCTACTCTCTTCAGCTCTCACTATCAATCCCACTCTTCACATATTGTGATCGATCCTCTGCAGTTCAAAATTGCTGATCGTGTCAACTCTTTTTCTGACTTTGTGGAAAGCAAATATTCCGTAGTGATGGTACCTAGGGAGCTTGAAAGGTCGTTCCACATTTCCATTGTACCGACTGGCTGATAATTTCTCAAGAAAATAGCCTACGGCTAATATCCCATGTGTTATTTGATCGACGTTTTTGGATGCACAAAGGCGGGAGCGCATACACGGTGCGAAAATCGCGATCATCGGAATGAATGCTCAGCTAGAATACTTATGACATATCTGGGGTCAATCACAACAAGATCGAAATGGTTGCGTGGTTTTGATCTTGCGACATCCATGTGGCGTTATGGCTTTTTTATGCTTCGAATCTTTGTGTTTGTAGGTCAACTACATCTCGGGCCTTGGCAAAGTCAAATAGCCTCAGATCGTTTGGGGATATTCCCCGACTGCTGTGCAAAAAATAGCCTCTTTGCCCATACTGGCGTTCAAGTCGCCAAGCATGATTTTGACATCGTGGGGGAGGCTCTCAGAAAAATCACCTTTGTTCACAACTTCCCTCTCTTCCATTGAGGAATGGCAGGAAATCAACGATATGTTGAACAGCTTCGCCTTGATGTGGTTTGTGGCTAGACGTTCATCCATTGGGGTGTGTGATATCGTACATCAAATTCACGCTCTTTTATAAGGCCGCTGTAGAAGGTTTCACAAGGACCCATCTTCTTGCATACTTTCTCCGTTCGTCGCATTTTTTAAATAATGGTAATATCAGCCTGAAGAGGCAAGCAAGACACATTTGCAGGAAAAAAAGAAATAGGCCGAAATGCGTGAGTATGAGGAGCTGGAAGCTGGCCGAGAAGGGTAATGCGCGAAAATTCTACAAAAAAATTTGGCGACCCGCTGAAGAAGAGAAAGACATTAAAGCCGTTGGAAGGATCGGGTGGAAGGTGACCTGGCTTCACTTGGTAACTAATTAAAGGACTGGTTTTTACTGGAACATGTCCTCAAATCATGATCATTAACATGTTTGCAGGGGTCGTCTTCAAACTGGGGTTCACAGCCAAAGTTTGTTCGTATTTTAACCAGAGGATACTTGGTCTTAGACCGGAAGTTGTGAGCTGCTGAGACCAGTAGCAGTCAAAAGCTCTCCTTATATGCGTGAGCTTCTAGACATGACCCCAACTTTCTTTCGTTTTCAGTGAAAGAAAAAACTACAAATTTTTTTTAAACAAATTTTTCGTTAATTTTTCGTCTATTAATGCATATTTCGTCAGAGCAGTTATTAAATTTTAAATTTTACATTATTCACAAATCTAAATACGCGTTATAAAACGTAGTAAATAAGATGGGCAAAGGACTTTAAATACAAACTGTATTCCATTTGCAACATTTCATTATATTTGTTTACCCCTTTTTCCCTAGTTTCATTATCTGCCTCGAACTAATATTTTCCCTTCATACTCCTCCTACGCACCCTTTTCCAATTACATGCAAATAACTCTATTCACCCACATTCCGCAAACACTCACCTTTTCACCTGCGGCATAATTATCTGTCCCGTGTGTTTACACGCCTCCACGCAGGTGCGACGTAATTTTCGAATTTTCTCCCGCAATTCGGGGCAGTCCCTCGCCTGACCGACGTGTATTAGCATATCACGAAAGAGCGCCACTTGACTGTTGATTTCGACAATGAGCTGAAATGAGAGTGGGGAGAATGAAAAACAAATTAAAAGAGGATACATAATAGTGTTATATAAATAGTTAAACAAACAAAAAATTATTGTCATAAATTGCCAAATTTACCCACGCATTAAAGTCATTTAAATATTAATTAAATTGGCTCTTTGAAATTGCCAAAGTAGAGCAAGGACAAGGAGGGAGCGGGAGAGTGAGATTGAGAGAGAGTGAAATGCGTTTACAGAAGCTACCTGTTAAATTAACATTCCAAAGTAGTGCAAAACTAACTGAAAAGCAACGAAAATAATAATATTGTAACAACCAACAAACAAAAACCTGCAACAACAAGTAGCATTGCTTAACAAACCGAACAGGGTCGTCACAATTGACTGCCGCACCGGCAAATGGCAAGTGTATTTGGCGAGCCACACCACAATACGTCCCAGAGAGCGAGAGAGATTGTGTTGCCGTTGTGGTCTCGTGGTATGGCAAAAAGGGTGAATAACAACAACAAAAATACAACCTTAAAGGGCTAAGCAGACTACTAAATGTTGGGGTATAGCAGCGGTCGGGCTGCGCACCCAAAGGAATACACATTGCTTTGTTGTTGCTGTTTCTATGCAAATTTTGTGTGGTCTTAATATTTACATTCATTCACTCATTCACTCATTCACTCATTCATGCATTCATTCATTTGGCTTTGCAATTATTTGCGTTTAAGCGACAAAAACTTAATTTCGAAATCAGACAGACCAGAATATTTAGTATCATTCAATGTGTTTTCGTGTTAGTACGAGTATATGTGTGTGTGTGTATGTGTAGTGTCATGGAAACCACAAAGAATAGTAGAACTTTTGTGGAGAGCAAATTTAGTAGGTTAATTTTGGTCACTTTTTTATTTCGATTTAATAGAAAATGTTGGCATTAACGGTAACAAAAAGCTTTTCGGTTGCTGCTTGATTACTAATTAAAGTTCTTAATTCGGAATAAATTGTTTTAGGCTAATTAAGGTATTTCGAATGTCTAATAAGATTACAAAATGTTGTCTTCTATTGGTAGTCGCAGCTGAGAAATTTAATTAATTTATATATATAATTTTTTTAAGGTGATAAGAGTTTCGAGCAAATAATGCTGCCCAGTCCGATATCCAAAATTAATAAAATGAAATATTATAGGTAAGGGCTAGGCATCTGAAAGGCCAAATTTAAACCGTACAATCATCTATCCGTCTAAAACATTTTAATCAAAAACCGTTAGGGGGAATGTGAGTATCCATAGAATATAGAATAGAACGAAGCAGTCAGGGACATAAAAAGCACCACGTTATGCTGAGAAAGTATTAAATTTTGAACCGCTTTGTAAGGAATAACACCAGCAAATAACGGCTTGTAGTAAAATCCATCCCAAAAGAAACATCAGAAAGGCCATATTCCACTATATGGTCTACATTAAGTGTCATTCACAGAGTGTCAGCCATCACTTCCATTAACTCTGCTCCAGTATATAGTCTCATCGTGAGATCAGCGTAATAATGGCACAATTAAAGTGGATACTGTGATAGACTCAACTATACCTGTCCAGATTCGAACACGACCAAATGAATTTTCTGCATGAATTGAATCAATATCAACCGCCTCTTTATTACATGGGAGTTACACAGCGGCAGTCAAGCCAATCTTGTTTTGCGCTGTTTTGATGTGGTGGACTGCTGCCAGCAAAATCTAATGTAGGAAGCCGTTGGAGCAAATAGAGTGCCTCGTTGTTTACTGCCTAAAGTGAGCGCTAGTAAGCACTCCAACGGCTGCATTGGAAGCTCAGTGGAAAAATTGCAGAAAAGTCAGTTAGGAGATTGGTCATGTTGGGTGAATTTACTACAATAATCCTCTAAGCTGTGAGGTTAGTGTACGAAATAGACCACGTACCCTTACGCTTGAACTGGGAAAGAAGGTTTGAAAACAAAAATGGTTGACGGAGTGGGCGCCGGAACCCATTGCGCGTAGTTCCCGGAACACTGCAGTACCTTCCGAGTGGAATCTTCTCTTCTTTTAAGAAAAGCAGCTGGATAGGAAAATACGGAGGTAACCACCTCAAAAATAAACGGCACGGGGCAAAAGTTTATGGTAAATCTGCGTCGACTGATACATTATTCTTTCAAAGTGGTGATTTTAGTTTCGAAGACAGAGAGCGTGTTGGCCAACACAAAAAGTTTGAGGACGATTAATTGGAGACTTTGCTGGATAGGAAAGGCAAATCCATTGCCTACAACCAATGAGTTTGTGCCGTGCATTGCGTGAAAAAACGGTCACGGCATGACAAGGTGATTTTTACCAGGTGCCTGTAATGATAAACAATTTACTGAAAATGCTGAACAGGAAAGTTTTACCCCACCCACCGTATTATACAGATCTTGCTGCTACTGACTGCTGGCTTTTTCGATGGAAGCAAAACGATTTGGATGTCGCCGGTTGAGGTTTTTTGAAGAAATCGAAGAATGGATCAATAATTGGATCGAGAATTTGGGAAGTCATTTGTTAGAGATGGTATTTGAAAATTACTTCAGAGATAGAAAATGGTAGTCGCTTCCGATGGACAATACAAACCAATTTTTGAACAATCATGGACCGAATTAATTTGTACATCAATATACCTATATATTTGTAAGTTCATCTATTAGATTTAACATAAAGAAAAAATTAAAAACATCAAAAGACAGAATAAAAAACACCTTAATGATTTCTTATGCTCTCTAAAAATGGTGGAGTAGTAAAAAAATTTGGTCGCGGTGCTTTCTCCTTGACCTCCCTAATACGATGATTCAGAAATTGCCATTAATTATTTCCACACCCTAAAACCCAATATAATTTATCTCCCCCTCTCTCTCTCTCTCTCTTCCGCATTCTTCCGCTCTCTCTCTCTCCCTCTCTCTCTCTCTCTCTCTCTCTCATTCTCTCCACCTCTCTCTCTCTCTCTCATTCCCTCTACCTCTCTCTCTCATTCTCTCTCCCTCTCTCTCTGTCATTCTCTCTCACTCTCTCTCCCTTTTTCTATCCCTCTCTCTGTTTTTCTTGCACTCCAAACCCTCACAAGCTCTTACTTCCACTTTAATCGTCTGCATTCCAAAATTTATTTCGTCTACGTTCATTCACAATAATTGCCTAATAAAATATGAATAAGAACCACGAATACACGAAATATTTTATAGCCCAAATAAAGCTGAGCGCGTGCAATTAGCACAAAGCATTTTCATCTTGCGAACTTTATTGCACTTGAACATGAAACCCGCACGCAGTTCACTGACTTACAAAGTAAAGCATAATTTTAGGCTACACAATTTATTTTGGCTTTGGCGCTTAAAATTAAAAGAAGAAGACCAACTCACTTACTACTACACATTTATAATTACAGTTTCTACGAAGTAACCAGATAAGCGTAACATTTTAATTTTTCATGCGAACAAAAAGCACGAGGGCAACGGTGCCGGTTGACGGTTGACGGTGGTTGGCGCTGGTTGGTGACGCCTCCCAAAGGGTTTTTCGCGCTTGATGAAGACACTTGAGTGCTCACAAGTAATTGTGTGTGCATGTTGAGCTGAGCACTATATTTGATGTATGTAGGTATGTAAGTGTGCGCGTGCTTGTAAGTATCCTTCCTGCGTTTGCCATTTACGCACTGACATTTCAAACATTTATTACTTTCGCTTTTCAGCATTGAAAACATTTTTCATTAAGCCCAATCGCCGGTTGTGTCGTGTCGTTTTGTGGCGCTGGGCAACTTGAGAAATGCGGCTGGCGTTATGAGTTATTCGTTGTTGGTGTGCGTGACTTACACGTAGTTCATACATAACAGAGTGGGTTTGTGATTAAGTGGCTCGCTGGCTAAATGGCTGGTTGGCTGATTGGTTGACTGTTTTTGACTGTTCCTGAGTGCTATTGAGGTTTAGTTTGAGTCACATATTTACTCTGTTAATAAACGAAAATAGTCCACAAGAGTATTTGAAGGGTTTAAACCACATTTGCAATAACTACTTTTGCCCACAAGTTGCTACTGGTTTTACTTGTGGTGTGTTTGAGTCACGCGTTTCTATATTGTCTCCCCTACACCGCGGATATTAAATAGATGTTTGCGTAGGTAAAAGTGCTAGCACGTGCGTGCAACTCATTAAATTTGCATATGCGTTGATGTGATGGGTTACATAGCTCACACCGGTGGGTTGACCCTCAACTTCAGCTTTTCATTGAGTTGAAAACTAAATCGATTTACAAGAAAATTGCTCTTGAATTGAGTTTATTTTTGAACTGAACGAAAGAGTATACCTAACCGACTAGCATCTTACAATTCGAAGAGCGAAATCTATGTAGAAGAGTTGTAAATAATTTGTGAAATGGCGTTAAGCTTGCTGTATGGACAACTCGATATCCCAGCCGAACGGCTGATGGTTTTTTATGAGGAGCTTTTTTTATTTCACGTCAGAAATACACTCGGAGGGCTGGACATTCCCTGCCGAGGGGCGATCACAATTAGAAAAATAATTTTCTATAACTTTTGGATAACTTACCGTAATTAAACTTAATGTAAAAGAGCATACTGGGCATTGAACTCAATTTAACATTTCATAATAGGGTCCAAAAAAATAATAACAAATCATAACACAAAATATTACTGCACAAGTTGTGATTCTTAACTTTTGGCGTAAACGTAACATGACATATGATAACAAAACATAAGAAAACTTAACTTAACTTAAGTTAACATAACATAACAAAACTTAACTTAACTTACCTTAAGATAATATATCATAACATTAAATAACATAACTTAACTCATCATAAAATACAACATAATATAACAACACGTGATCAATAGGACTTAAGTTAACATAACATAACATAACTAAACTTAACTTAACTTAAGATAACATAACATAACATGACATAACTAAACTTAACTTAACTTAAGGTAACATTACATAACATAACATATTATAACATAACCTAACTTAAGATAACATGACAAAACATAACATAACTTAACTTAACTTACCTTAAGAAAATATATCATAACATTAAATAACATAACTTAACTTAACATAAAATACAACATAATATAACAAAACGTGATCAATAGGACTTAAGTTAACATAACATAACAAAACTTAACTTAACTTAAGTTAACATAACATAACAAAACTTAACTAAACTTAAGACAACATAACATAACTTAACTTAACTTACCTTAAGATAATATATCATAACATTAAATAACATAACTTAACTTAACGTAAAATACAACATAATATAACAACACGTGATCAATAGGTCTTAAATGAACATAACATAACAGAACACAAACTAAGATAGCAAAACTAAACTTAACCTCACTTAACTTAGCACAACAAATAGTAAACCAAAAAGGTAAAAACCTTACCATAACACCCAATACATATAACATAGCACTAAGGAATAAAAATGCATTAGCGGTTCTTGATTTTGGCAAGCAAACCTCATAACCATGACACCTACGTGCTTTAAATATTTTATGCAGAAATCCGCACGCCACACTAAAAGCATAACAGATGAGAGAGGCTGCGCTCAACTGTAATCCACCTGCATTTGAATTTAGACAGTATTCCGATAATTTATGCATGACAACGCCACTTTTCAACGGAAAATCTAATTTTACTATTTCTCATTGCTGCACCGAAAGCGCGATAACAGCTGACAGTCAAATCATAGCTCACCGTGCGCTGACATACGGATGAAATAACACGTTACGGAAAACATGAAAACACGCGCAATCATATAAATTTCACACACACACACATACACACTCATACATGCACTTCACACACTAAACACACATATACAAGCTCGTATATGTATATGCATTACAGCGCGACTAATGCTAATGCGTTGACTATAATCTGTGTGGCTCTGCTGATATGGCGGACAGCATTAACGTGTAGTATATACATATATATATATTATTTATATATGTATTTTTATAAGAGAATGTGTTCAGGTATATAATTTGCAATGCTACAAGTCGGCAGTACATTGCGAAAAACCCCTGTAGGAAAAAAATTAAAGAAAAACAATTTGTTGTAAAATAACTAGTTGCAAAATGCCTAGTATGGAAGTAGTATCTAAAAGATAAATATCACACTATTTTATTTTATTTTCAGTGTAAAATTGTAGTACATTCATTGACCTGTGTTTTTATATAAGCAATTTCATTGTTTGTTTGAAGTAGTTTCTTACTAGTGTGCTGTGGAGTAATCTCGAATCTTCCCCTTAAATATTTATGAGAGGTATTTTCATCATGGTAAATTATTGTAAGCTCAACTAATTACTTTCAGTCTAGTTGCAAACTAATATACTCGCAGCTGCTTGCCCTATAGGGAAACTATCACATGTGTTCATATATACAGACATATGTGTCATAAATATGTCTGTTGAAAAGTCAAAGATTTGCATAGATGATGATACACCAAGAGGCGCGCTTATGCAGCGCTCGCGAGCTAAAACTAACACAAAAACTGACTGAGTGAACTATGGGTTTGAGTTTGAGTTTGAGTTTGAGTGACGGCGACGGCGACGGCGACGGCGATGTTAACTACTGACAGTATGATCTAGTGATGTCATGTATGCATGTGGTAGGTGTTGAGTTTGAAACCCCAACACATTCTTCATCTCGTTGGCGTATGCAAATCACAGCTGCACACACACACACACACATACACACACAGACACATGCCAACGCCTGCTTGTTTGCTTGCCAGCCTCTGAAATGAATTAGTTTTCCCCCATACAACCATTTCTGTTGAAGAGATTACCGATTTTTTTGTCTTTCTTCGCCCGTTTTTTTTTTTACTTTTCGCCCGAGCATGTGTGCTATGAATTTTTAATTTAGTTTTTTTTTTTAGGCAATAAAAGGAAACCACGGCACGTCACGTAAGCTGTTTACAATGTAAAGCATGGCGCGAAAAGTAGTTAGAAAAAACAAAATGAGAGCCAGAGAATGGGTGAGCGGAAGAGAAAACAATTTTTTTGTTTACTAACTTTCACTGTGACTGCGGGTTTTTTTTTTCACTTCGAACTCAATTTTTATCTCATTTTACTTTCGCCATACTTTTTTCGCTTTCCCCAATCACACTTACATACAAATATACATTCAAACGTGGGAAGTATCAACAGTGTGCCAACGCCAACTGGCACAAAGTCGTATTTTCCCAAGGTTTTAGACGGAGCTTTAGCATACAAAATTTAAAGAACTCTTTCAACATTTCCGAAATGAACTTCTTAGGAGTTAAATCCTTTCGAAATCCCCAAAGGCAGTTGCACTTCCAATAAATTGGATGGTGTAAGTGTGTGTGTTTGTGTGTGTCGCACTTGGTAATTGTTTGTATATTTTCACAATTTTGTTTGTGCTCAAGAAAATTAAAAACAGCAAAAATAGGAAATAGAAATAAGGTGGAGCAAAGGACTATGGGATTGAACTTCTTATAACCGACGAGCCCCTTTTAAGTTAGCACTATTTGAGTAACAAGCCTTTAGGGTTCAAATATCTCTATGAGAGCCTCTGAGAAGCTCAGCTAGGAAAAGATATAACAACTCCATTGGATCTTACTGTGAAAAACCTCATCAACAAGATAGATCGGTTTAAAATTCATTCAATAACGTAGAAGCAGCTGTGTGAAACGGTACTCTTCTCAAGAAGGTACAAGATCCATAGCTGAAAACCTCTTAGGCTCAGTTGGGAGGAACCCACAATTATGGAAAATTCCAGCTTACTCGGAGTAATTTTGGACACTAAGCAATAAGAGAAGCTCAATGTGAGGCATAGAGACCAATAGTGTCCTTAACAAAGGTAATAAGATAAAAAATGCTACGTTGGGTCCATCACCTGGTCTCATGTATCGGTATTACACAGCTATGCTTCGGGATAGCGAAACACAGCAAGAAGTCATGCCTTCGAAAGACTAATCAACCTGCTACCAAACGACAATAGCTTTGAAAAAATTTTGGTCATAGCTCAATAAGCAAAGGTTTGGTGGACAAAAAAGTACAAATACTCCCACACTTTATCCTAGAAAGAAGGTTTCAAGCCATATAAAAAGAGAGTGGATGACACAGACGTAAGCGTTCATTCAACGGAACCACCAACATGTTCACGAACGAATCCAAGTAGGGGGGAAAAGTGGACGTCGGAACCAATTTCGCTAGATCTCAGGTAGCACCGAAAGCTTTCAGAGTATTGCAGTATTTCCTAGGTAGTGGTCTGCGGATGTAGGGAGATTTCTTGAGCTAGCCAACACCAGAGCAAATGAAATGAAAACCATCAAAATATATAATACCAGCCGAATGGAAATGAGAGAAACAACATCACATCGAATTACGTCAGAAAATGTCTTTGGAAGCAGGAAGGCAGCAGGTAAGGTGGATGCAGAGAGGCAACTTTATACCTATGAAGTCCCATTCCACAAGGGCACTGTGTGTAATGAAATAGCTGTTAACACTGCGAATGAGCCATCCATGTGTGGAGCGAACTAGTACAAAAAATCCAAAAGGCTGCTCAGGATGCGACTGAACGACTTAACGGCATGCAAGACCGCGAAGATCATGTGCGTTGGCAGCCTTCTTTTTGCTTACGTGGTCAACACAAGCGAGCAGAGTGAGCATTAAGAGCAGTGACATGTGAAGAAATTGTTGAGAGGCGGATATTATTGAGAAGTTGAAACACCTCCTGTGTTTCAGCTCGACTATATCTAGAACTCGTCTTTGAATATGAATTCTATGCGACTTCTACTTCATCTCACTTTATAAGAAGTGTTAAAACTAACTCTAGGGCTTCGGCCTAATAAAATATGAATTTATAAGAGAAAAAAGAGCTCCCAATAATGTCAACGACCTTTTAAAACCGTCAGTCTTATTGTAAAGGTTAGATGGCTATGGAAAACTTTTATTTTAAACTGACAAAAATTGAAAAAAGCCCAACTGATATTATCTTTACTAATCTCACTCGGTATCCATGGTAGCCGAGGGGGTGGCAGTGTGTGCTACTATGCCGATGGTCTTTGATTCAACTTCCAGCCAGAAAATTTTCTCTAATCGCAAAGTTCTATATGAAATCCATCAGCCGGGGCACCAACCACAAATCCGAAAACGAGCTCGGCCGAAAATATCTTAAGCGGTTATTAAGCTTCAAATCTTATATTTATAATTACAGTTACAAAGACCAAACTTCGCAAAACGAACATTGAGCCTTAGACTGGGTATTTTATGATTCCTTTCTGTTCGGACTTCTTCATCTGCTTAACTGCAGTAGATGCCCAATAATATTACGCCAGTATCATTCCTTCTGTCCGCAGGTTGGTACCAAGTGAACTCTGATTCTTGTTTCCAAAGGACGAAATTTCTTAACCGCATAACAAAAAAAAAATTACTAAACCTTAGAAAATGTTTTCCGCTCGTTTCTAAAAATAGCAGAAATCCATAAGTAAGCCAAGAGAGAAAGAGATACACATTTTTAGCGCTATACGGATATTGAAACTCGTATTTTCAATTTTCTACTTGAATTCCTGGCAACACAGCCACAAAAGCGCTGCTGTTGGCATTGTGGTTGCATTTACCTATTTTTGTCTGTATGTGTGTGTGCATTTATAAATTGACAGCATTGTAAAAATGTGAAGAAAACTAGATGTGTATGAGTACAATGTGTCCATGTGTGCGCACAACACAAACACTCAAACACTCACACACTCAAGCACTCATGCATTATTGCATGCCACACAATGTAAGCAGGTCGTCCATTCGTTTGTCATCTTCATTGTAGTGGCACACCACCTGCTCAGAAAACAATATAATTATGTACACACACCCACATACATACAGAAATGTAGACACATAACAATATTCCTGCTGCTGCTGCTGTGCGGCTTCCGATTTCAGCTCGAAGTGAGTTTGCATTTTTTTCTGTTTGTAATCGTAACTCGATTATACTCGTACTTGTCGCCTAAGTAGTGTTTGTTGTGTAGTGTGTAATGTGTTAGTTTGCTTTATTCTTCACTTGTCTACTTGTTTGCTAACTCTCAATCGCTTCTGTTGCTAGTATTTATCGAGTTTGCGGTGCGGCTTGCCTGCATGCGAAAATCTTCTTGCAACGCAAAGCGCACGCTCTATGCGGGTATCATGCTACACTTGCAACACTCTTTCCGTTGTGGTTCATTATGACATCTTTTTGTATGGTTTCAATTCGTAAGATAATTTTAGTATTTCAGAGGACTCACTGAAACAGCGAATATCTCAATATCCTTGATTACGATTGAGCGAAAATATCTGAGGTGAAAAGCCTTTTGACAGAAATGATTCTGCGTATCAGAGTTACCTGAGAAACAAATTTTATATAAATAAAATTACTTAAAGGTAAATAAGATTATTTTGAAATAGATCAGTTTCAGGTCTCTACGATCAGTGATCTATGCTGTGAATTGGTCAGTCAGCCATTCAGGACAAATCCTTTTACATACATATATAGGTTAAAAATTTCCAGATTAAGTAAATATTTTTATTTATGGGTGATCAACTAACATTAGTTTTTAATCAAATTTAGTTTTTATTTAATATTAGTAATTAATAGGGATTCCGATAAGTCGATTCTTGGCGTACTAAAAATTAAAAAAAATTCTAAAAAATATAAAACGAATTAAAACAATCAAAGCTGTCAAAACATTAATGTGAAGTTGAATTGCCAAATATTGAATATTTTTTATGTGAACTGAAGTATTCATTAGTCGCATAATCTTAAATCTAATCTGTATATATTCAAACTTCCTTCCATTTTGCGCTTTTGAAAATAAACGTAAATGTTTATAAATGCATTTTACACATTTTTTTCATAAAGTTCCTTTTTTATTATAAAATTTTAACGTTGGCATTATATGTGAAATCCTCCAACATTCAAATGAGCACCTCGCAAATTTTTGAAAACTTCGATTCATTTGAGGTAACTTTCGAACATTTTTTGACACATATTGGGCCCATAATCTGCTCAAGAGGTAAGGGTTTGTACGCATAAACAAGGCCTCTCGTAGACCCACAAAAGAAGTTTCAAAAGTTGGCCTCGCTAAGAGGAGAAATTACGCAGTGGGCAATTTTTCTCGCAATAAATCTATATTCGTTCGTTTTGTGTGGCATGTGGCACCATCTTCATTGAAATCACATATTGACCAAGTGTTCTTCTTCAATTTTAGACCAAAAAAAGTCGGTTATCACACAACCATAACTCTGCGAATTGGCAGTGGCTGTCACGCCGTTGTCGTTTCCAAAGAGCGCACCAGAAAGCAATTTTTTTTTTTGGTTTATTGGGGCTCTCTTCAGTCATTTGAGAATTCTCGGAGCTACAGAAGGAGATATTTTTGTTTATTTGGAAGAAAACTTTGTTCGAAAAACCGCCATCCACTGCTTGTTGTTTAGGTGGCTGCCATTGTTGCGTGAGCTGAACTCTAAATTGATATAGGTGATGAACGAGCAAAGCGATGATAGAAAAGCCTTACAATTTCTGTAATCGCTCCAGTCTCCGCGAATTTCTTTAAAATTTTACGAATTGTTGAAGTAGTTGGACGGTTGCATGCACCGAAACATGGCCACTTCTCCAATCACCATTTCTGTAGTAGGTTCTAACGAAATCTTGTTTGTCTGGTTCGATTTTCATGAATTTCGGCATGTAGGCCTTTGCATAAATTGACATTGGAAATATTTTATTTTCCGGGAAGTGAATTTGGGACCGATCTATTAAAAATAAATTATCTATCGTTTGGTTTACATAAAAGTGTTTAGTACAGAGGTGGCTTTTGGGTCGATTTATTTGAAAAAATCGTGTTTACAAAAAATTCGGTACAGAGGCAGCCTTTTGCTTAACGTTTATATTATTTTTATAATTTATAAAACTACAATAGTTTTATAAAGATTAACCCATAAAAAAAATCCATGGTTATCGTCCTAATTAATTATTTTTCACACCACATAAGTACTTTACTTACTTACGCTTACGCGATTTTAGCCGAGTTAAAAATGGTACGCCATTCGCTTCTTCCTTTTGCTGTGTGGCGCCAATTGGAAATACCAAGTTCAGCCAGGTCCTTCTCTGCCTGGTCCTTCCAACGGAGTGGAGGTCTTCCTCTTCCTCTGCTTCCACCGGCTGGTACTGCATCGAAAACTTTCAAAGCTGGAGTATTCGTATCCATCCGGACCACCATATACGGGACGGGAACGATGAGGGACTTGTAGAGTTTGGTTTTCGTTCGCCGAGAGAGGACTTTACTTTTCAATTGCCTACTCAGTCCAAAGTAGCAGCTGTTGGTAAGAGTGATTCGGTGCTGGATTTCCAGGCTGACATTGTTGTTTGTGTTAATTTTGGTTCCTAGATAGACGAAATTATATACGACCTCGAAGTTATGACTGTCTACAGTGAAATGGGAGCCAAGTCGCGAATGCGATGACTATTTGTGTGATGACAGGAGATATTTCGTCTTCCCTCGTTCACTACCAGACCCATATCCTTCGCTTCCCTATCCAGTCCGGAGAGAGAGCAGAACTCACGGCGCGGTGGTTGAGGCCAATAATGTCAATTTCATCGGCGTACGCCAGCAGCTGTACATTCTTACAGACGATTGTACCTTCTCTATTTAGCTCTCCAGTTCGTATTATTTTCTCCAGCATTACATTAAAAAAGTCACACGATGAAGAGTAACTTTGTCTGAAACCTCGTTTGGTATCGAACGGCTCGCAGAGGTCCTTCCCGATCCTGACGGAGCTTTTAGTATTGCTTAACGTCAGTTTACATAGCTGTATAAGTTTTGCGGGGATACAAAATTCAGACATAGCTTATAGGCGATATTAAGGAGGCTTATCCCACTATAATTGGCGCAGACTGTGGGGTCCCCTTTTTTATGGATTGGGCAGAGCACACTTAAATTCTAATCGTCGGGCATGCCTTCGTCTGACCATATTCTGCAAAGTAGCTGATGCATGCACCATGTCAGCTCTTCAACGCCATGTTTGAATAGTTCTGCCGGTAGTTCGTCAGCTTCAGCCGCTTTGTTGTTTTTTAAACGAGCGATTGCTTCATGGTCAGGTATTGGAACGTCTTTTCCATCGTCGTCGATTGGGGTTTCAGGTTCAATATCTCCGGTGGAGAAGTGTTCCCTCCATAAATTTAATATGCTCTGGGCATCGGTAGCTAGATCACCCCTTTGTGTCCTACAGGAGTCTGCTCCGGTCTTGAAACCTTCTGTAAGTCGTCGTATCTTCTCATAGAATTTTCGGGCATTACCCTTGTCGGCTGGAATCTAGTACTGCAGACAACCATATTTCGGGCCCCGGCGAAGTCGATCAGCTTCAACCCATTAGGGGCTGTTTCGTTGCGGAGGCTGAATTTTCTAACTGTCGCACCAAAGACACCTTCTTTGCCCACCCTGGCACTAAAATCGCCAAGCACGATTTTCACATCGTGTAGGGGGCAGCGCTCACAAGTTTGCTCTAGGCGCTCGTAAAAGGCATCTTTGGCCAAATCGTCCTTCTCCTCCATCGGGGCGTGGACGCAAATCAATTTTTCTTTGATGCGGATTGTGGCGAGACGATCATCCACCGGGGTGAATGCCAGTACTCGACGACGGAGTCTCTCTCCCACCACAAATCTGGCACCAAATTTGCGCTCCTTTATATGGCCGCTGTAGTAAATGTCACAAGGACCTACTCGCTTTCGTCCTTGTCCCGTCCATCGCACTTCTTGGAAGACGGTGATGTCAGCTTTTATTCTTACGAGGACATCAACCAGTTGGGCAGCGGCACCTTCGCAATTAAGGGACCGGACATTCCAGGTGCATACCCTCAAATCGTGTTCCTTAATTCGTTCGTAGGGGTCGTCAACGGAAAAGGGGTATCTCATCCGAGGCGTTGTTATCATTTTCATTGGGGCTGGTTTCTACGTGATGGTTCCCAAGCCCAGCGCACAACCCCGCTAGGCGAGTAAGTTTAAAGATTTTACACATTAATACTATATAGTGAGCCGCTTGCTTCAAGACCGACGCCCGCTCGTAGCCGCACCTCTAGTGCACAGACGCTGCAATTAGACTTCAGCGGACCCTTAAACCGAATAAGTCGTAGTGGCTTCACTAAAACTTCCTCTCTCATTAGCCGTGACCCAAGGCTCCACACGGGATGGTTACCGCATCTTGCACAAGGGTTGCTCACGTTTCCAGGGTGCGCGACGTGGACGCAAGAGTAGGAATTGAGTATAACCTCACAACTGTAACAGCATGTCCAGAAGCTTGACCACACCCCATTACACCACCCTACATAAGTACTGCCAAACTGCAAAACTTACCTCTTCAATATCCGCTGAGGCTGCTATGTTTAAAGTGAGTTTAGGAAAATTGGCATATTAAATGTAAATATCAATCATATTAAATTTATATATACGTTCATACATTTTTCAAGAATTTCAATTTATTTCAAAATATAAATTTATTAACACAATAAATTTTTTCAACTCTATTTGTTTAATATTCTCGATGGTCAAACTGCAAACTTTTCCCATTGTAACATTGAAAGTACAATTCAAACTAAATAAACCAAAGCACATACTACAATAAAATTAAAAATATATGAAATAATATTTGTATGCACGTGTGTGCGTGTATGTGTGCACAATTGCGGTTAAAATGTTTCTATTGTATTAGACCTCACTAGCGTCGTCATTGTAAGCGCATTAAATGAAAGCCAAATCAAATGAAACTTTTTTGTTGAAATTGAAATAATATATATATATATTTATATTGTACGTGAGTATATATGTGTTCATTGAATAAAAGTTCCAACAAGTTGCGATTATGTCGAACTAAGCAAACAATGAGCAGGAACGAATGAATAATTGAATGACAGGGCACTCTCTCAACCCCTGCGCTCAACGCAAAACCTAAATGTGTTTACACATACACATACATACTCGTATATACAATACACCGATTTTCTATTAACAATACTTTTTAGACTTTTTTACAACTCGCAAACTGAATTTTCTACATTCATCAATTCAAACACAAACGCACACATACATATATAGCTTCAATTATATTATATTAGTTGAATTTTTTTTTTTTATGAATGTGTGTGTGTTAAAGTTGGAATATCCTTGCGTGTGGCATTGAATATTCCTTTCCCGGGCAGCATTCAATTGTACGCAGTCCGATAATTTTTTATGCTTTTGTTGTTTTTGTGTCGGCTTAAAAAGTACTTTACGGCATAAATATCTTGCATTACTATTATTATTAAAGCTTAACGCTCTTAAAGCTATTACTCCAACAACAACAATTCACAGCCCAGAGCTCAGAGCAATAAGATTGCCATTTAATATACTGTTATCCTTAGCTAATGCTTGGTCCACTGAGTTTTGGATTACGCATTTGATTTGCAGATAAATACGGTTTCAATAACAGTAAATACACAATGAACCTGAGATAAAAGCGAGCAAACGTGTGAGCAAAAGTGCAAAAGGATGTCAATAAGTTGGTTGAATGCCTATTTATGTGTATGTGTATGTGAGGTCAGAAAGTGTTGTGAAAGCTTTTATTTTTATATATTTATATATATATATATATGGTATATGTATATAAGTATTCAAGTAGTACTTACATTATCTATTAATCACCCATATAGAGGCCCATGCACTCTTACGAGTATAAGCACAAAATACATGCACAACTACATACACAAGTACCTATATATACACATTCGTTTGTCCAGAGAGCCTCATTTACTGATAAATTTTAGTATCATAACCGTTGTTGTCCTGCCATTGGCATACCTTTGAGGCATACACTACCCATTCAAAATAGGAACGCACTCACGCATAGGCGCACTCACACATATAAACACACATATTCGTACACGCAAATGCTCTGTGTTAAGTACCTTTGCAAACATTAAATTATCCCTACTCAGCCTTCGTCAAACTTCCGAAACGTATGAAAACGCATAACATACATACAAATACATACATACATACATGGATACACATGTATATTGGCAACAATTTCAGTGCGCCCACATGTGTGTATATCTGTGTGAAGAGCTACTCCTAATCATGTTCAAATTGACCGGCGAAAGTAAGCAAGGGTCATTTTGGTTAGTTGTTGTTTTTGCTGTTTTTGGTTATACAATGAGGTTGCCCTGTAGATTGAGTTGAGTTGAGTTGAGTTGTGGCCAGCGATGAGCTGATAAGCAAAACTTTGTTAGTAGAGTCTGCCTTTAATGTGGTTAAAAACAGTTTGAATAGCGTTCAATAAAGTGAAATTTGTTTTTGGCAGCAGTAGCTATACCTTTTGCTGTTTTCAGCAATTTTGTGGATTTTACGGTGTTTTACTGCACAAAAAAATGAAGTTTGTACTTCGCAAAAGGTATGCAAAACGTGTGTTGAGTTTTTAGGTTTGCGAACAAATTAGAAATGAAATAGCTTTTGAGGCAAACTCGATGTGATTTCGACTAAGCTATTTTTGTATGGTGAGCATTACACATAATAAGCAATTAAAATAAGAATGTGTTTCTACGTGTACTTAAATATTACCTTAACCTCAAGCTGATGCTTCACTGGAAGAGTCTATGCATTCGAGGTCAGACAGGAGTGATAGGGGCTTTGAATCAAAACTCTTATGCCAATATGACATAAATGCTCCTGTTAGTCTACTGGGCTTATCAAAGAAAGAAACTTAATAACAAAAGCAGCGAAAACTACTTATTGTCGCATGAAAGTACAAAATATCCAGAGATATCTTCTTAAAAAAAATAATTTTTTTTGTAATGTGAGCTAAAGCCATTTAGAGGTAGCCTATTATAAGGTAGCTATAAATAAGATCCCTCCATTTGATTGAAAACATCAACACGCACACCACTAGATGAGGGAAAAGCTCGATCGAAAATCGCTTCAGCGGTTATAAAGCGCTTATTATACATATATATATATATATATATATATATATAATATGAGTTCTGATAGGCCAAACTGTAATGGGAAGATATAGAGAAATACAGGGTGCTTGTTGTATCAGATGCTGCAGGAGCCGCATATAAAAACGATAAGCAGGAGTAAGAATCACAAAAGTTTTTTTCTTTGTTCGAAAATTTCGGAATTTTTTTCAAAAAAGAAGCTAGAAAGAGCATCTGGAATTGCTAGGCAAAGAGAATATTAAACCGAAATCGTTCAGAAGGGTGATAGTCGGTTACAAATCAAGGGCATATGCAAGGGGATAGAGAAATTGATTAATAAAGCAATATTTTTGGGACGAACTCGAAAGGATAAAAAAAACTTAAAAGCCATATTTTTAGTTTGCTCGTGCTCAACAAAGAAATTGAATTTTCTTTCACTATCACAAATACACTTTACCCATGATTGATAGCCGGCTATCACCCTTTTGAGAAATTCAAAATCAGCGATTTCTGATGCTCATCCGACTGTTATTTTTACTTAAAATTTCTGGAATTTCTTTACAGAGATCATATTCAAACTGTCCGAAAAAATTAAAGCAGATTTTTTGGTGCCAACTCACTGGATATTATGCAGACATATAACATTATTATATAATTTACGATAGCTTGGATTAACTACCGATGAAAGAACACTGATTTCACTTAGAGGACCTGCTCGTTTTAATACCATAGTGTTTGGACCAACTGAAGTCGTTATTTGTCCGCTTCGGATACTTAAAGAACCTTTTCTGGCAATTTTCTTTTCAGTCAAAAAATCTGTTTGTAAGCACCAACATCGTAATGTTCCTTATCTTCTGCTCATCGTCTTCATATCCTCCCATCATACATTGGCCTATTAGTACTCATATTGCCTTAGATACTTTCTTTTTTATTGACGAGTACATTTTCCTTTGACTTTTCCATTTGGGAAGTCAACAAGTCTATATAAGCGATAGTCGTAAAATAGTTGTAAATTTGGGTTTTGAGGGATTCAGTTGATCTATTCTCAAAAGATGGCTCTACCTGTAAGTTGTCCGTGATTGGAAGTGACTACCTATTTCAATGGAAAGGTGTCCCATCTATCAACAGCAACGAATGTACAGCACCGCTTGTTTTCGTAAACAACATTGTCTTTCATCCTTTCCGAAATATCTGGATTTTTTCAAATAAAAAGAGTTTGCAGGATCTTTGAATTCACTATTTTAATTGGAAGAAAAGTACAACCGAAGCGCATTGAATGATTGTAGAAATCTATAGTCGAACGATAAATCTTGTAGAGAGTGGTTTCGACGCTCCAGAGATACAATCACTGGTAGCATTACCGGAGGAGACGTTACTACCAACGCTTCCCACAAATTTCGGTCCATCCCTTATACTCCATTATTGTGAGTATCCGGAACGAATAACTGCTACTTCTACCTACTGACATACAACAATTCACTATTAAAAATGATAATATTAATACAAATGTCAATGCAATTACCATTCCTTTGAAATCGGTCTTATGTTTACTCCGCACGCCTTTTGGGTATGCTTCAAAATTGTAAGCCAATTCTTAGTCGAAGTTCAATGCGTACATTTCGAGGAAAAGGCAAGGTGTAAATACTACCTACTACTGCTTTCTACATAAATGTTAAAAATGTATGAATATATGTATTCTACGTTCAAGGCATATCAAAGTTGACGCGTTGTGTAATCAAATATATATATACAAAACTCCAGTGCCAGTGGCATTATTATTGGCCGCAGACAGAAATTTTTGTTTCACAGATAATGTGTTTCCATTTATAAGAGAAATTACATACAATTTTTTTTTGTTGTTGTTATTTTTTTGTTTGCCACAATACGCGCTATTTATATCACATTTACTGTCTGCTTTGTATTTATGACCATTACCAGGCCTATTCCTCCATTGCTGCTTTTGCATTTTTCTCACTTACACGAAAACATTTATTTTTTCTTTCTTTCTCTGTTTTTGTATCATTTTCGTGTTTTTTATTTATTTAGTTTTTCCCTTTTATGTTGAAGTATGCGTAATGAAGCGTGCTCAATTGCTTGCCATTCAGTCCACAGTGAAAGAGAGAGTGTCCTAACTAAAAAAAAAAAAAGAAATTAAAAAAAAAACAAGAAACATAAACGTAACAAAGTAGGTATGTGTGTGTGAATGTAAAGAAATAAAAGCAAATATTTAAGTGCCTTTCGTCTAAGTAAGTGTCCATTTAGGCACGCGCGTGTAACATCACGGTCGTGCGTCCATCTTATCGCTTGCTCAATGCGCTATCCACAGTATTATATATGAACAAACATACGTACGAGTATATACTCGCTTGCCTTTGTTTGTAACTGCTACCGGATGTGCTCATTTGTTGGTTGTATATCATTTCATTACAAGGATATTTTGTAGTTGTTGCTATTGCTTTTTTTTTTTTTGCCTAAAATGAAATGCAAAATGTTCCCCAAGTACAAGCCAGTGCTCGCTGTAATGGTGATTTATGCGCGAAAAAATCGTGGAAAATTTTATGAAAAACAACTTGTAGACCTACTTGCTCATACATATATACTCTTAAATATGTATGGATGCTGGTTTTAGCAACTGACTACTAAACTAAATTTAATTTTAGTTGCTCAGCACTGGAAAATGCCCCAACTGCCAGCATAACCTAAGCTCGCCGAGTTTGTTGTTTTTGACAACAAAATTTTAATAATTTTAAAGTTTTATTTTTTTTTTGCATACATATGCCTCTGAACTCTTTATGTCTTTATGTCCGGGTGACACTCGGCGGTCAAATTAACCAACTGTTTCGCAAAGCATCGAGCGATCATTGAACCTACATGCTTCAGTGGGTATTTGCCTTTACCACAGTAAAAATTTCGTTGATTTCTTACATACTATTTTTTCTACTCCTTCTCACGTAATTATAATTTGGACGAGCAATATATCTGGCCCAATAGACAAACATTATATTAATAAAAAGTAATAATAATATTTTTAGTTTTTAGGACGGGGTTTTCAATTACCTACTCAGTCCAAAGTAGCACCTGTTGGCGAGAGTAGTTTTGCGTGGATTTTCATGCGAATGCGATGATCGTTTGTTTGATGACAGGAGATCCATATTCTTCGCTTCCTTATCCAGTTTGGAAAAGCAGAACTAACAGCGCGGGTGTTTTATAAAAGACTGTTCCTTCTCTATTCAGCTCTGTAGCTCGTATTAGTTTCTCCAGCATTAAATTAAAAAAGTCACATGGTAAAGAAGAATCACCCTGTCTGAAATCTCGTTTGGTATCGAATGGCTCGAGAGGTCCTTCCCGATCCTGACGGAGCTTTTAGTGTTGCTTAACGTCAGTTTACATAGGCGTATAAGTTTTTCGGGGATACCAAATTCAAACATAGCGGCGCAAAGGCAGCTCCTATTCGGGCTGTCGATGGCGGCTTTAAAATCGACGAAAAGGTGGTGGGTGTCGATTCTCTTTTCACGGGTCTTTTCCAAAATTTGGCGCCTGTTGAATATCTGGTCAATGGTTACCACATTGACTGACTTCTGGAATATTAATATTAATATTAATTTGGTGCTTATAACCAGGTACAATTTGTTTTGCCCAAAGTGGTCACTTCACTAAGTAGCTGACACAATTTTTCTAGCCTAATTTTTTCACTGAAAGTTAATTACTGGTGCAGACACTATATCCGAGTTAACAGCAGGGCGCCATTCATTATTTCTTTACGCTTTTTGCCATCAGTTGGAAATACCAAGTTAAACTAGTTTTCCCTTCACCTGATTCTCTGCTGGAGGAGATCTTTACCTGCTCTCATCAACGGGAACTGCATCTCATTCATGCGGACCACATAACCTAGCTAGCATAGCCGTTGTCTCTTGATTTCATGAATGTCGTCATATCGGCTGCGATATTCGTCACTCTTATCTCGTATAGGTCATAATCGCCTAGCGACGTTATCTACTCACCTAGTGAAGTTGGGCGCAGACTTTAATACCCGCCACGTAGTAACCAGCTTCAACTATAAGTTCTACAGCGCCACTAGTGTACATATGCCCGCACAATATGGTCAAATATTATGAGTCAAAAAAGAAAAGGTGCCACACAACCGGCATATTTCTGCTACTTTTTTTATATGTCATTGCCCTCTCTCAAAGGCCTTGGAAGCGGAAAAAAAAACAGCTATGCCATGGCCGCGGCATGATTTTCAAAAAATCGATTTTTTTTTATTTTATTTTCTGTATCTACATATATATTTAAGAACACACACAAGAAATTTCAAATCGATCCGGCAAATATTTTCGAAGTTACACGCACATTTGTAAAGACGTTTCGGAGCGCTTGGAAGTATAAGTATAACTTTAAACGCGCTTTTCTCAGAATGGTGTTTTCAAAGACGGTGACCACTATTACTCAAAAACGGCTGAACTGATTTGTCTAAAATCTTAGCACAAGCTTTTTGAATATATTTTTCAGTGATTAATCTAAGGTTTTGTTTTTCCGATAAATACGCAAGACGCCTTTTTTTCAGAGGGCCTTCTGGAGATCAGCTGTAGCTCTTCTCCAGAGAAATATTTTTACAAGTTATAAGGATTAAAATATTGTTGAATAATACCATAATAAGTAAGTAACCTTTTTGAATCAATAAATTCTAAAGACTTCTCAAAAAAAATTCTAAAAAATTCGCTTTTTTTGGCCCATTAACTTCCTATTCATGTTTATTGACTCCAAAAAAAATTGCTTGATTGAACAGATCGGTATGCTGAAAACCATTACAGCTTTTCTCGTAGAACTTGAAAATGATTTTAATATTTTCCACGGAATTCAAAACTCGTCGTTAGAATGAGAAAGTAAGTGGACTTTGAATAGCATTTGCATGCTTTTTAATACTTTTAATGTTTTCTCAGGCAATGCACATTTGAAATTAAATTGAGCTACTTACCAACTACCAGTGTATTCTCTCAAATTCTAAATAGCATAATAAACATAAACCCTTTGAAAGTTACTTTTGTAGAATTCAGATAAATATATGTACGAGTATGTAGGTAAAGTTGAAATATTTTATAAGAGCAAAGTGCAGCCGAAAAGTGTGTGAAGAGCATTTAAAAAGTCAGAGACTGTTTAAAAGTTAACCATTTTTCATTACAAATTACCACGAAATGCAAAAAAAAAAAAAAAATGCGAAATTGTTAAATAAAAACCAACAACAAAATTAAAAGAAAAGTTTAAAGATGACCCACAGCATAAGTCGCTGGGAGACAGAGAAGTTGTTTGAAATATACAAAGAAGACAACAAATTTACATCGCGCGCACACTAGGTATATAACAAAGCTGTTTACCGTTAGTTTCAAGCGCAATGAGATACCTATATTTATTTAACAAAACAAGTGAGAAAAGCATAAACAAGAATGTAGAAAATGAAAACCTAAACGCAGGGAAACAAAGCAATAAAGTAAGAAATAAAATAAAAAATACTTGTATAAAAAATAACAAAATAAAAAAATTAAAAAAAAAAACAATATATAAAATATAAAATAAATTGCAAGCAGAAAACAAAATCGGAAAAACATATTGAATATACGTGTATGCTGAGCACTGCAGTAATTTGTTGTTGTGCACCGTTGTTTGTGGCCTGCTATTGTGCGCGTTGTAGCGTATGTAGTTGCCGCAAACAAGTTGTTGGTGCACAAAATAAAGCAGAGAATGAAAAAATTGTCTAGAAACTGACTAGTTCGTTGGCTGGTTGGCTGCGGGCGTTCATTCTTGCTTGCTTTTGGCGCGGTTTCTAGCATTAAAATGCGCTTTTTTTCTCACCGATGCTTTTCTTTGCATTGTTAGATTTATTTTATTTAATACAATGTTTCCGGTATTTTAGTGCAATTCTCAAGCGTAGCGAGCTTTTCACACTGTTTTCACTTTCAATGCGATATCTTCATTTTCTATTGTTTCGTTGTGTGAAAAATAAAATTGTTTCATTTTCTAAGTAAAAGTACGCACGGCAGGTCTGCGTTGTTTCCTTTAGTAAACAATTTTTGTTCTCATTTTATGTTTTTTTTTATTTAATTTTTATTTGTGCTTTTTAATAAATTTACACTACACTTGTATATTATTTATTTGCATTGCATTGCTTGTATTTAGCTCACTCTTTATGTGAGTTGAAAATATTTTCAAAATAATTCTTATTTTTCATAGTGAAGCTTATTAATAATTTAGCGCGTCCTCCGGCATGCTTTTGGCGTTGCAAAGGATGCTAAATGTTGCCGCCACGCTGTTGTTTCTCAGTCACACTTCATTCTATATATACCTACATACATACGAGTATGTATATACATATCTATGTACAGATATTTTGACTTTTAGTTGCATAAAAAATTACTTTCTGTATAGTATTTATGATTGCTTGTGAAAAATTTTAGAACGTGTGGAATAGAATTTCGTGCTTTTAGCAAAATTGTGGCACTAAAAGGAAGCGAAATTTTATTACCGTTGTTCTGCTGCAATTTTATTATATCCATTCATTGATAAATGCATTTGCTGCGTTTCACTGCACTGTTGTAAAGCTCCATGGAAAAGGAAAACAATCACATGTTGATGTCTTCCTCTAGCCATACCACACCTTTAATCTCTATTGAAGAATTTTGTATATCAAATTGTCCTATGAATAAAGAATAAAATATTTATAAGATAGTTCTATGAGAGGAAGAAAGGTCTAAGGTACAAGAGCGCCTGCAATAAAATTAATGCACTCATCTACACTGAGGACACTCATTAGCAGCTCAACAAATGGAGATGGTGAGCTCGAATCTCTAGTCACTTAAGCCCAAAGATTAGTTGGTGGCTAAGTTATTTCTATATGGTAGCGAAGAATGAAAAGGCTCCTTTGTAGTATATAGTTCGAATATTATATGTATGTCTGGCAATTGTAATCTAAATATTTTTCCTCTCATTTCTAAGACTGATTATAAGGTCTTATAGAATTCATACACGTTCTACAATATGACATATGGGCGACAACAATAACTATATACGATGTGTCCAAACGGGTGTAGGAGAATGTAGAATATAATCAAGTTGAGCACTAGGCTCGTTGCAAAAAATTATTTTTACTCAATGCCATAGGAGGCAACAGACTCAGCGCGCAGACGATAATCGCTTACTCACCAAGAGAGCATGAATGTGAAAAGGCAAACAGATCAGATAACAAGATATCTGAACTGGACTATAAGATGATAAATTCAATTGCGAACAATATGCACTTTAGCCGCATCACTTAGCTGATCATTTGAGAATTGCATTCAAATGACAAGAAGCAATTAGACAGCGCCCAAAATTATGCAAAGATTTACGCTCCTCGTGCAGAAATGACTGACGAGTAAATGTTGCTTACGCCACTTAAGGAGGGAATAGTTGGGCATAGAGAGTCTATAGGGAAAACCAACAGCAAATAATATGACAATGACCAGGAGAAAGAGCTAAAAAAGTGTTTTACGCACCTACAATTTGGCAGTTTAAAAACTTTATACTAAAGAGTTTAATTATAGGTAGATTTCGCAATACGGAAAACAGAATAAAAACAAATATTAATCATCGAAAATCGCTTCATTGTTATTCGAAATGTTTTCCATTAAGATGCAAGTGTACTAGCATGAGTTTTAAGCAATTTCCGAACACTTTTGCCACTACGCCGAATGCACCAAATGCGTTCTGAGGTATAGAAAAATGTTGATCTCTCAGTTTATTTTTTACGTACGGGAATAAAAAGAAGTCGTTTGATGCCAAGTCAGGACTATGCGGTGAATGACTTATCAAACTGATGGTTTTATTCGATATGTGAGAGCTCGCACTGATCACTCGAACAGGACACTATTTCCTGCAGCAGCAGCTTTGGTTGGATTCGGCTGATCTTTAAACACTCCTTCAGTCGACTGTTATTTACATTTCAGTTCATACGTGTAAATCTACGACGTCATAGGCGTACACATCTCAAACTGCTATCGTATTTTTTAACATTTGTCCTGACCAATGGACTCGACCATTTCTTAATTGATTGACAAATTATGTCGGATCGGAGCAAGATTTTTTTAAGTCAAATGACAGTCTCGTGATAACGGTTTGCGCATGGTATTAATAGTGTCCAGAACAACAACTGATTTTGGACAACCTCCACGAAATTCGTCTTGGAGCGATTGAATTCATCATTCCAGCAATAAAAACCCGGCTCTTGATGGAGCTTCGTCATCAAAGATTGATTTTAGTTCATCGAGGCACTGTCGAGGAGTTCATCCACGTCAAAAGTTGTAAAAAACCCTGCGTAAATTTTCGTGATTTAATTCCATTTTTTTGCAAAGTACGTCGCTGTACACAACACAGAGAGCGCTTGTAGGTATATCGAAACGTTCCTAATATATTATATGTAACATAAAAATGTCAAACTTTACGATAAAGTTGTCAGTTGCCACATTGCTATACCAGGGCTGCCAAGTCCAGAAATTTAAAAGACAACCCTCCTTTGTGCTAATTTTAATGCTATCAGCCTGGTTGAAATTTGAATTGAAAACCTTCTTTCCCACCAAAAGCAACACAATTTTTCTGTCTGTCAAAGTAATTTAGCAAATTAAAGGAAATCCGCGCTTTTAATTGAATTGGACAAATGAAAGTACATAAATTTTTAATTACATAGTACAATAATTGAAAGCATTTACAAAATAACAAACACAAAACGCGCCAAAAAACAGCGAAGCGCACAACCTTGAACTTAAGAGGATTTACGAAATTTCCGAAACAATAAAAAGGCCACCACAGCATAGCGCATCATAACGGTATCGCCAATGGTATTCAACATTGCAGCAAATTAATGAGCAATCATTTAGTAAGAGGAACAACAACACCGTCTCATCTTATTCGTGGCATTCATGAGCGTTGAAGCGATTAGCAGCTGTTTGCAAACAATAATAATGAAAGAAAGTAAAGTAAAGAAAGCAAATGAAAAGAAGGAACGGCAGTAAGAAGAGGGATAATGAATGAACTAACATACACTTTACTGCTTTGTTGGATTTTTAAAGTTTTCGCGCTTTGCACGCGCTTCAATATGCCACATTATCGAGCTCATTAATTTTTATGCTGTCCGGTCGCATTGAAAACGCTACTGGTGATTTGTTTTCGTTGTGTACTTTCCATAGATTTCCATTTGAAAATTCAACAATTTCCATTTTCTTAAAGGAATTGCGCAACTCTGATTTTCGTCGATTAATTTCTCATTTTTCCACAGTTTTCGAAGTTTCTTATATTTCATAGCAGGAATTCCTTTACTTGAAATCATTTCAAGTGGAAAAACAGTTTATAGCTTAGCTACACAGTGCCAGGCTTATACATACGTGTATGTACAATATATGTACACATCTTCAAAATTCAGTCAACAATTTTACATACTCTCCGCGAGGAAATGCGTCGAAAATAATTCATCACTTTCAAGCTCACACCACTCACTCGTGCCAAATCTATAAGCGTCACAGCACAAGCGTAGCATCTACAACACGCGCTTCATATAGTCAATGCACGTTATTAAGAGCAGCAGACACCAGCCAGCCATCCACCAGCTTCATATGCCATACACATAAATGCTCACCCGTCCCCATCACTGCTCGCCTTACCAACTTGCTTCATATTGACGCTTCACTATTACGCGCTTCATCAGTCTTGGCAGCCATCAACCATCAGCTCTAAACCCGAACGTCAACATCGAAAGCCTCTTCACGCATACGCACATACATACATAGCCGCGATTGCCGTCTACAGCGTTTTTGGCCTCCAACGCCAACGGCTCAACGCACATCCTGCCATTATTTGCCACTTTGTTGAGTTGTGTAGCTTCCTATTTTATGAGCTTTGAATGACTTTTGAATGCGTCGTTGTCGGCCGCACGCGCTTGCTGTATTTTCCTTTACTTATACTCCATTCGTTCGGCTGACGCTGCTTGTGAAACGTGTCGCTCGTTTACTGGTAGAGAGGTGAAGACGATTTGAAGCTTGGACAGTGGGGAGTAAATGCTGAAATATTTTATTAAATAAAATACAAAAAACCATGGGATGTAATGAAGTATTATTTTTAAATTATTTATAAACAAATAAGTGCCGTGGAAACAAGAAAAAATAATTTTTGCGCACTAATTTGGTATACCCAATATGTACCGAATATGTACCGGAAAAGTACCGAAAGTGTACCGTACGCTTAAAAAACGAAAATTCATTTTTAAGTTTGGTCCATTTTCGACCAGTCTTGTGTACCCAAAATGTACCGGAATAGTACCGAATATATAAAATTGTACCTAAAAGATAAAACTTTTAGTTTACATATATCTATGTAGATAATGGCACACATTTTTTAACTAAAAGTTTTATCTTTTGGGGACAAAGTGCGACTGTGTATTACAAAATATTTAATTTAGAAACAATAAATTCGAGATTATTAACTTGAATTAATTATTTAGTTTCAAATATGATTCCCTATCTATCTGATTAATACACCCAATAAGTACCTAATATATATCGTAAGTATATCAAAAAATTAACAAAAAAGTATTATGCCTAAAACTCTTTATTATACGTTTAATACGGAGAACTCGTTGGCATATCAGGTACAACTATTGTCGTTTTGGATACAAAGTCACGCTTAAACAACGAAAATTAAATAAATTTTGTAAATTTAAACCAGTTTAATTTACCCAAAATGCAACGAATATCTTTAGTAAATGCATCGTAAAGGTACTTAAATAATTATCTTAATTAAATACTGCATACGGAGCATAATTTTAAAAAAAAATTTTGAATTTTTAAGCACAGTGCAATACAAAATTTACCAAAAGTGATTCTCTTAGTAAGATCCAACATCTATAAATAAGTATATATATGTATTTATTTGCTCTTCCTTATAAATTTTTTAACAGCCGCACATACAAACTCACAAAAGCGTATGTCAATTTAATGACAACGCTGACATGCAACATACCGTTATCTGCATGTAGGCGTTCATCAGAAGATTTCGGTACGTTTTCACTTTAAAATTTCTTTTGCTTGATTTCTGCCCTTTTCTACAAGATGTGCTCGTTGTTTTTCATTTCTATTCTTTTTGTTTTATTTTCAATTTTTTTCGTTTTTCACCATTTACAAATATTTACAATTCGATTGTCTTACTACCACCAACCACTTTACTGAGTTTTTTAAGGTTTCCTTCATTTCTATTGTATGGTATATGCTTTTTTGTTTTTGCTTTCCTTATGAAAATTGCTTACTCTTACTCTTACTCGTTCTATTTTTCTTGCTTTCGCAGGGCAGCACTCAAAGCTGTCTTTGCCGATTGAAGGCTCGTCAATCAGCTGAGAATGCGGTGGAAAGCACAACGCCTGACAACTCTAAGACTTTATCGATTACCATTTACTCAGCTAAAATGACATTGATGAGAGGGAGAGCGGGATGAGAGAGTGTACACTCCGCCTGGCTACTTGCTGCCAGTCACTCACTCACTCACTCAGGAATTGTTGAATTTTTATTGCGACAAATGTGCGGCGTAAACGTTACTTGCGAGCGTAGAGACTGTATAATTCAAACATATACACATACATATACCTATATGGGAGTAAGCATGTGTGTAATAAAAATGTTTGTATGTATGTATGTATTGCTGGTTCACAACGGAATTGAGCAGCAAATTTAACGCGACTTCACTTGACTTGAATTGTTTCGCCCGCCAGGCAGCAGAAGCGCCCACTGACACAGGAAATGGCAGAGAGTATGTGGCCAAATGGTTTTGTGGCATATGTCATAACTTTGTGATATTTTGTATGGTATGCCATACAAAATATATTATGTGTATGTACATATGTGGTAGTATATGGTTTGAATGGTGCTTTTAGCGAAATTGTACTTTTCAATACATATTTTCCTTTTTACTATGCCCCATTAAAAATGTAAAATGATTGCAATGTGTTTTAAGATACACGAGTCTTTTGATTTCCGTTCTTTATTTCTATGAGTATTTCGTTTTCATTAAGAAAATTTCCGTTGTTGGAGAGGAAGAAGAGTGAGATTTTATTATACGCAGAATATTGCAGAATTTTTTTCTCTACTCCTATAGAAATACATTCGGTGGGCTATACATTTGCTATTGAAAAATACGTTTTCTATAATTTGGATGCTAGTCGAACGATGTACCATACCATGGCAGTACGTGTTGCTAACCACTCAGCTATTGTGTCAATCTACCAGAAGAAACTCAGCAGGAGAGTTAAAAACCAAGACAACTCCTGAAACTAGAAACCGAAAGTTCCTAAAAAATTTGGCAAGATTCTAATGGATACGTTGCCTCAAGGTATGATACAGATATTAAGATGGCAACGAAAGACCTACAGTCTAACATTTAGTTCAATCTAAATCTTACAATGACAATAAGTCAACTCTCTTTCAAGCATCAACTCTATCAACGAAGCGCCAAACGCATTCAGTGTAAGCTAAGACGAGATTGTTAGAAGTAGAAAATTACAATAAGGCGTTTGTTGGAAGGAAATAAGTTCGACATTCTCATTTTCGACAATCTCCTAATAAACTTGGATGTGTATATATAATTGGCACTTTGTAACCGCTGATGCGATTTGTAACCGCTGATGCGATTTTTGTCCGAAATACACTCGGAGGGGTGGACATTCCCTGCCGAGGGGCGACCGCAATTAGAAAATTTAATTTAATTTTTTATTTAAATTAATTTTCCATAACTTTTGGATGTTGCTGGCTCTGGGATATGAACCCGAGCCTTCCGAATGTCAATACGCAATGCTAACCACTCGGCTATTGCGGCAACTAAACTTGGATACATTTACTTATTTCAAGTTTATGCCACGTCATTTCAAAGGGTCCGCAGGTGAGAACATGAAATCGGAGAAGCAGTTTTAAATCAAAACTGAGAAAGTAGAGAAGCTATAATAGGGGGTTCATATGAAATCACATTCTAAGTAGATCTCGAGCGAAGCCACACCATCTGAGTGATGAACTATCTACCTTGTAAAATATTTTAGATGCAGTTGAGTGAGATACTAAAACCTTTTTGAGTTCTTAGTCACACTCTCAGTCATACTCTCTGCGAAAGAAAAAAATTCCGCCACTTCTGAAAGATTTGTGCTGAAAGTTAGACACAACTAAAAGAATCCCAAATTCTTCTTTAAATATAATACAGAGTAATGTCCTACACTAAGATCCCTTTGTTATAGCATAAGTACTAAGAATAAAAATATTGGCTAGTTTCGAAGGCTGCACCTGATTTATTTGCTTCATAAATGAAAACAATATTATTTCAGCAACCTAGTGGTTGAGCTTGAATTTCTTTTGTTTTTAGACAAAAGTGGGACGGCTGCAATAGCCGATTGGCTAGTATTGCGTGCTTTCATTCAGCAGGTGAGTTCTCGAGCCTGATTAAACCAACATCCAAATTATATACACATTAAGAATCATTTTTTCTAATTGCGGTTGCAGCTCGGCAAGGAATTTCAAGCCCTTCGAGTATATTATTGACTTATCGTCACTTCGAAGGTTCAGAATAAACTTTAGATCACTCGATTTGTTAGAAAAACATCAAGAGAAATATCACAAATCTAAAGCGAAACTCGGCGGAAAATTGCTCTAGCGATTTCAAAGCGCCAAAAAACTATAAAAAAGATATTATGAGAGAAATGTGGGAAGCAGTCCAGCAAATAAAACGCTCGTATGTGGGCTGTTGCAAAAAAATGTTGCCTTAGCGCCAATACATTGAACAAATATACTGAAATTGAGAACAAACATTCCAGTTGCTTGTTCTTTTCTAAGTGATCAAGCCGACGGCCGCAGTAGGTATGTGGTTAGCAGTATTGAGGGTAATAAAATCATAAAATCGTAAACCATATAGAAATATATAGTTTTATAGTTTCTCTTAAAAGTTCATTAGTCATTCAAAATTGGCTTAGTATAAACTGAATGTCCATCCATTTATTGGAAAAACATCCCAAATTGAGAGAGGACCTTGGCCAACCTTTGCCATGATATTTGGGAGAACTGAAATCTCCAGATGTTTTAAAATACTGCGAAGAGCTACACAAATACTCAACTTAGAAGAGTTTGTTCCATTGCCATCTATACCTCGGAATTTAAGAAAATATAATATTTGCAACAGCGGTTTCCTCACAAATTTATAAAATACTCTGTATATTAAGAAAAACCCTTAGAGAGATTAACACATAAATAGATAACTTTTTTTATTTGTTTAAAATTTATCCCCACAAAGAAAATATTTATGCAATAAATATTGGAAAAATTTTGAGGGAGCTATATTTAAAAATGTCCTGAAAATTAGTTAATAAAAAAAAATCCATCACTCACCGTATTCAAATTTGTTACTTTATCCAATTCCACAGCTGTGCTGCCACGATGATGATGTAAATGTGGCAAATGATGTGTTGTCAACATGTTGCTGAAGAGCTCTTTTACTACTTATACGCTTATATACTCGTATTCTTACCACAATAACAACAACTATGATTTCTGATACTTAATTTTGATTTATAGAAAATGCACAGACTTCGTTCTTACAGCACTTGCACTTTATTTATGCACTTTTACACGCTTCTACTTTATTTACTTGCACTTTATTTCCTTTCACTTTATTTACACATTTGCTTTCAGAAAATAATATTTGTAAGCTCTCATCTATTTTCTTTTATTATTTTTATTATTATTATTTTTATTATCACAATAAAAGAATTTTAGAGCTTATTTACGCACACAAATAGAATTTTCTTAAATTGCATTGCTCAAATAACGGAAATTGTATTTGCAATATTATGTATGCACATGTTTACATACATAAGTATGTCTGTAGGTATGTCTGTAGACACTGCATAAATTCACTGCAAAATAAAATAAAATAAAATAAAATTATACATATGTAGAAGTATACATTTTATATATGTATATGTATATATGGTATATATATATGTTGGAAAATGCAGCATTCATGTTAAATATAATAAATGCATGTTTTTTGTTGAGTTATTTGCGGCAAAAATGACAGCAGCTGACGAGTGCACTTGATGTTGCACACGCACAAACGCACTTACACATTACACAAATTTACGCACATGCATACGTAGATGCAACCATAACACATAAAAGGAGGCGAGCGCTTGCATGTCAGAGAGTCAACGATAAATGGTTGCTTGTCAACCACAATTTTCGCAGTTACACACACTCATACCAACGGTATACTGCTCACAGTAAGGCACTACTTGTTAAGGATGGCCATAAGTGTTCACGTACATACACACACATATCTATGTATACGAATGTTTGCATTCAATGAATCTTGCTTGTCATTGCGCTTATGTGTGTATGGGATGAAGGACTGCAGAGACTGGCTGTCAAAGTGTTTGCTCATTTTGTAATTCGACTTATTTTCACCAAAACGAAATGACTGAGCGAGTGAGTTTAATCGTTACAGCACATTTTTTCTTTAAAAGAAAATATGAAACGCGAATTTAGTATATGCATTTACAATGGTGTTAAAACTATTAGCAATTTAATTAAAAGAAATTACAAATAATAAGCATGGTTTATTTTATTTTATTTTTACTTTATTTTATTTTATTTTATTTTATTTTATTTTATTTTATTTTATTTTATTTTATTTTATTTTATTTTATTTTATTTTATTTTATTTTATTTTATTTTATTTTATTCTATTATATTTTATTTTATTTTACTTTATTTTATTTTATTTTATTTTATTTTATTTTATTTTATTTTATTTTATTTTATTTTATTTTATTTTATTTTATTTTATTTTATTTTATTTTATTTTATTTTATTTTATTTTATTTTATTTTATTTTATTTTATTTTATTTTATTTTATTTTATTTTATTTTATTTTATTTTATTTTATTTTATTTTATTTTATTTTATTTTATTTTATTTTATTTTATTTTATTTTATTTTATTTTATTTTATTTTATTTTATTTTATTTTATTTTATTTTATTTTATTTTATTTTATTTTATTTTATTTTATTTTATTTTATTTTATTTTATTTTATTTTATTTTATTTTATTTTATTTTATTTTATTTTATTTTATTTTATTTTATTTTATTTTATTTTATTTTATTTTATTTTATTTTATTTTATTTTATTTTATTTTATTTTATTTTATTTTATTTTATTTTATTTTATTTTATTTTATTTTATTTTATTTTATTTTATTTTATTTTATTTTATTTTATTTTATTTTATTTTATTTTATTTTATTTTATTTTATTTTATTTTATTTTATTTTATTTTATTTTATTTTATTTTATTTTATTTTATTATATTTTATTTTATTTTATTTTATTTTATTTTATTTTATTTTATTTTATTTTATTTTATTTTATTTTATTTTATTTTATTTTATTTTATTTTATTTTATTTTATTTTATTTTATTTTATTTTATTTTATTTTATTTTATTTTATTTTATTTCATTTTATTTCATTTTATTTCATTTTATTTCATTTTATTTTATTTTATTTTATTTTATTTTATTTTATTTTATTTTATTTTATTTTATTTTATTTTATTTTATTTTATTTTATTTTATTTTATTTTATTTTATTTTATTTTATTTTATTTTATTTTATTTTATTTTATTTTATTTTATTTTATTTTATTTTATTTTATTTTATTTTATTTTATTTTATTTTATTTTATTTTATTTTATTTTATTTTATTTTATTTTATTTTATTTTATTTTATTTTATTTTATTTTATTTTATTTTATTTTATTTTATTTTATTTTATTTTATTTTATTTTATTTTATTTTATTTTATTTTATTTTATTTTATTTTATTTTATTTTATTTTATTTTATTTTATTTTATTTTATTTTATTTTATTTTATTTTATTTTATTTTATTTTATTTTATTTTATTTTATTTTATTTTACTTTATTTTATTTTATTTTATTTTATTTTATTTTATTTTATTTTATTTTATTTTATTTTATTTTATTTTATTTTATTTTATTTTATTTTATTTTATTTTATTTTATTTTATTTTATTTTATTTTATTTTATTTTATTTTATTTTATTTTATTTTATTTTATTTTATTTTATTTTATTTTATTTTATTTTATTTTATTTTATTTTATTTTATTTTATTTTATTTTATTTTATTTTATTTTATTTTATTTTATTTTATTTTATTTTATTTTATTTTATTTTATTTTATTTTATTTTATTTTATTTTATTTTATTTTATTTTATTTTATTTTATTTTATTTTATTTTATTTTATTTTATTTCATTTTTATTTTATTTTATTTTATTTTTTTATTTTATTTTATTTTATTTTATTTTTTTATTTTATTTTATTTTATTTTATTTTATTTTATTTTATTTTATTTTATTTTATTTTATTTTATTTTATTTTATTTTACTTTATTTTATTATATACCTGTTATTTTTTTATTTTAATATATTTATTTTATTTATATATTTTGATTTAAATAAATTTTATTGTATTTTGTTTGAGTTTATTTGAGTTAGTTTTTTTATGCAATTATAAATTTTTAATTTAGTCAGGCCTTTAAACTAATTGCAATCAAATATGAACTTCACATAATAAAGCAATAAACGCCCACTGCGTATGAGTAACTATAATTATGTTATATCTTTTGGTTTCATGCACTCAAATTCATTCAAGTTCATATAATTAATTTATTTGTAAGCTATTTAATAAACTTTACCATAAAAATGTTTTGCATAAATGCATAGCTTTTTCTAACAACTACATATGTACACACTCATATGCATAGTTTTTATGAGCAGCACATAATGGTAATTGTGGTTTCTCATTACCCCTTTTTTCTGCTTTAATTTATATTCATGGGCAACTTTCTAAGCAAAATATAATAAGCTAATTTTCATATAAATGCCATGAAATTGCATACGAGTACATATCGCATATGCATATGACGTTCGTGTGTTTGTGCTTTAACACATTTACTCCTTTATGGACACCTTTGTAATTATGGTAATGAATAGGTGTAGTTTAATTTTATGCACATTATATGCATTCTGATTGCGGCCAGCGTAGGAGTGTTAGTGTAGAGGGTTGCGCTTTGTTAAGGCAGTAGAAGGCTAAATAAAAATTCATGTAAAAGAGAAGCTGAAAATTATTACTTGTACGAGTATGTGCGATATGTCATAGAGAGTGCTGCTGTATAAGTATGTGGCACTTAATTGGAAAGGCGCATGGCATATCTAGCTAAATAAGCCGACAGTTAGTTAGATATGGAATTTCATTCGAAGGTCAAAGTCACTTTTCATAATAATTAGTGCATTAATTTATAAATGATTGTATATACTTAAGCACAAATACATTTCACCAAATAAATCCATTAGTACTGCTTATACATTTTCAGTCACTTAACGCCTGAAAATATAGAAAATTTCAAAGCAACTCAATAGCCACGCTATTAAGAAAAATAGCGGCTAAATTAGTGCACTTAGTAGTTGTTGGTTAATAATGGATTTAATAATACAACAATAGATTACATGGCTTCTGTTGGTGCAGTGGTAAAGCACTCGTCTCTTAAGTCAGGATACGTTGTTTCGATGCCTGCCATAAGAGGCCTCATGAGGAGATGTGGTGATCTCGGAAACACCTGCCATTTTTACCATTTTTCTTTGTTTTACAACAACAAATATTCAATTCATACAAACAAACCAGACCTTTCGCTCACTAAAAAACGTATAATAAAAATATTTTGATTTTATAATAAGTTAATATATTTATACCAGTTTTCGTGACAGAGAAAACACTCCTGATAAAGCACTAACCTGCTAAGAAAATCCTAATTTCTTTTTTTCAATATCTAAATTAATGCACCATAATAAACTTAAAGGGAAAAGTTATATAATCTTAAAAAACCGACATAAGTCCCACTATCAAATTAAGCCAAGTGATATTTTTGAACTTGTTCCCCACTTCTTCTTTTAAAAAATTGTTAAAATTTTAAGAAATATGAATTATATATATTTTTCTTATTTAGTATTTATAGTATCCTTTTTTGGGGGCGTACGTTTTAAAAATTTAAAAAAAAAATAGCTTAAGGCATTGTTATTAGTTTTTAACTTGCATCAATTCCCAGACTTTTCTCATAGCCAAACATTCCTTCACCATTTGAATAACACGGATTTCATAAATGTAAAACTTTTTTAGTAAAGACAATAAATTTTGTATTTAAACCATCTGACATTGTTACTATTAGAAATAAATATTGTTCTAAGATTAACACAAAAAGGTATAAAATCCTTAAAAACTAACAAAAAGATATTTTTTATACTTTTTACTTTATATACTTATAGTTTGTTTTTTGATTTTTTTTCTGTAACTTTTTCTTCTAGTAAATAAATTTATATCGTTAGGAAAAACCGCAAATTCACAAATTTGCTAAACTCAATGTGTCAAGTGGGTATTACCACAAGAGACTCGAAGAAATTTATTTCACTTGTATGCTGCTGAAAGTGGCAAAATTAATGTGAGTAGGCGGAGAGAGAAAAACGGTGAAAAAAAGAATGCTCTATTGTGGTGTAAGAGTAGCAGACATAACGAGAGCTTAGCAAAGCGGAAGTAAGGCAAATGCATATGTGTGGGAATAGACGTACTTATATATATACACTGACGGTCATAACTGAAGGACTCATATTTTATCCCTCTTTATTTTTAAATTATCTTTTAAATATTCTTGGCATGAAAACCTTTTGTATTTAATAAAATTAAATTTTATACCAAATAGCTCTGGAAAATTATTATTATATTATTTAGAAAGAGATATATGCTTAACATAATTGTTAAGTAGGTGATATCTACAATATTTTGTAATATTTTTTTTCTCAATTGTAAATATATTTTTGTATTTTTAAGTAAAATAATTGATAGTAAAATTGAATTAATATGGAATAAACATACATATATGTACACAATGACGGTCATATTTATTTTGTGAACTGTTGTTATTTTTTGGTATTTTTTTAATATATTTCGCATGTATAACGTCAGTTATATTTTACAAATTTTTACTTATATTACTTACTTATTACTTTTTATCTTTCCATTTATTTAATTCTTTTTTTAATAATTTTAAAAATAAAGAAATATAAATTTTTAATTTTTTCGTTTCAACTATTTGTATTTCTAGGTTTTCAGTAACCAAATACAAAAAACTATACAAAAAAATGTGTATATATAATATAATTATATATATATATATATATGTAAGTAATAACTTCCCATATTATTTTTTTTTTTGTTTTCTTCCGAAGTATTAAAATTTCCCTCCTAAGTTTCAATTTTTTTTTATTACATTTTTTTTTAATTATTTTTAATTCAATATAATGACAAAATACTTCGTTAAACACTTGATGTATGTAAATTTAAAATGATTATTTTATGTTCTCTAGTGTATATACATACATACATACATGCGTTATATGCAGGCAGATATACATACTCGTATGTCGCTCTATGCATATCCATATTTTTGCTGTGCCTGCATATACCCCATGAGATCTAAGCCTCTAAACGCCGCTTATGCATCGAAAGTACTTTAGCATGTTGTTTCAACACCCACGAACATGAATGTAAGCACAAATATATCTGTACATACGCAGAAGCGCACAATACACAAGCATGCTATGGATTTACTACAATGAAATAAAAGCAATTCACACACACTTTCATAAAACAAAAACAAAAAAAAAAACATAGAAATGTGTTAGAGCAGCCAACAGCAGTATTGCTATATACATATATACCTACATGCATAAATCTTAGCTAATACCGTTAAGTATGCATTTAAGCATTTCACATTTGTAGGCACTTGCATGCCACTTTCTCAGTTCGTTAGTAAAAATCTCGAAAGCCGCAGGCCTAAAGCCCAAAGGCAAAGCCCAAAACGCAATAGGAAACTGTCGTTAGCTAAAGTATTGCCAATTTGTTGAAAGTCTAATGTATGTAAGTGCAGTACATACACATAAATATTTAATATATACATATGTATTTATATGTATATTAATGTTTAAGGCTCACACCTTTTCTTCACACAAATACATACCTACGCATTTTGAACTTGAATTTTACAACGAGCCAGCAACAATAAATCATGTAAAAAGTTGTTTGCTGTTGGCTAAATAAAGCAGGTAAATGTGCATATACACGTACGTAGCTATTTTAGATATTTACAAAAACTTTTTACACACCAAACAGATGTGATAATTCCAGGTTTTTTACAGAATTTGTTTCTCTCTACTGCTGCTGTAGGTGTAGACAACAACGTGTTTCATGATGATGTGAAGCTGTTTTTCAGGTGTATTTTTCCTTTTTTTTTTTGTTGTATTTTTTAAAATTTATTTATAGCAATTTTTAGGCCTAACAAAGTTTTCTTAGTATAAAATTGCTGGTTGAGATCATAAACGAATTCTCAGAAATATTGTTTTGTATTTGATCAAGTCAAGTTTTCATTACTAAATTATGCAGTCTAATTTCCTGCATGAGATCAAAGATTTACCACGTCTATTCGTCGTTTCGGATGGCCGCCGAAATAAGATATAACGTAGAAGATGCTGCAACTTGTCATGCCACTGAAGGTTTTTTAACATCAACAAATTTTTTTACTAATCCTCTCATAATTAAGAAAAAAATGTATCACTGATATGTTCATGTATCTATGAGACTTTTTTTGTTTTCAAAACTCAACACACAAAGCCGTGGAACCCGTTTCGACCCGACTGAGGTCGTTAAAGAAAATTCTTAAAGAGGGAACTGGGTTCGACTGATTTCAACAGCTACTGAAAATAAACTAGCTAACAGATCGCGCTCACGTTTGCCTTAGCAATTAAAGACAGTGCTACGAATTTAACAAAAAAAAAATGGGAAAAAATATTCAGCGCGGGCAGTTTAAGTGCCAATTTCCGGAAACTTTCTGGTCTGGTCTTGTTAAAAGTGGTTTTCGGGCTTGAATCGATTTTGGATTGTTTTCACAATTTGAATACTTTAATGATTTTTTTTATTATAAAAATCATATAGGCTTTTAATATAATCATTATTTTTTTCATACGATTTCCTTTTTCTTTTTTTTAAGGCTGTCAGATATGTCAACGGAAACACTAAAAATCGATGCGAATATCCTTGAAATCCGATTTCAAAATATTTTCTCTGTCGGTCTAAGCAAGGTATAAAACACTTCCTGAATTTTTAATTGGGATGGCAAAAAAATTGTGAAAGATCAAAAGTTTGAAAAGGCTAGTAAAAGTGCTGCCTATTGAGGTATGAGTATAAAAGATAGAATTAAGTATTTAATATTTGCAGGTTCAGGTGCCTCTTATGGCATTGTGTAAAGCCCACAACTTTTTGCAAAGAGCCTAGTGCTCAACTTGAATACATTTCATATTCTCCCCACCCGCTTAGACAATATGAATTTATTATTTGATAGACAAAATAAAAAAAAGTTGTTAGGGCAACAATTCAAAGTATTTGGGAAAATATATTAAAAAACATTAGCTTAATATATATAAGCTTTGAGATATATTTACAAATGAACTTTAATTTTTTTTAAATATTTAAAATGTCAAATGTCAAAATTTACTTAGCAATTTTTGCTTCTTTTTTAAGCTTCTTCAGAAAATTTCTTGGCATAGCTAATTACTTTTTTTGCAACTTCTAAAGGTAGTTTTACACTTGAATAAAATTTAGTCAACTGTTTTCGGACAAAACACTTACCTTACTATTAGTTTAGAGCAAAAAGAACAACAATTCCCTCCTACTATCCGAATATCCCCCGAAAAATAATTTTATCCTCACATTCAACTGTTCAGCCTCTATGGACAATAATACAAATTTCCACAAATTCAAAGTTTTAATACATTCTGAAAATTTTTAAAATATTGCTTGTAACTTAATATAAAATATATTTGAATTCTGATGCTATATTAAATTTTATATACAAGATCAAGTTTTTTATTAAAAGCAATTATAGTTGTTTAATTATTATTTTTTTCCAAAGCAATATTTTATTTGACTGCGTAAAAAATCTCCTCGCAATTAAAGCCACTTAAAAATGACGCTAATGGATTGTTAATTGATTTTATTGTCCAACATTACTTGTACAAAAAAGTTAATTTTTTGTGATTAATTAGGTATATACACATTCGAGGGAGTGCATATTAAAGCATTTAAAGAATAGCCTTAGTATTCCGATATAATTTGAATTAAATTATTAAACAGTGACTTTGAGAATTTCCATACATAAATTTCCAGCCAGTCATCGAAAAAGAAGACAATGAAACCAAACCAAACCAAATCAGGGATAAACTGTATGCATGTATCATAGATATAAATATGTAATTTTGTATAAATTTAATGTACCAAGAAAGGCGAAAACAATGTGAGCGAACAATGTAAATATGGGTTAGCCTGATATCCGGTCGGCAATTTCCGTTAGTGCAGCCCAAAATGCTTTGAATCATTAAAATTCCGATACAATAATTTTGTAAACAATGTTATGCACATACCCACATACATAACAAATGTCCGTATGTACATACATGCATACAAATGTTGCCGTTTGTATACAAAATATGTTGTTAAATTTGTGTCTACTGGGCGTGCATATAAAGAGATACTTAGAACAGAAGGACAAATGCCATTAAATATACATGTGTGTACCTATGTAAATATTATACGTGTAGAAGGATGTGTATATAATATATGTATGCATTATATTTTATATATATTTTTGTTTCTATACTGCCAATAAACTCATAAAATAAACAGAGCATAAAATAAAGTAAAAAGTATTTTTGGTGAATTAGCTCTATGCGTGTATGTAGGTATGTAAATGTTTTCGTGCATATGTATTCATTATACACACTTATGAAAGCTTCTCGTTAATCTGTATGCAGATCAGCATTTTTGTAACAAATAAATAAAATAGTTGAATTGTGTAAGCTCACACAAGCAAAATCTCGTACACATAAATACTTACACACATACATTTAACATACATTGTATTCACTTCAGTTTCTATTTGATTGTCCTTCTGTATACGCCTGTGTGCCCTCGGTTATTGAGAGACCAATAATAATAATAATAATAATTTCACTTATTGATGCAGCCATAATTGAATCTGAACGTGCACAATAAAGTACAACAAGGATATACCTACTACACACACAAATATTGGAAATAAACAAAAATAAAAATATATTGAAAAAGGCACGGAAGGGTGCTCAAAATATTAAAGTTAGTACGAGTAGAGTGTAAAGGGAAAAACAGCGGAAATATTTTACTTTTGCTCGAAATTTCACATTTTTAGCCTTTATTTAATAATTTTTTAATGTATTTTTTAACCTATATTTTTGATAAAGATAATTCAAGATGTTTTTAAGGTCCTTTGAATTTTTTCATGAAATCCTTTTATTTTTTTTTTTTTTTTGTAAGAAATTAAAGTAAGCAAGTAAGGGAGCCTAAGTTTGAGCGGAATCAAACTTTAGATAGTCGGCAGATATTTGTGTTAAGTCGGCCAAAGTGGATGGTATGTTATATGAATGGAAAGCCTATATCTGTACGTAGGTCAACCGTATTTGGTAGATATTCAATCTCAGTTTTATGTAGCATTGGCTCATTATTTTGATTTTCAATCCGGCTCTTTCGACCACTCAGACTTATTTTTAGCATAAAAAAATTATTCTCCCTTTTATCCGTAATTAAATTCTAAAAGTTTTGAACTACTAAACTTCGGCTGTTGAATAACTGTTTTTTCCTGTAGCTGAACGAACACTTTTAAATTTCATTATTCAACAGACCATTGCAAATTCGTGACTCGGTAAAATCCCTACGTTGTGCGGAAGGTGCTCCTCGTGACGTTTGGAAAGTAGTCGGTGTTATTATGATTATACCTACCAAGTATACAATAATTCAGTTCCCCAGCTTAGGACCTTAAATATTTCATACTGATTCAATTGTCCTCTGTCTAGCTGTTTCTGAGATTTACTCGGCCCAAAAGTGGGTAGTGCCAGTCCACTCAGAATTTGTTTCTCCCTCTCATAGGTATATTTTCATTTTTATTTTCTGAATTATCGCAGTATTTGTACTCTTTAAAATTATCGTTATATTCGAAGTGGGCGTAAACTTGTCCAATTTCACTCATTTGCAATAGCCTCTGTATACGCGTACAGGATCTAAGGAATTAATAATCGATTCGTCTCATCATTTTCTGAAACTGGATATATATTAGATAAAGTAAAAAGTTCGTTCTTTTTTTTAATGCAAATGTTTCTAAACGGTTTTCTGGCTTATATTTAGTTCCTCAGCATTTATATAAGTGCTCACGTGACGGTCTGTTTCCACTATTTCCATGATTTTACCGCAATTTTCGACGACAGGCCTCCCGACGCGTGGTGCATCTTTGACATCGAAAGTACCGGAACGGAACCTAGCAAACCTCTTTTGTGCTACACGTTCGTTTACAGTATCGAGCCCATAAACTAAATTAATTTTTTAGCCGCTTTGGCTGCTTTTTCGTCTTGATCGAAGAAAAATAGAAAAATATAGCGAATTTTCTCTTTGCTGGTGTTCATCTTTGACGAGCGCGCACAACGTACTGAGTCAATCAATCGAAAAACTGTCAAAGACAACCTTTTAGCGCGAATAAACACGTTTTCAGCGTCGTATAGTATGACATGATGCGACGCGTAACACTAGTACTAAGGACAATAACGCAATCTCTTAGATAAAAACCGAACGAAATTTTTACTTTACCCAATATAATATATGTCCATATACCTATATATATTTCGATTGTCTTTAAAAACCTCTGTCAAGTAAAAAGGGAGCCAAAATATTCAGTAGAGCAGTAGTCAAGCAAATCTTTGGTACATTGATATGGTCGAATGCATGCCGAAAAGTCTGATGTCGAAAGCTTTCGGAAAGGATACCGCGTTCAGCTGCACTTTACACATGTAGCTGTTGCACTAGGAACTACTCCAATGGCTGCTTGATAAACAAAGTAGTAAAATTCATTGCAAGATTGGTAGCTTATGCTAAGTGAATTTTCTGCTAGAATCTTCTTGCATAGCTCAGCAGGTAAGGGTAGGTTGGAGAAAGTAGGCCAACTACCACTTGCTCGATCTGATAAAGAAAGTTTCGAACTACACTGGAAGAGAGGGTATAGGGCAGAAACTTACGACACTCCGGTGGAACTTTCAATATTTGCACGAACGAATCAAAAACGGCTAATGGAGTAAGCCCCGGGATTCTTTATGCTCAGTTGCACCCCAAGCAATTTTGCAGTATTTTCCATACGGAAGTATTCACGGTGATACTGTATTAAAACTAAATTAATAATCTGACATGATATAACGTCTATAACGTCAGAAAAGCAATATACAATATAACTACTTAGTGCCGGACTACAAGGAGATTGTGAGTAACAAAACAGTCCATGAGTTTGCTAAAAATCAAAATTTTCTAAAGAAGTTTTTACAGCTTTTTTCCAATAGAGCTAGAAAACAGTTAAGATGGTGTCCCCTAACGCCAAGTCCTACAATGTGGAAATAAAACAAACAAACTTTTTCTCAAGTACTTTCGAAGGCACCACAATATATGTGCATTACAGGCGAGCAGACTGGACATTACTTCGTTTCAGGACTTTTAGGAATTAACTGTCCAAAGGACTAGAAAGGGCCGCAAAACTCCTACGTAATCCTACGTAATAACTACTTCACATCCGCTTAAATTGAATCCACATCCAGCACTTCAAATGATCAACAAGTCTATGGAAGCCATAGCAGTCAGTCAAAGTAACCCAACCCAAACTAGCATACTAAGATTTTATGTGCACAAATCATTCAAATTAGACTCGATGACGAATGAAAAAAATTTTATAATTTTATAAAATTTTTTTTTTTTTTGTTAAAATAAATATTTCTGAAAAATATAAATATTTAAATTTGCTCAAAATTATGTGCATCACATCACACATTTTACATGTTTATATACCAACATATATAGCTCAAATCTTCAGAAAAATTCACACTTTCAAAATTTACGTGAGCGCAGTTTGCCCCAGAGTCTCTGTTAATGAAATAAATACCTTTTTATGTATTTACTTTTTTTTATTATTGCAAAGTAGGTATACATATTTACACATATTACACACATATTTATTAAAAAAAATATATATATATGTAATTATTCAAATATATTAATTTTTCCACCTTTTCAAAATTATTTTTACTTACTTTTTTCCCCTTCATTGTGTTCATAAAAATTTCAACATCTCTTAACGGAAGCGCTTTTGTTTCTACAACATACATATGTATATGTTTTATTTTATTTTATTTATTGTATTTTATTTTATTTATTTTATTTTATTTTATTTTTTTAATATATGCTTATGCGCATAACGGTAAAAGAAGTTGAAAAAAACCGTTAACATAAAAACCACAAAAGGTACACTGCGTCATTTTGTGGTTGAATTAAAAATTCTTTTCTGTTTCATTATTTCCGCTCGTGCCTCACCTGTTAAGCAAACGTACATACTCATGTACGAATATATGTATTCACTCTTCCTTTTTCACCCTCTCTCACCCTCTCTCACTTTAGTTTACTGCTTGCATGCCAACAATTCGTTTAAACTGCCACATGGGAGTTAAGTTGTTTTCTACCCATTCATTAATGGTCTTTATACAATACATACATACATACTTCCTAGTAAATATGTTTGTATATATATTTGGTTCCCTTGCGGTTAAGTTGCTTGTACATATACTCTTTTAATTAGTAAATTAAATTATTTACATAAATACGTAAGAGCAGAAAAGCATAATTATGCTTGAATACATAAACTTGTGAATATCTACATATGTACACGCATGTGTGTACAATGCCATGGCCATAGCTGCAAATGAGTGGAGTGTATTAATTGTTTGTTGCACCATTGTGTTGCATGCTGTTGTCAGCTATATTATGCATGTACGTATGTATATAAAACAGTAGATACACTTGTTAATGCACTTAATTTTCTTGTGGTTAGAAAGTTATGCTTTTTAATGGGGTTAAGCTAAGTGAAGTTTTGTGTGCAGATTATGAAAATTGATCCTGAAGGATAAAACCTTTTTTACAGGAGATCATTATATCAAAAGAAAAAGCAAAAAGAGAAATTGAATTGCATTTCAAATGTAAAAAAAATCTCGTAGTTCCCTTAAATTTTGAAGATCTAGAGTTGCGGAATATTTAAAAGTCGCCAGAGGTAAGCCATTCTTTTCTGCCAAGACTCTTAATATCATCAGAGTTCTGGGTTTTTGATGTGCCGCCGATTTTTTTCACAAATTTCTTATAAAAAAGCGGAGAGCTTGACAACCCTTCTCTGCCAGAGAACTTTCAGATAGAAATGTAGAGTTTTAAGTTGCAGAATATCTCATTTAAAAATACTTACCAGACTCAAATTGTATAATAATGACTTACAGTAACCTCGATTTAAAAAAAAATAATATTAATAATCTTATATAAAAGGCAATTAATTGAAGTTGGTAGTATCTGATATTATTTAAAAGAAAATTTTTTTATTTCATCCACATATACGTACAATCGGTGTGAGTCTTGATGTATTTTCTGGCAAAGTGGGGGTCCCCCAGTTATTCTAAGCCAACTTCGAACGGCTGATAAATTTCTATGAGGAGCTTTTTAATTCATGTCACAAATGCACTCGGAGATGTTGACATTCTCCGCCGCGAGGCGATCAGAATTAGTTAAAGTTATATAACTTTTTTTATATAAACCAATTTTCTACAATTTCGTTTGTTTCCTTTGCCAGGATCTTTGGTATAGTAATGCGCACAGGTAAATTCTTAATTATTTTTATTTCACATGCAAGAAATACACTAGGAGTGCTGGCTGAACAATTTTACCCAGGGATCACTTAGCGCTGGATGGCTATTTTGTTTAATACTTTTCGATCACTTTTCACATATTTGCGCTCGAACTAGTGGATATTGTCAATGAAGCTGCTAACATTCGATATGAGTTTTGAGGCTGTTATAGGGCATGCCCATTTTAGATGCATGCTCTTCGAAGACCCAATATTCGCTGCTTTTTGTTGAATCTCTCTATATGCTCTTTCTAGATTTATTTAATATGATCTATCGTAATTTGTCGTAAATCCCCGTGTGACTGGTAGATTTCTGTGTTAGTCATTCGAGTTTTATCAGCATTTTTTTATCCCTAATACTCGGCTTGGATGATGTTAACGAAATGCTGAGATACTTGGAATGTACTAACTTTCCAAATTTAGATGTCAATAAGTATTTAATGGCTCCTGTAATCCGTGTAGAGGCTGGTCTTTGCTTTTATTTATTTTTCTTGTGAACGTAAGTTGTAAAATAGAGGCGAACCCATGACTTCCCACAAGATAGCATGCACAGCCATTCCACTACTCAGGCTTTTTATGATCTAAGTAACTAAGAACTCAAATAATGTACATCCGCATAATCACCCAGTCGTACAAAAGCAGATTATGCAATTTGTAGGCAAGTTACTCATACACCATGACATTTTTTTTTAAATTCGAGATTTGTGCTTTTAATTTAATTGGCAGCCATATTAAACCAAAATAAAAACAAATATCGTAATTTTTAGCCAAAATCATAAGTGTGAATATACTTAACTACGATAAGCCAATAATTACCATAAAAATTTTACGCGTATAAATTTCATACATACGAGGGTTGCCTTTTATATTATATTTGCGTAAAACAGAATAAAAACAAATATTTATAATCGAAAATTACTTCAATAATTTTTAAAATATTCTCCATTAACAGCTATACAGAGCATGCTTTTGCATAAATTAGAATAAATTAACGAAGCGCTTTTGCCCGGTGCCTTTTCAGTTGCCGAAAAACATTGACCGCTCAACGTACATACGGTTATAAAAAGAAGTTACTCGATCCCAAGTCAGTACTATGCGGTGAATGACTTATCAAATTGATTTTTTGAAGTAATTTTCGGTAACTTTTTGACACATATTAGGTGAAGATGGCTAAAATAATTTCACGAATGTTGGTTTCTTAGTACTCTTGGTTTAAAGATTTATCCGCATAAACACGGTCTTTCACATAGCGGTGCAAAAAAATCCCACGGGTTGAAATCCCAAGATCTCGGTGGCCAGTTAATATTTGACAAATGCTATAATTTTGCTTCCCTCCGTATCTCCAGACTGAAAAGTTTACCTCGTCGATGAAGAAAATCTGTGTATAATCGGCTATGTGAATGTTCAGCTGCTTTATTGAGAAGGGCTTTATATGGATGTATGTGTAAGTCCAAGTGCAAAATACGTAATAATTTTCAATAAGAAAGTTCCAACTCTTGATAAGTCGATAAATAAACAATCACTTTCATATTTAAGGTGGAACAAGCATCTGCAACCGATCCAGTCTCCTCAAATTTCTCTAAAATTTTACCAACTGGTTCAGTAGTTTTGACGATTATGAGCGTCATAGTCTCTTATTAAGGCGCGAAACGTGGTCACGTTTGAATCAACATTTTTTTAGAAGGTTCAAACAATTTTTATGTAAAAAATTTTAAACCTTACAACGAAGTTATCAATTGCCAGATTACAACACTACTCCTGCCAAATCCCGAAATTTAAATGGCATTCCTCGTATATCTACAGCTTCAGCGCATTTAGTGATTAGTTTTTTATGCTTAAAATAATTTAATAAATCCAAAACATTAGTTATGCTAAATACATTCAATTAAAATTTTATTATTTTGAACGTTGTGAACAAAAAAATATAAATAATAACATATATGTATTCAATCAGTAAAAAGCTTTAAAACCATAATCATTCTAACGACATTTCACTGCCACTTTTTATAAATTGTCTTTTATGTCCCAGAATGCCAAGAACTACGAGTATGTGATGAATGCAATGTTTTTGATAGTTGAAGCAACTTTTTTATTTTGATGATAGTGATTTTTTTTTTTTTTTTTAATTTAAAACGATATATTAGGTTTAGTAAAAGAAATCCTTAATTTTGCATGAAATTGAATGCTTTAATTTTTTCTTTTCGTATTCAGCCTTATTCAAAATGCTCCAAACGGTTTTTTGTGCAATTTTTAGCTCTTGGGTAATCGAAACAGTGCTTACATGACAATGTCTATGTTTTTATCGACATTTTCGGCGATTGGCCCTCCACTCTGTGAAGCATCTTTTACATCAAAATTACCGGAATGAAACCGAAATTGTACATGATTGACTGTAACAGTATCAGGACCATAAACGCTATTCACATTTTCAGCCGCCCTTATCGAAGGAAAACTGTGAAACATAGCCTATTTTCCCTTTGCTAGTGTCCACCTTTGATGCATGCTCAAACAAAACTGAATCAACCAATCACAAAACTGTCTGAGAAACTTTTCTAGTACGAAATATCATCTTTCTAACGCCATCTAGCGAAAGTCCATCGGAATTATTTCAAAGCGAGATAAGGATAAATATTTACATTTATTGGAAAAATAATGGACTTCTCCCTACTATATCAATATAAGAAATTGATAACAACAAAAATGTACGAAATTATAATTTTGAATACAATTTTTTAAATAAAAATGTGTAGAACCACGAGCTTTTGCTTCAGACAAAAATCATTTGCAATTTTATAAATAATTTTTTTTTCAATAACTTTAAATAAATATATCATTACATAGTTTTGGCGCTCCAACTCTTTCTTTTTACCCCCTTGTGTCTGAAAATGTATATATATGCTCTTTTAAATTAAATTTTGATTACATTCCCTACTTTTATTACTGATTCTAGTCTCAATTCTCCATGCAAATAACGCAATAGTAAACAACATACATACAATTGCACAATAAATGCATTTATACATATATATACATATAGGTATATAAGTATATGTATATATATTTGTAAATATAAGCGCCTGTATGTCCTTTATTATTTGATTTAGTAATACTATTGCATTTTATTTGTACATACTCGAATATGCAGATTTGATGTTTTCATTTGAAGTGCATTGATATTTTCGATTTATTATTTATTCATTTCATTTTCAAATTTGTCTTTCATTTATTTATGCATTCTTCGTTTTTTTTTATTTCTTGTTTCAACATTTCAAATCAAATGTCAATTTGTGGTCTCATAATATTTACGATTTGTATTTATGCAATTGCAGTTGGTAAGCCGAGATCTTGGCGCAAATAAATTTAAAGCAATAATGAGAATGTTATATATTCGTATGTGTGTGCGAAGACACTATATCTGACTATTATTGTTTATGATTATTGAAGAATTCATTTGTTTCACAGTTGTCATAATAATTTGAGAAAAATACTGAAATATATTTTTATACAGAAAATTATTCATATTTTTGGAATTTCTGTTATTTATTAAACCGAACTCATAAAACTGAATATTTAAAAAAATTATTCGATATTGAGTTTAAATGAAGTAATTTAATTGGAGTCACAATCCAAGATAAAAGAGTTAATTGGCATCTAATGGCTTATCTAAAGACCGGTTTTGCGGAAATAAGATTTTTTAATGTCAGCCTGAATGTAGGCAATGTTTTTCATTTTCATCAAACTTTGCTGTAGATAAAAAATAAAAAAAATCCATGACTTTCTTCCAAATGCCATTAAAAATTTAGATGTTCAATAACAAACTAACGGAAAATAAAGTATTTGAAATACAACTATAAAAAGCTTAAAAGTTTAATTATAAAGATTAAAAGTCAAGGGATAGTTTGAAAAAAGCTATTCCTATTACACTTTTCTAAATAACATGTTTTCAATTGCTGTTTTAATGTATATTATTATTTAATGGGCAACTTAAAATTAAAATTTTATTTAAAATATATGATAATGTTGCCTACATTTTGGAGTATTCGAAGAATAATGTTTCTGGTAATAGAGAAAAGTGAAAAGTGATTCATCGTCTGCACTAAATGCCAAAAATCATCAAAAAGATTCAGTGGGTTACATAAAATGTGTAAAAGTCTACAATATCGTCTTTGGTGAAATGCTGATGCAAAAACATCGAGATCCCTAACATTTGTCTACCGTAACAATTGCCAATAAATGGTGAAAGTTACTGACATCGATCGGTATCACTCCTCTTTTAAATAAAGAAGCCATTCGAGGTCTTGCTATTCTCGTCTTTTATACACCACCTGAAAGTAGCAGTCCTGTAGTTTTCCTTGGGTTCCCCAAAAAAAATTTTCCAAAGCTCACAACAACATACATATTTCGTATAATATAAAAATTAAATTGAATTGTTTTAAAAAATGCTTTTACTTTTACTTCACTTTTAAATGATATTTTCGATTCGAAAATTCGCAGTTTTATCAAGTTTACTACTGGACTCGAGTTCAGCATATCAGACGTATAAGCTGTCAAAATGTCATCAACAGCTTTGGCGTTTTTATATTTATTCTAATTATTTTATACAAACTCTATTTTTTATTCCATTTACACCACTTAAATTCCTCTTTTTATTCTTCATTAATTACTTCATGGGAAAAATCTGCAAAAAATTACTGAGCTTTAATATCAAAATATATTCTGTTGCATATTTATAGGCCTTCGCCCTATTAAACATTATAGCCAAAACATGAACCCAACCAAGAGTAAACAAAGGCGCACACGCCCGTACGTTTCTTAATATTTGTCTTCGCAGCACACTGTACTCACTTTCTAGGTGGTGCTTTTTTTATTAAACATAGATTAAAATATGAAACCAGACGGGCGTAAAGCAATTTGCTGCGTTTAACTACATACTGCAATGATAACAGCGCAGATAGCGCAGGAACGCCTTTGTTTATGCAGCACAAACCAGCGGAGAATAATAAAAGCATACGACACAATGATGTCTTAATTTCTCGCGCATTTGCACAATAGCCGGTATCGATGTTGCTCTTGTTGTTGTTGTACAATAGTAATTAGGTAGCAATAGAATGGCAATAACACAAAACAAACTGCAAAAATAACAACAGAAAAGAGAGAAACAGCAAACAGGAGAATCATTTAAACTGTACAATAAAACACACACACACACACACACACATAAGTAAATAAATATATAATGCAGTAGAGCAAACAAAGAAATGATTCAATTAGTTTTAGTTACAGCACAGTAAATGACAACAATAAACCAAGCCGAGGCACGACAGACATGACATAGCAGTACACGGACACAACAACCTGACAACCAAACAGAGAGGGTGACCATGGGAGCACCGGAGAAGTCTGCTCGGCTAGCCGGTTGCTTAGTTGCTTGACGGCAGCACAGTTAGGACATTGCAAATTGCCGGCGAGGTGTGAGCTAAGCAAACATTACACAGCAGCTAAGCGAAACAGGAAAAAAATCAGAAAAATATTACAAAACGAAATAAAAGACAACGAAGGATCTGAAGGAGCTGTCCGCTTAATGGCGATGCAGGCGAGCGTGAAGGCAAAGTGAATATTCTCCGCACAAACATGTTTATTTTTATGAGTGCGAAGGAGGGAAATGGCTGAGAAGCAAACGAAAACCTTCAACAAATTAACATTTGCGACAAATTGGCAAGAAAGCGAGAGGAAATGGAATATGTGCGCATTAAAATGCAATATAAAAAACGGTTGAGAAATATAAGACTAAATTGAAAACAAAAATAATTACACGAGCATGCAGTCTAAACTAAAGGCAAAAAAACAAAATAAAGTAGTAAGTACTCTGAGACTTAAGTACCAAGTTTTTGCTTTCGACCTTGAAATAATTGTAATTATTTTGCACATATACCTTATTTCTGTTTAATTTTCAACAAATAAATTTGAATATTGAATAAAAACAAATAAAATAAAATTTACAATTAAACAAAATTAAACAAATTAAAATAAAATAAAATAAAATAAAATAAAATAAAATAAAATAAAATAAAATAAAATAAAATAAAATAAAATAAAATAAAATAAAATAAAATAAAATAAAATAAAATAAAATAAAATAAAATAAAATAAAATAAAATAAAATAAAATAAAATAAAATAAAATAAAATAAAATAAAATAAAATAAAATAAAATAAAATAAAATAAAATAAAATAAAATAAAATAAAATAAAATTAAATAAAATAAAATAAAATAAAATAAAATAAAATAAAATAAAATAAAATAAAATAAAATAAAATAAAATAAAATAAAATAAAATAAAATAAAATAAAATAAAATAAAATAAAATAAAATAAAATAAAATAAAACAAAATAAAATAAAATAAAATAAAATAAAATAAAATAAAATAAAATAAAATAAAATAAAATAAAATAAAATAAAATTAAATAAAATAAAATAAAATAAAATAAAATAAAATAAAATAAAATAAAATAAAATAAAATTAAATTAAATTAAATATAATAAAATAAAATAAAATAAAATAAAATAAAACAAAATAAAATAAAATAAAATAAAATAAAATAAAATAAAATAAAATTAAATATAATAAAATAAAATAAAATAAAATAAAATAAAATAAAATAAAATAAAACAAAATAAAATAAAATAAACTAAATTAAAATAAAATAAAATAAAATATCATAAAATAAAATAAAATAAAATAAAATAAAATAAAATAAAATAAAATAAAATAAAATAAAATAAAAAAAAAAAAAATAAAATAAAATAAAATAAAATAAAATAAAATAAAATAAAATAAAATAAAATAAAATAAAATAAAATTAAATATAATAAAATAAAATAAAATAAAATAAAATAAAACAAAATAAAATAAAATAAACTAAATTAAAATAAAATAAAATAAAATATCATAAAATAAAATAAAATAATACAAAAAAAAAATAAAATAATATAAAATAAAATAATATAATAAAATAAAATAACATAATATAAAATAAAATAAAATGATTTTAACTTTAATAAAATAAACTAGAACAAAACAAATTTAGATAAAATAAGATAAAGTAAATAAAATCAAATTAATAAAATTAATTTAAATATAAAATAACAAAAAAAATTTAAATGGAATAAAATAAAGTGAAATACCGTAAAATAAAATTAAATTAAGTATAAATATATTCAATAAAAAAGGGAAAGTTTTTTAATTTTCTAGCAATGATTTAATTACATTTTGCAAATGTGAATGCCCCTTTTCAAGTGTTATTTTTTTGTAAATATATCTGTGTTTTAGTTTTTTTTTGTGCTGTGTGTGTATGCTCTCTGCGGACATGATACACGTGCTAGCAGGAAGTTGACGCCTGAACCGCAGGTAGCCTGATATTTTCTTTTACGTTGTGCAGCGTTTTATGTGTTCACATATACTTAAATATACATTTATAATACATAGGTATTTTTTTTTAAGTCTACTCTTTTCATTTGTTTCTATTGCGCCCCATTTGGTCTTGACTAACTAAGAGTGTTGTTTATGTTGCTTTTCCGGCACACACACTTATACATTCACACAAATGTTTGTTTTGCATTTTCTTAGACATACACACATATATTTCGATTTTTGTTTGTTTGCTTACTTATGTTTTTCGTATTTTTTCTGTCACCACACGTCTCCTTTTGGCTTCACGGGAACAATTTGCCAGAAAAGACACGAAACAAATGTCACGCACAGCGCTTCGCCTCCTTGGCTGCCAGTAAAAATTACACGCCACTCAATTTGGCATATGCACAGGAGCACATATACACTCAAACATTTTTATAGCTTAATTTGTGCGACAGTTGATTGTTGTTATTTGGTTTATCTTCTTTTTTACTTTTTATGATTCTTCCACACTTAATTTGCTACACTCTTTTGACGTATTTATTTACGTTGACGTATATTGTGTAAATTTCTATTTTCATTTTGTGCCTGAACTTGTGGACACAACAGGTCGCTGGCGAAATTAAACAAAATCAGATTTACAAAATTACCAGAAAACTCACACGCCAGAACAACTGCATATGCAAAGAATTTTTAAAGATATTTAGAGATAAGCAAAACTGCTGGATACCCGCTAGACTAAAATAAAAGTAAATATTTCGTTTAAATTTACACAACTTTGATTTATACTTATGCTTATAATTCAATATACAATTTTCGTATTTCTATTTAAGCCGTGTTTTTTTTATTTATTTTTAATTTTTAGTATTGTTCATTTAATTTGTCATTAATTCCACGCTCGCTCGTTTCAACCGTTCACCTTTTTCTTGAGCTGTTGACGCTTTGGCCGCACACGTGAGACTAGCGGACCGCATTGCAACAAACAGCGCATTAACGTTATGAATGTGAATTGTTTTACAGGCAAAGCACTAACACATATGTACATATATACCATACATGTAGACGTACATTCATGCTCGCTGGACAAAATGCGTATGCGTGTTCGATATACATAATTGGGGGGTTGTTTGTACACATGTAGAATACATACATACATACATACATACATGTCATATCAGCTGAGCTATTGAATTTGTTTGTATGTATGTATGCAAGTGTATGTGACTTTTTTTGCAGCATTCACTGGCAGCTGCGCAGAAGTAAGTTAGCATTAACATTTCATTTACAGACTTTTACTTTCCATAACAGTGTTACTGGTAAGACGGTGCGTATGATTAACTTTTATAGGCGAATAAAAATGTTAAATGGTGTAACAGCGCACTGTTGCTGTAGAGTTTATGTAGACTGAATAAAACTTTAATATTAAAAGGGTGACTGCTGCTTATAATTAAAATTTATTACTTACCCAAAAATACATCAAAATTAATTGGGATTTATATTTAGAAAAAATTAATCACTAGGCATTTAACGAGTCATAAATATGTTGCTTACACTCTTAACTTAAAGAACTGGTAGTCATATATACGAATATCCCCAATAGAGCATTGTTCATCACCGTTCGGTTGGGGATATTTTTATTTTTATTTACCATTATTTAATTTTGTCGAAACACCCTATACAGACATTGTGATAAAATAAGTGATGTTACTCTCTGGTACAATGTAATATAAACATAAATGCTGTTAGAGCGCTGCTTTTAACATACTGTTAAACATGTCTAACATTTTTCTTTTATTTACAGCTGTCGCAGATTCTGCACACCATCAGCTGTTTACAGCTTAACCTAAGCCAACATCACACAAAATACCTACTCTGTCACGACATATTTGCAGCTTTGCAGTGAAAGTGTCTAAATGAAATATATATTTTAAAAGATATTTATGCATGTATGTAAATATTTGAGAAAATACGCTTTTGTAGACTTTTCATTCACATGCTCGCTGCTGCTTTGAATGAAAATACATATATTTATGAGTGCTTATATGAAAATAAAAGTAAATTTTAAAAATTAAAAAAAAAATTACTAATATTTTTTTCATAATTCAGTTATTAAAGTGACCAAAAAATAAAAAATAAATTGAGCAAACAGTAGTTATAGCATTTTTATTAGTACTTTCTCAGCTTACCTGCACTTCATTCCATCTCATCCTGTTCATTACACACATAAAACGAAAAATTTCAATAAAACTTTTTAATTATCTTGCAATCATTTTGCAATTTTATGACCATATTAAGTGCATGACAACGAACCTGGTGATTTACAGAAACTATAAACTCACATAAATCTACAAATGTGCCCTTAAGCTTTGCTGCCACTCGCTTTAGTGCTTACAGCAAGCTATGAACATATTTTTATTGCTTTTTCTTGGCTTCTTCGCAATAATAAATATTCATATTTACACCTCGTTAATGTGTATGCTGGTGAAGTTGCTGCGGGCAGTTTAGGTAGTTTCCCCGGTTGCAATTTGTGGAGAAGGCAAAAGTGTATACAATTAAAGAGGAATTAAAATAAATTGGAAACTAAATCTAAATAACTAAGAAATGTATCCTTTGAAGTACAAATAAGGGTACGTAGGTTAGGAAAGTGCGACAGAAATACAGTAAGTATTGGGTTTTCTTAATGCTTTTTTTTATTTAATATGAAGTACAATCGATACAATTAAGTTCTGAATATAACATCATTCAAATGGCCTCCACGACTTCTTTTGCTGGAATGATTTCGATGAACCCAATTTTTGAGCACTTTTTCCACTAACTCAAGTAGTATGTGATGTTTGACTTTTAAAGTTTGAAGAGATGCTGGTTTATTGCTCCCTAGTGTTAAATGGTGTTAAATCACAACTTTTTAGAAGCCATTCAATGTCACAATTTCTTGAATTAATCGAATTTCCAAACCTTTCTCGCAATAATTCGGTTGCTACACATTCTGTATGACAAGTAGCCCCGTGTTGTTGGAACCAGATGTTTTTAAGATCAACTTCTTCCAATTGCGGCCAAAAAAAAGTTGGTTACCATCGGACTATGCCGCTCTCCATTGACAGTAACGATGCTACCTGCTTTGTTTCGAAAGAAGTACGGACCGATGATGTCCACTAGACCATAAACCATACCAAATTGTCAATTTAAGTGACTGTAATGTTTGTTCGTGAATAATTTTCTTCGCACTAGAATCGACAGTTTTGTTATTTACCGCACCACTCAGATGAAAGTGAGCCTCATCGAAGAAGATGAATACAATGAAAAAAAATATAAATTCAACCAAAACCTACAAGCCAACAAACATTTTTAACTGATAAGTCGACTTGTCATTATTTGAAATTGAAGATTTTAGTCTTTCAGCTCTTCAGAGGAGTAACATAGATTTTTACTGATTTTAAAAGTAGCCTTAGAAAATCGATCTGAGTTTCAAAGTGTTGTATTATTATAATTTCCTTATTCACCAGATATTAAATTGTTGGAGCTTCCTGTTGTCAGATTTTCTTAAAGTACTGACGAAATTATCATCTTATGAAACTTAATGGCACTTGGAGGCTTCACATATGCCTTAAGAAACTGTACAGAAGCAGTGTACTATGGAACTCGCTTTTAAAATCGATGTAGACAGTAAAATTGGTAGGCGAAACGACAACAAAATAACACGCTCAAGTCTCTGAAATAAGTGAAAGTATCAAAAAGCGCATAATTATAACCGTATTGTCCACACTTTGCCAACAGGGTCAACTATGTGTGTTGCAACAGACAATCACAAAACTAACTGTCATTCCTTAAACGGCCTACACTCTGTTTCACAACAAAAAATGTTTTTAACTGCCACAATTGCTTGTAGTGGCAAGCAAGCAGTAACATGCAGTAACAACAACGACACCAAAATACTATACAACGTTGTCATTTACATACGTGTACGTCAGTGCTCTCTTGCACAAAATGCATGCAGAACAACTGGCAGTTGCTGTTAAACAATAGAAACAGAAGTAGTAGTTGAAGCAATAATAAAAATTGCCATGGAACAACTACTGGAAAGGAGCAACATTGAAAACACATGCCAAAAACAACTACACAACAACAAATTGCACACCACTAACAGCACTTAAAATAGTAAAAGTTAGAATAGCAACAATAACAATTCAAGCAGCACTTGCTATCATTACAATGCACACAAAATGATTCTAAATCCAGTTGTTGCTGCTTACTTACCTACATACTCACTTACTCATTTACTCACTTATTTACTTCTTGTGCAGCGTAGCAGAGTGCAGGCAGTAAAACAATGCAACAACAGCAATAGTAACGGTATTACAAGCTTTACAACGGCGCATTAATATGTGAACTGGATGCTTTATGAACTGTCCTGTTGGAAAATGGTGAGGCAATATAATACTTTGGGTTTTCTGCGCATTAGAGCATATTTTGCCTCATATAGGTATTTATGAGTTACCGCAAGACTACAAAAATATGTATAATTAAAAAAAAAAAAACTTATGAATTCATAGTTTCAAGTTTGGTTCAATTTTGTATACTACATCTCTTATAACTACTGTTAAGTTTTCTTAAAGGATGTCTTAGCCTTTCAGCATATTGTCTTATTGGATGTATGCAATAATTAGTGCGGGTTGTTTTCGAAAATTAAGACTTTATTATGAAAAAATTGCTATACATTTAATGTTCAAAGTATTGCATATCGGAAGCTACGATGTTTGTGGATCCCATCCCAAAAGAACTTCTCCGGCTTGGAGGTCAAGAAGGAATCGAGCCAATTTCTGAGACCCTGTTCTGAAGTGAAGCGTACTCCAGTGAGAGCATTCTGCATTGATCTGAAAAAGTGGTAATCGGAAGGTGCTTTGTCTGAGCTGTAAGGCGGGTGAGGTAGAACTTCCCACCCAAAGTTTTCCAAATAGTTTTTAACTGACCTTGCAACATGTGGCCGAGCGTTGTCATGATGAAAAATTATTGATTCGTGTCTGGTCGCATATTCTGGTCGTTTTTCCGCGATGGCCTTTTTCAAACGAATCAATTGTTTTTGGTGGAGGTTCCCATTGATCGTCTGATCCGATTTCAATAGCTCATAATAGAGCACACCCTTGTGGTCCCACCAAATACATAGCATAACCTTGGCACCATGGATATTCGGCTTTGCCGTGGATCTCGATGGTTGGCCGGGCTTCACATACGATTACTTGCGCTTTGAGTTATCATAATGAATCCATTTTTCATCACCAGTGACAATCCGATGCAAAAATGACTTCTTTTGGTGGCGTTGAAGCAACATTCCCAACATGCAGAATCAACGTCGGCACCCAATCTCCAAGCTTCTGGATGAATCCTAATGATTTTAATCGTCTGGAAACGGTTGCTTGATCAACTCCTAATACATTTGCAAGTTCATTTTGCGCCTGGCATACATCTGCGTCGAGCAATGTCTCCAATTCTTCGTCTTGAAATTTTTTTGGCTGTCGTCTAAGTCGAAATTGCCACTTTTAAATAGTGCAAATCACTTTTGGCACATTCGTTCGGCTAAAGCATGGTCACCATAAACGTCCAGTAAAATACGATGGCTTTCGGTAGCACTTTTCTTCATGTTAAAGTAATGAAGAAGAACTCCCCGCAAAACACTTAATCAGGTACAAATTTCGACATTTTCAAATGAATGAAACAAATTGCTGTTCACGCTAAAATAAATTACATCTACTGAAAACGACGCGAAATGACAGTACCTTTGAAATGAATATAGCCACAGATGAACGCGACGTGAAATAATACTAGTAGAGCCCCCTCTTAGAAAAACGCACGAATTAATGCATACACCCAATATGTATAGACACAAAAACATGAAAACAAAATTTGTTCGCCTACTCCAACACTTGCTGCAATGTTATTGCACTACATCACGTCCACATTCTGTTCTTGTAAGTTTTTGAATTTTAATTGACTTTATATTCTCTCGGAAATTACATACGTTTTCTTTTCTTGGAAGTATCTGCTGGTTTTTGGAATCATTATAAGACTGGTTAGGAAATCATCAAACTTGATTATTGAGATACCCTTCTCTTCATTTATTTATAATTGAGCAAAAACCAACGCTGATTTTAGTCTAATAATAAAGCAATAACGGAAATGATATTTAAGGAATGAATATAGTGGATTAACCATGGTTAGTTTTATATACAAAGTTTAGTCAAATTATAATAAATACTTTCAGGAACCAGACAAGCACTATGTGCCAAGTATCGAATAATTGTGTTTTTCCAAATCTCAAATATATTAAAACATTTCCAGCACCTACAATGTCTTTCATCTGCTCCTGAATTCTCTCCCACTAAAAATCAATTACCATACAAATATTTTTCTCGCACTTTACGCATATTTTTTTCACTCAAAAGCATTTTCACACCTCATTTTATGACCCTACCATTAGCATGTGAAACTAGAAAAAAAAACAACACAAGTGTCCTTAAGTAAATTTCTGTAAGCCATAAAAAATCGCCAAAAACTTTTATTAAACGCTCTATAACAACGCATTTTAAAATGTTATGCAACTTTAGCTTACAATCATGTCAAAAGCTGTGTGGAAGCCATAAAAATGGCAACACTTTTGAAGTGCCACCAAATATTGTAACGACTCGGCACTTGTAACTTCTGCTCATTTCCGCAGCAGCTGGCTTAAGCTAGTCAGGCAGTCAGTCTCAGTTCCTTTGTCGTAAGCCACTTGCCACACAAATATTGCATTTAATTTTATCCCATTTCAAACGTGTGTAGTTGTTGGTGTATATATTTATTAGAATTAAGTTAATTCTGTGCGTTTGAAGGGTTTGAAAAAATATTTGCTGGTTTCTTACAGATAACCTTGAGTTAAATTAGATTTACCAAAGCTAAATAAATAGTTATGATGAAGTAAGATTTTATATTTTTAATGATGTGTATTTGAGTGGTGTTTTGAAGATTCTTTTGAGACTTCTTGAAATCTTTGTGGTATGTTGAATCCTTGATTTGCAAAATTCAACTAAATAGGATATCTTGTGATTTAACACCTTGTGACTTCTTACTTTGGGGACACGTGACAACAGGTCATCGTTGATTCAAGTTTTAAAAGATTGGATTTGTGAAGCTGTTGAGGGCATACAATAGCCACTTTGCGATTTTATGAAGGAAAATTTCATAAAAACGAAAATTGGTACCAAAATTTTAAACAAATAGCAACGTAAAAATTAGTTTTTGTGCTCTTAATACTTTACAATGATAATATCCATAACGAATATCACCAAAATCCACTTCTTAGATAACTATTCATGCATATTTCATATCAATATCAATTTACTAGTTATTTCTTGATTTTCGGACATGACCTTCCCAATAGCAGCTTGTTTTACGTATTTACATAAAGCAACAACAAATACTTCATCTCCCTTAATAAGACCACAAATGAAAACCACAAGGTTAAACGTTTGCACAATACAATTATAATTGCACTGTTAAAAGTGACAAAATTGCAGGCAAACGTACGCATTCAACCACAAGGAAACCAATTTAAAGTGTAAGCAGTCATTATCAAACTTATCACTTTTCAAAAAAATAAAGTAAAAAAAAAAATATTAAAGTTAATAAATAAATAAATAAAAATAAAAAAATAAGGAAAGATATATTATATATATAATTTTAAATTAAATTACAAATATGACCAAAAATAAATAAAGTGAAAGAAGTGAAATATATACAAGCAATAAAAGTCACATTTGACAACGCTGCAATAGCACTGACTGACATTGATTGTGTATGTTTGTGTGTGTATATAAGGGTACATGTGTAATGAAAAGTAATTAAAATTTAATTAGTCCAAAGGGGTGTGAACTTGTTAACCAAAGCAAGTGCTGTGAGATTAAACATGCAGGCAGAGTATACTATATACATATGTATAAACATACATATATATGTACATATAGTCCCCACTTTACATCTAGCAAGTTGTAAAGCAATAGTTGGAGAATTTTTACTAACCGACAAACAAATTTGGTGCGAACACCTAGAGTACACACACTTCCTCAAGTACAGTATACATATACAAATATGTTTAAAAATTCGGTTGCTTGTTGTTGTTGCTACTTTTGCTGCGGGCGAGTATGTGCCGCAAGCCAAACTATTTGCATTCCGCTACAGATTTCTCTGCATATCCACCCTCCACAGCCATACATATTTGGTTATACATACATATGTGTGTTAATGTCAAATGCTAGTCACCTTGGCGTATACGTAACATTTATTGCATTCAAAGCGAAGTGTAATGTATATTCCTGGTATTTGTTGCTTGACGCTGAAGTTTATGTAAACTTTGCAGGTAGAAAAATGGTGTAAAAAAACTCAATTTTACTCAAGTGACATTTGGGATTAAACAGAGAAGAAATAAAGAAGACGAGGTAATAGTATATTCAGAGGCGAATTTATTACCGGATGAAAAAGTTGATCAAGACTGCTGTGCAGCAAATGAGTTAGCCAAATTGAACACAACTTTACAGTTGCATTCCGATAAAGAACATGTGACTCTGGAAATTTGTAAATATTTAATTGATAAACTCGTTACGGGTACAGCTGAGTTTCGATGGCAACAATTTTTCACTTGTCCAAAGAACAAACTAACGCGGCCAGAATGGAATATGTTCTGCACATGATGACTATTGATTTTTAAAAGAAATGATATAAGAACTCTAGTAAGAGTGCTAACAGGGCACTGTCTTATTAGTAGATACGCTACAAGACTGGGCCTGTCATGTAACGATTACTTTCGGAGTTACTCCTACTAAACTATATAGTTTTATTAAAATCACAAAGCAGTTCAGAAATGCTGTGTGATAATGGGTGTCTCAAATGCTTAGATGTTTCAAAGATATCCAGTTTTTGTTGAAAATTCGGAGCCTTTGGAACTTGTCGAGCGGAAATCCATTTCATGCCGAAACATTTATTTTAAATGGCGCCACTATTTTCTTCACTTTATTATTGTTAGGTAAAGGAGTTAACTTCGGTACATAAAATTCTGCTTGTAATGTAAAATTTGAGATAAAATCACTATATATTTGGACTCACATTGAGCTCGCTCCCTCACGGTATCCCGCTAAATGGCCTCGACATTAGCAATTAACTTCGACTGCTCCCATAGCTTATCACCACAATTATTCAAAGGGCCTTTGGTGACAATAAAAGATTGATATCGAAAAAACAAAACCCAATATTCTTTTGCATGGCGATTTTATAGAGCGTTTCAGGAAATTTGCTGCTTTTTTACTTTAAATCTGTTTTTATTCCACTTCCGAATTAATTTTTCTCTACTCAACAAAGTCTCAGAATTTCAACGTTATTGGTCAAATGAATTATTTTTCTTAATCCCATTTAAGTAACCACTCCAAAGCAGTTCAACTCTTCGAAGCCAAGTCATCTTTACCTCACTCCCACACACTGTATGTTTTAACAATTTAATTGAAATTCCTTTAAGTGTATTCAGTTTAACTGCATTCTCCTTCAACTTACACGTACATACAAACGTTTAAACGTTGCTCCACAATTCACTTCAAGTGAAAAAGGAGAACGTTAAGATGGATTGCAACACTTTTAATTTCATTTCATTTCATTGCATTTAATTTCTCTATATAACAGTAATAATTTATCAACATTTAAGAAAATGCAGAGAGAGAGACAGAGAAAGAGAGAGGGAGAATGAGTAAGGGAAAAAAAAGAAATATGGTAAAAAGCATAATGAGCACATTTATTCACTTTTGTATATTTTTCATTTGAGTGAGCGTCTGAATACAGGCTACGGCTGCTCGCTGCTGTTGGCTTATGCAAGGCAGCGGTGTTGCAACGTTTACCACCTTTAGGCCTATGAATTTTCATTTATTCTCTTCATACATACCATTCCTTTTTGGTCGTCCACATTTCAATCGTCATTTTTGTACGTTTATTTATTTTTCTGGCACAGATTGCCTGGAATTTAATTTGCCAGATTGTAAAATATGGAAGTGGAAATAAAAATAACAGTCGAGCTGGTGTATTGGAATAAAAAAGTCAAGACAAAAGGAAATTCACTTGAATATATTCAACGGGGTGGTTGTTGGTAAGACAAATACACGTATGCTGTGCTGACTAAAGGAAAGTAAAAAATACATACCGGACAGTAAACTGATTGTATAAAAGACACAAAAAATATTGGGTATTGCATATATCTATTGCACTTTAAGTTCATCAGGATAAATGTTTCGAACGATTTCGTTGTTGTGGCATAACCTTGCGGAATAAATTTTAGGTGCGCGTCTTCGCTAATATGAGCCAAAATGTAGGCAACAGTTAAATTTGTTACTTCTTACAAAGTTTTTTTTTTTTCAAAGCATATAATAACGTTACCTACATTTAGGGTGTTGTTAAATTATATTAAAGACGAAGACAGTTTGTCGATATTTAAACTAACAGATTTCTTGCAAATTTCCATAACACCATAAGAGCTTTAAATTGTGATAACTTCCCTTGGTATATTTTAATATTATTATTTTGAATAATTTACTGCTATTAATGTACTTAAACGGTTTATGCAAATAAATAGCAGTTAAAGTATGAAAACTAAACCACATAAATATACCAGCACTTCGGTCACAAATTGAATGTCTCTAACAACTGTTCTGCGTCTACTCGGACGACACAAATACAGAAATATCATACAATTTATTATATTAAAAGCTTTAGCATTTGTAATGTCCCTTGAGGAGTTCATTTCACAAAACTATAGTATACTATTACATTTTACAATATATACGAACATACACACGCAAAGTAAATCATTTGTTTGAAAATAAAGAAGCGGTATTAAAGAGAATTAGAATAAGTGGTTTGAAATTTTATTTCGTAAATCCTTTTTAAGCATACACATTACGCAAATAAAATACGCTTAAGCTTTTATTAAGTGAGGGAGATTTAAATTTTTCTCTCCTCTCCTCTTTTCTCTCGCAAGCATTTATTGTTGTGGCACGCGCTAAATGCTTAAAATACCAAATGAGTATTTTCAGTTGGGTATTTTTTTTATTTTGAGCTCATAAAAATGCTGGTATTCTAAAGTTTTACAAATATCTCTTAAATGCTGCAGAAATTCAATGCTTCTACGCAATTTAGGAAGACAATAAACAGATTTTCCTATTAATGAACATTATTGTGCTTTAAAAGAAATACGCATTTAATCTGACGATCAATTTTATGAGCGGTCAATTTTGCGCTCGAAATATTTATAAGCTTTTAAAGCATACTTTCCGGCTTCGAAATGTAAAATTTTATTCATTCACAAAAACGAACGTTCACTTCTCAAATGAGTAAGAAAGTTATTTTTAAAAATTTAGTGGGATTGTGGAAAGTTAATAAATTATGAATTTGGAAAGTTTTTTAGAGTTCAATGAAAAAGAACTGATTGAAAATCATACTCCAGATAATTTGCTAGCTTTCACATTTTTCTTAAACAGAGAGAATCCCATCAATTCAGTTATATCGAATTATTATTGTGATTGGCTCAGTATTAAACCGCGTGAGGTTAGCTTCTCGAGTAATATGCACGTCGAATAACTGAGTTTGTCAAGTAAAAATCTATTCAGCTCAAGCTGGTTTCCAAGCCTCACGCTTAATCTTGAGTCAAGAGCTCGTTACTTCTTCTCCTTCTTAACTGGTATAGACACATAGTAGACAGTCGTTTCCAATTTCAATCCTCATTCTCTTCTTCTTTTGGCGGAATTATTTTAAATTTGAAAGTGTCATGACAACAAATGGCGATGAGGCAGCTAAAATCGATGCGTCATAGCGGCTGTACTCCTTCTCGGAGTGGTCCTACTGAACTCGAAGGAATAGTTGTTTTTTGGAAATACTAAAATCAAACATAGTGTCGTTGAAGCATCTCTTTTTTGTGCTATTGTAATGTGATCCGGTCTTTCAATTGACAGACTGTGATGTCCCTCATATTATGAATTAGGCAGAGTATACTTAATCTCCAATCGTCGGGCAGAACAGCTGATGCATGCATGTTTCATACTATTCACTATTATATTAGAGTTTCTGAACCGGTTAACTATAATCTATCGCTGACGTTTTGCTCTTAGGGAAAGCAATTGCAATATTTTTTATTCGCAATTTGACACTTAGCATCTATTTCGACATCCCCGATTATAAACTCGGATTCAACATCTCCAGGTATTTAACTTTCATTTCAGTTCAACAGGATGAAGAAGTGTTCGCTCAATAAACTCAGAAAGAAATATGCACCTTGCCTTGAGACCTTCTATAAGTCACAAAATCTTCTCATAGATTTCTCAATCATTATCCCGAGTGTGTTTCAGTGTCGCCTATCAGTCAAAGCTCTTCAGGATCTCTTTTTATTGCTCCAACTGCGTCGCGGCTCGCTCTTCAACTCTCAATATCTCTCCCACACAACACGCGTTGCACAGTTTTCCTATATCGAGTACTCTCCGGCACATCTGGAGCACCTGAGATATGTCTTTCATCTAACAGGAAAGATTTGGTTACGAGTGCTTCGCAGACTACCTCACCTTTAAGTTCTGAGGCATGGATATACAAAAGTGGGGAGCGGTTATACAATATTTTCCACTCTAAACGGAAAATTGGTTACTATTACCAATACGTATTGTAATTTATTTGTCAAAAATTCAGAATTTCCCTGCTCGCATCTTTTTAATCTCGCTAACTCATTACTTTACATGTCTTAATCAAACGCACTCATTCTCGAGCTTTTCGCCCCATACAACGAAAATTTTGTTTGAATTGGCACGTGCTCGCCTTGAAATAAATTTCCAACACATTTCAATTGAATTGTCAACTTTGCAAGAATTCTTCGACAAAATGTTTTTAATATTAAAATTGGTAAGTTGATGGCTGACTTTGCTGTGCAAGCAGAACGTGCACAAAAAAATATATTTTGGCGTATGCACGTGACCGCCACTCCCACGGTACAACTTGTGACGAGGTGCAACATCAACGCGAATAGACAACAAAGCGCAGAAAAGCATATACGTACACATATGCATCCACGTACATATGTATGTACACATATTTATTATAAGCAAGCAATGCAAAATATGCACCCTCGCGAATCAAATCGTATGCACACGAACATAAATATAATACGTGCTTGTGCTCAGACATTTACATAGAATATAGTTAAATGGCAACAAAATGCAGCTAACAGCAACAACAAAGATTGCAAAAAAAATTTCAATCTTACAGAATTTCGACGAAATGGACGCGATCATACCATCAAGCATACGTGTGTGTGTACACATATTTGCCTTAATTGTATGTACATATACTACAATATGGTACATATGTGTGGGCATGTCTGCCGCCATTGTCATTGCGGACCCTCTCGAAAATCTTCACTCAAATTTTTTGCTTTCAAACTTTTACTAGCCTCGTCAGTCAGCCAGTCGTCCACTTGTAGTTTTTACATGCTGCTATGTTGAGTTGTTGTAGCTACAGCTATTTTATTTGTGACAATATTTTCCACTCATCATTGTTATTGTTGTTGTTTTGTTGTTTTTGCTGCCACTCCACTCTACATATAAAACAACGTTCACTGATTGCTCATTCACTATTCGCCATTCGGTTTTTGTATAGTATTTATTGCTGTTGTTGTTGTTGTTGTTGTTGGTTCTGAGTGGCAAGCGGCATGCAGCATATGTTCATGTCCTGTCTGTGCTTGCTACTTTCGTTTCGTTTCGTGTGTTGTCCTTCCACTGCCCGCACCACTGCACAGCTAACCCGCAAGACAAGTATGTACATATACTTACATATATAGGTATGTATGTATATGCATAGTCTATATGTTGCCAAGAGTTAAGGGACTCGTTGATTGTAGAATTTCAATGGCAGCAAAGTAGGCAATATTTGTTTGCCCCACTATCCGCTGGCGTTGCATCACATTTGTGATGCAAAAAGCATATGGAGAGTGATGTATGTATGTATGTATGTGAGTATGTATGCAGCTCGCAGGCCAATTTTGAATTGCCTTTTTGTGTTTGTAAGTTGTATAGCCTTTTGTTGTTTTTGTTGCTATTATTATTATGTCTGCAACATCTATTATTTTTTTTCTTTTTGCTTTCTTTGTTGATCGTGTTGTCGGTTGTTTTGGCTTTTATTACTCAGTTGAGTGGCAAGTTTTGGCAACTTTCCTATTGCTGCTGTCAGTGAAGGCAGATTTTTTGGTGAAACATTTTTGTGTAACAAAATGTTGTGGTGTTGTTAGTGGTGGCATGTAATATTATGTATATTTGTGTCATTTTCGGAAATATTGAGAGGCTTTTTGGTTAGTATTAATTTAAATTCTTGCAAGCTTTTTCAAACTAGTAGTTTTTGTGGGCATTTTATGGCATGAAATATGGTTAGTTTTCATTTTTGATATGTTTTGACTTCATAAATTTGGGCTAAAGGTTGCAGGGTTGGTTTTATAATTTTCTGTTTTGCTTTGCAATGTAGTCATACCCAATAATTTCAGTATTCATTCCAAAATTTTAGTTTCTTTATTTTTATTTGTTTTATTTTCAAATAAAATACTACTTAAATTTTACAAAAATTTATTTTGTTCTTTTAAATTAGTTTATCATTTTGTTTGTTAAGTACTTAATAATTTTTAATACCTTTTATTAATTATAAGACATCATATTATATATAACTGATTTGCTCACCAATTCATTTTGTAACTAATTTTTGCGCTCACTCCATTTTTTTTTAATTTTTTAAACCCATAAAAAGCTCATATTTTTTTTTTACAAATTATTGAAACAAATTTTAACGTTTTATATAAATTTTTTGAATTAATTAACCATTATATTTGATTGTTATTTTTATTCATGTTTCATCACTTAGATTCACAGAAAATTTCAATGCATTGATACTGGCGGATGTTTACACTTGCAATTCATTTTATTTTATTTTTAAACAAATTTCACACTACCCTCAACTCATTTGTTCATAAAACTACTAATAGCACCTTGCAATCCGTCGCTGTGGCACATACTCAATGAATTGTTGTAAAATGAAACATTGGTTATCTTTTCATTATAATTTCATTTTCTTAATACTTGTGGGTACACATCATTTTTGGTTTTACTAACGACCACTCAAATCAATCAACATGCAATTAATAGTCCATTTTCGAAACAAACCTTATTTAAACTCAGATAAAAAATTCCATGTATTATCCCTGACCTTTGTCGATGGCCATTGCAAACGCTAGTCGAACAGGGAACTGCAGTCGCTTGAGTTGAAAAATAATATCGAGAGGCATGATAAAGATTCGAGGGATGAGGAAGTACTCACTTTTGAAAGGTCAAGGCCAGAATTGGTAATTTTATTACATTAGACTGTAATTTTTTGACTCCTTGTCGAGTGCCGTCGCAGAATTTCGGAAAACTAATTTTAATAATCATTGTAATGGCACACCGGTTTTCAAATTTAATACATGCGGTGGGACCTCCGCTAATTCCAAAGAATACAGAATTTCGGTTGTATAATTGGCTTCTTTATCAGCTTTAACAACGTTGTCTATTGACTTATATGCGACGGATTTCCTTTCAATTTTGGACTGAAAGTGTATGTGAGTTTGTTGCAGAGAGGACAGATCGTTCACTCAGCCATCTATGATTCCTATAATTGCTTTGGATACTTGGGTATACTCTGTGAAGCAATTCTTCCTTTGACGTCACTAAATTACAGAAGTTATAGGGTAATGCAATGCATCAGGAAGTCCGATCAATTACCATTTTTCCGTTCTCCACTTCAAATAATTGGCGTGGAAATCATCATCCGATGAGTCATATTGCAGGTTGTCAGGGTTTAGGCGAGCATTGATCTTCTCCGCTGGTGTTGATCAATGAGGGACAGACAGGATTGTAAATAAAAATTTCACTCAGTCGATAACTTTTCGAGATATGCAGATGTTTATAAACGTGGGTTAGCTGTATATACATATCTAAATTGATCTCTCTACTTATTTGTATGCGTGGTTCATTTCTACGCTCCTCAATGTCTTTCAGGAAAATGTCAATATGACTGCCTCGAAGTAAGCCAAATACATCATTCGGATCTCAGCTTATTCACACTCAAGTTAAACCTGCATCTAACCCAAATTCTACTAATTTTTGTTAATCTGTCTATAATCCCTTTGTCGTGAAGAAAGTTTTATTTATATTTCGAGCAAAGCGAACTTGGTTCCAGGTCTCTGGTTCCTTTTCAGGAAACTAAAATATTCCATTTACTTATGTACCGAATTACAAGTAAAGGGAACCTTAAGTAAGATATTTTTGGAATAACTTAGTCCCTGCTCCACTTTTTGAAGACAAGAGTAGTCTTCCTGTTAACCTAAGCAAACAGCCATCTATGAACGAACAGCCACATCGTAACATAAATAAGATTTTTCGTATAGGTCAGTACCAGGTCCAGCTCGCAAAAACCTTTCTGGAAACCATTGAAAAAATTTTATGAAATTTCAAGAAATTTACCCTTCCTTTACAATAGAACTAAAGATTTTCAGAAATATAAATAGATGGAAATGCCCCAATAAGTATGCAACATTTTATTATATTCAATTGAGGTCGGAGAAAAATATCGTTTAACAAAAAATTGCGTCAAAATTGTATTTTTTTGCAGATAAAAATATCACATAACATTACTAAAGAAATTATATATGTTCAAATAAATAGCAATTCTTAATTAAAAAGTTTTTCTGAAATTTTTTTTTTTTCATATTAAATTAACACCATCCTTCTCGCTGTGTGAATAGAGCTCATTTCGTCAAGCTTGCAATTGCAAATAAACATTCAAAGTCATTTTGTTTCACTTTAATTAGTAAACATTTACAATTTAAGCAATATTTGCCACTGCAGAAATCACTTTTAATTTCCAACTCCGTTAGGCCAACAACTTTTGCACTTAAAACAAATGAAATAAACGATGATGGGGGAAGTTTAACAATTTTCAGAGTTGCAAGCACATTTGCGGAAATATTAACAGAAGTTTGCACAGTGCAATGCATACTATATACACTGTAATTAATTTTTGTACAAATTTTATGGGATGAATAGTTTGATATTTAAATTTATTAAAAATATTTGTGATGGCAGGTAAGTTGGCTCCGATGTTAAAAATGCCTCGAGTAAGCCTTAGGTTATTAATTATTTATTTAATAATTATTAATGTAGCACAAACCTCATTTTCGTTATTGCGGCTCGATATCCACCCGCCTTTACCTTTAGAGATTAATTTTCTTGACATGTGGTACCTGAGAAAAATCAAAGAGCCTTCGGGATTGTCAAGACTAAGATTATTTTAGTAGTCTCACAGCAGCGCTATTGCGCTATTTAATAATTCATTTATAACCTCCTATAGTTTTGAGTTTAATTTTTAATCTGAAAAAGCTGCTTGGTCTTACTTTACCTAGAAAGTTAATCTGCCTTGCAACTCCTCCCTTTGGTAAAATATGTATTTACCATAGTTAGAATTAAGGAATTTATGGCAAATATACACCATTTTTCTGGATATCTTTTAGTCATTTTAAAGGTAATGTTATGTTTTTCTCCAAAAAAAGAAAAACCCTTGTCCCAGTTGGTGACAATTCATCGACAGACTTTTCTTGAGGCCAATTCTTCACCAGCCAAATCATTCGCCATAAACAGGGAAAGTAGATAATTACTTGTTATGAGGTCTGGACTAAAAGATGGATGCATCAAAACCTCCCAACTAAGCCAGCGAGTCCCTACCGATATGTCTGGTTTGGCATTGTCCTGTTAAAATACAACTCCCCGTCTGTTGGCGAAAGCCGAACGCTTCTGGGTGATTGCTTCCTTCAGACGGTACAATTTCAGGCAATATAGGTCAGCGTTAAGAGTTTGGCCGCAGGGGGGCAACTCATAGTGGATGATTTCTTGCCAATTCCACCGTTTACACTTGCTCACTGTCCTTCGACCACGACCCTGTTTCTTTTACCTTGCTGTAAGTGATTCACTTTTCATCACCAAACACTACCCGATTCAGAAATTGATTGATTTTTTACGATTCAACATCAACTCGCAGATGGAAAGTCGGTTCATCAAGTCTTTTTTTTTTGGTTCCTAATTCCATCTAACGTAATCCAAACGTAGTTATAGAACGCTAGATACAGATCACTACACTCATCATTGCAAAAATAATTGATTCTGTTTTAATAGATCTAATATTTATCAACTATCCTCAGAAGGCATATAATATCATCTGGGAATATTATTTGACATTTGCTGGACCGTTTGAAGGTTGAAATTGCAAAGAAGTGGACGATTTGGACAGATAAGGCAATTTTATGTCATTCAATCAAATAAATCTAAACTAAAATGAAAATTGGCTTTTTTCAACTTTGAACAAAATGAATCCAATTTTTTAGTTACGATTGAGCCTATCAGCCGATTTGTTGATAAAAAAGGTAGTAAATTTTACAACATTTTTGTTTGTAATTCCATTTTGGGGGAAAAATGGAATTATACTTTAAATAATTTGGCTTTGATTATATATTACTTTTATAACTTTTTGTAAATTTGTATACTTAGGTACAATTATAAGTGTGAAAATTATTACCTTTCATGCTCTTAATTCAAGGGAATTTGTATGTTATATATGTACATATTTATTTGTCTTCACTCAAAAAGTTATGAATTGCGAAAAGTGCCAAGTTTGGTAAATCATCAACTGATTTCGAGCACGTGAGAAAAAAGAAAAGAAAAATAAACAAAGAAAATCCAATAATCCTAACTGGATTGCAAGCTCGTTCTTCCTACCTTCTTCCTCTCTCTCTCTCTCCCTGCACATAGGCATACATACGTGCGCTCATATGTGTGTTTCAAATATCTCATTCAGTTTGGTTATTTGCCAAGTTTGCTCGTAAAATAAAACAAAAGAAAGAGGCATAGCCAAAATATAGAAAGAAATATAGAAATATTAAAGCTCATACCATTTAAGTGTACCTATATAGACTTATGTATGTACATAAATCAAACAATGTAAATATACTACTTCAAATAATTTCTTCTTTTTGTTGAGGAAAATGTGAATGCAGGCAGTGTCCTATATTGGCCGCACAGTAGGCATCTTCAGAAGAAAGGAGATTTCCAGGCTGAATAGACACTTTTTCTAGAAAAACAGTAGCTTAGGCCGACATATATATAGACAAGTCATGTATGCTTTAAAGTGTGTTTTCAGAAAATCTCCGCTCTCATAAAGGAAATTTATTAATAAGTTCTGAGCGCCTTGCCAGAAATTTGATTTTAGTACAAAAATGTTTTACAAAATATTCTCATTTCGCTGGAATCCATCTTAAACTGCAAATATATGTACACGTGCACATATATATATTTTCAATTTTCCCGCATTGACTGGCACGAGCAACAAATCGACAAACTTTCTTCATTACATTTTACAAGTAAATTTCACATTCAGACTCATATGCAAGAAATATAATATAGGTATACTACAACTCAATATGTACAAACCAAATGAGTATTTGCACGAAATTATGTTTATTGATTTTTGACATTCGCAAATATTGAGTCAAATATGAAGTGTACAAAAGTACAAAATTCAGTCTCGTCGTAAGCAGTAAATTATGAAATTTCATAATACGACCACCAACAAGGTCGATATTGAAATTTTTATGTGCATACTTTGCCAAAAATATTTGTTGTTGGTGGCAGAGTAAGCAGCCGCAGCCACTGCATTTGCTGCAATGAGAGTGAAGAGCGTGTAGGAAAAGCTTCTGTTTTAAAATGGTATTAACTCGTTCTTAAGTTAAATGGAAGTGGCGACAAAATAGCAGAAGCATTAAAGTGTTGACAGGCGTTACTTTTCACATCACCTGTACAACACTCACTACCATTGTTCTATATTGAACATACCGAGTTGCACCAATATTGGGTTTATCTATCCTTAGTCCGTCTACAAAAAGTTTTTTTGGTTAAGTCAGCATAATAGTCTAGGAGGCGCTGAAGCATTTTGTTAAGAGAAAATCCCTAATTTTTGCCTTAGGTTTGACACATTGACACATTTACAATCATTAGATCCTAAGAAGAAGAGCAAAGAGTTCAGTCATGGACGCGATAAAGACAAACGATAATCGATATTATGTTTGTACCAAATACTCCGGAAAAGGCGGGTTGTTGAAGAAATAACTGAGGAGAACGGCCAAAAAAAATAAAAAAAAACTGCAGAGCAGAGGAACTGTCGTATGAAGAACGCATGTAGCCAACTTGTGAACTGCTACTTAAGGAATTCGTTTGCCAGACGGCCGATCAGGCAGGAGCTAGGCTCGCCTTGTCATAAGTCAAGGTTCGTAAAGTATATACTCCCTGAAAAAGAGAGTATTTCATAGGAAAATTGGACCCTGTTGGGACATAGCCATACAGCACGTCACATAGAAAGATTCTCTCCAGAACTTCTAGAACGAGGAAGTGAGAGTCAAATTTTCACCACAGGCTATAGTATTTTGGAACTGTTTTTCTATTAAACCGTTCCTATGTGGCAGAAATGAAAATAAATTACTTAATAAAATACATAAAGGAGTCAAAGTGAATAGAAAAAAAACTTTTGAAACAATTTTCATAGTGTCACATTGTAACTAGTTTGGCTTAAGCTCATCAATCCAATTCGACAACCAATAGAACTACCTACCCAACTAACATAGAAGTCATTATAAAAAAAAAACTTCACAAACCAAGCCAAACATTTGCAAATTGACCTAAATGGTGAAAGACAATAAAAAACTACCACAAAGGTCTTTGGAGAATGTGGCATAATAGGAGTATCAGCTTCAGGATAAACATCATTTAAAAACCAAATAAAATATAAATGGATATGATCATTTACAATGAAAAGGAAGTAGAGAAGTCTTCGAACATCAGCAAAATTTGAGTGCTACAAAAAAACAGCAAAGCAAACATCAGTTGTACAACTAGGTCAAGCAAAAATATCTAATACGATCTACTGTAGAACCCCACAGCCTCACGGCTAAGCAGCATGTTTAAAGACATCATGGAGATTTTCTCTGGTGTAGATGTACAATATTTGGTATTTGAGCTCAAAATATTTCCATAATTGTCAAATCCTCCGGCATCCTTTGACCACACTTTAGCTATAATTCGAAGTTTCTCATACATTCTCTGCGCTCTGCAAAAGGGCTCATAATTTCAATGGCATGTATATGACCTTTTGTTTCTTATTCTAGAAGGTCGGAAGAATATTTTTAGCCATTAAAAAAAATCAATTTTTTGAAGCATCTACAGTGGCATTACCCCTTAAGGAGAGTCTATTAATTTTTTTATAAAAATTTATAACTACTTTCAAGAGTGATTTCAAACTTAATATGTATATACTAGTATATTACCTGAGCAGCGATAGAGGCTATTTTTTTCATTTGCCATTTTTCTTCTCAATATTAAGATGCAATTCTCTCGGTTCATTTTACAATTTTCCTACTGGGTACACCCATAACAGTACAAACTCACGCTCATAACACGTCTGTTCATTTTGTTGTGTGTAAATTATTCGCTGCGTTTGTGGCAAATGTGGTTTTTATTAATTTGTGCTCACTAACAAACGACAAATTGGAAATGATAAATATGGTTTCGAAGAATTTCACTCAATAAAATCGGTGTGTGGTCACACTAATTAGGCTATTTGTTGTAGTAAGTATATACGAGTATTTACACAAAAGTCATTTGGGTCGCAAGTGTCAAATTACTGTCGCTTTTTTATGATCCATAATGAATATCCAAATTTTGGGTATATGTCATTTGAGTTAGGTCATTTGCTCATCGATATTGAAATACAAATGGTAGATGTTTTCAATTAAATTCCTCAACTGCGTTCATATTTATGTGCGTTGGTTTTAAGGTCACCAGTCTTATCCTCTGCACTTAATAGCAACAGAGTCTCATAACAATCAAAATAATATTGTTGCCGTTACAAACACGTAATCGCTAAGCAACATGTTGACATAAACAGCAATTTCGTTATTACACATTCATTAGGGTCATAGCAGATAAAATATTTGTTGCACGTTGCAAGACAAATAAAACCTTTTTGCGTTCCCTTGGACATAAGCCGATTATTATAAATAAACCTCAATTGATTTTGAAAAAAAAAATTTACTAATACTGAAAAGTTTTCTCGAAGAAACACTTTGGTATACCCATGAAGTTTTTCACTTCCGCGGAAAATTTAAATGTTACTCAAAATAAGTAAAATGTATCTGTTTCGGTCTTTACATGCGTAAGGCGTTGCTAAGCACATGCTCGATTACATATCCATGTATTTATCCCGTTATTGGAAACGCTTTTAACAGTTACATAATCATTCGTTTGTGTTCATAATGACTTTTTTCATTGCTTCTCGCTTCCTTGAGGGCACATTATACGTTTGAGTATATTTCTATGTACGATGTATTTGTGTATATCTGTAAGACTTTGTTTTGCACGCGTGTGCTATAGATTTTGCCTGTAGGGAGATGAGAATAAATCCCCCTAACAAATCAGTAGCAGAAAATATTTTTATATGTTTTGATTGGATTTTGATTTTATTGGCGCTTTGTGGCATTTGTGGTTAGCTGTTTTCACACATTTTGTGTGCTTAAAAATTATTTGATTAAATTTTACTGCTGGGGTGAGGTATCGTTTACAAGCTCTTTACAAATTTTCAATAAAGACGCGGATTTATGTAGTCTAAAAAAGTTACTGTGTCCCTAAAACAGCTTGCAGATAAACAGAAGAATGATTTACATTAATGAAGCTGTAACTCTGAAGTAACCAAGCTTCAAGAGACCACTATCTTAAGTTAACATTTCACTTAAATCTAGAAACGACCTCTAATTTTATAAAGGAAGTGAGTTGTCCCATTCGCATTTGCCTTGATCCATAATTTTGAGGCAAAAGACAATAAAATTAGATTTAAATATGAAAAACTATTTTTCTATATAAAAAGTCGATACTGGAAATATTTTTTCCCTCACCACACGCTTTCGCTTAATTTATGCTTATACATATATACAATAGTTCCCTTTGATTAATGACATCTGAAAGCAAGTTAACTTAATCTCTAGTTACAACAAAACACATAATCGAAATACAATAAAATGGTAAATGGTAAATGGTAATGGTATGAAATGCAATGTAAAATTTAACTACACTAGTTCGATTATAAGGACCCTCAGGAATGAAAGTAAAAAATACATCCTTACTAATGTACTTAATTTAATAAAATTATATGTCAAGTTTCCAAAAATTCAAATAAAATAAAATAATATTAAAATAAAATAAAATTAAATAAAATAAAATGCAGAAAATAAAATAAAATAAAATAAAATAAAAAAAAATAAAAAAAATAAAATAAAATGAAATCAAATAAAATAAAAAAAAATAAAATAAAATAAAATAAAATAAAATAAAATAAAATAAAATAAAATAAAATAAAATAAAATAAAATAAAATAAAATAAAATAAAATAAAATAAAATAAAATAAAATAGAATAAAATAAAATAAAATAAAATAAAATAAAATAAAATAAAATAAAATAAAATAAAATAAAATAAAATAAAATAAAATAAAATAAAATAAAATAAAATAAAATAAAATAAAATAAAATAAAATAAAATAAAATAAAATAAAATAAAATAAAATAAAATAAAATAAAATAAAATAAAATAAAATAAAATAAAATAAAATAAAATAAAATAAAATAAAATAAAATAAAATAAAATAAAATAAAATAAAATAAAATAAAATAAAATAAAATAAAATAAAATAAAATAAAATAAAATAAAATAAAATAAAATAAAATAAAATAAAATAAAATAAAATAAAATAAAATAAAATAAAATAAAATAAAATAAAATAAAATAAAATAAAATAAAAAAAAATAAAATAAAATAAAATAAATTAAAATAAAATAAAATAAAATTAAATAAAATAAAATGCAGAAAATAAAATAAAATAAAATAAAATAAAATAAAAAAAAAATAAAATAAAATGAAATCAAATAAAATAAAATAAAATAAAATAAAATAAAATAAAATAAAATGAAATAAAATAATTTAAAGTAAAAAAAAGTTAAAATATATTGAAATAAATAAAATAAAATAAAATAAAGTAAAGTAAAATAAAATAATATAAAATATAATATAATAAAATAAAATTAATCACAATAAAACTAAATGAAATAAAATTAAATAAAATAAAATGCAAGAAAAGAAAATAAATAGTATAAAATAAAATTAAAACAATGTGAAATAAAATTACATAAAATAAAAAAAATTAAATAAAATTAAATAATGATCATAAAAGGTAAATACAAATCTACTAAAATATTTTAAGTGCTTACAGGGCACTCGCCCCATCATATCAAACTGTCTCGTTTGCTGTGAAAACTTTTAAAATCCTATCAATAATAGTTATACCAGTGGTTAGAGCTAAAAACAAAAATAAATCACTATTTTACCAAAAATCTATAAACTCAATCAAAATAACACACAATAAAAATTGTGAACAGAAAACTAGCAAATACAAATGTATGTTTGTCAATCTTTCGTGTTTATTTTTTATTTACAATAATATGTATGTATGTAATACATGTGTATATATATATATTGAAGCAGACCACTTTCGTTACCGCTGCTCAACCGCTTGGTGTTGAAGAGTAAATTGAAAATTTCTGGTAAATTAAAGAAAACAAAATCATTTGCGCCACAAAAGCATACAAAATAAATTGACCGTTATTTAGAAGGTAAGCGTCCTAAGGACATGTTTGGACTAACTCAAAGTCATACTCGCACATAGCTATTTAGATATACCTATGTACATACAAAACATACATACATTGCATACAGAGCTTTTCATTAATATAAATTTGATTTTATTATATTTCATTGGATTCCCTCCGGTTTGTTTGATTGTTTTGAAGTTTTGGCAAAGCCATGGAAGTGAAATAATAACTTTGTTGTTTACAATGTAGTAGCAGCGTGGTTTTTATTTTTATTTTATACATACATATATGCATATACATTTAGTTATGATTATTATCCCGTTGGGATAATGCTGCGCTAGATCCTTGATGTGTCCTCAGTGGATAGCGAAAGATCAGGGAAACTCCTATTCATACTGAGAGTAGAACTCTCATACAACTTTACGAGTTCGATTGGCATTCTCGCAGTAAGGCTTCGAATTTTGTGGAATTTCCACTGTCGAAATTGCTTAGAGAAGGATATGGAAACAAAGGTGAACAACTGTACTCTGCTGTTAGTTCCTTATCGCAGAAAAATCTTAAATTTACTTTCCGGTATGTACCATTCGATCATGGAATTTCTTTAATTTTTTTAAATAACAAAAAAAAATATTTAAATTTTTTAGAAAAGCATTTTTGAAATAACGGAATCTTATTTCCACAGCTATTTGTTTTGTTTCATTTTTTTCAAACTGCCAGATACCAACATCTAAGTAAGAATTGTCTTTGTATAGATTTATCCCCCATATATTTCACAACTTTTTTATGCGCCAAAATGTAGGCAACACTTTCCATGTGTATTTACGTTTTGTTACTAACCCACACTTATTGGTCAAGCGCCGAAATGTAGTAACTGCTTACCATTTGGTATATTCTCAATTTAAAATTCTTATCCGGTTCATATATTTTGGCTGTTTATACAGAACTGAGTCATTTCGACTTTCTCACTGGGCATCTGCTAGTTGCAGTCACACAAGTTCATTGCCGCACGAAGGTTCAACACTACCGTTATAAGCACATATCAAGTAAACATATAAATGCATATATATTTATATAAATATTGGTACTCAAGTACGCATTCTCTCTCTCTCTCTCCCCCACCCCGCTCTATTTGACTTTTAGTTGTGGAAACTTGGAAATTGTGGAGGAAAATTGAATATATGATTGCACAGTACAAACACAGACACACTCGATTTGAGCACTAAATGAGCAATGAAATGTAAACATTTTGAAATTAATACAAATGAAAGTTTTCAAGAGTTTTGCTCAGCGATTGTTTGGGAAATGTTGGTGGAAGAATTAAAATTGATTTGGTCGAATGTGTAAAAGTGATGACCTTTTATTAGTACAAATACCGTTGACAGAAAGTTTTTCAATTATTTGACAAACTGACTGTACTCGTAAATAAATATTATATAAGCGCACATAGATATCATGGCAATGGAACTGAATTGATATGATATTTCTACTATTTTTATATAAAAGTTAATCAAAACTTGAATTACACGACTCCCATATAAAAAAAACAAATATATGCATTAAAAATTAATGTAAATACTTTTAAACGAAAAATGGAGGAAATTTGAGCAGCCAAGTTGTTTCATTAAAGGAGACTCGTCGCTGTCAAAAAGCACTCGTTCCCCTTAAAAAAAAGGTCGCTCATCATAATTCTTTGTTTTTTAATTTTTTTTGTTTTCTTCACTTCCTTTGTTTCTTTTGTATTTTCCCTCTAACTTTTCTTTTATACCACAAAGTTGCCATTCTCAAAGTGTGTTGCATGCAAATGAATTGTTATTTCCACTTGAGAAATTTTTTTTCGGCTGCCGAAATTACTGCTGCGCTGCTACTACTCCCGCTGCTTCTCCTACTGCCAGCACTGTGGACGTCAGTTAGGATGTTAAATTTTTTTTTTTTTTTTTCTTTTGTACGCATATTTTTTTTTGTCTTTGTTAGCGCTCACAAAGTATGCACAAACAATGTAGCTCTCGTCAGCTTGAAAGTATGGCGGCCAATTATACAAATTAGCAGAGTTTTAAGGATTTTCAGGTCAGTGACTGATTTAATTGCTGATGTTTTGTATTTTGAGTCGGAATTAGGCGGAAAAGGAATGAATAAAGCAATTGAAGTGGAAAAAATGCGATTTGATTTCCAGATAGAAAAGGAAGTAATAAAACTTTTATACTTTTTTATACTAGGTATGGGATTTATGTGTCAAAGTAATGGTGGAAAAAATACAATAGATTCAATAATGAATTCAGGGAAATTTTAATCATTTTTTATATGCAATTTTAGATATTTCTGCAGAAGTTATGGGAAGTTATTGCTACCATCTCTCCTTCAACTGTCTCCCATTTCACTAAATTATGTCAATACCGGCCCATATCTCGTGTGGATTATTGTTTGACTGTCAGCGGTATTTGCCGTGGCTCATACGTAAAGTACCATACATACATACAATACCTACATATCTATATCTTCCGTAAAATTTCTCTCTCGGAAACTGCTTAAGCCAACTCGATGTTTTTTGTCAAAGCTCACGTTTCTTTCTTGCCCTTTTTTCATCGGGAGAGGTCTTTACTTTCCATTCCAACTGCTTACTCAGCCAAAAGTAGCACCTGATACCAAATTCAAAGTCAGCGGAAGAGAGGCTCATTTCGTGCTATCGAGGCTGCTTTAAAATCGACAAAGACAAGGGGCGTATCGATCTTTATCTTACGGAGTTTTTTCAGGTTATGACTCATGCTGAATATCTGGTCTGTATTAGATCTATTAAGTCTAAATTATTGCCTTAGGTAACAAATCGACTTTCACTCTTTTTTGAGACATTATTCATCGGATCTTCCTCGTGTTCTCAAAACCAGGTAAATAATTTAGAGGAAATTTGTTCTTATCAACCTCCTGGTATAAGACAATATAGTCTGACCACGAGTCATAGCTAGTTATGTGTCCTTAAGTTCACAGACTGGTTCTTCCAGACGAGAAGATTCAAAGCCACTCTACAAAAATAGCCTTATAAAACTGGCGTTTTCAAAGGTAGACTTTTCCTTCATGAAAACTGAATTTGTTCCCTATCCTTTTCCAAATTTTAATGGAGTAACGGAATAAATTCTTTTTACTGTCCAAAACTTCATATAAAGCTCCTATCTATATAAAAAGCTTCAAGTTCACTAACATCAAACTCTGTTTTCCACGCAGAGCCAAGCGACAATGAAGGGACAGAATGTGTGATAGCATGTAGGGAACCCAGTGAATATATCCTGGGTTTCAGTCCCACAGATGGAGAAGGTAACTCGAAGGTGAACTATCTGGCTTCCACTGGCGTCATCGGTGAATCTGTCACAGACCTTTCAGGGCCCTCAACTTCACTCCCAACGTAAGCCGTACGACTAAATTATTATGGAACAAATTTGATTGTAGATAGACCAAGCTGTTGCTTGCAGTAAATAAATGAGAACTTTATATTTTTGTGTAAAGTAGATTCAGCTGACTGCACAGTAATCACAGCGAAACGTATTAACAAAGCGTGAATCGGCTCTTCAGCCGTTTAAGACATCATATGTTCGAATGTGGGAACACATGATGGACAGAAATTCATACAGTTGGGATAGACGGGAGAGCCCAAGTAGCCAATTAGGTGCGGCTGCTTACACAAAAATTCTTAATCTCTCCTTTCAATCAACTAACCAATATTCTTTAGAAAACTATCACAGGTAGGAGCGACTTCCGACTTTCGTTTACCAATGCAATTTTTCACACCAGTGAAGTCTGATTTTATTTAGTAAAGAAAAAACGCATTACACTTAGGAAGACGTAGCTCTTTCACTACCAAACCCAAAATTTTCCAACAGCTTTTAATGAAGATCCAGCTTTTCCTCATTCCGTTTTTTTTCAGACATTGAAGAATGAAAATTTATAATATTATGAAATAAGCTCTAAAGTATTTTAGAATTACTTGCACCTGAGACTTTCGCTGATTCCACATTCTTTGACTTGTCTTTGTTACCCCATTCCTGGGAAGTTGGATTTTTTCTTAAATTCTGACGAATCCTGCTTCCATAATTTCGATATAGAGACACATTTATAGTTCTTTGAGTGGATTTAAATTGTCTGAGGAGGTATTCTTTTAACATTTTCACAAGCTATAAATACTCCGAACTGGTTTATCACTCACTTTTCCCCGACAACGAAAGCTTTTCCGCCATTTCCTTATATTTCCTACAAATCATTTTTACTCTATTCTACAGCAACTTGATGGCACATCTATATCATCCTTTTTTTTCAAGTTTTATCAGAATTGTCAACCGCCAAAAGCTTCTCAAACCTTCCTGAGAAAAACATTTTCATTTTAACATTTACTGTAATTCACCGAGAAATTGTTTTTTTTTTTTGTTTTGCGACTGACCTTTTTAGTTAAATCAAGTACGCTTGCACTCCCATGCACACACACACGCAAACGCACACAACCTCAGAAATTAGCAGCGCAACAATGGCTCATTGACGACGCCAACTTAACCGCATCACGACGCCTCAAATAAGCGCGCACTTCAAACCCTCATTAGGACGCTCTTATGGCGTTCGCTAGCAACGCAGCGAGAAAAGCGAAAAAAAAATGATGGCGACGACCACTCATCGATGACGTACACTAATACTCATTGGCATGCTTACGTACCTGCATATATATGTATGTATGTATATAAGGCTACGCATCTCTAAGCCAAATAACTTTTCCCTCACTAAAGGAAAAGTAAAAGAATAACAACGCAACGGCTCGGCATTGTAATGACGTCGCATTTATATTTCAACGTCTCGACACACCTCAAACGCCGTGAGCGCTAACTGCGCGTTACGTGGCGTTGCACGTTCTCGCTCGTTACTCGTTGAGCTTTGCTGCTCATTTGCTCATTATGATTAATTTTATATGCGCCACAAATGCCACCTTTCAATCTTAAATTGCCATTCCAGCCAAAACTTTTCTCAGCTGAGGCCACTAAGGCGCCACAAAGCAGAAATATTTCAAATTTTTTCCCTTTCCTTCGTTCCCCTGAACATGGAGGTGCTCGCTGCGCAGCTTCCTTCGTTTACCTACTTTATTGTCATAATTCATTGTGTTCATTTGGTCATGCCATTTTACCGTTGTACACCTTGTACTCTCAACATTTTGTTATATTTGCCAACTTTCATTTATACTTTGCATACTTTTAGGCGTTTGCTGTCGGGGCTACTGACTTTTTGGCTGTCGTGATTTATTTCAACGCTAATTTGAATGAATTACACGGGTGTACAACATAATGTTAGTTGGTTGTTTGGGTGTTTTAGTTGTTGCTACGTGTTTTTATTTTTGTTGTACGCACCTTTAACTTTTTGCATTTTATTATTATAATTTATTTTCCTCCGTTTGAGGCGTGTTGGCCTCTGTTGTTCTACATTAAATGCACTTGTTCGGCTTTTAATCTTGGGCTTGTTGTTATTATTATTATTATTGTTTTTCTTCATAAACATAATTAAGTGTGGGTAATAACAATAAGAGGGACTAACAAAACAGAAACCCTACTCTAAATGGCCTTTCAATTGTCTCGTACACCTGCTGAGGGCTACTTAGTAACGACCATACATACATACATAACTTTATGCCATCAAATTCACTAATTGAGGAGCCATCATTCAATTTTGAGTGTTATAAGCATGGCGTATTTGTTAGTTGTTACAACACATTTTTATTTACTTTATTAGATTTTGTTTGGTTTTTTTTTAAGAAGAGAGAGACTTTGAAGGTTTGAAATAGTTCATTTTTAAATTCTATCAGAAATTAAGCGTAAAAGTCACATAAATCGTTATTCTGTCTACTATCACAAAATTTGATTATCTCAATGTCGAAAGTACCACAACTATTGCTACGACGAGTTTAGACTCAAACCTTCCCGAATTAGATGATATCTCTGCTACCCACACGTACACGTCATTTGCATTACAGTCTAGTTTCAAACCTTTGGGGACATTCGTTTACAAAGTTAACTGAAATATGAATTATTCGAAGTCCAAACTACACAATTTTAGTAATATATATTACCAATAAGCATGACAAAAATAGCTCAAAACAAGAGTGAAGAGCTGTCTTCGGCGATATACGTAAAGACTTCGTCATCATATCTTTCTTGACCATCTCACCTTACATCTGAACAAATTGACTGTATGGGACCATATGACATAGTTCTCGATATCGATGATTTCTGGTGACAATTTTTATTTGCAGATACGAATGTATAATTAAAAATTTAAGTCTCTTTGATTCTTTTTTGACGGTGTTTAAACCAAAGATTCACATCTAAAAAAATACCGGTGCATGAGAGCTATGAGCTTTATGCCATAGTCGTCCGTCGTTCATCAAATGTCTGCATAATACCAAAATCCACTACAAATGCTAAAATGGTTCCGACAAATGATCGCTTAAATATACCAGTACATCTGTGTATTAAATTTTACTGAAATATCTGAAAAACTGAGAGACTAGTTCTAACCCAATCGGTAGAAATGTTGATGGGTCTCTATCTTCTTATTTTCGTACTTACATATGTACATCGGCCCGAAACTTAAACATTTTATATACATGAAAGTTATGAAGCTGTTTTAGAACAAGCAATGTGGGTTGTTTCCTAGCATATTATTAAAGAGGAGAAACTCACACTGAGATAATAGATTTTGGCTCATTATTTTTTAAGGGTTCGCGAAAATGAATTAATCTCAAAAACATATTAATTTCAATTTAAGAATACAATTTTCGGTGTGTGTCCATAACCTTCTTACAGCACACGTAACTACCTGCTTGAGCCACTTCGGAAAATGGATTTTTATGAAAAATTTTTATGGCATGCCAAAAATACACTCGCTAGCTAAGTGCTGCCGCAATTAGATAAATGTAGCCTAGTATTTTTTTAAATAAATTTACTTAAGGTTTTGAATACGGGTTGGGCCAGGGCTCTACCCTCCGCATGGTAGTAAGCACTATTGTGGTTCAAATGCAATTCATAAAGTAATATATTAATTTTTCAGCCTTCACAACTAGGTATATTCATGAAAGTTATTCTTGAAAAAAAAAAAAAAATTTCATTTACATCAACTTAACATCGATCACACTATCGATTTTGTAAACCTATTTCAGCAAAAGAAATTTTTCTTATTTACCTCCCAGCACATCATTTTATAAATATTTGAATATGGTTCAGTTCCTCACTATCAAAAAACCTTTCCCGCTGAGTCACCCTGTGATTTGCTCTAACTCATTTTAAAAGGTTCTCAAAGTGACTTTACCAATTAGCAGAGGCATAAACCGACTAACTACAGTGAAGGAGAAATGAAAAATACGAAACAACCGAAATTTATCTTAATGAACTTTGAGCTAAAAGTGCACTTGAAACACTTTCCAATTGAGCTAGAGTAGCGATTTTTCAGCAGAAATACATATAATATTTTTTTTTTGACTATTTGAATGTCGTTTTCCACAATCTCAAAAATTCGTTCGCTACAAGTGAACAGATGAGCGATGTCAATAAAATCTCATCTCCCTGTTATTTATTCAAGTCTGTGCAGGCTTTGTTTTCATTCCTTCGCAGTAGATTATTCATCCTTCAGAGGATAGAAGGTTCTTCTCGAGCTATTTCTAGGTCATGCACCTGACAAAGGTAACCAATATTTTATTCAAAAATTCCAGTTCTCTTTAGCTGGCTTCAGTAAGTTATCGCTGAGTTATATGACCACTATGGGTGCTGCAAATACCACTTCCACTACAATTTCTAAAGGGGATAATACCTGGTGATGAAAACTGGAGTATGAAGAGCTTGAGAAGCTGGCCGACAAGGGCTTGAAAATTTTATAAAAAGATACGTCGGCTTGCAGAAGGTTTCAAGGCCGGAGCAAACTCTTGTAGGACACAAAGAGGTGATCTAGTAATCGACGCCCAGAGTATACTGAAATTAATGGGGGGAACACTTCTGCAACCTGCTGAGTGGCAGTGAAAATGAAACACCCGGAGATGGTGAACCCGAAACCTCAATCGATGACGATGGAACAGACGTTCCACCACCCGACTATGACGAGGTTCAAATAGCGATTGCCAGATCAAAGAACAACAAACCGGCCGGAACTGACGGCCTACCGGCAGAACTATTCAAACATGGCGGTGAAGAGTTGACATGGTACTGGTGCATTAGCTACTTTGCAGAATTTGGTGGGACGAAAGCATGCCCGACGATTGGAATTTAGTTGTGCTCTGCCCAAACCATAAATAAGAGGACCCCACAGTCTGCGCCAATTACCGTGGGATAAGCCTCCTTGATATCGCCTATAAGGTCCTATCAAGCGTATTGTGTGAAAGACTAAAACCCACCGTCAACAAACTGATTGGACCTATCAGTTTAGCTTTAGACCTGGTAAGTCAACCATTGACCAGACATTCACCATGCTCCAAATCTTGGAAAAGACAAGTGAAAAGATAATCGACACACACCACCTCTTCGTCGAACTTAATGTCGCCTTCGATAGCACGAAATGGAGCTGCCGCTATACCTGAATTTGGTATTCCCGCAAAACTTATTCGGCTATGTAAACTGACGTTAAGCAGCCCTAAAAGCTTCGTCAGGATCGGGAAGAACCTTGTCAAGCCGTTCGATACCAAACGAGGTTTCAGACAAGGTGATTCCTTATCGTGTGACTTTTTCAATTTAATGCTGGAGAAAATAATACGAGAAGCAGAGCTGAATAGAAGAAGGTACAGGTCGATGATATCGACATTATTGGCCTCAACAACCGCGCCGTGAGTTCTGCTTTCACCAGACTGGACAAGGAAGCGAAGGATATGGGTCTGGTAGTGAACGAGGGCAAGATGAAATATCTCCTGTCATCAAACAAACAGTCATTGCATTCGCGTCTCGGCTTCCACGTAACTGTTGACAGTCATAGCTTCGAGGTCGTAGATAATTAGTTTTGCGAACGATTTATGGTCCTTTGCGCATTGCCAACGGTGAATACCGCAGACAATGGAACGATGAGCTGTACGAGCTATACGATGACATTGACATAGTTCAGCGAATGAAGAGACAGCGGCTATGCTGGATAGGCCATGTCGTCCGAATGGTTGAATGCTCTCCAGCTTTGAAGGTATTCGATGCAGTACCCGCCGGGGGAAGCAGAGGAAGGGGAAGACCTCCATTCCGTTGGAAAGACCAGGTGTTGAGAAGGACCTGGTTGTACTTGGAATCTCCAATTCGCGCCAAACAGCGAACAAAAAAATTAAGAGCGCAATGTTATAAATTCGGCTATAATCGTATGCTCTAAAAGTGTGTTTATTTTCCTAATCTCATTAGTTCAAAATTTATTTTTAGCAAGAAAAATTACAAAAATAATAATAATTTGTTTGCGGCACACAGATATTTTTAACACATTTTATTGCTGCCAGAAAAAAAGAGCTCACTCATTCTTTACTTCGAATTTGCTGTGAGACTTTATGCTAACTAACGGTATTGAGTGTGTAAGCATTATTTTACATTGGTGCCGCTCTATGCCGTTATAATTTCAATTTTCACATTTATCAGCATAACACAATCGTTTTGTTTTTGTTTTGTTTTTGTTTTTTTTTAGTTTTTTTTTTGTTTTTTTTTTGGTTTTTTTCAGTTGCTTTTCCTGAGCAGAGCTGCTTTAGTTGTTATTAGATACTACAACTACTACTAGTACAAATATATATACATGTTTTTGTTGTTGTTGTTGTTGTTCATTTTCTTTGTTGTTATGTTGTTGACACAAATGGCCATAATATAGTTTGATGGCATTCGTGTCGTTGCTGATGAATACTGACGGCTGCATGTAATTATTGTTGTTGCGCTGCTTGTTTCAGTTATTTCTTTGTTGTTGTTATTGTGCGATATCGTTATTGTTGTTGTTGCTGTTGTTGTTGTTGTACGTGTCTCATTGCTGTTGTGTTGCTATTTTGTGGTGCTGGTCATCAACGACGTTGATGACAACACCAGCGCCGTTAAACATACACACACACACAAACACACACACACACATAGGAGATCATGAGCACAAACGAAAGGGTTAAGGTCGCCTCGTCATTCACGGCACAATATGAAGTGGTCGCGCACGAATTTCCTGTTGAACGTATCACACTAAAGTACGCGCCTCGCTTGGATGGAAAATACAAGAAAATTCTCTGCATTTGATGTGCTTAAAAGCGAAAAAAAATATATATAAAAACAGTTTAATGGGTATGTCATGCGAGCATAGTCTTATATTTACAACCAGACATTTAACTATCGCACACACACACACACACACATACCCACACACTGTCAGGGGTTTGGTGAAAAATTCATTGACCCAGAAGGTGGTTTCGGAGGTGGAATACAATTTGTTTTGCGTTCAATATTTATGCAATTTTCTTTGGGACACTTTTCTTCTGTCTTTAGAAATGCAAATTTTTCGTCTTACGGTAAATGTCATAATTTATCCGTTAGTTGAAGAGAATGGAGAAATAAAGTGAAAAATTGGATTTATATTTACAATTTTGTGCATTGGAAAGTTCTGTGCAAAATAAATGGAACTTCAACACTTTTAATATGTATAAAAAGAAAAAGCTTCTAAAAGGGGATTTAGTGCTCTGCAGTTCCAGTGATACTGCAGTCAACCCTTGGAATATTCCCAGCGTCATCACTGTTTCGTTTTGCTGACTTTAATGAATTTATTGGAGGTTATTCACTACAGCTGACAGCTCGAAGCCTTTGGCCAAAGAGAGAGTTTGCACATCAAATCGAGCGTAGAGAGGTGGCCTGTAATAAAGAGAAGAAAGGTTTACGTAATAAATTATTTTAGTTATGAGTTTTGAAAAGTACTTCGTTCGGCTCCTTTCAACTTTAGGCTCAAGGAGTAGAGTACTAAGGTCTTTCTGTATGACCACGTTAGGAACGACCCTCAGCACCCTTAGAATTTCGGACTGAATCCTATGTATTTTCTCAACAATAATTGCACAGACCGTACCCCACACTTGAGTATCCAAGTTGGCTTTATAATGCGTTGTAAATGAGAAATTTATGTTAAACATTATTTAAGCATCTTTAAGCCCTTTCCAAGTGACCCTTTCCAAGTGACCCTTTCATCTAAGTGTATATCGTGATATCTTACGTTGAGACCAGCAAGTTTCCGGAAATTGTTTTTTTTCGATATTCGCGGTTTGATTCATCATGAATTCATTCCAACGGGACAGACGGCCAATAAAGAGTATTATTTCAGTGTTTTGAGGCGTTTGCGCGAAAACAACGGCCGGAATTGTGGGCCAACAATTTCCGGAAACTTTCAGGACGATAATGCGCCATCGCACCGAGTTGTAGTTGTGAACGATTTCAAGACCAAAAACCCGTTAAATACCGGATTTGGCGCCATGCGACTTTTTCTTGTTTCCAAAACTCAAGTTACCACTCCGTGGAACTCGTTTCGACTCGATTGAGGGAGTAAAAGAAATTTCGCAGAGGTAACTGAGGTCGACTGATTTCAACAGCTGCTGCATACAAACTAGTCGACAGATCGCGCTCATTTTTGGCATAGTAATTAAGGACAGTGCTACTAACTTAAATAAAGAAGTGCTGAAAAATATTTCGCGCGGACAATTTCCGGAAACTTTCTGGTCTTTATGTAAATCATTGCCTTGGGGAATATTTATTCCATTTAATGTGATTGGAGGACATGTATATAATGCAAAACCAGATATTTACACTTTTGCGCAGTGACTTTGTTCAGTTTATCAGCCATTCTTCGATGAAGACGAAGTTAGTTATTGATACCTTTCTAAGGAATTTGTCAGGGCATAATACAGCTGTGCCATCAGCGAAAGTGGTTGTTTGGGCTTTTCGGTTTCCTAGAATACATGCAGCTATACCACATGTACCTGAATGCCTTCTTCATTTCGCTTGACTTGCTCTACAGCAGCTTTCATTTAAATCATTTGAAAAACCGAGACAGACTTATTGGTCTGAAAGCAGACGCCAGTGCGTGGTCTTTACCTGGTTCGGCTATCATTATACCTGCGACGATTTCCACGAATATGGTAAGTAACCTAGTACAGAATGTCATTGAGGAATTCCGAGAGAAGTGCTAGATGCAACTCTCAGTAGCTCCTTTAGCACTTTTGGTGAATTCAGGGCACAGTCGATTTTACTACATCCAGCGTTAATGTTTTAATAGTCTTCTGAGTTTCAAAGTTTTTGGTTAATTCAGGCAACACAAAATTATTAGTTACATATTTTGGCTGGAACACATTTTTTAAATGGCTTGCAAAATAATTTTGCTTTTCTTCATTACCACGCAACCAGTTACCATTTGTAATCCTAATTGGCGATCGTTGTTATATGCCTTCCAGAGTGAATATTTATTAGTTTAATGCGAGGAGAATTATTTCAATGTTTTTGACGGCCGCTGAGGACGGGCGCTCTTAAACTCGCTCCTGGCAGTTAAAATGGGCCACCAACACACTTTTGCGAAAGGATTCGGAATTCGGCGCACATCTTGCGGCATGCGGACAAACGACGCTTAAATTAAACTGGAATCATTTAGAACCAAATAGCTACACAGCGAGATTGGTGAGTGGACACAAATCTTCGAAGAAAACTTATAACAATAACAACATATTTATAGGACTAAGAAAAAGTACCGGATTCAAATATTGGAACCACATTAGGGGAGCACCAAAATCTAGGGCAAGAAAGTCTGAGCGCCCTAAAAGCATTATAAAGGTCATCTGGAGCAAATTGGGTAACCTCCAACAGCTTGGTTTGGCTGAACTCCACCTTCGCTAGGCTCAGAAATAAAACTTTTCTTTAAAAGACTTTTTTAACTTTTTTTGGACTTTTCATATAGGTACATGAAATGGTATGTTTCGAGTATATAAGTACCCGAAGAAGAAGAAATGGGCCCATCCAAATTTCTGACATGAAAAAAAATCGATCAGTTTGAAGGCGGCTAAAAATCATCAAGGTGGAGAACGCCCAAAAATTTCATCAAAGGTTAGAAAATATCATTTATATACATACATAAAAGAGCGAGCTGAGTTTAGATTCAACAAAAACAAAATTTCTAAATGAATAATATCGGTCGATATGATAGTTTCACTGATGTAAGGATCCTGTAGAATTCTCACCCAAATCTTTTTGCAAATTTCATATATTAGTGTGCGATATCTATATCTAAAAACTATTATATTCGTAGGTATATATGTACATACATATAATGTTGACGTAGTGGACTCCAGGCTGTTACGTTAAAGGAGAGCAATGGCGGAAACTAATATAGCAGTAAAGTGATGCCCCAAAGTTAGCAATCCATAATGCAATGTAGCTTAGGGTATCTGTTATATAAAAAATGTTTGTACGTTGGTATATTTATATTGCATAAAATGTGCTTAAAATGTATATTTTCCTGCTTAACAGACTCCGGTTCCTTAATATATTTCATCAATACATTTGTCTTCGAGAATTTTTTTTTTATATTTTATTTGTTATTATATAGCAATTATTTCGCTTGTCTCTCTCTCTCTCTCTCTCTCTACCTCTCCTTACATTACTATATAAACATATGTTTATATGTACTTTTTAGGTTACTCATACGCCGCGTGGGTGCGCTCATCATAATATTATAAATTTATATCTGTAAATATATGTAAAGATATTTATTACCTTGGCATGTGCCGACAAACGATTCAACAACTCAGAAGATGCGCTCGGCTGCATAGAAATACCAAAAATAGAGAGAAAAAAAATGTTTAAACATACGTGTATTTACTCATTTATCTGTTCGCCGTTTGAGTTTATGGCATTTTCATGCATCGGCGCAATTTATCTATCAAACGAAAGCTAGCAAACAAAAACGTACACAAATAAATATCTGCAAACATATCTGCCATAATAATACTTGGCAATTAAGTAAAATTCAAATACACTTTTCCCCACTCGCTATCCGCAGCAATTAGCGGCTTTACTGCTTTTCGCGCTGTGTGGCAATTTGTTTTTTTTTTTTGTTTTTTTTTTGTGTTTTAAATAAAACGCAACTGCGAAAAAAGTTCAATGTTTCTTTTCTTTTTTTATTTTATTTTTAGTTTTTATTTTTATTTCGCACTTTTCGTGCTACTAATTCACGCTAAATTGAACGATAAAGATGCGCGCATGCGTGTGTGAGCATATGTGAACACTTGTGTAATCAATGAACTCATCTTAAAAAGAAAATAAGAAGAACATGAGCATATATTTATCGCTGCTGCGTTTATTTTGAACGGCGATGCGTGCTTTAAAATCAATATTTTTTCTTGCATTTAATAAATTTCTGCTTCATTGGCATTGATGCAATTGATATCTCGGGCTTCGCTTGCTTTTCACATTTTTTTTTTTTAATGTAGATTTTCTAGCAATTTTTAAGTCAACATATTTATGGATGCTTACATGTGTACTAATTATTTAGATATCTATAAAAATAGTAGAGATATTATTTTAAATTAAAATTTATCTATACATATGTACATATAAACTATGTAAAATCATACCCATTGGTCTCGCTTCCTTATGCAGTCTGAAGACAATGACGTCATATCTGCTCGGAGAAGTTCTTTCCGACTCAAGCCAGCCTTGCTGTGTGTGGATACAATATAATAGGTTGCAACCAAAAAAGCTTTATACCGAAAGCCAACGCACTTGGCATGTTAGAATGATTATTCAATCTACTGCCAAACGATCTTGTAATAAAAACCAACACAGAAAAACTGTTGTAGAGTGGCAAGTGAAACCCGACATGTATTGAGAACGTTATTCCGGTATCTGGGGCTCCCGCATTAAATATATCTGGTCACCTTTAATACGATGATCCGAATTAGATTTAAGCTCCATCTAATAGTACAAGAACTAACAGTTCTGGGTACAGACCTTCAACGAATTGATATACTGCAGTTCTCGGTGCAAGATAAGTATTTTTCATAAGTATTCCTTTCTTCAAAGCAAAATGAACTCAATATAATACTATACCTATAGATATGAGCATACATAGATAGCATTAGCCTTATCACGTTCACATTTTAACAACTTTACTTACCGAAATGAGCTTCATGCGCTAGGAATAGTTAAAATAACTACCTACTTGTTTGTATGTAATATTATTAATTCCCCCGTGAAATGCGAGATTTGTCAGAAAGAGCACTAGTTTCACAATAGTCCAAAAAACACTAATCTGGTAGTAGCTAAAAAATTGTTTAGGAGCACAAGTTTTACTTTAAAAAATAAATATGCTGGTCCAAAAAATAACTAGTCACACTTTTAGCCAACTTGAACTAGTTTGAGACTAGCTGATTGCTGTTCAAAATCGAAAAGTTATTTCCCATTCGGGTTACAAATACTAAAAAAAAAAATAAAAAAAATATTTGCAGTTGTTTTTTGGAGTGGCTCTTCCGTATTAGTTTTTAACTAGTTCACTTTATTGCAACGCTGTTGCAACATACTCGTCGTACATAATCAACCATATAGACATCCAAAAGTCAATGGACAAATGTCAATTTTTTTAAATTAAAAAAAAAAGCAGATTGTGTTGTTGTTGCTGAGCATTCAAGTGGCAAGTGTTCGTGTGTGTTTGTGTGCGCTTGAATTCTATGCCGCCTCGACTACGTTGCATGTTGTTATTGTGGCTGTCGTTTAGTTGTTAGACAGTAAAAATGACGTTTGCGTGGCAACGAGTCATTGCCAATAGTTGAAAGCAACAACAATCAGCCAACAGCAGCAACAGCTGCAACAAAGTCAACATTTAAAGCGACAGCAACATTAGGAGAGCTCGTAGAAAATTTAACTTGTTTTTTTTTTTTTTTTTTTTTTAACTATAGAGTTTCTTTATGCTAGAGATGTAGTCGAGAATAATTAAAGAGTTCAAGTAAAGAAACCTTTAATAGTTGAAAACACGGAGAGCCTCCTATTTACAATAGCGCTCTAAATACAACTTCCTGAAAAGAGACCATAGTCTTAATGAACCTTATTTTCGAAATTTAGCGCTTTTATACATAAGCAAAATATTTTCAATTAAAAACTGGCCCTTTTTGTAACACCCTAATTGATCCACCCTACAGCTCTGAAAAAATCACACAACTCCCGACTAAACGCTGATTTCATTTTCAGAGACTGTCCACCCTTCACTTCTATCTGACTGCCTTCTTGTGTTTGTTAAGCCTTTCGCTTACTTCGAACTGTTGTTGTTTCCTATTATGATAGCTATTTCGGTTGTCGATATTATTGCCGCTGATGATGCTCTCATACTTATTATCATAATATCGCAAAACATTATACCCAATACACGTTCATTACAAGATATTTCCTAAAACCTAAGATAACAGCAATCATATGAAGGTATAGAGAGAGAGAGAGAGAGAGAGAGAATCGATAAATCATTTGAAGTTGATGAAAAAATATGAGATCCGGGCTTAAAATCCGAGAGATGAAAGATAATCTAAACGGGGAGAGTTTTAATTTCAGAGCTTTCCAATAGTCTGGCCGTCGGGAAACTGGGAAAGCGACTGAAACAAGCTTTTCAGTGATATCCTCTGTTGGTCAGCATTTCAAGCTTACAAGTTTTTCTTCCTCCTTTTTTTAGTTTTAAAAAGTGTCTCGCATCCTTTTTTAACCTTTGCTATCTCTTCCGCACGGTGGGCGTTGTGCCCAGTCATTTTCTTTCCACAGTGATATGGCAATCCTCATTGAACGAGCTCTTCTTTCGCCCTTATCGAATATAAGCAACAATAAATAGAAACCTCAAGCTGCTATCCTTCATTATCCGAAGTTGCTGGTTTGAGCTCTCGGAGAGCTGTTTGCTGTATGTAGTGTTTCCACCTTCAAGCGAGTTAAGCTCGTACCTTGACTGCGATAAGATAGTAAGCCGAGACTAGAACATGAGAGACCTCTTTTTAATCTTTCGAAACAAGGTGATCCGGAGGCAGCTAAGTAGTTTGATAAACTATTTCACTATTAATCATCAACTTCTGTCCACTACTGTTGTTTGCTCTTTGCCTACCCTGGCTATAAGTTCGTCTATCGTGATTTTGACACCATGGTGAGGCTAGTAGGAGTGTTCCAAATGGCGCCAGGATTACTTCGATACGTTTTTCTTCTCTTCCCTCAGAGCTAAAATCAACGATATGTTGAAGAACTCCGATTTGATGGTAATTGTTGGCAGTTTCTCATGAAGCAGACTGTCAGGGGTCGCATTTGCTAACTGTGGCTTCAGTCTTCTTTAATAATGGATATCAATCAACTAAACAGTACCACATTTCCAAATATGTGAACAGACATATATGCATAGAGACGTGCCCTGAAATCATTGTCCTTAGAATGTTTACTACAGTCTTTATAAAGAATTAAGTTTCCCATACGAGACTTGTTGCCTGCCTTCAATGGAGCCGATTTTTATGAGACGGATGTCAAACTCCTCTCTGTGTGAAAGCGTATTTTTTGACAAAATCTCTGTATAAGAAGCCGCTTTCTCCAAGATAACCGCTTCTACTGTGAACAGATGCTAAAAGCAGGTTACAGTGATCTCTTTGACCGAATATGTAGGTCCTCCCTCTGTTTCAGCCTTGACTGACAAATTGGTTATCCCATCTTGCACAATGATTGTTCACTCTTTGAAGGTGCGCGAGGAGCACTCATACTCAGAGGCAGGGGCATATGACATTAAAAATTCCACTGATAAAATCCCATATAAAGTACTAGATATGTCAAAATTTAGCACAGAGTTCCATCTCCTGGCTCTGAACTCTTGACTGCTTTGTACAAAGTTTGAACTAAATCTTTGAACCTGGTTTTTATGATGGCAGAAAAAGATGAATTGCGAAGGAAATATGATGAGAAAGGCCATGGAAAGTGAGTGAAGGCAAGGGAGAAACTCTATTTGACAGAAATCGGATGATAATCTCTAGTATAATTGGGTATAAGTAAACGAGTATTCAGTACTTTGAAAAAACAGGTGGAGGCGGAGATTCTTCTCCTGCTGGCATCTTCACTAGTAGACCTGATCATCAACCTCTGTAGGAACTCCAGAAAATTCCCTGCTTTTACCAGAGATTGCATACCTTATTCTTTCTTTACGCCAGATGTCTTCGCTTTGTGTCAATAATATCATTGCAAAACTACAAACCATGTCCAGTTGACTAATAAAAACAGTAATAGCAACAAATACTTTTTTTTTGTATATATGTACATATGTATGGAGCAACCTCATATGCTCTTACTGCAAGCTCAACTCAAAACATAATAGTATTCCAATCTCTTTTACTTCTTTTTTCCTCAATCAATACTATTGCGCTAACGAGTGACTGTGTATGAGAGCAGACTTAGTGGTTTTTGGGGAGGTGCGGAGATCGGCAGCGGAGATGAGCACCACTTCTAATGATGCGAGGTCGTTCGTTCGCTTTGGCTTCATGCTCAACCCGCAGGCTGCCATCAACGACATCAACGAACATCAACCTTATAAGCATTTGTGTTTAGTATCTCAGTGGCTCTTCTTCTTCCTATTCTACTCTACTATACAATTTTATTTTATTTTAATTTTTGTTGTTGTTGTTTTTCTTCTCAGCTCTGACAGTTGGATGTGCGAACTTCTTTTTACTATCCAAGCGTTGCATTTGATTTTTGCCTGCACTTTCTGTGTTTTCTGTTTTCTTCCATCAGCTGGCTGCTGGGGCATAAAATAGTACTAAACAAAAACAACAATAGTAAAAGCGCAAAGTGCAGCAGCAACAACAACAACTGGAATAAAAAAATAGCATTTGAGTACACTTTGAATTGGTTCTTCGTGGCTTCTTTGTTAGAAACTCTTCCCCTTTTACGCTTACGTTCCAGCTTCTGCCTGCTCTAAGCCTTTCTTTCCTTCATTCATTCTTCTTCTTATTTTTTTAGTGCTTCATAGCAACAACAAGACCTTTTTGCATCACTAGCAGTTGTTGTCTTCTTGAGGCCATTGCACTCTCTGTTAGCAGGCAGCCTGGTTGTTTTGCTTGCTTGCTTGTTTGCCTGCCTGTCTACCCATCTGAGAGCTCGTCTTGAATTGAATTGCCCGTGTCTTCAGTTTGCCAGTGACCGTTTGCACACAAGTTGCAAGCATACATATTACTGCACTGTTGTTGTTGTTTCTGCTGCTGCTGCTGCTGCTGGAGTTACTGCTGTTGCTGTCCCTAGCCTGATGTGTCCTCTCGCCTACCTCCCTCTACAGCATGAGGAAGCGTTATGCCCAAGCACAACAAATTTGCGTCATGGTTAAAAATGAAATGGAGCGAGAAAATGCTGGTAGCCAGCCACAGCTTTGCGCTTCACGAACATAATACGCTTTTTTATGCTCAAAGTCACATACAGACATACATACACGTATAGACAAGGCTATAAAGATGCAGACACAGTCCAGTCATGCAAATAGCCGAAGAGGGTATAGTATTATGTGTAACAGCAGCGTTAGGTAGAATAAACAAATGTTGCAACACCAAGCAGCAAGCAACACAATCGAACAAACAACAACAACAACAACAGCAGCAGCAGCAGCAGCAACAAAACACAGACAAATTTTCAAATAATAACTAAGCACGTAACTACAACAACAACAACAACAACAACAACAACAACAACAACAACAGCAAAAACAACAACAACAAGATATACAGCTACAGCTACAATAAAGTGCATTCTTCTGTGAAGAAATCTAGAACTTTTTAAGTTCGTTGACATTGTGCCGAAATGGAACTTGCAGCCGAGGTTTGATTTTCCGTTGCGCGTAAAGGGAAGCATCTGTAGGTTGAACGACTGCAACAAAGGTAAAAAAAGAAAAAAAAAATTAAGTTTTTTATAGTAAAAAGAGCTCAGCTCACCAAACTTAATGTTCCACTACAGGGCCAAACAAATCGTCAATACACCAAGTTTGAAGGCTTCTATGGATGGATGATAGATATGGTCTCTCGAGTATAATAACACTGATAATTAACTAAGACCCGATCTTATTTAAGCTTTCCTACTCCTGATGTAGCAAACTGAGAAATTAGTACGGTAACTCTATGTCCTCCCACCACGTTTGTTCTTGATTTTGGAACTCACCACCCAACGAAAAGTTTAACATAAAATGCAGCATGAAGTTGTGGATCTTATAGTTTGGCATAGACTACGCGTGGTGAGAAGGGTAAGGATCTCATGAAGCCTGCTAAAGTTGCCTGAGATAGTTACACAAGTTTCATGCCATGTTTGTAATAATTCTATCTTTACAAATTCAGGAGATGTTAAGACTTGGTGAAATATGTGACGCGTACATGAATAAGATTCTTTTAATTCGACATATCGTTACCACCTTAAGGGCTTTCTGAAGTTGAAAAGATGACCAAAAGACTGAGTTCTTCATATAGGACTTTTTTGGTGCAAGAAAGTAGTTTGGTTGAAGTTGTTGCTAGATTGTAAGTTTTTCTCTAAGGTTCACTTGAAGACATTGAAATATTTAAGTTTAAAGAGCTTCATTCCTCGACATTCCGAACGGAATATACATACACATATATTTGGACAGGATTCTTAAGTTTTCACGAAAGATCTTGACAACACCTGCAGAACTTTCACACCTCACCAACAGACCAAACAGTTGTCAGCATGTGACTATAGGAAAGTTTTGTTGAAGTGAATGCCCGTCATCAGCTCATTTTGGTCCTTTGTTATGCTACTGAGGGTCTCTTGAGCTCCGCCAACTAGTCAAACCAACGTGGTTAGTTGGGAAATTTTATTAATCGACGTAGCTTTGCTCGTACTTTTGTAGTATATTCATCAAGTCACTAGCCGTTGCCTTTCTTAGACAATTTAAACTACTCCCCGAAAGTTCGGGACATTTGAAGAGAAGGTTGGAGCTTCAGGTTTTTCTTCGTTACTGCAACGTCTGCAGAAGTCTCTCTACATGTCTGTGCGATTAAAAATCTTCTGTAGGAAAGCGCTTTATTGATAGATAGCTCCTTTATTTTTAGCAAGAAAGACCTTCCTTGATCACATTTTGACTGCATAAAATTTGTCACTTTGCAACAAATGGGACTGTTCCAAGTAGGGTTAGTATGAGTGTTGAATAACTCTCTTAAAGTTGACTCGTGTGTGAAATGCAACTTTCCCAAAAGTGGAAGTTGAGCGCCATTCCTTACAAGTACTTACTGTGTCTTGGGACGGTGAATAAAACAGAGACAAGGAACGGTACAACCTGCTTTGTATGAAGTGATAGACAGTTTAGCTTTATTCCCTTTGTGCGCACATTCAAGATGTGTTCTTGAAGATATGGAATTCCTCCAAAGTTCACAGTCTTTCACAGAGAGACTCTGTGGGATTTAAAAATGGCTCTGATAGGTTGTTAGCGAATTTATATATGTATATCCTCGGGATGAAAAGAGCCTATGTGAAAAATTCTATTAGACCATCATTAAACACAGTCTTCGGCAAGGCGTGGTATTCTTATTAGTTGTCGACTTACTCCATCTCGATCTTTAGGAATCTATTTGACTTAATTGAAGGTATGCTTTATCTCTGCCTTCCTCATAGCCCAATTCTCTTCGTTGGTTTCGGAAGCTGAAAGCTTAGCTTCCGCAATTGAAGCACACAAGAAGAAGAACTCTCTTTGGTTTTCTTTTCTCAAATGTTTACCCTTAATTTTCCTCCCTCTCTCGATATTTCCAAGCTGCACTTCAAGTGGCTTCATAACATTATTTATTAGTCCATTTATCCGTTGTTATATCTCTGGTAGTATTACAGAAGTATCGTTCGTTTGAAAATAAAATCTATGGATCCAGATTAGCCCTCTGAAATATCCATCCGTTCGGCCTCACCATCAAGGTAGACTACTTTGATACATCGTAGACTCAGTTTCAGCCAAGCTTAGTGAGGCGAGATCAGATTCTTTTCTAAATAGCAAACCTCAAGAATTTCTGCTAACTTCGTCATTTCTATTGAAAAAGAAGCATCCTATATGGTTGAGAATTTTTAAGGAAATAAGAACTCAGTCAGTCTGCGAAAATTATACTTACAACTGGCCAAGGCTGCAGTGGATTTAAGAAAATCTTTCTTGTTTATATTTCGGAGACAACAGTGTGTGCGATCATAAAGTGAGACCCGGAAATACTTCATTACATGCGTCAAGCTGAAGATTACTCTACGCTCATCTACTAAGAATAAACATATGAAAAAATTCCAAAAGCCACAAATCAATCAAGCAAACGATTAAACAAAACAGATGTTTATATAAATTTAATAATTTATATTTTTCCCCCGAACAAGTAATTACTTACATAAATGTTAATAAGTTGCATGTAATTATGGAATTTAAATAAAAAATAAAATGTGCACACAACTATTAAACAAAAAACCAAAAATGTAGAAAAATAAAATAAAACAAAAAAAATAATAATAATTCCTTTAAATTATTATTCCGCGAGCACACAAGAGAATTTCGAAAATTAAGTTAAAAATATTCATTTGCATTAATGACAAATTCATTACAAGCACGTAAATGATATATACATATGTACTCGTATGTATGTTTTTGTAAGTGTTACAGCACACCACCCGATGCAATTCAACGCCTGCCTACTCTATAAGCTTTGTTGGTATTTTAGCTATGAGCAAATTGATTTATGCGCCAACGAATGAGGCGATGTTAATTGAGCAGCAGCTATGCTATAATATTGTTGTTGCTTTTATTTTACTTTGCTTTATTTCATTTCATTTATTTTATTTTCATTTTCTGTTATTGTCGTTTGTCAGCATTACACCGCGCGCAAGGTCGTTACCGCTTTTGCCTAGAACTTGGTTGGCTGACTGACACACAAGTTGTTTACAACTAAATATCTGGACATACCATATATGGCAACGCAGCAGGGTGTGCTTGAGGTGAAGAGTTGTGTGTTTGGCACCTGCCTTTGGAAGGGAAGCTTTGGATTGATGAGCTCATCATTTGCTGTAGCGGTGTTGGTGCGATGGTGTGCTTATAGCTGTCACTATTGTTTATGACGGCACACATATGCTAAATGCATTTGAAGTGAATGCAATTCAATTAATAATTTTCTATTAATAGCATTTATTTTCAAACGATAATCATGCAACTCGATGTCACCTTTTGCACACGTGTAGGTGAATATGATATTTTGCTGCAGGTAGCAAAGTTAGCCGTAGGTCGTTGAGACAAGTACTCGTGGAGCTGACAAAAGCGTTAAAAAAATTAATTAACCACTAAAGAAATACAATAGTTTTTTCTTCAAATGTGTTCATGGGTAGCAGATAATCCATTCAAAGGCGCCTAAAATTATAAAACTACAGGTTTCATTTATTTAATATAATTAATAGCTTATTTTACATATATATTGTGTTTTTAATATTTTCACCAATTCGTCTTGTTTTATTTCCCTTTAAAGAATTTTTTCATTTTATTTTATATTAAATAATATAATTAATTTTAACATATTTTATTTATTCTATTTTTTTATTTTATTTTATGTTAATTTATTTCATTATATTTTATTATATCTAATTTTCTACCATATTTTATTTTCGCTTAGTTCAGTTAATTTAGTTTTTTTATAATTGTTTTTGCTGCCATACTATTAATTTTTTGTTATAAGTTTTTAGTGAGCTGAAGGCCTGGTTTGCTTATATGAATTTAATATTTTTGTTAAACAACAAAGAAAAACACACACTTCTTACGGCAAGGATCGAACCAACGGATCCTGACTTTACAGGCAACCATCAGCCATGTAATTTATTGTTGTATTATTCAATTCATTATAAGTTATAGTAGTTTTTTTAAATTTATTTTTTTTATTTATCTTATTTTATTTAATTTTTTTATTTTTTTTATTTTATTTATTTTTTTTTATTATTCTTTCTTGATTTTATTTTATTTTTTTATTATATTTTATTCGACTTTATTATACTCTATTTAGTTTAATTTAATTTAATTTTATTTTGTCTTAGTTTATTTAATTTAATTTAATTTATTTTATTTGATTTTAATTTAATATTATTCTTTTCAATTTTAATTCATTTAAATCTTTCTAATATTTTTATTCTAATGTATATTTTAGTTGGTTCAACTAAATTTTTATAGTACTATTTAAAATTTGTTTTTTTGCAATTAAATATATGCATTTTTCTTAGTAGCAAAATCCTGTAATCCAAAGGTTCATGGTCGGTAAGAAGCTATACAGTATAATAAGTATACCAGGTAAATGACACGAGCAGAAAGGTTAAAATAAATATCTATTATCTTTTTTTAAATATTTAATCTTATCGTCATCGTTTACTACTGTCACATAACACCTGTGCACTTGACATAAATTATTTCATCACTTATCAGTATATATGTATGTGTGTGCTGGCTAATACCCTTAACATTTATGCATTACTTCATTAATTCACTCTTAATTAATATATTTAATAATATTTACTTTATCGGTTTGTCAATAGCGTTTAATAGTTAAAAGAATTTCATCGATATTATTGATGCTTAAAAAAACAAAAACTTATATATTATTCAACGCAAAAACTCATCAATTCACA
>JAWMAG010000010.1:10782500-10802500 GCA_037013455.1 Ceratitis rosa | reverse complement strand
AAAGTTAAAATAGTTGAGTAGTGTAGTAACGGAGAGTTCCTCATAAATAATTGAACTCTTGGTGATCTGAATCAAACTGCATTTTTTAACTATAGGATTCCAAGATTGCTGATAAAATTCACATGGATATCGACAAACATAATATTATGAACTTAAAGGGAATTAACATAAAGGTGTTGGGAGTATCATTATCGAGAATTTCTTAAAAACTTTTGGAGGTGTAATCTTCGGCCAGTTTATTAAGACCCTTATTACGCTTCCTTCTTAAACTCTTTCTCTTTTCTCTCAACTGTGGTGGAGCAATCCTCATTGTACCAGTTATTTTTTTGAATTTCTCGAAAACGTATTGGTTCTTTTGAAGTTGTACGTAAAAAGTTCGAAATGCCATCCAAAAAATTCGCTTATACTGGCTTGCTAATGAGTGCTCCAAGAGTGTTCTCAATTGATGTCTATTGTCTTTTCGACATCAAACATGATGGGTGTTTGTTGATGGGAGTTCTTTGCTGCTCAGAGGTGGATATGTATGTATCTTCGCTGCTTCATAATAGTTGTCCTCGAATCATTGGGGACATGACCTCCGCCAACAATAATTATATCAATCTAGTTCTATATGAAAACATACTTCGGACCCCGACGAAGCCGATCAGCCTCAATCCATTTGGTGATATTCCGTCATGAAAGCCCAAATCTCCGGCTGTTGAGCCGAAGACACCACCCTTGTTATGAACACCAAGCCCAATTTTGACATCGCGTCGGAGGCAACACTGATAAAAGAGATCTTTGGTAATACCTTCCTTTCCTTCCGACGAACGTGGGCGCAAATTACCGATTTGTTTAAGAACTTTGCCTTAATTCGTATAGTGGCGAGGCATTCAGATACCACGAACCCGACACCAAATTTTTGCTTCTTTGTAGAGCTTCTGCAATACATCTTACAATGATCTGCTCGTTGCCGTCCTCGTCCCGCCAATACAGCTCTTTGACGGTGGTATCCCCAAGCGAGTGTGTTTTAATTTTGAATATGCAATGTGCCGCTTGCTTGAGTGGTGTCAAGCACGACATCCACTTTTAACTACACCTCTGACAAAGTGACACGGAGTGGTTCCACTAAAGCTCCGACACTTTCGACCGTAACCCAACAATGCACACAGATGGTTACGGTGTCTGGCACAAGGGTTGCTCACGGTTTATGTGTGTGCGGCGAGTACGAAAGAATAGGAATTGGGTATAGCCTAGCAAATTAAGCCGGATTACACCCCAAAATATCTGAATTATGTTAATATTATATTTATCTAAAAAAAGTTCTAGCGTGGTCTCATCGATGCTCCTGTCCTGCTCGGCCTTGGGACTCTTCAAGGGATTCGTTTCCTTGCATATATTAACTTTGCCACTTAGGCATCATGACTTTTCCCGGACAAGGGTCGCCGTAACTCAATGAAATATCTTCATTATGGTCGCAATTGATTTTTTCCTTGCTTGGTAAGGAACTCTGTAATGGTACGAATTCGATTTTTAACATATTTTACTTTTCACTACCGATTATTTTGCTTGGTTTACAAGATATCAAGGACACCGTCTGAAGGAAACAATCGCCCAGAAGTGCCCAGCTTTAACCAACAGGAGGCGAATTGAGTTTCATCAAGACAACGACAGATCACACACATCGATAATGCCTCGCCAGAAGCTCCGAGAGCTCGGTTGGGAGGTTTTATGCATCCACCTTATATTCCGAAGCACGCACCAAGTGATTACCATTTGTTCATGTCTATGGAGAATGACTCGGATGGTGAAGAATTGGCCTCAAAAGAAGCCTATGAAAATCGATTGGCCAAATGTTTTGCCAATAGGGAAAAGGGTTTTATGAGAGAGACATAATTGCAATAATTTCAAAATAGTTATCCAGCACAACAGTGCATTGGCGAATACTGCATAGAAAACTTTCCAATCTTGAGTATTCTTATCCATCTGTTACTTGCTGAACTATGTCAATGTTGCCGTATATCTCGTACAGCTCATCGCCCGTAATACTGATCTTTAGGCGAAACTATCTACGTCTTCGAAGTTATGGCTGCCAACAGTGACGTGAAAGCCGAGTCGCGAATGCGATGACAGTTTGTTTGATGACAGGAGATATTTCGTCTTGCCCTCGTTCATTACCAGAACCATTTGCTTCGCTTCCTTATCAAATCTGGAGAAAGCATTACTAACTGCGTGGTTATTGTGGTAAATATAGTTGAATGTGAACCACACCTAAACGCCAAGTTTTTTTCCGAATTTAATTTGGCATTTCTCTATTTCAGACTTACTCAATTTGAACCATGGAGAGATACACAATCCAACAACGTGTTAAAGTTATCCAGACTTATTATGAAAATTTTCGAAGAAAATCATCTTCAGTGATGAGGCACATTTTCACCTCAGTGGATTCGTCAATAAACAGAATTGCCGAATTTGGGCGAATGAGAATCCAAGAGTGATTGTCGAAAAACCAATGCACCCACAAAGAGTGACTGTTTGGTGCGGTTTATGGGCTGGCGGCATCATCGGGCCGTATTTTTTCCAAAATGAGGCCGGTCAGGCAGTTACTGTGAATGGTGTTCGCTATCGTGAGATGATAACGAATTTTTTATGGCCACAATTGGAAGATATGGATGTGGACGATATGTGGTTTCAGCAGGACGGTGCCACTTGCCACACAGCTAACGAAACAATGGCTCTTTTGCGCAACAAATTCAATGGCCGTGTTATCTCACGTAATGGCGATGTCAATTGGCCCCCAAGATCATGTGATTTGACAACGTTGGACTTTTTTCTCTGGGGTTATTTGAAAGAAAAGGTGTACGTCGATAAGCCAGCAACAATTCAAGAGCTAAAGGATGAGATAATTCGGCACATTAACGGCATAGAAACTCCATTATGCCTCAGCGTCATCGAAAATTTGGACCATCGTATGGAGGTGTGCCGCCGAGGTCGCGGCGCTCATTTAGCCGATATTTTGTTACATACATAATTGAGTAATACCAATATATCATAATAAAATAAAATTTCAATAATTTCCTAAATAGTTTGTGTTTTATTCAAAATCAACATCGGCCCTTGAAAATTTAACCACCCTTTACAAATATAATGAATTAATTTTAAATAGACCCACTGCATTATTTGTATTAATTTATTCTATGTAAATTTTAATATTACTTTTTTAGGGGCTACCATATGTTAATTGATTAATATCCCTCACATACAAAAATTTTCTAGTTATTTTCAATATTTTTTCTCATTAAATTGTCGAACCCAACCAATTAACAACGCCGAAAAAATGGATCGAAATCTTTTACTTCGTTATAAATAAATAATTTACTCATTCTAATAGGCACCGAAAAATTCTACATAAATAAATCATCAAATTCTATAGAAAATCTTAATATGCAAGCAAGCCAAACGATTTTCCATTCTTCAGCCAGCTGTGAAAACGCAAAGCAATCATTTGGAAAAAAACGGATTTTCTTTTCTCATTTTTCGATTTTTCCAGAACGGGCTGTAGTCGTTAGTTAGACAACGCTGCTTTGCAGTCAATTGCAGAAAAATAAAGTAAAATTTAGAAATAAAGAAATAAAAGCGCGAGCGTGTAGCAAGTTCGTTTTCTAAGTCTCTAACGCTTTTTCGTGTGCATTTCGTACCAGTTTTGCTTTCCATGGAAACATCAATTAGTGATGACGTGCCGCAGCAACGGCACTATAATCTACGCTGGACAGCCACATATACGTGTATGCGAGCATTTACATATCTAACTATTATACATATGTGAATGTGTGTATGTATGTATCTAAGACATTAACTAACTATTACCAGTTCTAAAACAAGCAGGCAAGAACAAGTACAGCAAGAAGCCAGCGAACCGCTGTATGCAGTCAATCGAGCATTACTTCCTTGATGGTATCCTTGTGGTAACAATGTGGTAACACATAAAATATACAATATATGTATATATATGTATGAGTGCGTGTGTGTTTGTATATCGTATCTCTCGCTTGCTAATGCCCCCCAACTGGATGCGTTGAAAGCTAGCGCGACCATTAAAGCACCTTTTGCGCAAGTAGAACTATTTTCGAAACCGCTTTCGTTGTCACAGTTATTTGCGTTGATTTGTTTATTCGCAAAGCGAGTTTTTTGTGTTTTTTGTTTTTTTTTTGTTTTTGTGAACTGCGGCAAAGGAAATGTGGAAATGTAGTGGAATAAGCCATCCATACAGCTGCCGGTTGACACCAGCGTACGGCGGACAAAGTCATCTCACAACCATTTTTTTGTTTGCCTACATATTGCAACTACCCACACACACACTACACACACACACAAGAGCACATGTGCACTCACTTGGCAATGGGGCTTACATTTTTACATTTCCATTTCTATAGAATTTTTGCCATTCCCATAATTTATTGTATTTGTTTGCTATTTCAACATTTGTTTTCAGCGAATGAGCTGATGGTACACAGGCTTCCTTCTAATGGGCCATAGGCCAATCGTTATACTCAGCACAACAGTACAATGTTGCCATACGAAAGTGTATTGCTGCACAGTGGCAATTTTGTTAGAAAAAATCGAAATATGCTGTTTTTGATTTCAAAAATTAAATAACTCAATTTTAGTTAGAAACAAATAACAAAGTAAAGTTAAAAGTTTTGTTCTCAAAAAAGTGGGTAACCACAGGAATGTATTTTGATGAAAATGATTATCTCAATAGCTTTCATCAATATTAAGGATAGGTACCTTCAAAAATAGAGCGTTGGATTGTAATAAGTTCGGCGTTGACTTTCCTGAGCGTTTCTCTTATATACCAACTACACGGATGTAGGATCGTAAGGTCTGATCTCGTGTGAGTAACAACAAATCCGCTCTGCCTCTTGTCCAGTCTTGGCAATCAACTAATTGTTAAGGTCTGCCTTTTAGTCGCAAAAAGAAGAGTCATACGATATGCGGATGATCTGGAGGTCAAATATAAAGGAAATCAAATTCCCAAAAACTGAATGTGATAATATGCAGAGCGGATTAAGGCAATTAGAAAAGTGGGCTTATAACGCCGGCTGAGCTTTAACCTACTCAAGATGGATATAGGGATCCAAAGTTATTAACTTCAGTCTTCTCTGAAACTGAGTCTTCGGAATATATATCTAATTTTGAAACGGATGCTTAAAACAGCTAACATCCTCTATATTTGCAATATCGCATTTGAATGTATTCTATTCCAGGTAGTATTTGTAAGGAAACAGCTGAACCACGATCACCTTCAATCTACTACCGAAAAGACCAACGGATTCGTAAACTCAATTCATTTTTATACGAAAGAGTGAAAGCAACAGAGTCGATGGCAGAGACCTTAATATTATAGCAAGTCTTTTTTTATACCAGAAACATTAGCGTAACAAGGGGCTATTAATTTGTTCGCTCGGGACGGTAATCTCATTAAGTATGTATATCTTTTCGGATAACCAAGTAGCGTTAAGAGCGCTGTAATTTGTAACCATAAAATCGAAGAGAGTGATAAAGAATGGTCGGAGATCACTTAAGGTCATGATGATGTTGTTGTTGTTGTAGTCCCCAATCCCACTTAAGGACAGCCAAGTTAGTCCAAGTAACCGAAGTCATCTTACAGGAGATCCAGGAAACGACGGGTTCGGTCCAAAAGGGGAAGGGGATGGTAAGATGTGTTGGTTTTAGGGAGTATATAAAGAGGTGGTTAGTGTCGTGTGGGGACTCGTTATAAGCTGCTACAATATCTAGTCCTAAGTTGCGCCAGTGTTACGCGGGATTCTCGAGGTACCTGGAGGTCTTCATCTGCTATGGGTGATTATTTAACTCCGAGTACGAGGTGATGTTGCTCTCCGAACTTGGTTTGGGTGCTGGAACACATAAGCATACCGAAACGATAGAACGATCTCAATGGATGCAATGTAGCCAAAACACTGTAGTCAATATGCAATAATAGTCACACATATAGTTTGAGCCTACCACTAAACGGCTTCTGTAAGAGTTTTTGAGTAGAGAGAAAGAACATGAAGACCTAAGGCACTCCCTTGCGAATGCCCCGCTTTTCGGTGAAGTAGTAGATTGGAGTTTCACAGACTCCACGCATTAATAGGCGAGTGGGGTTTAAGATTGCTAGTGAAATCACAATGGATCCGTTCGGTGGCCTAAGTGAGTCGATACCCAGCTTGCCTGAACAAACATTTATAATTAAAAAATTTAATTTTTGTAATTTTAAGATATTTGGTGGCAACTCTAAACAACACTTTTTTAATAACTATTTATATATTATATAACTACTTTGGTGTATTAAAATATTTTGGACAACTCAATTTTTTCTAAGTACTTACAGTATCACAAAATCTTTTAGCATTTTATTAATTAATTCTAATTTCAAAAATATGGCAACACTAACCTATGATATTCTTAAAATAAAGTGCACTTGAAGAATCTTCGGTTGATATTCAAGTTAATATTTTATTTTTTTATTTAGTAAATTTTTAGAAGTCTGGTAACCTTAAACAAGAAAAGTCTACTTTTTTAACTACCTAAACAAATTTTCTTATAACTGGTTTGATATTTTTTTTACTTTTAATGTTTTGCTAAATAATCACAATAAAGGTTGGCATTGTTGGTAGGTCAACTCATAAACAACTCAATATCAGCTTTGGAAAAAACAGATTTGTTTCAAACTATTTCAATTTGTTATACACGAATTTGTTTATCCAAAAGTATTCCAGATGAAAGACTTTCCCAAAGACCTCTCAATTGGTACCCATACTTTAACTGATTTCAGTACAAACAAAGTTTAACTATTGAAAGGTGGCAACCCTTAAAAAATTATGGCTTTCAAGTTACTAACTTGCAACCATTTTTCCTTTCATGTGTATACATCTTGCAAAATTTAAGTTAAGTATCTTTTTTATTTTTTTATATGGCAACCCTACTGCAAGTTTAAAAAAATTATTTCACTACTAAGTTACATTTGCACATAGAAACCTCATTTTCTCATTACATTTACAATAAAATTTAAAAAAAAATATTCTTTAAAAGATGGCAACCCCAAGTTCATAATATGTGAATTCAATTTTTTTTTGTTGTTAAATTTATTTTTAACTGGCAAAAATAGAAATAATTATTTGTATAATTTTGTTAATTTTAATTGATTTAAAATTTTTTTTTTCTTCAACAGTTGCGTGATAACACACCACAGTGCCCACTGCCTACTAACAATTTTACATACATTCATATTTCCATCTTTCAACTTGCAGTTGCCGCTAACATGACATTTGAACATTTGCGAGTGCATTGAGCAAACTCGCAGGCGAGGACATCGGTGACCACCAAAGGCGACGATTGTTGTTGTTTTCCGATTTCTTTTTTTTACTATTGTTGTTGTGCCTTTTTACGCCTGTATGCCATAAACGAACTTGTTTTCTGCCTTCTAATATTCAGGCATTTAAGTAACGCGAAATTCTTCGTCGCCTCAGTGGCTTTTGTTGCCTTAGTTTGTTACTGCATTTCTTGTTGTTGTTGTTGTTGTTGCTGTTGCCGCTGTACTTGTTGCCTACCAGTTAGCTATATTATTGTTGTTCTGTTACTTGTGTTATTGTTATTGTTATTACTCTGCTGCTGTTACTGTTGCTGTTGCTGTTTTATTTTTTGTTGTGGGTGCAACAGTTGCTGTTACTGCTGCTAATTTGCTTGTGTTTAGCATGGAGTTGGACAGGCAACGGCTGTGTGTTTTTTCCTTGTTGTTGTTGTTGCAGTTGCTGTTACTGTTGCTCACAATGACTTTTCTTTTCGTTTCCTTATTTGCTCACTTTTCGTTCTTTTGAAATTTTATTGTCTTCCTGCTTTTCGCATTGTATCCGCTCTGTTAGGCAGCGGGTCATGTTGGCCATGTTGCAAGCAATTAGTGAAATTGTTCACAGCTGGTAATTTATGTGCGCAACAGCTGTAAGCAGTTACTTCCTGTCGGCGTTCGTAGTTGGTGATATGAGTATTCCTTTTAGTTTGGGTAAGGTAAACACAATTAACGGTGTTTGCATTGAAGGAAGGTATTTTAAAAATAGTTTGACGCTCACGTGATGTGTTATTTTATTTTTTCTTCACTGGTCCTTGACATTAAGTTTATTTTATCGCTTTACGATATAAAATTTTTATTTCATATTTTTTTAAAATATTTCATATTTTTCTATAAATGTTTTTAGGGAAATAGGACCATGTAAAGAAGTCCATGCTCACAAGGTTGAGGCAGCCCACGAACTCCAGTACTAGACCAAACATCTGCCTTGAGGCCAGCTAAAGTGAGAAGGCGAACCTTTCGCGGGCTGTTTCAATGAAAAGGAAACTATGGGTCGGCGTCGGTTGGCTCGCCACTAGTTTCAAGCACTTAAAAAGGTCATCTGGCGATCAATGTTCAGAATATTCTACATTCATGAAAAGAAAATTATTTCAAACTGCTAAAAATGGCAATGAAAATTAAACACATAGACAAAGGGAAACTGATTTTCCAATCGATGACGAGGAAACAGATGTTTCATCACCTAAATATGATGAAGCTAGAATATCAATTACCCACCTAAAGGCTACCATAAATAAAATTTATTTAATACATTTGAAAAATTCGATCATTTGAGAGCTTTCCAGATGATTATAACTTAAGTATGCTCCCCCATCCACCACAAGTTGGAACCTCGTTAATTATCTTGGGACAAGTCTACTCAATATCTCGTGTAAGACTTCGTGTGAGAAATAAAGGGTGATATCTTTCTACTTTTCTTAAGAAAAGAACAAAGAAAATTCAAATTTAATGGGGAGTGTTTATTACCATTCGAAAAAACATTTTTTGGTATTTATTTTTAGTTTATCTCATTCGAATGTTGGCCGCTACTATGTCTCAGACGATCCATCCGTTGAGTCCAATTTTTCATGACTCGTTCAAGTATTTCGACTGGTTACTGGTGAATGGCATAAGTGATGTTTTGCTCTCCAAAACCTGAATCGAAGCGGGATTGTCCGCATAGACTTAAGACTTTGCATATTCTCACAAGAAAAAGTCTAACGGCTTGATATCACACGATCTTGATGGCCAAACGACCGGCGCATAATGTGAAATTGTCTGCTCATCGAAGTGTTCTCTCAATAAATCCATTGATTTTTTTTTGACATTCGCCGAGGTCATCAGCTTCAATTTCAGATATCAAATAGTCGGTTATCATGGCGCGACAATATTTGCCATTGACGATTATGCTCTCCCTGTCATCAGTTTTGAAGAATTATGAGCCGATTATTCCATGGGTTCACAAATCACACTAAACCATGGTTTTTTCTGGATGAAATTGTTGTTCTTTGAGGTTGCTCATCGTCCCAGATGTGGCAACTTTACTTGTTATATACCCATTGAACCAGAAATGGAACTTTTCAAGAGCCCATAGAACGAAGCGATGTCGCTTGGGAAGGTCGAGTGCATTTTGTACGTTTTGAGTTTAAGATCTCGACGTAAAATGCGCCAAGTCATTCCATACATCAGTCCGACATGCTGCGAACGGCGCCAAATCCACTCTCCCCGATATTCGTGTACACTCTCAGGACGTGGTTTATTCTATTCGGTCTAATATTGATTACTGGGTCTCAAGCTGTGTGGTTTTGTAGGCCGATTATGTTGACAGTAAGTTGAGCGAAGCACACGAAACACACTCTTTACAGAACGTGAATTTCCGTAATAAAGTTGAACGATTTGTAAATGTTGTTCAGACGTAGCTTGACACGACTCATGCGTGATCTGTCAAAAGAAGACTATTGAAAAAAGTACCTCTACTTGGATCACCCGGTATATTGGTACCAGCTTTACCAACAACAATAATGTTAGGTTTAAAATTCAATATAGAATCACTCTTGCCAACAACTGCTACTTTGGACTGAGTAGGCAGTTGAAAAGAAAATTCTTTCTCGAAGAAACGAAGACCAAACTGTAGAAGTCTTTCATCATTCTCATTCTGTTATATGGTGCAGAAGAGTGGGCGATGAGTACATCCGATGAGTCAACATCAAGGAGATTTCAAAGGAAATTTTACCGACCCATTTATGGACATCGAATTAAGAAAGCAGAGCTGCACTGGTAGAGCAATAAAGTGGCTGTATTTATTAAGCCTTATAATGTTTTTTATCATATAAATGTCTGAAAAAACCGTCAGCTCTTATTTTATATAAAATTCCATCAGCTTATTGGCCCTTCAACAATCCCACTTTCGTTTTTATGCATCTTTGTTTACTTATATTAATTTAAAGGGACATCTTAATGGCTATTTGTATAGACGCTGGTAATTATGCGCCTGAAGCTCTAAACACTTACATAGTAATACATAAATGCGTGTACATAAATTATTCTCGAGTATATCCAAAACGCTGATCTTAAAGTGGCAACAAATTTATTTACATATACATACACTTGAGATCCATAGATACATAGTCACATGCAATATAATATACAGAGGACATTGTATATTCACCAACATAACTTATAATGTTTATTAAAATAATGCCACGCCTCAACCTAGACTACACGTATGTATATGTGTGCTTGGGAAGCTACACTCACTAAACTTGCAACATAGTTTGAGGCATGTGACATGCGTGTTGGTTGTCTCGCGCGCAGACGCGCATCTCTATTAAATTATGCCCAGCGGCAAATGAGTACAAAGGAGTCTTTGCGGCAAACTCAAACTCAAACTCTTCTGTGCCGTCCTTTACTGTGAATAATTTATACTACAAATTGTACGAAAGTCATGCGGAGTTATGCGTGAGTAATAGGTGCAACTAAATATAGGTTAGCCTGAAAATATGTCGCAACTAATCAATCAAGTTTAGGAGTTATGGTAAGGGATTTATTTTCAAACTTTTTCTCATCATAAGAAATGGTTGGCTTTTGTCATACCTGAGAGCAAAAACTGGTTTTTAGGTATTTTTGGCGAGGAAAACAATTTTAAGACCTCTTCCCAATAGCTTAGATTAATAATAGCTCAATAGAGCTCAGAAAAATTATTTTTCTTTAACTAAAAATAAATTAACTAACGAATAAAGTGTACTGAGCACAGCAGTCTTATCTTTATTGAAATTTGGAAAATAGGTAGCTCTTTGGGGCTCTTCATTTTTAGGGTTCAGGTTTCTTCATATTTGGATTCATTAACTTAAAAAGCAACTAAAAGTCTTATTAAAATCATTTAGAATTTTAATTAGGAAGAAGTCGTGAGAAAAATCTAGTTCTTAATATAATATTTTAGGTATGAAAACTTTAGGACGAGAAAAAAATCTTCCGATGAGATTAGCCTATACCGGACTACGAACATAGCGGCATAGTAAATTAGTAACTTTGCTATGTCTTTGTACCACCAGCCGTGTTCCGGTTTCTCTTTCTTTATTTTTAATTTTTTCTGACTCTTTCTTAGCCATTTCCTCCATAATTAATCCATTATTAATTTAATCGTTGATATCAAATTAAAATAAAGCTGAAATAAAGAAATACCAAATTTTATTTGAGCAGAATTTCTTCAGACAAAGTATATTAGAGTACAGTATATTAACGGCTAACCTGAAATCCCAATCGTTGAGGATGGTATAAAGCACTCATGAGTCCACCATGATGAAGCGCGATTAGTGATTGTCCGATTAGAGATTAACAAAGCGCTTCGAGCTAATCGCTTAGCAGCTGACCCATTGGCGGTGAAGAACTCACGAAATGCATATAAGAGCTTCTTTGCAAAATTTGGTCGGATCAGTGCATGCCTCATAATTCTAATCTAAATGTACTCTTTCCAATCCGCAAAAGGGAGACTATGAAATATGTTCCAGTTTTTATGAAGCAATATATTATCTACTGTTGTGTGGTTTTGTAACAATTGACTAGACATCCAACAGACATACCAAGTTTTTTTTGATTTTAAAGCTGCCTTCGATTGCCCGAAATGGGGTTATTTATGAGTATTTATGCCACAATGTCTGCATTTCTTATTCCCGCAAAATATATACAGCCTACAGACACCACATGAACTTATGTTAAGTATGATCTGTATGATACTAAAGGAATTTTTGGACAAGGTTAATCCTTTAGTCATTTAACTTCTTTGACTTTATGCTGGAGAAAAAAATTAGAGTTGCAGAGCCATGCAGGGATTTTACAACTTTCTATAAGAGCATATGCCATTACCATCTCCAGAGTGGATAAGGTAGGGAAGGAAATGGCATTGATAATGAAGTGAGAGAAGGGGAGATATCTCTTCGAACCAGTATTAATACCAACAACATTGCCAGCCTTGAAATTAAGCACAGAACCATTTTTTCAACTGGCGCTACTTTGAACTACAATAAATAAGCGATTAAAAATTGAAGTTTGCTCTCGACGGTCAAACGATGAGTGATACGGATTCTACATCAGCATTGACATAGTCCAGCTCCAGTTTTGGGAGTTTTTGACGCACTACCAGACGATGGAAGTGGAGAAAGAGGAAAAGCTTTACTCCGTTGGAAGAATCAAGTAGAGAATGACCTTAATTCACTTGGTATCTCTAATTGGCGCTAGAAAGTGATATTTATTCGGCTATGATTACGCAAGATTGGCACGCTAATCAAGAAGAAGAGTGGAAACTAAGTTTTTCTGTATTATATTAGAAACTGGTGATAGAACTTTAATATTTTGCAAATAAATTTATATATGCAGATCGTTAAGCCAAACAGCCCTAGGAAGAGCTGTGAAAATCCTACTATCAGGCTAAGAGTCATGCATTTCACGGGAATGGTACCGAAAACGCTGGCTGTAGTTCATATAAATTATCGTAGAATTTTCGATTTATCATTGATATTTCTTCGGGAAAGCTGCAGGAAATTTCTTAAATAAATATTTTTTTCTGGGAAGTGTGTTTAGTATTTTTCAATCCTCCAAACAGTTGGTTGAGTTTCATATATTTCGCATGCCACTCCTTGGTCTTTTGATTTTTTGTTTACTTCCTAAATAATTGTCATAGGTTAAAGTCTTTGTATTGAATTTTCATTTTTCAACTGCGGTTAATCGGCTTGACAGATGTCACCTCGATTTTCAGTGGAAATAAATCGCAAAGAATCAGTGAACCATGCAGGCATCAAGCAAAAGCCAACGTATGAAAGTCATTGCAATTGATTATTATATTTAAACATATATATATATATATATATATATATATTGCAAAGGTTTAAAAATTCTCATAATTTTTATGAATTTTTTGTGAAATAACTTTTTTGATATCATAAATAAATTTCTTAAACGTTGGACAATTGAACCAGATGAGCTTGGCTTTGTTATTAGAAAAATGTACATATTTGGTAGATATATATAAATATATAACATATTTATACTTTTCAAACTGAAAAAATTACCTCCAAACAACATTAAATGGCAGCGAATTCGCCGCAGCAACACCCACATGCCCATCATTCTGGCAACTAGCTCTGCTCGACTGTTTTTACGGTGAGACTTTTGAAGCAAAACTTTTGTACATACATATATACATTCAAACATTTATACACACCAACAATCGATTGCATGAGTAACGCTCGTATATCCATCAAATGGGCAGCCAAGCAATCAACCAGCAAACCAACCATAACAAACAACGCCAACAACTCAACAGTTCATCGCAGCGTCGCATAGCGGCATTTGCAAGGGACTTTATGTGCAGGCGGCGAGCTGTGGGAGGATGAGCTGAAGAAATGTATACAAGACGAATGACCAGACTAGCTAATACTTACATGCATACCTTAGACCGACCGACAGTCAGAGAGATAACCACAATCAACAACTCATTGCCTGCATCTGCCGCCTCGCAGTGCCACCCTTTTTTATTTGCTGCCAACGCCGCCAAGCGTCATTTGGTTGTCGTTGTTGCATGCCATTTGCTACGATGGCCAATTGATGGTGGTGACCAAAGCTGAGACTGAAGCGGCGCCGCTTTTACTGCTTCTGAGTTTGCCGCCACCAAAAAAAAAAAACAAAAAAAGTGAGAAGTGAAAAGAGGAAGAAGAAGCAGAAGAAAATACGCTACCAAATTGCCAACAAAGTTAAATCTGGAAGCCTCCAAGCGTGTACTCGTATGTGTACATCTTTTATCAATAGTTGTTGTTGTTGCTGCTGCATCGCTGCTGTCCACGTCCACGTACTTGGTGCCCGTCTTATCGCACCCGTTGTTGTTGCATGCTTATTTTTCGTGAGAAATTCGCACGCTTTTCATTGTTATCGGTGTCGGCGATTGTCTACAGTTGACTGTTGACGGTTGAATTGTTGTTGTTGTTGTTGTTATTTTTATTTTTCTCGCCTCCATCTGTGTTCTCAGCGCTTTTTATTTTCAAACAACAATTATTGTATTGCCGTGTCTCAGCACAGTTTGTATTACATCGTTGGCGTTTAATTTTGTTGTTTGCATTGTTGTTGTTGTTGTTGTTGTTGTAATTTATTTTCTTACCTTTTCAAGCATTGTTATTACCGCTGGTTTTGTTGTTGCTGGCTCTATAGTGTTCGCATGTTTATTGCTGTGAAATTAGAAATTCTAATGCCAATTCTTTGCAACAACAACAACAACAACTCTCTTAATTCACTCAATCACACGATCGTTTGTAGTCGCGCAGTAGACGGCCGCTTTGTGTTCTTGACGTTGTTGTCGGCGCCGACTTTGGCTTTGACTTTGATGCATTGCCCTTTGCATGGAGTTGGCGGGACTGTTGCTATTATGATTGTTGTTGTTGTTGTTATTGTTGTGTTTCTATACTATTTGTTGTTATCTCACAGAAATAACCTCAACTCACTTAGCTTTTATTGTAAGCACTGGATTCTTTTGCAATCGAACACGCTAAGTCAGTGAGATCCCGTGTGGGACCTAGAAAACATTTGAGGTTCTATTAGGTTTTTTTATTGAGGCTTTAAAATATGCATTAAGAATTTCTGTTTTCAATTGACCCAGTCTAAGTTTTGAGCGTCTACCCTTTTCCTCGTATATATACATATATATGGCGCCTTGTAACCGCTGAGGCGATTTTCGGCCGAGCTCCTCCTCCAATTTGTGGTTTTGCGTCTTGATGTTTTTCCAATAAAACGTAGGGACCCACAGTTTATTCTTAGCCGCATCAGCACGGCCGATAGATTTTTTTTTATGAGGAGCCTTTATTTCATGTCACATAGAAAGGTTGGCATTCCCTGCCGAAGGGTGACCGCAATTAGTTTTTCGAAGAGTACTGCCGTTACTTATCTAATTTCGAGGTAAATTGTCTCTGGTGCTCATTTTTCTGAGTTTTTGTGAAATTTGGCGACCTCTCTAGACTAAAAAGGAGCCCTCCACAATATTGGAATAAGTACCCTTATTTATTCTCTGTCATATGTTGGCATTGACGTCACGATTCGCAGGATATAGTGACATGATCAAGCTACTTTTGTAGAGGTACTGTGCAAGAAGATACCTTATCCCCCTTTCCATGAGTGGTGGAGCTGAATGAAATAGTACTCAAAGGGAGGGAAGAACTGAAGGTAGTAGCATAAGTATCCGATTTCATATGGATGATATCAGGACGGTTTCCTTCCATGATCAGTGATCATATGCAAAGGCTGGCTTTACGAAGATAACATTCATGGGTTGCCAGCCACGGTCAAACAGCGAAATTTTAGCGGTTGTGATTGATACTAGCTTCGCAGGAACTGGAGTATAAAACCGAATATAATCATGTACCGTAATTAAACCAACCCAAACAAAAGAATCACTGCTTTTATGGACCAAATTACACTAATGTATTGAACCAGCTCAAAACTCCTTCTTAAATTTCAATAATTTCTTCCTGGTTAGGGTACCCACAAGACATAAATAGAGAAGAAATTTCTTAAGAGAGAAGCTACTATCCCAACCTACAATGAAAGATCAAAGGAAAGATTCCAAAGTCGCTCTCTCTTTGCAAATGCCGGATATAAAAAGAAAACACATGCTCAGACAGTCAAATGGCTGAACTTAGAATTGATCTTTGAATAATGCTGCGGCGAAAACAGTTGAAAGAAATTCCTATGCTCTCTGGCCGTTCAACTTTCCATCTTTATAATTTCGACTCCCGTTGAGAGAAATATTTTCGTGCGGAGTTAAACCACGCCCGCTACGAAAAGTCGGTAAAGAGGTTTAGAAGACGTAAATATAGACTCGCAGCCACAATAACAGGTCACCGGTCCTTCGATTATTATGAATCTAAAATGGGTCTGTCATTTTACAACCGTGACCGGGCTATAAGGGGAGAAGAAAACAGTTTTCCATTTTCTTCGTGGAACACTTGAAGTCAATCAAGTACCAAACCTTTAGGAACCTTGAACCCTTATACATATACAACAGAGATGTGTTTGCAATTAAAAAATTATAATTTTCTATATATTTGACGTTGTTCTGGTCAGGGATCGAGCCCATGACTCTGCTACCACATGGCTAGTGGGAATTGAAATGGCACATATACAAGTAATTGAGCACGAGGATGAAATCCTTCAGGGGCCACTCCTACTTGCCAGTTTATCTGTAGTGTAGGACATAAATCTTTCAGAACCACAGGCTTTATCAAAATCATGTTTTGATTTAATAAATTGGACAATGTTTGAGGTTCTTGTTTTTATGAGAAACTCCCTGTTTCACAAATTGTGAAAAGTTGTCTTATTGTAAACTTCTATGTTCCCGACTGAGTTAAGATCTTCCTTCCATACAATAAATTCCATTTTGTTTATATAAAAGCTACTATCTCACATCTGGTATCTTCAACAGTAATTAAACAAGAGCCAATCATCAGCATTTATCTTTAAATCGTTCAGGAAATTTAAGCTTAGAATTTACTTTTCGATTCAGGTTGCTGGGCCCAGGAAATTAGGATGGAACTATCAAAAGATCCACCACATTTGGGTCGGTAAAGGTTTCAAACAGCTTGAGCTTGTGGAATAGCTTACAACAGAATATATAGCTGAACGGCATTAATATTGATACATGTTATGATCATCGAATTTCGGGAGAGTTGAGTTTTAAAATATGGAGATAATCTCCCAACTAGGTCTAGCATTCATAAGGACCATCTCAGCAACGTTTCTCAGCCTGTTTTGTTGACTTCTTTTTACATTTCCTTGAACTTTAAGGTTATAGTATTGTTATTTTTTCTTTGCATTTTGGAATTTGAGGAATGATTTGTAAGTGAAGAGCCCTGGTCAAGTGGTTGCGGTACAAATAATTCAAGATAAAATCCATACTCTCAAGATTTTCAAGCTTGGCGAGAGAAACTCTAATATTTTTCGTAAAGAAAATTATAATAAATCATAATAATAAAATTTGCGATTTACTGCGGCTAAAACGATTTACGGCCGAGCTTCTCCACCAAGTTGTGCTGTGTGTCTTGATGTTTTCTCTAGCAAAATGGTGGAACCTACACTTTATTCTCCGAACGACTGCTCCATTTTTATGAGCAGCTGTGATTCAATTATTCTCATACCATTTTTCCCTAGAGGGTATTTCTCCAACCAGAGCTACCATTTATCTCAGCATTTTCGGCTCATTAAGACTTTCAACACGCTTCACATTACAAAGTATGCTCCGAAGCTAAAGCTCGACTGATGTTTGCCGGTAATTGAATTAAATTTGCAAACTTCTTTTTCACATACATACAAACATACATGCCACAAAGCGACAAAATGGGTTAACGTGCCGCAGGCGGCTATTGAACGCCAAAAACAATGAGTAATTTACAACTATATACTCGTACATATATATGTAAAAACTATTGTTGAATATTTCGCTAGCTGTGTTTAGCGGTATTGTTAGTACTTACCAACTAATGACTTCATAAGAACCTTTATTGAAAGGCGCACATACATACAAATACGAATGGAGAGAGACGAATAAATTGACTGTAGAGATTTTTCGGTGCTTACGCTTTAATGACTCTATGATTAACGGTTGTTAGTATCTAAGCATGAATGTGCGGGCGGCATAAGCAATAATGCTTAAAGCTTATATTTAAACGCTTACAAATGTTTTGTGGCTTTCTCTCTCTGGTTCCTCAGCATTTATCAGTTATTTTGAAATTATCGGCGATTATGAATTGTTGTACATAAATTATTTTGTAGTGTTAATGTGGGTGTTTTGTTGGCTTTTTTTTTGGAAATTTTATGCGCATAATTGGCTTTAAAAAATTAATGAATTTTTTTTTCTGAAAATTTATTTTATGGAAAGCTGCCACAGCTGCTGTGGCTCTGCACACTTTTGACACACTTCGTGGCAGGCCGAGGTTTACATATACATATGTATTAAATGCACACAGATTGTATTTTCAGCAGTGATGTCATATATATACCCACATATACATATCTAAAAAATATATATATAATTTCTTTAATTTTTCTCAGTTTAAATTTTAGTATTTTTTGCTTAGATTATTTTTTTTGATTTTCTTCTTTTTTCATAGAGTTGCCTGAATGTAATGACTTTACAATATTTTTGTTATTTTTGTTTGCTATTCGCGATGATGTGATTTAGTGATTTACCGCATGAATGATGCGCTATAATTAGATATCTGATTACATACATAAACATGACACTTCTCAATGACCGAAAAGTGCAGCTTGAAGGTAATAGCTAAAGTGTACATAAATGCATATATTATATATAATATATATGTATATACATATTATGTAAAGCGCTCGTGTACTAAATGCAGATTTAAACAAGACAAGAAATTAAATAATTTAATTTACTCATGAGATTTATTTATTTACATGTCGATGAGTAACATGAATTATTTAATTTAGTCATCTCTACTTTTTTAAATGGATTCATTACATAAATTTGATAAAAATTATCTATTCGAAAAAGAAAGAGGATCTTACATAATCTCAAAATTTTTAGCAATTTATAAGAGATACTGTGATAATCTGTATAGAGGAGAGGGATGTGGTTAGCGCGACTTACATTGACTTTCACTAAAATCCCCAGAACAGAAGGACTAGAGAAGACAAAGCCAGGAGGAGGAGCACATAATTCTTCACGAATAGGACAAAAAGATAGGCGAGAGAGTGTTCTGAGGTTAATTATCCAACAGCGGGAACTTCTGGTATCCAAGCCATTGTAGTGATTTCTAATATGCATGACACACACCAACATTTACTCAGATAGAACATCGGTTATTACGGTCTTGAGCTCACTCAAGGTGAACTCCAAAATGTCATTCATGTCAGAATGTTAGCATCACTGTCTACTGTTAAAGTTATATGGGTACTGAATCACAAAGGTTTACTGGGAACTGAAATGCTGATAGGCTTGCACACACAAAGTGCATATGGGCGCTCCACTGTCAACATGTGGTCAGCTTCTTTTTCCCCGCTATTGTAGTTGTTTGGAAGAAAAGATGAAATTATTTATGCACTTTCTTATGATTTTCTTTTGTTTGCAAGACTAAGACTAAAATTACTCTGATCGCATTATCTAATTAACAAAAATACCCAATTTACCTAGTTCTAGAAATATATATTGATGAAAGAATTGAAATTAGTTAGTCAAAATCAAAATATTTTCTACATCACTTATTAGTTGCTTTGCGTTCCAAATAACAGGAACTAAATTGGTTGATTATTCACTTTTATATGCAACCACTAACATATACACATAAGTATGTATATTTCATTAAAAAAAATCACAATTACTAACTAATCAAGTAATTTTATGCCCATCAAATAATATTTCACACATTAGTCATGTGAAAACTCAATTTACATGGCTCTGCATATTTGTTTGTCTACACACACACAAACATTTCTATATTGTGAAACTAAGCATACTAATTTCTCTACACAGTTTAGCTTTACTTTAATAAAAAGGGCAGTTATCCGCCAGATAACGAAGCGTTGGAAATTCTATAAAAAAAAATTAAAAAATTAAAAATAGAACAAAATAAAAGTT
>JAWMAG010000010.1:10752500-10780000 GCA_037013455.1 Ceratitis rosa | reverse complement strand
ATGATATGCATTTTACATGGTGCAGAGACCCTTTGGCCTAGTAGTTGCTTGACTACCTTAGCAGAATGCAGTTGAGAAGACTATTATGTATGCACTTATGCTATATGTATGTACAATTTTACAAATGTATATAGTTAGCATAGAGTGCGTACCCTCTAGGAAAACTCCTCTAGGAAAACTGGCTTATGATGAACTAATAAAATTTGTGTTAGACTAAGTTGATGTCGAGCTTGAAGTAATGAAACGAAATCGGTTGTTAAAAGTAAAAAAAAAATACAAAAAAACTAAAAACTTTCTTCTTTATCAGTTCGTTTGTTTAATGTTGGTAAATAAAATAAGAAATTAGACAAAATAAAATATTTTACTAAAATTAATTGTTTAATTAAAGTAAAAACTGGAGGTCACTTGGAGCCACTTTAGTCGAATTCTTGATAACTTAGTTGCTCTTACTTCAGTATTCTCTTATCTCTTCTATAAATATAAATGTGTGTGGTTTTCCCTTCCGCTAGTTCATTTGAGCATAACTATGTTATTTTATTTTTATTTTATTAGAAAATTATATAAATACATATTTAACAAAAAATAAAAATAAATTGTGACTTCAAAATCCAAGTTTTTTCCAGGATCACCAAATAAATTTTATTGTTTTGATTTTTTAATGCATCCAATACATAGATACGACCTACCACTTTATGCTATAGAATCAAATATGATACTAAGCTCGCTTTTGTTGCCGTTTTAACTGTAATGGCAGTGGCAATGGGAATGTAACACTTTGTCGGCAACTTATTGCCAATCAAGTGATTTATATCGCTTACAAAGCGTCTAGCAGACGCCCTAACTAACTACATTTTTCTATACATAAACAAGTGTTTACCTATACATATATGGTAGGTAAATACATATATACACATATAAAAATATGTTTTGTTTTTATATTTGTATTGACAATGATTTTGCTTCCTACTCACTGGCAATTATTGCTGTAAATATAAAGTTATGCTTTTGTGTTTAACGTTGTCTGCTTTCACATAAAGTGCTTATGGTGTGTGAGTGTGTGTGTGTGTGTGTGTGTGCTCCTTGGATATTGCCTTTACTTCAATTGCATTACATTCGCTTTTGCGATTACTTGGCAGCACGAAGACGACACCGTAATTTATTGCCAAATATAATGTCTATCTATCTATTGGCTGATAGGTATTGCTTGATATTTCTGTGATTTTTTCTATTACTTTTTTTTGTCGTTGTTGCTTAAATAAGTTCACTACTTAGCTATTGTCGCGGCGTGCTTTTTTTGCTTTCATCCGAATCATTACAGCTGATCAACTTTATAGCGACTCTGTTGGTTCTTATGTAAAAACCTGACTTTTTCTTTAATTAGTTTCTATGTCAAAGACGAGACGTGCTTGAATTTCTTAAAAAGCACACAATTTTTTTTTTAATTTAAATATACAGGAATTATATTTTGATTTTGGAACTACATATTGTTTGATTGCTAAAATTTATCAATAACAGATGTTAAACAATTTTTGTAATCAATAGTCCGTCTGCTCTGTGAGTGTTCGCAATTCTTAAAAAGTCTATTTATTAAGTTCCTTAAGCACGCTTTTCGAACTTCAAATACTATATATCAAAATACCCCGTGTTATCAGAGGCCGTTTCGAAGGAAAGTGCTGATATCATCATGACGAACTCTGAAAGAGAAGGCGATGCAGCCTTCGAAGAGGTATTATTAAAAAACATAAGCCACAAAGAAATCATCAGAAGAATGTTAAAAATATTTCAATCCTTTGATTGCTTCAAGAGTTTAATGGCACATTTTTTTCACCAAGATTATAAGGAAATGGGAAGGTGGAACATCTCAACGATTTTAGACTACCGTGGAACACTTCAAAGAGAACTTTATCAGTGTACCAAAAGAAGTTTTACGTACATCACACCCCATTGATAACCTGTCAAAGATTAACATAACTAAATTTCGATGCTACATCTTCGATATGGTGTCGATTTCTTTAAATTTCTTTTCTTCAAATCCATAAAAATAAAACTTTTTACCCATTTTTCACTTCTAAACACAAAACCTCATTTTTTGCTTATCGAGACCAACCAAAGGTCAATAATAATGTATTTTTCGCTTGAAGGTTAAGAAAGTGTTTTGCAACACCAAATTTTTTTTTTTGTTGTTTTTTCTTTTATATGTGACATTTAACATTTGAGTAATAATTGGCTTGCATGTGAAGAAAACACCCTGCTTTTGACCATTTCACATCGCCTCGCCTCAGAGCCTTTCTTCATGTATGCCTTAGTGTTCTCCAGTCCAAAATCTTATCACAACCTTTGCTAAGACACCAACATAGTCAACACGGACAAGATTGATAAATTCATGCGATTCTTTATAAGCGATTCTGACGTTTACAGAAGTAATTTGCAGAGGATTATAGAAACCTTTTTTCCGCTACTTTTTAAACCTTTTATTGATATCCTATAGTTGGGACATTTGGTCGGATAATTCGACTCTAAGGTGTAATGATTTTAGTCGTCCATTATCGACTAGGCAAGCCAAAATAATTTCTTCGCCATTTTTTTACTTATGTTGAATCAAACCTAACCACAACAATTACTCATTACTGTCATCACTTGTGTGTTCAGATAAAAGGAGCATTGAGTGTTACCAACAGACTTTCTATTACACCAATACGTTGGCATTTTCGTTAGGAAGTTATAAACACTTTCCTCAGCATTGTATTTCCATAACAATAATGTCCCTGTGAGAAGACTTCGGTGTGAAAATTAAAAATCGTTTCCAATTTACTGGAGCCTCATTTCATACGGAAGCCACTAATGGCTCATGTTCAGTTCGCATTTCTTTCCCTGAGCAGTTGGTACCGCAATTCTATTACATTATTCCTTATAATCATATTCCACTCTTTCTTCAGTAGACAAACTCCTATCTTCAAACGGTTCGAAATCACATGCCGGGAAATCATAGAGCATATTTTCGATATCGTCATCAGCAAACTTAAGTCCCTTCCTCGTTATTTGGCCTGTTAGGTGTATTTGAATTTGACTGGGTTTCGAAAATAAACGTAAATAAAATGTATTTAAAATGAGTGATTTTTCGTGAAATTCCATTTTTATTGTTTATGAAACTTGGCATAACATGTAAAATACTACATTATTCAAATGACTCCCTCGCGAACTTTTGCAAACTTCCATTTGAGGTATTTTCGACCATGTTTGGCACATATTGAGCGATATCTCAGCCATAACTTGCCAATTGCTGACTTTCAAGTACACCAGACAGAAAGTTGTTTAGGATATTGTTGTCTCTCTTAAATTGTTTGAGGATTCTTGGTGGACCAAAAGCGACAATAGTGCTTGTTTACCTATCTCCCGGGTGAGTAATGTGCCTCGTCAAGCACTCAAACAAAGAATGTGCGACGTTGTGAATGCTCAGTTGGGTTCAGTTGTTGTGTAAGCTGGACTTCGTTTGGATGTAGATATAAGTACAAGTGAAAATTACGCCATTATGTGCCGTAAGCCGTCACCGCTCTTGAGAATATAAAGAAATTGACACATTCGGGTCATTGGCTATACTCCTACTTACAGTAGCTGGCATTTGAGGTAGAACTTGCATACCGATGATGTACAGACCTTGCAATATCTGTAACTGATCCAGTTTCTTAAAATTTCTTTAAAACTATATCAATCGCTTCAGAAAATAGACGAATTACGAATTTCTGAGTTACGCTTGCAAATTGCTAATAATGCATCTAATACTCAGCTCATTACAAAGTTGTTTCAGGAACCTATAGAGGAAATTACAAGTTGAGAAATCTAGCAATGGTTTGATGAAACAAGCTTACGGTAAGGAAACCAACGAACGGAGTCACTGCAGCTTTCAATATATGCTTGGATTGGACGGAGCAAAGTAATGCTTCCTTAGACGATATTTTGACTCTACAAAGGCTTAGAAGAAAGTCAAACTAACATCGAAATTTTTTTAATGGCATATAAAAATTTAACAAATTATTTGATAATTCCAAATGAAAGTTTTTTGTCTTGAATTATGTTATTTTCAATTTGTATGGCAAAAAATGACTCTGTACTTGCTACAACCTCACAACTTGCACCGAAGCCAGTTATCATTAAGTGCAAGAATCGAGTTTCAACTGTATAAACTTTTAGTTTTATTTAATTTTTATGATTTTTAGATTATTACTTTTACGTATTTTTAAATAGAAATAAAACTTTAAACACTAAAACATAAAAAATATTTTTTTTTAAATAAATAAATAAATAAATAAATAGTGTTCACTATTTCTCACCTATGGTCGGTTCTAGTAAATAAAATAAAAACCCTCAAATAAATTTCTAAAATTATGGACCATTAGAATTAATTATGTTAATACCGTTCCGCTAATAAAATGTTTATTTTTATGACAAGCCTACACCTACCATAATTATCACCGTATAATGGCATATTCTATTTAATGTCAAAGTGTGACATAACTTTAAAATGCATAAACTGGTGTCCGCTATACTGTTAGTAAAATCGAAGAAAATTAAAAAAAAAATAAATATTAATATTTTATAGATTCATATTAAAAGAATTTAATCACAGCATAAATGGGAAAATTTTACGTTTTGCCATAAAAAATTGCCATGAAACAGGAAGTATTGCGGCAAATTTTTCTCCTTTGAATACCACGCATTGCCTCAGTAAAAATGGGAAAATGCCTCGTCTTTAGACAAACAATAAGCAACACGAAAAACAAACACCGCCTAGCAGCATTCTCTGTCTGCCGAAGTTGTTAAAAGTCATGTAAATGCTGGAAAAATCAATTATCGAAAAGCTAACTTAATGTGTATGCGCAAACAACAACAAAGCGTAGAGGCGTATCCCAGCAGTCGCAAAACTATGCATAAACTTAATTGGCGACTGCAGTAATAGCCTCAGCCATGGCAGCGGCGGCAGCAATAACAACAGCAGTAGCAGTGAGTACTACAATTAACAGTTAACCAATTGCGGTTTGAATGCCAGAGTTGGTGGCGTGCAGTGCACCTGAGTAGTCACCACGCATGCTCATTAGATGCGTTTACACACCTAACGCCGACAGCATCGTCGTCGTCGTCGTCATCGTCGTCGTTGTGTTCGTTTTTATTGCCTTTGGCTGCCATCTTCATTGATTTGAACGCAGCGAGTTTTCCATTTTTTATGCTTTGGTGTTTCTTTTGTTTTGCTCGCGCAGCTCTGACTGGCAAATTTCCACGCGTAAATACCGCTACGCACTGTTAACGCGCCAGTTTGGCTCTACTACGCCTCTTCGACGCAACTGTGTGTAAATGTTCGCTCATAAGTGTGTGTGTGTGTGTGTTTTCTTCTAGTTTAGCACATATGTGTATAGAAATTGAAAACTCATCAAACGGTGAAATGGTAATTACAGTTTTTATGCCTTTGGCGCTGCTGAAATGGCGGTCTGTAATCATACTAGCACACATACCCAATTAACATAACATTCATATATACAATTTGCTTTACATGTTTGCATATACTCCCATACGTACAAACGCACACACACACATAAGCATATAGTCTGTTGGCTCTTCTGCTTTTATTTACTTACACCTGAATTGGTAGCTAGAAAGCGGCGTTAGTAGTAGGAAAAGGTTGGTAGTAATTGGAAAAAGTGCAAATTATTGGTGTTTTTGTAATTTTAAATATGTGTTTAGCTAACTGTAAAAATATTTACGCATCATGTTGCTCACGGCAGCATGAATAGAAATGTTTTGAGAAAATAAATTGCAGAGTTGCTTCTTTTGCTGAGTAATCTTGTGGAGGTTTTCCACATATATGTATTTCAAAAATTCTTGCAATTGTATAACTTCTCAAGTTCTTTTCTTTACATCATTTTATATTAATTAAAATTTTTAATCTGAAAAAATATTTGGCTTTTACATTTTTAATAAATTTTTCCTTGCAAAAATGCCTACCTCCAAGTTCGTTGCTTAAGTCTTTTGTGTGAGATTTTGTATTAAAATGTGCTTCTGTTATGAGAAAATGAACTGTTGTTAGAGAACCATCGCTTTTGATGTTGTTCTTTTTGTAGTGGCTATACAAACACGCTAATTAAGAGGAAAAGTTACTTAATTTACTCGAGGTCCTCTAACGAGAGGCCCATGAAATGAGCTGATTCGACGAGTTCAAGTCAGAGGTAGAGTGGCTCGCGATTAGCATACTAAGAGGTATTTGAAGTTATGAATGGAAGTCAGGTGCTCTTGACTATAGCTGTAAGTGTGGTTTAGCGTATAAGTGACAAAGGTTGAATAGATAACAAAATAATTTTACACAAATTTATAAATATCCTGACCTATGACACCTATTTCGGGCGGTCATTGCCATATGAGATCTCGCAGTCGCACTCTGATGACAAAGGTCAATCCAAAATATACAACTTAAGAAATATCGAAGAAAGAACACGGACGCATTTACTTAATTTTCCTGAGTTTTGAGTTGTAACCTCTAGAAAAATCTATCGATGACTGACGATCACTTAAGTAACTCATGTACTATCGCTTGAATCGTAGCGGTAATGAAGAATCTCCAATGATCGATTCTAGTACTGGCTGGCTGGTTGTTTCAAAGAGTACTTGGAACTTCAGTACTATTAGTAGCGGCCGCGCGTAGAGTAGGCAGTGGGTTATGTGGTTCTTTATAGCATTAAGAACAGTGTTATGCACTTTAGGAATCCCATACTAATATACTGTTGGGCTAAGTTGGCGGGTAAAACTGGGAGCAGCAAAGCCTCAAGTGACTTTGTTACATTCCTTTATTAGCCAGTTTCATTAGTAGGATCATTTTATGTTAACTCCCCACGTTGGAAGTGGTTAGAGACAGTTTGAGGATCTTGGTAAGAAATCCTGTTACTTCAAGACATTGTGGAAAAATGCTCAGCAACCTTCATTGTGGCACAGCTCAGAAGATTTAAGATAAGGTTTTAGCTATCCATAGTGTCCTTTGCACAGAAATTGTAAAAGTATGATCTTTCCCGGAGAGCATTTGTAAAACGAGGAGGATGTGCAGAATTTGTATGCGGAGACGGTCTCGTACAACATAGGACAATATAGACATTAATCCACTCATGACTAGTATACAGTTGAGGGTGAGAAAGGGCTGTTAGAGAGAGATAGGAGTCAATTTGTGGCGTTGAACCATCGATATCTACTCAATTGGTGAACGCTGGGAGCTACGTGGGCCATTACATAAGGATCTTAAAATGACTCCTAACGTCTCGAAAATTGAGGAGAGTGGAAGAATAGTGATGACATTTTTAGTATACGCAGCAGTATTTCGTGGACGTAGGGTTCGACAAAAGCCCTGATAATAAATCATAAATAATATATTTAAAAATAATAAAATAAAAAATAATAATAATTAAAATTTAAATGAGTAAAATTAAACTAAACTAAAAAATATTATGAAAAATTACAAAGAAACAAAGTAAAGTGATTAAAAAATAATATCAGATGGATTCAAATGTAAATAAAAACTAAACTAAATTAAATTAAATTAAATTAAACTAAATTAAAATTAAAAGTAAAAATAAATTAAATTTAAATTAATAAAAATATGAAATAAATTATTTAATTTTAAATGAAATTATATTTAATATAACTAATTTCAATTTTATTGTATTAATAAAGTAAATTAAAAAAATTAATAGTTAATAAAAATGAATTAAAATAGGTTGTCTGCAATTAATTTTTTGATTTTCTCGATATCTGGAACATAAATTGTTTCTTGTTTATGTCAATGTGTGAAGAAATTTTACTACCGACCGATCTATTTTTATATTTATAGCTCGATTTGCATGAAAATTGGAAAGAAAGGTCTTTGTCTACGGTAATATGTAAATGGAAAACTTTTCTTATATTAAAAATCTTATTAGAACCATCTAAAGTTGTATACGGACGAAGTTGCGGGCATAATCTAGTATTATATAAATTAAAATTAAATTAATAAAAATTATTTTATATTAAATTAATGCAAATAAAATTCGACAAAATTAAATTTAAAAAATATGAAATATATAAATAAAAATTAAAACAAAATAAATTTAATTAAATAAAGAAAATAAATGAAAGAAGAGTGAAATGAACTTAGAAAATATATACAAAATTAAAAATAGATTATATATTAAAATACAAAGTTCAAATTAAAAATAAAAAACATGAAATGTTTTGTAAAAAATCAAGGTTAATTTTTTTCTGACGACTCTGTAAAATCAAATACAGAAACGCTGTGCCGAGAATTACTACTCACATCGTACGCTTTATGATTATAGAAAATCGTAGGTAAAACATTGCTTACAGCTAGTTAATGAAATACAGTTGACTGAAGAAAGTTATGCCTAGTTGTAAGTTACTATTTTATAAATAAAGTTATAACTACTAAATTTAAAAATTTTTAATTTTCAGTTAATGCAATAAAGCGTTAATCTTCATTTCAATATTATAAATGTTAAAAGATTAATTTTTAACTTGTGAAAGTAACCTAGAAATTCCAATATGATAAGAAAGTTAAAATAAATAAATAAATTGTTGAGCTCATTATATGTATACAATGACATTTCGATTTAACCTCACCCTCAATTATTTCATAGGAGACCAGTTGAAGATATTTCTGCCCATAATACAGGCAAATAAAATGATGATTCAGTAAAGGTTATGAGAAAGTCAGTCGCTGGGCTATTTGGTACAATACCGTATGCATTAAAATTTTCATTTATTTATTTATTTTTATTTTAATTTCTATTAACTATCATTAAACTATGCTTTGCGGAAGCGCCCATTATGCATACACGTAAGTCACAACTTATTTATATTTGCAATACCGAACTTCTTGAATTAATGATTCGCTTAACCTCACATGTGCACTTAAAAATATATTCAATTTGGTTTTGAAAGAAAAAAAAAACGAAAAATATCTTTCCGTTGTTGCAAAATAAAATCGCATCACACACACTCCCTCACACACTCACTCACTCAGTCGCGTACCTCTGAAGTAACTATGCAAATTAAATGAAGAAAAATATGTTTTCCACATGTATGTATGTATGTACCTTTCCTTCAGTAATGAAATAATTCAAATTAGCGAAGGTAATTCACTGCCAAGTAAGTGACTTGGCTACAATGTAACAGCAACAACTTTCCGCATTAGAATTCACAAACGTTGCAATACAAGGCACTGAGCACAGAGCAAAGTGAGGAGTGCAAGAGTAGAAATACTTATTTTGCATATTGACTGCGCTGAGGTAGCAGAATTTTTTTAAATTTAATTTTTTTTTAATTTATTTTTAACTTTTTGTTGTATTTTAATTTTTATTTATTTTTTTTTTTCAACCTGTCCCTTTTGTAATTAGAAAATGTTTTGTGTGCCTTAGACTGCTGCTGAATTGGCTTACTCCGCAGTGAGTGAGTCTAGCTTGCTGCTTAGTTAACTGCATGCATGTATATATACATACATACATACATACACATTTTGTACCTTCATTGCACTGATTTGCATTGCACGATTCTCAACTTAATTTAACATAAAGTAAACAACTGCAGTTAACAAGTCAAAGAAGATGTTGCCTGCCAAAGTCTACAACAACAACAACAACAATACAACAACGTTAGCTTCTGAAATAAAAGGAAGAGATGCTTTATTGCAGCCATGACTGGGCTACCACCAGTTGAGTGAAGTTAAATGCGATTGTACTTCAAAATGCATACCATAAATGATGTGCGACCAATTTCTATGGCACGACAGTTATTATAAATACTACTAGAAATTTTTACAGTAATTTTAAACAATTTTCAGAATTTTTGGAAGTAAAACACTTATTACTTCCATTATGAATTTAAAAGTGAAGTGAAGGCTAAGAAATGCTGACATACCAAAGTAAAACTGTCATCTTTTCCATTAGTCGGAAAGATTAGTCGAGGAGATAAATATCCAAAAATGATTTACATAGGATGACAAGCCGAAAAGCCTTTGAAAAAAGCGATGGTCACCCATCATAGCTGAATTAAAAATAGCATGCCGGTGGTCCTTTATCTCTCGCTTTTTGCGCCAATTGGAAATACCTAGTGAAACTAGAACTCACTCTTCCAAGGTAGTGGGGCCTTTCTCTCTCTCTGCATTTATCAGTGGATATTGCAGCTTCTTCTTTCAAATCTATCATCTTTTTGGGCCCTAGGTCATTGGCCCATAGCCTCTCTCTTAGTTTGCTAAATTATATTGGATTCGGTTGCAGTAGCCGAAGGATTAACAGTGTGGACTACCGTTGGCTCCTGGCTCCGAACAAATATCTTAAATTATAAAGGATTTAATTTAAAAAAAATAAGATTTCCAGTTCCTGTCTTCTTTCGGAAGTGAACGTCAATCTCTCCGAATGTATTTTTGTTATAAAATAATAAACTTTTCCCAAAAATCCATCAGCCGTTTGGAGACGGCTTCGAACAAATTACAAATCCCTCTATTTCCTTGATAAATATCAAGAAGCGAACTACGAATTTAAAAAGGAGCCCAAGCACCAGTTTTATGTGGACCTCGGCGTTTATCTAGTTCAAGTTAAAAGTTGCAACTTCTGCGATATTGACCATCGCTCATACACAGAGCATCATGAATCTTTCGCAAAACCACCTTACCAAATGCTACGTGTCTTTCAAGTCCTTGCCCCATGTAACAGAATGGAAGTGATGAGCTTCTTGGACCAATTTGTCATTGTTCTTCGAGTGAGCACTTCATATTTCAATTGCTTACTTAGTCCAAAATATCATTGTTGGCAAGATTACTTCTGTGTTGGAATTAAAAGCAAACGTTTTTGCTGATGCTGATGCTGGTTTCAGGATAGGCAGACAGCAACTTCAAAGGACGAAGCAGATCTAACACCAGCTTATGTATGATTTTATAGAAATTTGCATCTCAGAGAGCCACTCTGTCAGAGGCCTCGTTTGCCGAAGTCTTTTTCAATTCTGACTCGGCTTTTATTAAGGTTCGGCGTCAATTTGTAGAGGAATGCAAGTTTTACAGGGAAACAGAATTCAGACAAAGCGATAGAAAGACCTTTTGGGTTGTCGAAGGCTTACTTTAAACTTGACTGAAGCTTAGTGTGTGCCAACCTTTTTCTCACAGATCTTTTCCGCAATGAGGCAACCAATGGTGGAGCTGACAGATTTAAAACTACACCAGTATAGTCCGATCACTTCGTTACCTGATTTTTCTATAGTCTATCACGCAATAAGCTCGATGAAGCTTAATGTGGAGTTATAATGAAATTTTCCAACAAGCAGGAGCTGGACTAGAAAATTACTTAACTATAAAGCCAAGCTCAAATCTGTTATAAAAAATTTTGAACATATGGAAAAAGTAAATTCGCAGTCAGCCGAAAGTCAATTCACTGAAGTTTTCCGATACAAGGTCAGCTTACTTTTCGGGTACTCACTTACTAACCAACTGATCGCGGCGCATGCCTTGATATCAACGAAAAGGGACCGACATTGAACAGAATATGGATTACTAAAGGACCAATAATCTCATTTCATCCTTTGAGTAATAAAAGCCGCGAGGAAGGACCAAAGATTTTTAAAGAAAATTATTACCTTTGTATAGCCAGGAAATATTTTGAAGTGAAAAAAATCTCCGCAGCCAAACTTTCTAGTGCGTCCTGCCTTATAATTTAGACTATCACTGGAACTACTAACATTTTTTTTACCACCTCTTGTTGCTTTTGCACATCATTAATGAATTTTTGACGGCTTCACAACAAACTTGAAATACACGACTGTTTTCAAGCGAACCAAAATTCAGTTGGACTCCATCCAAGCTCCGAATGCTAAACTCAACTTTGCCATCAGACTCTTAAGTTCTTCAATATTTGAATACAAAGAGGAAGTGGCATTAAATAAATTGGAAATCGAGCATTTAATATGAAAGGAAGACACCACAATACAAACAATAGCAGTTAAGTCCCATCTAATTCCAACTCAACTTAAGTAAATTAGAAGCATGGCAAAATTTACAATTCAAACGAAGTCAACATGCAAATCGTTAGATCACAACAGGAGTAGCTGAAAAGAGAGAAAAAAAAACCACACTTATGCAAAACGGCTTGCCCTTGGAGAGTCACTAAAATCAGAGACAGCACCTTCGTCTTCCGTAACTGTCTGTCCGGTCGTACGTATGTCTCTTCGTTCGTCTGCTTTTGATTGCGGCAATCTGCATGCAACTTCATTGCCAAGTATTTTAAATTAGTTGCATACAAACTCTAGTGGCAGTGGCATTTGGCATTTGAGGAAATGAAGAAATTCAAATGTCGTGTCAAGAGAAGGTACGAAGAAGAAGAAGAAAACTTCTTTCTTATATGCAAAACAGTAACAAAAAACTGAAAACTAAAAAAAAATTACAACACAGGAGCACCTATTAGGGACAGGTAGTTGTGAAAAAGTACGGTTAGTTACAACTGCACTGCAAGCTCTCATGTTCAGGCAACAAAGTCTGCCAAGTCAATATTGTTGATGGCTTTTTACGCCCAATTTGGGCTACTGCTTGCTACAAAACCTATTGCACCTGGCTGTGTATTTATGGTGGTATAATAATTTTATTCAAATATTTCCACCCAACAGTTTGCCATGAGGTCCTGCTAATGAACTGGAAGATGAATACATCACCCCGCTTATCCTCTCGGTCACTACTGTGGCTTTGGTCCCAAAATGTTCAGATGCGCTAAATATGCAAAGGAAACCTCGACGCTTTATCTTTATTGAAGTTGAGCACAGGTCGTAAAATATTTTCGGGGATTCCATTCTTTCAATTGGCTCTTTTCTAGCATTTCGAGGTCTCAACATAACTCTGACATTTAAACCACTCTACCTCTGATGAATATCTAATCCTTAAATTTAGGCACATTCTCCTTACTCACTAAAGAGCTGATGTTTGGAGTTGGTGCACAACTCAGAAAGGCTCTTCACCATGACTGCCGCTTATTTCGGAGAACTGCTCTGCCTTGGCGGCTCCTGTAATATATCATTACCATGGTCAGCAGACAACTTAATTCTTCACAATTTAGTTAATCACACCAACAATGCTACTACCCAGAAAATTTTAGGAGGCTTATTCGACCATTTAATTGCTCTATAAATCCGTAATAGAAAAACTCCGGGTGGAGACCATCAGTCCTACCACCTCTGGTTTCTATGAGACTTTAGGTTAGGTAGCCCCTACAACCAATCTATCGTATTACATTCACTTTGGTCTTACTAAGACCCATTGTGATGCCACAATAACTTCTCCATCAGGCTTCATTACCCAGCCATTTTTATTCCCTAATGAAATTCATTTGAATCATGACTCGATCGTCGACTTTCTTTGATAGACTCACCAGCAATAGGGTTCCCGATTTCCAAAAACCTAACCTTGCTCAAAGCAGGACTGTCATATAAGAGATGGGTTACCATTTCCTCCTTCTCATCATTCTTACAGCTTCTGCAGCATTTTCTGTAGGCAGCTCTTAGTCTTTCCACGTGTCGTCCTATCAGACAGTGGCCTGTCAGAACTCCTAGTACTTTGCCAAATTCGGGGTAAATTCCTGAGAAGCAGTTTTCAAGTGGAAAAAGGCATACTAAGACGATATTTAGCCAGAAGAATACTTTTAGTCTTATCTTACCAAGCAAATCCATCTCCTTTACAGTTTCCCACATGAAAGACAATCTGTTCTGTTGGGCCATCTCCATCGCCGACAGTCCAGTATTAATTTTGAATTTGATATAAGCGAGCCTAGTGCATTTATTGATGTCAGACTGTCGCTGAAAATTAAGATATTCCGTATCTTTAAAGCTGGCTCCAGCCCCCATGATAGCAGATATATCCGCCTGGAAACCACTGCAATGGTCAGGTGTGCAGAAAGAGAGTCCCATTGATGAGTTCTCTGAGAAGACACCACCGCTTACCACTCAAGCTTTGATTTGTCTTTCATTTCCTTAGAAGATCTCTTGTTGACGTTCAATCTTACCTTTATTCACTGAAACAGCGCGGGAAGGCTGTTCTTTGATTGTCCTTTGGCAACGATCTCTTTTTCATGTGATTGAGAAAGTTTTTCTTTTGTTTTTCTGTTGTTACTCCAGAGTCTCAATCATCGTTACTTTTTCATTTTCTCTGTAGTCGGTGCGCTTGTTATTGTTCGAACTCATTTGTCATCTCACGAGTAAGTCAAAGGTTGGTTACTCGCGCGCAGAGCTACTTGCGACCTTGCAAGGACATCTGAGAAGTCTGTCCACGATTAGCTACAGCCATCAACGTGAGTACCTCGAGATATTGGTTTTGATGCGCGTATCCTCACACTTATTACCACCGTCAAAAATTTGGTTATTGATCGATATTCAAATTGAGGGAGGTAGCTCGTAATAACAGTTGAAGTTTCCCTAAGGGATCTATCCACTACTTAAGGCACTTCGCCCCGAAAAGGCCAACAATGCTAAACGAACCCACTGAAAGCGGTCTTCTCTTCCGATCCCTCCTGTACCTCTCTAATAGTAGCTCGGTTTCAGCCTTGTATTACATAAATATTCCATCAGCCGTCTCAGCAGCTCCCTCACACAGAAATATTCATCACATGCATGGTATTCGGTTTCATGCTGCATTAACCCTCCTTACCAGCTTTTTTTCGAATTTTTTTGCACACTTAAGCTTGTTTATTTTTGTGCAACTTGTACATTGATGCTCGCATATGTGTTAACCCTGAACGCTTGGCATTCGGTAGGCGCACAGCAAAGTAATTGTCTATTTGAGTTATTCACACGCACCATAATAAATTCAACAAAAACTTGGGTCCTGCTCTGTTTCTGACGCTTCTTTTGTCTCATCAAACACTGCTTTTTTTCAGTTAGAAAAATCTCAATCTTACTCCACCTGTGAACGACCGGAGGCTTCCTCATTGTCTGCTAAGCATTTTATTGCAGGTGCTCATATTTGCCACTGCGCATCTGCACAGCAGCGACGGTGGGGTGGCGGCGTTCAACATTTTGCATGTTTAACAGTCGTTGTTCTAATTGCAAAGAGTGGATCTCTGAATTTGTTAGACGAGCTAAGCCGAGCCGAGTGAAGTTCGCATGCCACACAACTATTGTCTATCTGTATCTTTCTATTTAAATTCCCTTCCCATCCTTTCCCTTCCCTTCGTTGTAACGCAAAGTTTGGGCCGCAGATTATCTAACTTTATTTGCAGTTACCTTGCAGCCTAAGCGATTGAGGCCAACCGGCGACGGACTGACTTGCTAACTGCCGCCTGTGCCTTAAATACCTGCCAAGTGCAGCAATCTGCAACGGATTGATGGTTAGATGCCATGAAAATCGGACAAGATAATCTTCGGCAGTTACGCCCTGTGATGAGCTGCCACAAAATAGAAAAGCAGAAAAGCCAAACTCCAAAGAACCTTAGCAATGTCGGGCATCTAATTTTGTGTTAAAAAAACAAAAAGTTCACATGAAATGCTTTGCATGCACTCCTGCATATATATATGTGTGTGTGTGTGTGTGCATGTGTAGCTTAGATTAAATTGCATTTCTTGAGAAATTCATTTCGTTGATGGTGATAAGTGTTGTTCGCCGCTGTTGTTGTTGTTGTTGTTGTTGTTGTTAAGCTAGGCACTCGTAATACGGAAATGAACTTGTTAAAGTTGTTGGGTTGTTGACTAGAAAACATTAAACATTGTAAATAATTTGGGCTTTCTGATGCAGTCTGACACGCGCGCCCATCATTAGCAAGCTGGTAAGGTGACTGGGAGTATAAGAGTAAAATACTAATGGAATGTGCTGTTCGAAGCTGATTCGAGGTTCAAGAGGGCTGCTTAATACACAAAATTCTTCTGTTGAAGTCGAGAAAGAATCGGATAAGAATATTTTACTTTGCAGCTGACCTCGGCGCAGACTTTTGGGCCAAATCATAGCCGAATTTCGAAATTCATCGTCGGTACCAACATTGGCGTGGCAAACTGGTTGCCCTTGACAGTTGGTAAAGTCAAGCTCAATAACGAGACCTTCTCAAACAGACTTATATCAGATTTAAGTACTAATACCTGTGTCCAGTTCAAAAAGCCCGAACATATTTTATATATTTTTATATATTGTAAACTGCCATTTCTTGGGAAAACATCAAGCTGCACACCACAAAGTAGAGGAGGAGCTCGATCGAAAGTCGCTTCAACGGTTAGAAAGCTGTGATGTCGACCTGCTACACTGTGGCATATATCAAGCAATTTTCGTCTCGTGGCCGGTGTTTGAATCGACTTTTATCAGTCTTCATAATAATACCTCCTCAAATTGACTACAGTCAGATACAAATACTGAACTCTACCTTAAGCCACCAGTTCGAAAAGGTCGAAATCAAGTCGATCAGACAATGTCTTCGGTTGCTCGGCCTAATGAACTACAGTAGACTCAGACAATAAACCATTGCGACTCAAAATTTCGCTAAAGAGGCAATCGGCCTTCATCGGTCCGAGAAGATCGTGGTACGATAACAAACGCTGTTTGGCAGCTGAAAGAGGCCAACATGAGGGTAAGATCTCATATAATGTAGATGCAAAGTTTGAGAATCAAGTGGAAGTCGAGTTAAAATGTATCAAAATCAAAGAATTCTGGCTGAACTTCAACACACCGAAATACTCCGAATATAATTCTTCAATCGTCAACGGCGAAATCTAGTGTTCCCAACAGACTATAATGAAGCCCAAACTGCAATAATGGGTATGTGGGATAAATAATTAGGAGAATGGTATGATTAACTGACTGAGTAGCTCAAATATTTTCTACAGGAACTGGTAGATTTAATTAAAAAAAAGACTCAAGATTGGAATCTTAGCGCCCTCTGCCCAACTTATGGCAGAGGAACTCTATCCGCACAAAACCGAAGGAAATTCATCAATGTGAAAGGTTTTTTAGTCCGAAAAATCTCCAGAGTTTCCACGAGGATGACTGTCATTCAGAGCACACTGTGCTTTAAATGATCCAAAATGGTGGACGCTTCATCGATCCAGCTATTCAAAGAAACTGAACAAGTGTTAGCTTTAAATTAAATCAGGTCCGAACTTAAAGTCTTCTTCATCATCTACTAGAAGATGAATACCACCGGCGCATGATCTGAGTCAAGAAACCAAACTGGTGGGAATTTTGGTCTACAAAGTAGATCTACGGAACGGTGGGCGACGGTGTGCCAAAATTGTATTTTGAAGCTCTCTCCATAGGGTACCAATTGTAGCCGAAATTTGCAGTCTGAATAAGAATTAGAATCTATTTTTGCTTTAAACGGTAATCAGCTTTTAGGTAAAAAGAAAATATATAATGTCGCTTGAATTTGTTTTCCCTCACAGTGTCAGCTGAGACGTATAGCTTTAAGAAGCAAACCGTATGAACTCTTTTGATCTGTGCTAATTTTAATACCAGAACTTTTGCACCAATGATAAGCAGTGAGTCCCATACGAGGCTGTTTCAATTTACACACTTTATTACATACATACACATTTATATATACCATATATAATATAATGCATAATTTTTAGTGAAATTTTGACTTCACCTAACCTCCTCTGGTCCGCATGAGCTCATATGCCCATACGTAGGTATATGCACAAATAAAATAATAAATAAAATCTCACACCTTTCAATGTCATCTGTCTTTTGCACACATAAACCTAAAAACAAAAACAAAAACAATAATAACAACTACAACAACAAACGGCACTTTACCACACACACAAGTATCTACTTATTGATTTCGGAGTTGTTAGAGGAAAATAATAATCTTCCCAATAAGTCATTGAGAATCGTGCTACAACCAATTATGGTGACAAATACAACAACAACACTCACCGGCACACCATTAATGATTACCAAAGAGGTTCAAGTTTATTTCGTACTTATATTTTTTTTTTTTACTTTTTCTCAATAGTTTTTAGTAAACAAACGTGTTTACGAGCAGACAATAACGACATGTGAATAGCATATATGTATGTACAATATATATGTATATATGTTTATATGTACGATAATATGTAGTGCTGTATATGGGTGTTAGATGATGTGTGCTTGCGGATTGCTGCAAGTGCCTGCATATGTCGCATGTTGGCAACAATCTAACGACAGGCAGACAGACAGACAGGCAGGCAGCCCAACGGCGGAGCAGCCAACAAACGCCGACAGCAAAAGCGACAACAGCGAACCCTAAAAAGGTGACACATTGCGCCAAACACACACACCAACACAAACGCATATGTATCCACACATGTCCACACGGTGTTGCATGCAACACGACGGAGACGTGCAATGATAAATTATGTCTATAAAGTGAATTTTCTTTCTTTTTTTCTCTCTCTAATTCTTCCACCTTTTTCCGACATCACTTTGCTAGAAATGTACTAAGAACTTTTTGGTTCTTCTTGCTGTTGTTGTTGTTGTAGTTATTATTGTACTATGTGCTATTATTATTAGGCCGCTGTTAGGCTGGCAAATTCGTCGACAAGTGCTGTTAAGATAAATTGCGAGGCAAAACTGCCAAGTGCTCGAAGAGCCCGTGAGTCCATGAGCGCAGAATCCGCTGGACGGAAGCATAACAATGTGGGCTGTATGCAGAATGCATGCTTGTTTTAGAGGTTTGCAGCAGACAGCCAACTAGACGACAGAAATTGGTGTCGGTGGTCAGTCACACACGGGACGGTGGAAGGTAGTCAGACAGGACAACGTTGACTTGTTAGTTCGCGCTTTTGCTTACTTTGAGCTTTTCAGGATTTTATTTTCATATTTTTCACCATTTTAATTTCGCTCTTTTGCATGCGCGCAGATATTTCTCAAGCATTTTGGCGGTTAGCGAGCTTATGATAATGAATATGTGCACTGGGTATTGTGCATAGTTGACCTTCCGACCACGCTCGTGGCCTTTATCTCAATAGACCGATGCGGAGAAATTTTCTAACGAACCCTATTGTAAGGCAAAGGCAAGAATTAATATGCACACACATGTTCGTAAGCACAAACAATAATTCTTTGTGCTATTAGCAGAGGTGATGAGTCAAAAAAAAAAAATATTTTAGTCAAAAGACTAAAGACTAAAGACTAAAGACTAAAGACTAAAGACTAAAGACTAAAGACTAAAGATTAAAGACTAAAGACTAAAGACTAAAGACTAAAGACTAAAGACTAAAGACTAAAGACTAAAGATTAAAGACTAAAGACTAAAGACTAAAGACTAAAGACTAAAGACTAAAGACTAAAGACTAAAGACTAAAGACTAAAGACTAAAGACTAAAGACTAAAGACTAAAGACTAAAGACTAAAGACTAAAGACTAAAGACTAAAGATTAAAGACTAAAGACTAAAGACTAAAGAATAAAGACTAAAGACTAAAGACTAAAGACTAAAGACTAAAGACTAAAGACTAAAGACTAAAGACTAAAGACTAAAGACTAAAGACTAAAGACTAAAGACTAAAGACTAAAGACTAAAGACTAAAGACTAAAGACTAAAGACTAAAGACTAAAGACTAAAGACTAAAGACTAAAGACTAAAGACTAAAGACTAAAGACTAAAGACTAAAGACTAAAGACTAAAGACTAAAGACTAAAGACTAAAGACTAAAGACTAAAGACTAAAGACTAAAGACTAAAGACTAAAGACTAAAGACTAAAGACTAAAGACTAAAGACTAAAGACTAAAGACTAAAGACTAAAGACTAAAGACTAAAGACTAAAGACTAAAGACTAAAGACTAAAGACTAAAGACTAAAGACTAAAGACTAAAGACTAAAGACTAAAGACTAAAGACTAAAGACTAAAGACTAAAGACTAAAGACTAAAGACTAAAGACTAAAGACTGAAGACTAAAGACTAAAGACTAAAGACTAAAGACTAAAGACTAAAGACTAAAGACTAAAGACTAAAGACCAAGGACTAAAGACTAAAGACTAAATATTAAAGACTAAAGACTAAAGACTAAATACTAAAGACTAAAGACTAAAGACTAAAGATTAAAGACTAAAGACTAAAGACTAAAGACTAAAGACTAAAGACTAAAGACTAAAGACTAAAGACTAAAGACTAAAGACTAAAAACTAAAGACTAAAGACTAAAGACTAAAGACTAAAGACTAAAGACTGATGACTAAATATTAAAAACATTTAAAGAGAAGAAGTTGAAGAAGCTTTAAAGCAAAATTCGTTAAATCTATGTTCGCGCAAAACAGGCCACTTATTCCACAAAGGTCGTTAACCCTTTTATAAAAAAAAAGAAAAGAAGAATGTCATAAAATCGAAATTACAACATTGCCCTTTACAGACATATACTTAAAGGCGAAATTATAATCAAAAATATTTCAACATGCAATCTGCATGCACGAAGAATTGATTAGAATCTTGCCCTGATGCAAAAAGAAAGGGCTACCTTCAGCGCATACACACACACACACAGATGAAATGCATATGAAACTATGCAAATTTTAATATTTAATAAGGAAAACTAAGGAATGCTACAAAAAAAGAAGAACAAAAGCCTGCCGCATATTGGTAGCAGTGGCAACAAATGGTTGCATGCAACATGCAGTACGAGTATGTAGAGTGGTACTGTCCAGCAACCAAAGAAGGAAGGACGGATAGAGGCAACCCAAGAGGTTAAATATAAAAAAATGACGCATGCATTATGAGTTGCTCATTGTCATTTATGCAAATTACACACGAATAAATAAGAAGAAGCAGCGCACTTACTAAAATACATATACGATTATATGTATATACGAGTATGTATGTAAAAAGTTATGAAGGTATGCTTCTGTATAAAATTATGTAAGTAAAACGGCGGCCGCGATAGTCGCGTGGCAAGTAGTGCGCACTGCCATTCGGAAGGTCAGGGTTCGAGACCTGATCCGATCAACGTACAAAAATTATAGGAAATTAATAAAAAAAAAATTAAACTAAGTTTGATAATCGCGGTCGCTCGTCGGCAGGGAATGCTTAACACTTCGCATATATTTCTGTTACGTGCCTCCATTTATTGGCAAAACATCAAGAGGAGAATAAGTTCGGCCGAAAAACGCTTCAGCTGGTACAAATTGGCATTTACATTTATTTGTGAGTAACCAAAGTAGCCCTTCGTTACCGTTGGAAAGGTTCTGGAGTAACGATAGTAATCCGAGTCTTTTGTGTGATTTTCAAGCACGGAAAGAAGCTATTAGACAAAAGAATATTGGCAATGTTACATATAAGCAAATCGTTGATGGGAAAGGAAAGTGCTAGTTATGTAATCTCCATGCGGGAGCCTATTCACAATAGTAAGCGGGTAAAGGGAAAACTTAAAATGTTCATAAAACGTATGGCTTACGTGGTAGACAGCTCAAATTGCACTCATGGAGCCCTCCGGTGACACATTTTGCATTTCAAATCCTCATGAATAGGAGCTATATCTACTGCCAATGAAATGGTGGAGCTATTCGGTTCAGTAATCAGGGCAGGACTACCTTCAATCGTTGCAGATATCTTGACATACCCCTGGATAGCGAGCCAACGATACTTTTGTAAAATTAAATAAATTTCTGATGGATTGCTCTGAAATGGATCTACACCGCAAGTTACTATCGCATTCCTAAAATTTTGCCATTCTTTCCAAATTCAAAGGATATGGAGAATACCTTACATTCGAACACCGGAATCATTTTAGCTCAATCTGCGGACACGATCACTATGCATTTCTAGAACGAAATAAATACAGTGATGAGTAAATGAGTTATCTGACTGCAAATTATGGCCTTTTAAGACTCTTAGGAAGAGCATTTATTAAACCTTGTAGATGAAGAGACCTCAACAGTATAGACGGTAGTTACTGCGAAGTTAGCAAAATCCTTTCGAGGAACTTAGGTCCATCCTTCGATTCGCTTAAGCTGTATGATTAGTTAAGGTGAATATGGAAAATCTCAAGAGGAGTCCAAGTAGGTACAAGGCTTTTCTTTGTTAGACCACAAAAAGTAAAAATATTCAAACGCTAGACCACTTATTATTTAGTGGGTTGTCCAGTGCATTTTTTAAATTTACAAAATGGCTTTATTTAAATGTTTGTTAACGATTTCGAGTTGGTAAACATAGGTTCGTAGAAATTTCAGTTTTAGCCTCGCCCACGTAGGACATTACATATAAAAGTGCATAGATTATTACATTTCTTCTATCTGACAACTACGACAATGGTGATTCAGAAACATCTTAGGCCCAACCGCATGAATTCCTATCTGATAATACCTGGAAAGTAACTTATTTGACCTTCTATGGTCCGCTCTCACAACCGTGCATATTGAGATGCTTGCGCAGGTACACCTCAAGTTCATCAGCATTGCGCTGAATGCATTTCTGACTAGCACTTCTGAGAAATTTTAAATTCACTGCTATTGAACCCACGATCGTAAAGGACATTTAACCAACCATTGAATAATTCTAGGCAGGAAACTCCCAAAAAGCATTCCTTAAGCTTCAACCCAGAAGTTATATTCTCCAGTTCTTTCTTGAAAGAATTATGGTGAAAAAGTGGCTTACTATATATGACAAAAGTCTCAGGGTAGGAGTGGTTCAAAATGCATCAGAGATTCTGATGAGAGAAGCGCGTTGAACGATTTTCAGCTGCTCAGCTAAAAAAGCTCTTTCGAGAGGCTTTCATAGTAAGAAAACTTCGTAGAGGTAGATAGGTTTTACTATGTAAGATAATAGGACTATTTTTTCTACTTCATAGTGGTAGGCAACCAAGTCCTGGATTCTATACTTCTCTGTGAAAAATATAAGTTTTTTTTCTACTGAGACCAGTTTTGTCCGCCGAATTTATAACCACATTTAACTCTCCGTGATTGCGCCCATACAGAGTATTAAAGTATATACTCCTAACTTACTATTTATAAGCATTACATTATATGCTTAGACAACCACCTTTCAGCCATCACTTTCCTTCTTCTTAAGATAGTCTATTAGGAGAGAGATCTTCTATTCATCTTACTCTCAAGGCCAGTATTTTCATATTCAGCTTCTACAACCTTCTTAATTGCTTAGGTGCATGTCTCCGGTAGAAGTATTTTCTTGCTCCTAAATGTAGGCAATATTTCAATGCACCTATTTAATACTATACATATTAGACTATAGAGTGAGGACTATGCAACTTTAGAGAGAGGGAAATATATTAGTAATCTATTGTATAACAAACTTTTTTCAACAAGTTTGGTCATAGATTTTTCTGGAAAATGTTATACAGAAATTCTACAAATGTGTACGACGTGCCGGGAGTCAGTGGTTTTATCCCCTTTACGATGCTCGGTACTCGAAATTCTATTCAAAATCAAAAAACCAATCCTTCTTCATTGGCTTTGTATCCAAGAATGTAAGCTACGCTGTTTTATTAGACATTGTTTTTGTTTAATACTGAATTTATTTTCGTGATTTGTGGTGTATGTCTTCGATAGCATTTTAAATCGAATGCCGAAATATAGGCAAATATTTACCATTGATAGAAGAATTAAAAATGAGAGAATATAAATTCAAAATATCATGTGTGCAAACCAGACGACTAAACAAAAAAAGCATTTCAAAACTTCAACGTTTTGCCTCCAAGTCTTCAAAAAAAATATATTAAAAATAAATAAATACCAAATTAAATAAGTTTTTGTCAAAGCCTAGGTATGCATCAGTAACTCTCAGTAAATCTCACATATGCAACGCATCACCTCTCTCACCACTTACGCCTGACACTCACTCATTGGCTAACTATGGAGCTGATTGTGGCTGTCTGGCAGCTTGCTTACCCATATGTCCGCTAAGGAAAACCTACGACAAGGCGACGCTATGGCACGTAGCCTGTGATTATGATGGCTGAGCAGTTAAAAATATCAGCATAAACATGTTTTATGATATCTGCGGGTGATTTATTATCATTTGATTTTAAAGAGGCAGCTTCACACACACACACACACACACACACGCATGCGCGCATACACCCAGTTGTACTTGCTTGTGTCTAGTACATTTATTATTGCCATCTCTCACAAATTTATAGCAAGAATCTGTAAATAAGTATTACACGCCTATTATAAAAGTCAGCATTTTTATAGGTGAGGGGCTATAGCCTTTAAACTAACAACAATAACAATAACAGTGGGGAAAAAGGCCAGAAGGCAGCAACAGACAGCAACCGAAGGAGGCGCAGTAGTTGCAGCACCGGTGGCAGTGGCAGTGACTGAGTCAAGAAGACAATGACCAAAGGTGGAGTTCGCACGACTGTCAATCGCTGTTGTTGTTGTTCTTCTTCTTCATAGCTGATGGTAATACTGCTATTGTGGCTGTCGCCTGTCGCGATGATGCTAACTGCGCGCGACAGCATGCTACAAATTGACAAGCGCAGAAATTAAGGGAAAAAAATCTACACAAAAAAACAAGGTTCGAAAAGAAATTCAGAAAAATGTGCGCATTTCATGAAAACTAAATCAAGTCAATACTTGAAAATTTGCTTGTTTTTTTATTTTGTGTTATTTTCGAGAAATTGACTTTGGACTTGAACGCAGAGCTTAGAGTTGGTTATTACATTCAGCTCTTAGCCAGTCATTCTCTTGGTTACCAGCGAACTTCCTGTGACGACTATTGGTCACTGCTCTTCTTCTTCTGCTCGGGCTTTGGCTGCTATTTTTTACATATATATATTTTTTTTGTTTTTTTTTTTGTAGAATGTTACTACATTTGGTAGGTGGTGCCTTTTTATGGCTCTTGAATGCTTGTCAAATTTAATTGAGCAGCCTTTACAGCTCAACAGCAACAACAACAACTATAGAAAAACATGACCATTTTCCAACGAATTTTCGTACTCAACACAGCGAATATGCCAATTAGGTTATATCCAATTCACTTTGTTGGAGTTTTTTTTACATTAACTTTTCTCTTGCATTGGTTGTAGACGATGAAGTAGAAGAAGTAGAAGAAGAAGAAGAAGAAGATGCAATTGAGTGATCCGAAAAAACGAAAATTGGTTTGTCTGTGCGGTCATCTGCAGATTAAATTGCAATTAATGTTACGTTTTTGAAATATATACTTCTAGATAGAAGAATGCAAATAAACGAGCGCAGAGTTAAACTCAGGCATTTAACAGAAGAATACTTTTTTTGTAGATACTTGAATAAAATTTGCATAGAAGGAAAGCAAAAACTGCGAGTGGTTACAGAAATGGAAGAATTAGGAGAAGCTCAAGAAAAAAGGCATGACAATTATTTCGAATCGAAATGAAGAAGAAAAAAGTTACAAATATACCACTGTCTTTTATGACATTTCATCCAAAAGTGGTATCTGGAGAAAAGCATATTCTAAAAAAAACCCTTTCATTAGGCTGAGCACAGCGCGTGTTGAATAATTCTTAGTCGAGAGAGGGGTTTTTCTAAAACAAATAGCACTTTTTAAACTCAAATCACACCTTGCTGAAATTTAATGACAGTTTATTACATTATTACAACACCTACAACGTGTAAGAATGTAGGATTCTCAAGTTAGATATACGCTCAGAACTAATTTCATGTAAACTTTTGATATTTTTTTCGTTCAACCTTTATGAAATTTCACATATAAACTATTTGAGAATTGCATTATGCATTTTTAGTTTTCCTTCGTGCTTAAGGAGACTTCTGCCGGTACAATTGCAGTAAACTAAGACGTCTAATAGTATGCTTAACACATTATGTCCCAACATTTAGTAGCGATTTGTATTTGTAAACGTATTTTCTAATTTTTTTTCGCTCAAATTTAAACGTTGGTTTGGCCAGAAAAGCGACATAATTGAGCGTCCGTATGTACTTCAACGTGGACTGATAAGTTTTGGTTCTTACAAGGAAAATGATGATGTTCCATTTATTAAATTCAAAGTAAACTCCATCATAACGCCGCCCTAGTATTTCAATACGACGATTGTCTTTAGCCTTAAAATATGGTAGTCCTCTGTTTCAGCGATATTTTTTACATTCGCGCCAAGGATATTACCAGTGCCCTTTTTTTTGAAGTCTGCAAATAATCAGTAGTCATTGGTAGATGATTTGTTTTATTCTTCACAGGCTCCTGCTGATATACTCTGTAGAAAGATTCTAATTGTAACTGATTTCCTTTCCAGTCACAGGCATAGTGTGAGATTTGTTTCAAAAGAGCTTGTTAAAATTTATATTTTATTTCTCCACTGCGTTCTTTCTCATGTCTGACTGAGTAAATGGTTGGCTATATTTTACTATTTTCTAAAAGGGTGGAGCAGTAACCTCAATGTGCGCTAACGCTCGGCTAGAGTAATCTCTATTAAAAAAAATCTCATCTTCTTCAACTGTCTAATAGCGATTTTTCTATTGCTGCTTTATGTTATGAAACTCAGTTAAATACCATCTTTAAAGAGAGAATAAATTTTTGGAATGAAAAAGTGCCAGACTAGAAATGGTGATGGTACAACTCTGACGGGAACAGCATACATACTTCAGCAGACAGACTTTTGACGAAACATAACACAACTGATTTCGGCTAAATTTTAAGTTTTCTGCGCGGCCTCGAAGTGGTAGATAGCCTAGTCATTGATAGTGGGTGTGCCAATAAAGTAAATATCAAATACATCGATATTAAAAATTGTAATGTATATGTTTATAATATATAATTCGCGCTTTGTAATCACTGAAGCTATTTTCGGCCGAGCTCCTCCTTCAATTTGTGGCTTTTGTGTCTTGGAAAACATCCAACAAATGGAAGGACCTACAGTATATATTAAGCTGCTTCTGGATGACTGATGGGTTTTTTATAAGGAGATTTTAATTTTCATGTCCGAAATACACTCGGAGGGGCTGACATTCTCTACCAAGGGGCGACGGCAATCAGAAAATTTATGTGATTTTTTTATCCAAATTAATTTTCAACAACTTTTGGATGTTGGCCGTTCCAGGATTTGAACCGAGGCCTTTCGATTGGTCGTAAAATTATAATAATATAAATATAAATATAAATAAAAATATTGACCCTGCCTACATAATAGTGATTTATTTTTAACTTTAAACTCTGTGTTGACGAAGGTGAAGCTTATGATGAGGTCCAAAACATATGAAAGATAAGTGCGATCATAGTCAATTCATTTACGGGTTCTTAAATTGCATTGAGATAAATACAGAGATGCATTTGAAGTTTGTAGTACAATGAGCTTTTTAATAACCGTACTAAATTTCTCTACTGGGCACTTTCTTTAGTCTGACTCAGGAAACGATTATGCGTTATCGGCCCTCTGGTGTCTGAAATCCATAACACGGCCATTAGGAACAGTTCTGAATAATTTGTTTTCCTTTCGTCCTTAGTGGAACCTACAGATATAGCCACTTTTAAACAAGTACACTTGTCTCTAACCAGTTCTGTTCCTCTCGGCAGGAATAATCCTTAGAAAATACCTAAAAGCTA
>JAWMAG010000010.1:10712500-10747500 GCA_037013455.1 Ceratitis rosa | reverse complement strand
ATAAAATAAAATAAAATAAAATAAAATAAAATAAAATAAAATAAAATAAAATAAAATAAAATAAAATAAAATAAAATAAAATAAAATAAAATAAAATAAAATAAAATAAAATAAAACAAAATAAAATAAAATAAAATCAAATAAAATAAAATAAAATAAAATAAAATTAAATAAAATAAAATAAAATAAAATAAAATAAAATAAAATAAAATAAAATAAAATAAAATAAAATAAAATAAAATAAAATAAAATAAAATAAAATAAAATAAAATAAAATAAAATAAAATAAAATAAAATAAAATAAAATAAAATAAAATAAAATAAAATAAAATAAAATAAAATAAAATAAAATAAAATAAAATAAAATAAAATAAAATAAAATAAAATAAAATAAAATAAAATAAAATAAAATAAAATAAAATGAAATAAGATAAAACAAAATAAAATAAAATTAAATAAAATAAAATAAATTAAAAATAAAATTATATAACATAACATAAAATAAATTAATATAAAATAAAATAAAATAAAATACAATTAAAAAAAAAAATTTAGATAGTTCAATATAAAATAAATAAATTTGATAACTTAATTAAATTCAAACTAAATTTACTTAAAATGAACTAAATTCAATAAATAAAAAAAACTAAATTAAATATAATGAAATAAATTAAAGTAAAATAAAATATAATAAAATGCAATATTTAATAAAAAAAGTATATAATATAAAATAAAATAAAATAAAATAAAATAAAATAATATAAACTAATATGGTATGTTATAAAAAAATAAAATTAAATCAAATAAAATAATATACATTAAGGTTTTTTTTTTTTAAATTAATTAATGTTAAAATTTATATACAGTAATTAAATACAAAATTATATGAAAAATAATAAAAAATTGAGTCAGGTTGAGTAGAAAAAAAGAAAAGAAAATACAAAACAGTTTTATTTCTAGTATAGAAAAAACGAGCCCAATTAAGACTAATCCCAACGTCACGGAATCAATTAGCAAAATTTAGTCAAGCAACGACGCTTGTGACGTTTATTATACTTTCTTTAACTAGATATAAGCATTTCGCCTATTAATCATATATGTCGATATCCTTTGATATGCAAATTAAACTAGTCATTAATTTATGTGACATTTTAATGGATTTGTTCAGACCAAGTCGTGAGTAATTAGTGTTGATGCTAAATTTTTGGCATGCGTGACATAAATACAAATCAGCGGTTGTAGAGCAATTTTCTTTTAATTTATTTACATACAAATTTTTAATAGAACGATCTTTCTAATTTGGTATAGCTGGTAAATTACGAGAAGAAAGAGTTAAATACATTAATTTTTTTTTTGAGATATTGTAGGATGATTTTTTAATTAAAAAATTTAAATCTAAAATATACATTTTTGTTAAAAATAATATTATAATAAAATGTTAAAAAAATTATCTCAGACATATAAGTAATTCTGTTAATACGAAGTATTACTAAATTTAAAAAAAAAACTTATTTGTAAAATAGTGATTAAAAATAAAATATTTTTTTAATATTTTTCTCTTTTTTGTGATTTTATTCCTTGCTAAGCTTAATTAATTTTATTATCCAAAAATCATCGTTGTTTTTGTTTATTTTATAAATATTAATTCTTTACGCAAATAACAAAGAACTCCCACAGCTTTGCTCTCAAAGCGTAAGCATCACATAAAATGCCGATCGTAAAAAACGGTAAAATTAACGAAATTTGTGTATGTATGTATGTATTTACAAAACAATATATACGTATGTTTTTTTCGAAATGCCATTAAATTTTGAATCACTGCAGAGGAAGTTCCACTTACACGCGCTGTCTTCTGCAGTTGTGGCTCATTTGCCACACTTTTATGAATATGCAAAACAGTGTGTAAGACAATTTAAAATTCAGCGATTTCAAATGGGCTAATAAATATCTTTATAGGCGTTGGAAGAATTGATGGTGAATGTTTTTTTTTGCATTTTTTGTAATTTTTTGTTATATTACCTTTTCTGCGTCGTTTCAATGAACGATAAGCCAAAGTGTGCTCGTGATAATGGCGGTGGGAACCCATGTAGGTGTGTGCGTATGTCTATAAGAAAAAGCACAACAAAGAAAGTTTGGTATTATTATTTTTAGTTTTATTTAATTTTTTTTTTTTTGAGATTGTGAGGGAGCTGAAATGAAGTTTAAAAACAAAATAAATTTAAAATAATATTATGTATAAAATTTCTTCGTGATTTTAATTTGTTTTAAATTTTTGGCAGACAAAAATTTTGTTATTGGTACAATTCTTTTGCTTTTGCGATGATTTCTTGCGTGCGCGCAGACGCAATATGCGGCGTCAGCAGATGCGCTCAGGCTATAAGAAGGGCACTGTGCGTGAAATATTGAATCATTTTCATACTGTACGCTGCGGCAGGCGGCAGCCAAGAGATTTGCTGCCTTGAGGAAATTAAAAAAAAATAAAATTAAGTTATTTTAAAAAATTCCAAAGTGTTCAAAACAATGAAGTCCTTTGTGTTGTGCGCTCTGAGTTTAGTGTGTTGTTTGGCGCTTTCCGTGCAAGCCGCTTATTTCTATGAACGTCCCGATGGACCGGAATTTTTAGAGGAAGATAAAGGACGTGCTGGCCGTTGTGCCGCGCAGTGTTGTGAGTATTTTTGTTTGCTTTTTTCTCTTTTCTTTTGTTTTTTTGTCACAAAATAGTTTCTAATTTTTCATTACTTCCTTAATTCTTTCATGCCTACATTTGTGCTTCTTCCTCGTTTTGTTTTATTTTTCTTCGCTCGCCAGTCTGTGGCACACCGAATGTCAATCGCATCGTTGGCGGCACACAGGTGCGTCACAACAAGTACCCTTGGACGGCGCAACTACTCAAGGGCCGTTGGCATGCGCGTCTCTTCTGTGGCGGTTCGTTGATTAATGATCGTTATGTGCTGACGGCGGCGCATTGTGTACAAAATAATCGTGATCAGATAACTGTAAGATTGTTGCAATTGGATAGATCGTCGGGAGATCTTGGTATCACTAGAAAGGTGAGTTTGTAAAAAAAAGAAACAAATAAACAAAAAAAATACCTGAATAGTAGGCTGTGATAAAATGTTTTACAACAGAATGATTCCAAATGAATTCTTATACCCAGCAGATGTTTAGTGTTTGTGATTTTTTTTTTCATATTCAAAAATGCTCCAGATTTTAGTTTTATAAACATATTTTTTATTAAGCTTTTTAAATAATAAAAGCTTCCACAGATGGCGCTGTAGGTAAATAATATAAATTTTCTTCAATATACTATGTGTAATGACATTCTATAAGCCGGGCTGTACTAGTTCGACAACAATTAAATTATATATAAAAGTTAAATCTCCTCCCAAAAATCTATTGGCCGTTCGGAGGTGGCTTAGAAAATCATCAAGAGACCACAAATTGGACAGAAGCCCAACCGAAAATCGCTTCATCGATTATAAAGTGACAATTATACAATGGAAGATACATATAATACACACAAGAGAGCTATAAATTTCGCCGTCTTATAAAAATAAAAATTAAATAAGACTCAGTCCAGCTTTAAGCTCCAAGAAAGCTTGCTTTCACTAAGTAAGCTACAATAACATATTTCTCTGAAGACTGAAGTTCAAGTCTGCAAAGAGAGTATATATAATATTGCATTGCATTATCATTGATGAGCGATTGCTATAAACTCTAGAGCTCTCACATTAAGAGCCATGATAAGTTGCAGACACTTTTCGTGAAGTCTTGAATATACCAGGGGTTAGCCATCAAATATCGTCAATCGGCAATCCATCCCTCATATGTATATAGATATGTTCTTTATAAATTTGCTTTATTCGCTTACTTTAGTTTCCCTCAAATGGCAAAGGCTCCACATAAAAGCGAACCTAAAATGCCAAATGCTTTTAAGCGCGATAACGTAAGAACATCCATCTATCTTTCTTAACAATTAATGCAACTTCTACATCAGCTATTAAAAGGGCCCCCTAGACTTTCTGGATTTTATACCTTTCGGAGAATATGAGCCATTTGATCTGCTGCGGTCCCTCGACTTATGACATATCAAATTATGTTTCTACCTTAACACGGCCTGCCTGTGAAAGTACTCGCTTGGTCGTACCTTGTCTGGTAAGTCTATCTACCGTCTTTTGGGGTCATTAGTACTATTGTTTAAAGGCTTCATTCCATTGTTTCTGTTCTCTTAAAGAAAGAGTAGACAGCGTTGTCAGGGGATGTACCGTCAATTTTTAACGCTTCAGTCTTCCTTCACAAAAGCCATTAAAACAGACCAGAGCCCGAGAATTTTTAATGATTTCATTCAAATTATATTTTCCTAAGAAATTGGGTTTCGTTCTTACCATGGGACTCTGAGCTAACGCCTCGGACGTATGAAGAGCTTGCTAACACTCCTTTCCTCTGAAGACCCTATTCTTATGCTGCGAAGTGTATGCAAGCCTAACCACCTTCTCAAGTTATTTGTGTACATTTAGAATGAGAATCGGAAGCGGAAGTTCTTCTAAATCCTTACTGCTTTAGCGTTGGGTACAAAAATTTCACTAAAGGACAGCTTATTAGTTGGAATTTGTTTTTTTTTTTTAAGCAATAAAGCTGAAAAGAGCGTTTAAAATTTCAACTAAAACGGCTGCCGGAAGCTCTAAGCACAGCATTCATTCACTTCATTGAACAAAGAAAAGCACTTACTCCGAGTAAAAGCCGCAGATGGCTGACGCTGGAAAGCTAAAATAATTTATTAACTGAACTAACTTAAGAAAAATAACTGTAAGTGATACTGATTAAGCTCTAACTGCACATACACACAATTTTATTTCCCTCTACTCACCCACACACCACACACACATACACCCACACAGGTCATCCAAACGATTATTCATCCAAATTATGATCAAACGAGAATTGTAAATGATATTGCCATACTGAAGTTGGACTCGCCGGTACCATTTAGCAGCAACGTGCGTCCAGTTTGTTTGCCCAATGCCAATCACAATTTCGATAATAAAGATGTGAGTATGAAAATGTGAAAATAAAATTAGAAATAACGTAAAAATCTATGCAATATTACTGTAATTTCGTGTTTCCCATAGGCCATTGTTGCCGGTTGGGGTTTGGTCAAGGAGGGTGGCGTCACCTCGAATTACCTGCAAGAGGCCATTGTACCTATTATCACCAACAACGAGTGTCGTACAACCCGTTACAAAAACAAAATTACCGATGTCATGCTCTGCGCTGGCCTTGTGAAGACTGGTGGCAAGGATGCCTGTCAGGGTGACAGTGGCGGTCCGTTGATTGTCAATGAGGGTAGATACAAGTTGGCGGGTAAGTTTTATTTCCTTACATGACATATTGTAATATTCTGGCAATAATTTCTATTATTAATAAAATTCTCTATCTTTCAGGTGTGGTGTCCTTTGGGTATGGTTGCGCACAGGTAAATGCGCCAGGCGTTTATACGCGCGTTAGTAAATTTATTGATTGGATTAAGATGAATACACTTGACGGTTGCTATTGTAGTAGTTAAACAACTGGGGGAGGTGAACATTTTCAATCGATCTTATATTATTTCGCAAAAAAAGAACAATATAATTTATTCATAAAAACTCGTTGTTAGTCATTTGCTTACGGATTCCACAGACGTCGAAGAGATTAAGATGGCGCCAAAAGATTTTCTGGAAAATTCTACATTCCGCCTCTATGGAACTGAACAAGACCAATTTCCAATCTACGAGAGCAGACTTACTTCAGAACTCAAAGACCATACTCCGTTCTTACCCAATTTGTCTAGTACAAACAGCTTTCTTCACGACCTCACATGGGGCATTGACTTTACACAACTGAAGTTAGACCCATACTAACATATGGAGTACAAGGGTGATGGGTGACAATAAAGAAGAAGTGGCCCATTAAACATTTGTAATAGGTAAACCTACTTCTACTTAGTACTCAGGTGCGATGAGGACTATATCATGTAAATGCCACCTACTAGCAGGAAAGAATGGGTGAAAAGCGGACCCAACGGAAACGATCAAGATATGCATGTCTATACTGATGGGTCTAAATGCGAAGCAGACATAGTAGCAGGGTTCTTCTGTGACCACCCCAATAACTTAGGTAACAGCAAACTGCCAAATGGGCAACCGCTTTAACAAGAAGATCTATAGGGTTTTTGGTATACAGTCAAGCAGCAGCTCAGTTTGTCAACGCAAATTCCATGTGCGTTAGAACATGCAAAGAGGCAATTAACTGACTATCGTGGGGAAACTCAGTGAATCTCACTTTCGTCCCAGGTCGCGTTTGGCACCACGAACAATGTTATCACCATCATTGCCTCAAACTTTCCAAATGCTTTTTAAAGTAGTGGATTGAGGAAAAATATTTAAGGTCCTGGAACACTTCCACCGTAGAACTTTTCACATGTGGGCCAGTATGGATTGAAAACGGAACAAGCTGTTTCTAACTTTAAACAATCGGCAACTTAGTTTTGTTGTGGGTGTATTGATGGCTCATCTGCCCCTGAGATATCATCTCTACATAATGGATAAATTAAATTCGAGGCTTAGGTCAGAGTATGCAAAGAAGATGACGAAACGCGGTCCCCAGATCCCACTATGCGAAGGTGAACACACATGGTTTGGAAGGGGCGGTCACTTGTGATCAGGACCTCAACATCCCTTTCCAAAAAATCAACCAACCAATTCCATAGATTAAAAGGATCTCTTTCTCTACTTCCACTGGCGGGTATTGCACTTCACCGTTAATGAAACTTTGAGTTCCTACATATATGCCGTAAAACTTATAGTCATCTTACTGTAACTTTCTTAATAGTATATGTGGTAAGTTCAAGGAAAAATTTAGTTTTTCGTCTTGAAGATTCTTTTCGAGTTTGCAATAAAAATAGTATCTGTCTTGTCCTTCTCAAAAGAATAACTTCCCTTTCCAGGGATTTTGGGAGAAACTTGAAACCGTAAAAGAAGAAGCTGGTTCCAGAGAAATGGAAGAGAACCACAAGGCATGCTGACCTGCCAGTTAAGGTAGGATCACACAGGATTCTTCAATATATAGAAAGCAACGGAATGCCTCTCGGCACATTCAAGCCGTAACTGAAAGGACTCATTATTTCGCAAGGACCGGAAGAAGTCGTATGCTCCCTGAAAAACGACTGCATTTCTGATAGGCAATTAGGATTCCGGTGGAGCAATACCTTATAATACGACCTGCTGAGTTGCTGGTGCCCAAAAGCTGTTAGAGGAGCTGCAGAAATAATGAGAAGGGGAAGAGGATTATCCACCTGATATGACATCCGCAGCCATGTTATCCGAGTGCTTAACAGTGCGTATTGCGTAGAAAATTACTTTTTCCAATTGCAGTGGCCCCTCAGGAGGCAATGTCAAGGTCTTCGACTATATTTTTACATGAAATAAAAACTCCTCATTAAGATCCAAAAGTCGTTCGGAGGCGGCTTGGAATTAACTTGGGTCACTCCACTTGTTGGGAAGTAACCAAGACTAATTATAGGAGGAACTCGGAATAAAATCGCTGCCGCGGTTAATAATCGGTATCTTAATAGAACATTACCATATGGGCTTGAGACTCTTTTCAGTATAATAGGGAGAGCTTTTTTTAGACAGCTTTCCTGCGAGACAGTAGCTTAAGTGAGCGATGAATCAAAATTCATTAGTAATTCCATCTAGAAAAATGTATTCGAAGTATCAATAGGTCTCCAAATCGAAGTTACTTCTATCTAACCTAGCTAAATGGAGTGCAGATAAACTCTCAACTCAACATATTTATGATAAAGATTTCTATACCTCCTGTAAAGGAACAGTTCTCAAATGAATCAGAGATATTTTAGTGAAGCATCCTTTAAAAAAACTCGACGTCCATCCAGAACCATTTAATTGAAGCATACGGTGGTTAACACATAACTTCTAAGGTACTTTTCAGCTGCTAAGTGTCTAAGCTGCGTGCAGGAATTTTCTACCGATCGCACAGGCCAATCATACGAAAACTAGGATAACCTTTTCTCCTTTATCGACATTTCTTTCCAAATCACAATTTCAGCTAAGCTTCAATCAACCAAATCCTGCGGGAGTAAGCTAAAATTAGAATCCATAATATTTTTTTCTTAACCGAATTTCCTGTACTTTGTCCAACAGGCATACTCCTTGGTAGATAGAGGCAAAGTGTAATTTCATATAAGTATTTTTATTGTATTTTTCCTTCCATTATTCGTGTATACCCGAAGTTGTTGTCGGTCCACCATTCCCAAGGGCACTTACACTTCATTTTAATTTCTATTTTGTTTAAAATTTCATTTTTTTTGTTTTTGATTTTTCACTTGAAAACTTAAATCTATGCTGTCTGCGCGTACATCATCTGAAAATGAACGACAGCGCGTTTAGTCCATTGAGCGGCTGGAATGAATTATTTATGTTTTACTGTGATATTTTCTGTTGCTGGCAGGCAGAGGTTAGGCAGACGTTCTGAAGTCAATTTTATTGTTCAACTCTATCCAATGTTTTTCTTTAACGAAAATAAGCGTAAAATACGCAATAGGCAAAAACAAAAACAATAATACTTACTACAAGGGTCACTTTATGGCTTCTTAAGCGCTCGCAGTCAAAGTTAAATGCGATATCTTCATAGTAAGATTTATGAGCTCGTAATGCGGTAAAAATAGGACCAAAACGCAGATTAGTCGCTGAAGAGTGCGATGCAAAGGGGGAGAGCATGAATGATGTATTGACTGCCTGGCCAGGCTGCGCATGCGCGCGTTCGATCACCGACTGATCTGAGACAGCGGTCCATCTACGCTGTTTTCTGCACGTCCCTATAGACGATGATTTTTACCAGCGAATTAATTTAAATTCCAACGCATGATTACGCCCTCTTAAAGTGAATTTACGAGCGCAGTGACTTTGAAGCGCGTGTGAGCGCGAAGAGAGCGTGCGTGCCAAAGAGCGCCGTGAGGTGCGTACAAAATTTATGAACAAACAAGTCTCAAGTCAAGAGCAACGTCGGTCGGTCAAATAGTAAAATAGCGAGGAAAAAATCGAAAAGAAAAAAAGATTCTTTTGCAGAATTTATTTCATCTTAATTCAATTTAACAACTTAAACAACCATAAAGTGTTCACATTGTAAATCATGCGCCATGCAAAAACAACAACAACCAACTTAACTGACTATCGGCGTAAGCGATCGACAGGTCAACAACAACAATAACAAGAGAAGAGCTTGAAGAGTAACCGACACAACATTAAATGTTATGAATGATGCAACGCTGATGAAGTGACGAGGCGAGGCGTTACTGGCGGTGGCGGTGGTGAAGGTGAAGGTGGAAGTGCGCTTGGCAAGTCAGTCAATATAAATATATGTAGGTACATGTACAAAATGTATAAGAGTTATCTCTTCTTCTTCTTCACTTGTGTACTCTGCAATTGTATGCAGATTGTTGTCGCTGCGCAAAGTCACTGCGTTGTTTGTTTTTTATGGAAGCGCCGCGCATGCGCATGCGCATAACTAATCGCCAAATGTTGCTGTGACCGTGTCTTTTCGCCATTTCAGCTCTCTAGTTATACTAGCTGAGTTGGACATGCGGCTTTTGATGTGCTAATAAATATTTGTGTCAGTTGAGCTATTTAAAGTAGAGCAAAATAGAAAAATATTCTAAATTCCACTTTTCCAAGCGCAGTTGTTGGAGAGTGAAGGCGTTGCCTCCATTTATATTTGACTTGCTGTTGGCGGTTGCCACATAAGCAATTTAGCGAAAGCATTATTTCTTAAACACAAATGTGATACTGAAGCAATGTAAATAAATACTTGAATTGGACACAGTTTACTTTTAACTGCTTGATGTTGCTCTAATATCAGCAAAATTGCTGGCGAGCAGTGGCTATGGTAAGATCTTCAATTGAGGCCAACTTTATGGTGATGATTGGTTATAGATAGTTAAATATGTGTTGACTTTCAAAGGTGGCTTTGCAATATTAAGTAACTTGAGTTTTCTACAAATTCACATATACATACAATATTACAGGAGAAAGATGCTTTAAAATTAGTGTGATACTCTTGATTCGCCCATTAACAATTCGATTTTACCAAGCTATAATGTGTTTTAAAACTAAAATTTCAGGCAGGATTTTGTTGTTAAATCATCATTTGTGGGAAGAGTTATTTAAATTTGAAAATAATATTTGAATTTGGAAATGATTGAAATTTCCGAAAATTGCTTTATGATACTTTTTTACTATAAAAAAATATAGCAGTTTGATTGGGAAAGTTTTAATGCATCATACAGCCTGAGTCTTGAACCATCTGACTATTATTTGCTTCGTTCTCGGCAAAACTCTCTTGATGGTATGAAATTGACTAACCAAAGAGTCTCTGAAAATGATTTGGCTAAGATTTTCGCCGATAGACTACAAAACTTCTACACTTATCTTATCAAGAAGTCAAAAAATAGAAATAATTTTAATACAAACGCAAACTCATTTTCAATTAGCCATTATCTTTCATACGAATTATCCTGGTAAAGCAAGTATATTAAAAATAGATGACCAGCAAATTGTATTCTCCTCGGTTAAGAAAGAATTATAATTTTTTTTTTCTTGATTGGCTTGGACATATCGTTTATAGCCGAAATAAAAATGGTGGAGCAGTTGCTTTTTTATACGACGGTAATTGGAGGCACAAGTGATGTCAGTTCCTTCTCCACCTGATCTTCCTGTGACAGTCTTCCGGTTCTTCTGTTCACGCCGGTGGTTATTTCTTTCTAAACTTCCAAAGCAGAAGTGTTGTTTACGCTGTCTTTTTACTAGCTCAGCTATGTGAATGTCACCATATAACTTGTACAGCCCAAAGCTTCTATTTTTTCAACCAGATAAAAGAGAACAAATAGCGTGATAGTTAAGGCCAATGACGTTAATATCATAAGCGTACACTCCAATTTGTAGAAAATTGTAATTTCTATTTTTAGCACTGCAGTTTGCATCATTTATCCACCCATAAAGTTATAAAAAAAAAATTGTATGGTATAAAGCCTCGTGTATTATCGAAAGGACCATACAAATCTCGTTAGTGAATGTGCTTCCTGCATAAGCGCGGTATACTCTGGCCCACAGTGGCCATATAACCTTCTCTAAATCATTTCATTCCCATAGAAATTACATCCATTAACAATGTTTGTAAGCTTTTCTAGCTACTCACGTATTTCGAGCTCTCTTTTGTGCTGTCCGAAAATGTATCTTGCTTCTCTTTAACCCTCGGGATCTCACCCTGGGGTTAACGTAGGTAGGCATAATTTGATCCTTGCGCATCAATGTAATAATCCAGCTTTTTGGTGGCCGTATTTACAGCGCTTGAAATGCCTACTCATAATTTCCTTTTACCACCGACTTGTACGGGTAGAAAACCATTTGGCTGCCTCTTGTAAATTCCGCTTTGCAACGCCGAACCTTCCCCGTGTTTGTTGACGAGGAGAAGCATGTGCGTAGCTACATATCGTCCCTACCAGATAGTCGCACAATATCAAGAACACTGGAGATGTGATGTTCGTCTGTAACATGACAATCTAAATAGGAGTTTTACGCTCCACTTGTTGGAAAGACATTAAGACATAAGTCCGATCAGCTTCTGCTGGATGGCGTTAGAAAGATAACAATTCGTACTAAAAAAAAAACTTTTAAAACAATTTTGTGATTGGTTGATTCAGTTTGTTTGAGCGTGCGTCAAAGATGGACACTAGCAAAGAGAAAATACCCCATACGTTACAGTTTTTCTTCGGTAAAGGCGGAAACGTAAGCCAGGCAGCGGAAATTGTGAATAGCGTTTATGGTCCTGATACTGTTACAATCAATTGTGCACAAGTTCGGTTTCATTTAATGCACAAGTTCGGTAATTTTAATGTAAAAGATGCTTCACGGAGTGAAAGAACAATTATCAAAAAGTTGATAAAATCGTGGACATTGTGAGGTCCGTCCAAGCACTGTTTCGATTGCCCAAGAGGTAAAAATTGCACAAAAACCCGTTCAGAACCATTTAAATAAGTCTGGAAACAAAAAAAAATTCAACCATTAAATTTTATGCAAAAATAATGGATTTCTTTTTACTACACTTAATATAGTATATATACTACTTCTACCTCCTTTGTGCACACTTCGAGTTCGCCAAGTAATCAGCGCCATTTTAAAACAGCTGGAGGTAAGCGACCATGAATATAAAAATGAAAGACGTTCCTAGTATTGCTTGTGTCAGAAGAGCATTGATTAGGTCCATTCTCGTCCATTCCATCGAATTTCTTACACGTCGGTGATGTTAGCCCTTACCTAGGAAAAAAACTTGGCGCGCTACTTTCCCAATTTTAAGGTCGAATATTAAAGATAAATGCACTTAAATCGTGGTCTCATTAAAAAGGACCCTTTATTAAAAATCCTCTTCTGACTTTCGTTGCCACTCAATTTTAATACATGATATAGAACAATTTTTATAAAAATTCACTTAATTACAACGTCTACCGAAAAGAAGCAAATATTACGGAAAAGTTATAACCATTCTGCTCTATACTGCTCCAGCAAGAATTAATCAATTTTACAAAAAATCTAAGGATGGATTCTAACTCTTGATCCACCGTCAAATAGCCGGCACCCCTCGGCTATCGTTAACGCCTTTATATAGAGCGTTGAAATATCGAACATAACGTATATATTTTTAAAGATTTATGGGAGTAGTTTAAAGCAACATTTCCCTGCACCTATCAGATAATGAATTATGAAATCTTTACTACAGAGAAATTTCGTTTGTATGAAGATTCTACCGTATACGATCTTTTCACACTACCTACCGAAAGAAATTTTCATTTTTTTTAGTTTTCCTAACCTTCAATCTGCCGCGTTCATGCTTGCACTTGCTAAATATATAATTTTCGCCTCATTATAACATTTCCGCAATGAAAACCGATTTGGCTAAGCGAAAAATGCCAACTAATTTGTAGTTGAATTCAATTTCAGACAGTTTGAAAAATGAAACAAAAACAAAAACAAAAGAGTGAGTGAAATAAAAGAAACCGCAAAAATACCAGCGTACAAACGATCGGGTAACAAAGGCCAACTGCCCAAATGCGCAGTGTTGCAACAAATTGTTGCACACCACCGCCTAAGCTGGCAGAGTAATATGAACCTTTTGCGCCTTTTCACTTGGGATGGTAGGGCGTACGCGGACACCATCACCATCACTCGGGAAATGGCCTCAGGGGCAATATTTGCTAAAATGGAAAATCTAAATGTGTGCGAGCAATGGAAAAATTCCAAAAAAAAGAAAAAAAATTCCAAAAAAAAAGAACATCAGTCGAGTAAAAGAAATACCTCTATATGTATGTAGATATTAATGTTAAGGGTTTAGATATAAATTTCAAAAAAAGAGCGATGCGCATATTTTCTTTTCGGCAAAAGGACAGCGCCGAATAAATCGTTTGATACAACAACAAATGCTGGCGAGTAACCAAAACAATAGTCGACAAAAAAATATACAAAAGTGTTGTTGTTTTGGTAGACTATCAATTTATTTTAACACCAACAATTGAGTGCTAGTTGCATGTTGCAACCAAAAGCAGCGGAGGACAAAAATTGCTGGCATTAGAGTTAGACAAAAAAAAGAGCGTAAAAAGAAGAGAAGAAGACTGCGGTTGCAGAAGGCGCTGCTGATTTTTGGGTAAAAAATGTTTAAAAAAAAATAGCAATAATAATAGAAGCAACACCACTACTTGCAACACCATCATTATCGAGTCACGACAAATTCCTAAGCGTGTAGACGCAGTGCCAAGGAGTTGGCCACTTGAAAAGCGTTCGTGGAGTGCATCTCCTCATTGCTGTTGCAGCACACTCCCTACCACACACGAACAGTGCTTGGCTGGGGCATGATTTTGGTGGCGTGTTGCTAATTTTCTAGCAACACCGCTTGATTCGGTATTAGAAAGATGCACTTTTTCCATTTTCACTGCCAAACCTGGCCAAACACAATGAGCAGTGGCGGCCCGCAGCGACAACTGTAGCAATTGATGACCACAAACTAGTCAAACGCACACATACACACACACACACCATACTTTACGCCACACCATGCCAAACGAAGTGGCACGCCAACACAGCAGTCGTGGCGTACAATAAATAGCAGACGCCTCACAAGCTCCAGTGCGGCAGTGGCAGAAGGCAGCATAGATTCGCGCAAAAGTGGCAATCAAAAGCAGAGCAATGACAACAGTTGTTGCAAGTGAGTAGCGCTGTTATTATTATTGTTGTTGTTGCTAGAGTAGCAACAAGAGCATCTAACAGCCATGGTGGCAATGATGGCAATGGCAATAAAACAAAGCAACAAACCGCCAAACTCCTGCTCTCGCCGCTGCTGCTTCTACTGCCGCTGCCGCAGCCACATGCCACTTCGGCACTTTGGCACATTTATTGACCATATCGGTGTGTTGTGTGGAAGGTGTGAAAATTACAAATGCAAACAATGCGATGAGCGCGATCAAAAGCAGCCACCATATTTGCCAGTGGCAGCAACAGTGTCGGGCGATATGTCGCTCTGTGCGCTGCGAGCAGTGTGTGCGATCAAAGCAAAGTGATGTGCGGCGTGATGCGGTTGGCATGGCGGTAGCATCGCTTGAAGTGCCAATTTCTCCACAACTGATCTTGTCTATTGATTGTTGTTGCTGTTATTGTCCACCATTTACTATGTATGTATGTGATATCTCGTGATTTGATAATATGTGATTTGCAATTGTTGTTCAATTGTTGTGGTAGCTTTCGCAACTATTTATCTGCTGCTGCTGCTGTTCTTATTGTTGTTTATGTTTATGTGACCACTCATTCACTCGTCGTGTTAGTTTAAAAAAGTTGCTGTTGATGTGTGTCACTCAGCTGCCGAGGCGATGTTTGATGGACAGCATGTGAGTTGATGGTAATTAAAGAATGTGGAGAAAAGCAATTTAGATTAGTTCGTTTCGGCTATAATAGTGCAGATTGGGAAGCTGTTATTGTTTATTATTTTTTCGATAGTTTTTTTGTTCATATTTGAACAGAAAATTTCGTTTCTGACTATAGATTTAATAAAATATTTAACGCTTTCGCCTTAACTAAAAAAGAAAAACGAAATTTAAACGTCAAATAGTTCTATAGTTAACTAGACTTGCTTACTAATTTAATAAAAAATAATAATAATTAATAATTAAATAAAAAAACAAAAAATAATTGAAATCTTGAGTCAGTATCTTATAAACGTAGAAAAAATCAAGCTGGTCCACATAGAAATCACTTCAACGAGAAGAAAACTGTATTTGCTAAATGTCTCCAAAATTTTTGTGTGTGTATTCTGATATTCGTGTTGGTATTTGCACTCATATTCGTATTTGATTTCGCTTTCGTATTCGTTTTCGTATTCGTATTTGTTTTCCTTTTCGTTTTCATATTCGTACTTGCATTCGTATTCGTATTCGAAACCTGTTTTCGTATTCGTATTCCCTTTCGTATTCGTATTCTATATACTATATTCAATTTCGTTTTCGTATTCGTTTTCGTATTCGTTTTCATATTCGTACTTGGTATTCATTTTTATATTCGTACTTGCATTCGTATTCGTATTCGATATCTGTTTTCGTATTCGTATTCCCTTTCGTATTCGTTTTCGCTTTCGTATTCGTTTTCGTATTCATTTTCGTACTCGTAGTCGTTTTCGTTTTCGTATTTATTTTCCTTTTGGTTTCCATATTCGTACTTGCATTCGTATTCGTATTCGTATTCCCTTTCATATTCGTATTCTATATACGATATTCAATTTCGTTTTCGTATTCGTTTTCGTATTCGTTTTCATATTCGTACTTGGTATTCATTTTTATATTCGTACTTGCATTCGTATTCGTATTCGATATCTGTTTTAGTATTCGTATTCCCTTTCGTATTCGTTTTCGCTTTCGTATTCGTTTTCGCTTTCGTATTCGTTTTCGTATTCATTTTCGTACTCGTAGTCGTTTTCGTTTTCGTATTTGTTTTCCTTTTGGTTTCCATATTCGTACTTGCATTCGTATTCGTATTCGAAACCTGTTTTCGTATTCGTATTCCCTTTCATATTCGTATTCTATATACGATATTCAATTTCGTTTTCGTATTCGTTTTCGTATTCGTTTTCATATTCGTACTTGGTATTCATTTTTATATTCGTACTTGCATTCGTATTCGTATTCGATATCTGTTTTCGTATTCGTATTCCCTTTCGTATTCGTATTCTATATACGATATTCAATTTCGTTTTCCTTTTCATTTTTGAATTTGTACTCAGTTTTCGTTTTCGTGTTCGTTTCCGTTTTTTTTCACATTCGATTTCGTTTTCGACAGTTATTTCCGTTATCGTTTTCGTTTTTGAATTACCTCATATTCGTAATATAATCCTTTTTCTATAGGTATTCGATATTCGTATTCTTATTCCGTATTCGTATTGTTATTGTTTTTCGTATTCGTGGCATGACAAGGATCCCAAAAAGCACAAAACTTACTAAATTGGATAATTAATAAGCAGAATGATACTACAGGCGAGTGACATCGTTCATTAAGACAGTATTAGGAAAACAGAGAGTTTGGCTACAGACAAAATTTTTGTACAAACTTATAGTTTATATTATAGAAACTGAGTCGGACTACGACTACCCAATTATGATGGCGTTTAAAGAGCATTTCTAAAAGCACATTGAATTTCAGTAGAATTAAATTAGTGCTTGAGGGTGGTATGCGCTGATGGACTACATCACGCAATAACAATTATACGGCCAACTCGACAGGACAATCTAGAATTAAGAACTTCTGGAATGCTTTAAAATATTTTTATTTGTAAGAGAAATAATTATAAATTGATACGGAGATCTCATTACTAGTTAAAGAAGTGATACTCTGGTGGAAGCACCATTATCACCAGTCATGATGCTCAATGTATTAGAAACCAAAAAAAATTTCAATAAAACGAAAGTACGCGCGATGTGTCCTTCAAAAATTAATCGCATGGAGTGAGTAAGATGTAAGCCCTCTGTGTGGAGAACACCACAATTCGGTTTCTAGCATTATCTTCAAGCTTGATTTTATCCTTATCTGAAGAATAATTATATAAATAAAGCCAAAAATCTTTAGTTAATTTAGTATTAAAAACTCAAATCTTGTCTTCAAATAAAGTATAATTCTTGCTATTTTTCGTTAAACAAAATGAGTTTCATTATTTAACTTAAATTATCTATGATTTGATCTTTCTATGAACTTGATTCTTTGATTCTATTTGAGCTAATTTTCGATCACTTTTTGGCACATATTGGGCGGTATCTTAGCCATTACTTGACGAATGTTGGTTTTTAAGTGTCAAAGAGTTAAAGGTTTATTCGCATAAACACGATCTCGGTGGCCAATACTACAATGCTGCATCCATTCTCCTTTGCTTTGTGTACTGAACAGCCTTGCTCTTCTTTATCCGAGGAAAATTCCTGAACGCACCATTTGATCTAACTAATTCATAACTGGAATCAAATAAACAAACCACTATTAAATAGTTTATTTTATTAACAAAAAGGTTAACAAAGAGGTACAAAATTCTTGATGCACTTTTTTCCCAAGGGTTGGTTGTGATCTGCAGGTAGATGGCGAAGACGTTATCCTCGACATGGAATTATTTTTAACCAAACATTTAAGGCAGAGCCGAAAACGTCGTGTGTGGAAGAGTTGCTCTAGTGTGTATAGTAGAAACCATAGCTAAGCCTGCTATGTGCCTTGGTTTTTCTTGTCTGGAAACTGGAGAAGGCAACATTAAAGAATCGGCTGGAACCTGTTCAGCAGGTCGACCATTCAGTATCGGTGGGTCATTGCGATTGTGAACAAACACAGCTTATAAAGAGCTTGTTGGCATTCCTTTAAAAATCGCCGCTGAGAAATTTGGACAATCCATGTCACTACTCTTTTACAGATCTGTATATTCGACGTATCTATAAGAATTGGATTTTCTATGGGTCAATGTATCTCCAAGTGAAAAGTATCGCTTTTTTTAAACACTCTAGCGATTCTAGGGATTCTAGCAGTAAGGGGTATTAATCATCTCCATAAATAGCTCTAGGCTGGGTGGATGTTTGTCGTTTTCTGTGAGCTCGTAATCGGTTCTGTGCTCAGAACTCACACCCAGTGCTGTGTTTATTCATGGAGAAGTGGCTACAGTGAAAGAAATAGTGAATCTGCTATTCCGGTGCCATATCCCACAGAAAGGGTGTCCGCACTTACTGAATGAAGGTAAAGAGTGCCTCTCTCAATACTGCCGAGTATATTTTCGATTATACTGATTCAGGTGTAAGGGAATGTTCCTCCGAGGGATGGTACCTTTGTGTCGATATCACTGGACATCGTCTTCGACTGCCAATGGGTCTCCACTGAATGCGAAAGATTGAAATATTATCCAATACTCACCGAGCCTCACCTAGCGCTTTTGTTAGCGACGCTGACTGACCACTGTTCAATTGGTGGCCGCTAGACCTTTCCATTTTTTTCACTTTTAGACCATATGTTTTCTTTTATGCAGTTGCTTTTGTAGTGGAATCATTTACTTTACAATGGATTCAATAATACTCTAATATGACTAACGCTTGGTCATTTAGTGGTAATAAAGCTTGTGTGGGTGGCAGCTTTGACTAAATTGAGTATGACAATTTTATTACTGACATAAATTTCATACGAGGTGTAGAGTAGCGCATTAAAAATATACATACGTTTATTTTTAAAATAAATTATTATATTGAGAAAATTAAAGAAAGTTTCTCTTAGAAAAAATTCCTTATATTAAAAAACTAAAAATGTAGCTTAAATTTAAAAAGGGAAAATTTTGCAAAAAATAATAAATCTATAAAAAAATCATATAAGATTTTTCATCATTTTTAGCTAACAAAGAACAATAACAAAACAATACCTCCATTCAAAGCCTTACCGCCCGTCAGACATCGGCTCAATAAAAGTACACGTCAAAATAAAAATCCCTCAAACACTCAAAACATCAATAAATCTAAATACGCATAAAATGTGTAAAAATAAATTCGCTTAAAATATTTCGTCAATTTTCTAAAACTCTACAAAGCACAACAACAACACACAACACACAGTCAACACTAATGAGTTTTTCACCGCCACACCAAGTCATTCAACGCTGTAGTGGCAATGTGCTATGTGCCCTTTGCTTGCTCCACTCAGTATGCAATCGGTCTGAAGTTACAACTAAAAATTGCCAAAGTCGTCTGTCGTACTATGCACATAACAATTGTGTTAAGTCATCAATGCAGCAACGGAGCAACGTAGCAGGGCAACAAGGGCAACAAGTCAACAAGGCAACGCAGCTTCCACTTAAATCAGCGCTTTTGCTTTAACTTAAATATTCATAAGCGGGCATAACTCAATGCTTTGAAGCCTATTTTAGGCTCTTCCGACTCAAGCTCTGCGACTTGGCTTGCAATGTGCCGGTCAACAAAAGTGCGTCTTGGTTTTTTGGTCTGTTGCGCAGCACAAAGAGGCTGCTCGCTTGTGCGTACATTTACGACTCTCTTCAACAACAATTAAAGTTGGCAACAGGCAAAATGAGTTATTAACTTCTCCCTATTTGACTTCTATTTTCGGGCTAAATAGACGTAATTACTTTGTTAAGGGCAAACGAAATATTTGCACAATTTGTATTGGCATCTTTGGTGGGTTGGTTGGTTGGTTGGTTGCTTCGTTTGTGTAGAGGCAAAGCTTGGACTGGTTTTATAATTTATTGCTTGCTATAAATATATTTAGATTTTTTTATTTTTATTTTTATACCTTGAGTGCAAAGAGAAATGGGTAAAGGTGAAAAAGGGGATGATGCAACTATTCCGTAATCTGCTGATGTTACTACTTAAATAAAAAACAAAAACTATTTGCTACTTTTCAAAAAAATATATATTATTTGATAAGTCAATTTGTTTGAAAGAAGGAATGCTTTTCAGGCGAAACCAAATTTAAAAAAAAAATTTATAAAGAAATCATTTTTTATTTCTTTGAATTTCATAATAAAAATGTGTAAATATTATAATATGTATAATTTTTTAAATATATTATTCAATTGTCAAAGCGATTTTTTGCAGAAATATGCATTTTGTATAGCAAAATTTGTCTTTTGTTTCATAAATAAACGTAAAAGTAACCCAAAAGACTTTCTGAAACAATTCTTCTTCTTGCCGATTTCTCAACCTACCACCAATCAACATTGCAGTGAAATATGCTATGAAGATGATGGCGTTAGGTAGGTTTTACGCTATCATCACGTAAGGAAACACGGAAATAATAGACCAAATATACCTAGGACTTACTTGGGAATATTTCAAGACACTTACAACATCCATACGGATAAATGAAAAATGGTTGATATTCAGTTTAGAAGGTGACTTCAGAGAAGCAGCTGCAAATACAGTTGTTTCCAGTATACTAGAACATTATAGTAAACGAAACGCTGGAAAGTGTGATACAAAAGCACGAAAAACGTCATCTTTTTCCATCAAAAATAAAGGCTGATGAATAAATTAAAAATAAATCAAATCAAAAGTGCAAGAATTTTTTTTTTTTTTTTTTTTTTGGAACAATAAACGTAGAAGCTTTCAAAATATTAATATTTTTAACTCATGCTCGAAATATTGCTAAGAGCCGGTAAAAGAAAATTATTTGTGAATCCTTGATTTAAACTCAAGTATTTGATGAGTATATTTTTAAAAATATAAAAGAAATGTTTTCTCATTGAATCTTTGCTCATAATTTTGTAAATAAGTATGATCTATGTAGAACGAATGAATACATTAAACAAAAGAACAATTACCAATGTTTAATTAAATTTTGTTATTTTCATTTCTTAAATTTTTTATTTCAATGTATGTTTGTTAACAAGTGTGCCAAAAAAAGTCTCAAGAATTCAAAATTTATTCGTTAATACATATATATATATATATATATATATACATACGTGTACATACACATTATTAATATACTAACTTACAACTCAAACCTCACACACACACATAAAAAAATTCTCTCTATAAATTCACACAAAAAGTGTTAATTAATTCAAACGCAAAAACAAACAGGTCATAAGTAAAGTAAAACAGAAGCAACTAATAATTGGCTAAAAATAGAAATAAGATAAAAATTCAAAACAAACCAAAAGACTTAAGCAACAAACTTGCTTAAGACACAGTTCAGCAAATTCAAAGGCGTTATTGAGAAAATTAACTACAATTTAAACACACACAAAACCTAAAGTTAAGTTACTCAGAAAACGAAACAAAAACTGTGGCAAGTGCGATTACATAAGAATGAAGATAGAAAAAGTGTGAGTGCAAAAAATTTAAATACAAAGAAGTAAAAAATAAAAATTAGCAAAATAGCGTTTATAGGCATACCCACCAGCAAACACACGCACATTCGATATATAACAAATTCAACTGACTTTGAAATGATGACCAGCAGACGTTGACTGTAGAGGCGCTGAAATTAAGACAACATCCGCCTGAAGCTACACGGTGGAAATTAATAAAAAAAAGACAAATAAATAATTAAAAAATCTACGGGTGGATATACATGTTAATATATACCAACTCATATGTAAGTATACCATATATATCTGCACGGGTTAATTCAAATTCGGCTTATTCTATTTGTTTTTCTCTTTTTTCTAGCAGAAAAGGTAGGCTTAACTCTCTGGGCATTCCTTAAAAAAATTTGAATATATGTACACTCAACATAGATCGTATAACCAAAGCAAGTATCAAATGGAAAAAACAAAAAACAAAATAAAAAAAATCTCCTCAAGAGTAATAAATCCCTAGCCACCGTTGAACTGTCGTTTTCTATGTACTAAATTGTTATTGCAATAAATGAAATGAATTTGCTGCTGGTAGCACAAGTGTTGGCCAGAGTAATAGTAAGTTGTGGAAGTGACTCAGGTGTTGATGTTGTTGATTGGCTGTTCATCTTGACGGCTACTGCTTCAGGGTAAAGGTATGAAATCTGTCATTTTCATCATAAGAGCTACCCGCTCTTCACTGAAAATACCCTGTATAAAAGTATTAATCAAAAGGATATGGTAGAAGACAGTGATTTTAATGAATTGCTGCTGACAAGGTGTGAAATTAGATGAAATGAAAACAAAATAAAACCCAAAGAAAAAGTAAAACCAAACGTATAGCTGATGAAGTTTAGAAAATACCTAAAAGGATAATTCTAATCAGTATATGTATACATATGTATGTATCTATATCTATACCTATATTCGTATCCGCATCTGTGGCTGTCTCTGTGTCTGAATCTGGTATCTGTATCTGTATTATATAGGTGTCTGACTATCGTTTTTATATCCTGTACTCAGTTCCTTTTGGTTGATTTCGGACTTACTGTATTTGATCGCCTCTCTCTTTAACCTAATCTTAGTTTCTTGTATTTGCTTTCGGAGATATGTTTTCATCGTGTTATCAAAATTATCCACAATATCGTTTTGGGTATCAGCTTTTTATACCCGGTTTTCGACTGTTTTCATTTTCGGGTAACCGTTTTTGCTGTTTTCTTTGGTTATCGGTTTTTCAAGCCTAATTTTCTCCCGATTTTTGAGTACCCGGTTTTTTGAATCAAATTTTTCGTTTTCGACATTTTGTGTCTGAACTTTTATAATTTTTTTTGGGTATTGACATTTCATAACGGTGGTTCGACCGTTTTCATTTTTGGGTAACCGGTTTTTATACCCAATTTTTTTAAACTGAATTTTCGTAAAATATTTTTTTTTTTGTTCTTTTTTAAGATTCGACATTTACTATCTGTTTTTTACTTTGTTTTTTCTTTGGTTATTGGTTCCTTAACCCCGGTTTTCTCCCTCATTTTGAGTACCCGGGTTTTTGAATCAAATTATTCATTTCGACATTTTGTGTCTGAATTTTTCTAACTTTTTTTGGGTATCGGCATTTTATAACGGTTCGACCATTTTCATTTTTGGGTAATCGGTTTTTATACCCAATTTTTTTAAACTGAATTTTCGTAAAATATTTTTTTTTTTGTTTTTTTATACTCGAACTTTGTTATTTTTTTTCAATTTGCTTTTTATTTTGGTTATCGGTTTTTAAACCGGGTTTTCTCCCGATTTTTGAGTACCCAGTTTTTTAAATAAAATTTTTCATTTTCGACACTTTGTGTCTGAATTTTTCTGACCTTTTTTTGGGTATCGGCATTTTATAACGGTTCGACCGTTCTCATTTTGGGTACTCAGTATTTACACCCAATTTATATAAACTGAATTTTTGTAACATAGTTTCCTCTTTTTTATACTCGACATTTGCTATCTGTTTTTTTACTTTGCTTTTTTCTTTTATTATCGGATTTTTAAGTTTACCCGGTTTTTATATCAAGTTTTTCCTTTTCGACATTTTGTATCTGGATGTTTCTGATATTTTTTTTTTTTTTTGGTATCAGCTCCGGTTTGTGACAGTTTTCAATTTTGGGTAACCGGTTTTTATAACCAATTTTTATATATTGAATTTGTAAAATATTTTTTTTTAACTCGGCAGTTGCTATGTGTTTTTTACTGCTCATTTTTTGCTTTTGTTATAGTTTTTTTTCGATCCGATTTTCCCCGTTTTTTTGGCTACCAGGTTTTATATGACGGGTTTTTGGTACTCGGCATTTTTTAACTGGTATTTTCTTGTTTTGTTTTCTCTTGTTATCGGTTTTTGGTACGCAGTTTCTCATTTATTTATTCAAATTTTTTACACACGAGTAAACAGTTTTTGTGCTGGACCTTATTTCTCTTCTTTTTTGGTATCGGTTTTTTAAACCTGGTATCTTACGTACCCGGTTTTATACTACCTGTTTTTTTAATTATTTCTTACCTATTATTGGGGCCTCTCAATTTTTCGTGCTGCGAATATGTTTCTTAATTTTGTTTTCATCCGTCGTTTAAAATAATTTATTAAGTATCTTTGATATGAGGAATAATAATTAATTTAATTAAATATAAATATAATGGAAGTCATGCTTGACTGGAAACATAAAAGAAAAATTTTATTAATTTCCAATCAAAATACCAAAATATTTTATTCAACTTACTGTTATTAATATTTTCGAAGATATTTCAATAAAAATGATTTTTTTACAAAATTTAAATATTTTAATTACTACATGCAGCTCATATACCTTAGTATTATAAACTGCAAATAAATTCAAAAATAAATAAAAACATGTAGTCCTGCTCCATATTCTAAGCACCCTACATACATACATACATATGTGCTTTTTACTACATGATACTTAAATCAATATACAACTGGGCTTGCGGCAAAACATTTCCAACATTTTTATGTTCGACATGAATGAAGAAAATTGTGTTCATTTTCAATTGCAAAGTTGAATGGGCAACACATATCTATTTAGTGGCGTATAAGTAAAAAAAAAGATGATCAGACCTTCGAACCGGAAAAAATTTAAGACAATCCAGTGTCTATATCTATCCAAAGCAAACGTAAACTGGCCCAAGCACTTCTGACCGCTGCCTAGTTTGCATTGATTTGCCATAAAAATGTAACTTGAGTAGTGAAACCACCGCCCAGCGCAACTCTGCAGACATTACCTTAGGCCTTCTTCTGTAAAGCTATAAAACTAGAGGAAAACAACTGAGTTCTTTTTTTTATATACATTTTATGTTTGTAAATAAAAAACTTTTATGGGTGGATGTATGAATGAAGAGCCATATTTGCAGATATATATGTGTTTATAAAAATAGATATGTTTGTGCTCTCTTCAATGTATATGTACTTATATGGTAAACTCACATATATTCTAGTAAACGCAACGGGTACTTAGGAGTTAATGAATTATCTAAGCGTATAACCCATATTCATGTGTGTCACGCCTATTACTTATTAAATTTATTTACCACGAAAGCATGTGGAAGCTGAAGTGCTGTCTAGCTGGCTTGCTTCAAGGCAAAAAAGTATAAAAATAAAGAAGATGATCTGAGAATATTCCCACTTTGCGTGAAAATTAACTTTTTATGCAAAAAAAAAAAAACGTTACCGCCTCAAAAATGTATGAAAATTACAAATAAAATATCAAAATATTGTTAAGGAAATTTATAAAAGTTAACAAATTACACAGTATTTTAAAAAATTAAAATAGAAGAAAACATTAAAAAACAGAAAACAAATTAAAGCAAAAAACAGAAAATTTAAAGGAACGAAAAAAATTTTAAAAATAAAATTAAATAAATTTGTTAAAAAAAATATATATATATGTATATGAAGAAACCAACTTAAAATAATAAATGCAAATATATTTCTAATATGAATGGAAAAAATTTATACGGAATCTTAACTTATTGAGAAAGTAAAACCATATCTTAAATTCAAACAACTTAAGAAGAAGTAGAAAATATTGTTATTAAAAACAAAAAAATTAAATACTTAATACCTAATTTAACATATTTAAAAAAAGAAGTTAAAACATCAAGAAAAATATATATATTTCTCATATTTTAGAGAAAACAATAAGGAAAAAATAGCAATAATTAAGAGAAAAATTTAAAAAACGCGAAAAATTTATAGTAATTTTAATTATTCAAATATATGGTATAATAATAATTCATATTAGAAGAAAAAAATTAAAACTGAAAAAATAATTGTTGAAATATATATTTTCAAAAACAGTGAATACTCTTTTATGCGGACACTCTCCGTCAGGCGATTTTTGTCCGTCCAAGAGAGGTATCCCCTTTAGAAAATAGGTAGTTATTTTAGAATTAAAAACGTAATTTGTCTAAATTATAAATATATAATCTACCATTTAAATAAAAAAAAATTGTTATTATGCTTCTCGAACAATGGTACATATAAAAACCACCTTAGCAGGTATTATCTGGGAAAAATAATAATACATGTCTTTGTATATTTTTATATATAATTTAAACACCAAAGTTCTGAATTTACATTAAATTGTTCAGAAGTAAGTCGAATAAAAATCGCTAAATTTTATTGGAACTATGGTAAGTAAATCGATTAATTTTCCCATTTAAGGTCACGTTCCTCCAAAAAAATTTGTTTATTTAAAAAAAAAAATTATAAATCAATGTTTTTGTAGATAAGTAAAGGTAAAAAAAATTAATTTAATTTTTTTTTTGCGGCTCTTAAAATTGCTGCAGAAACACGTCCCACGATAACTATAAAACGAATCATCTGAAAGCAAAAATCAAAATGGTTTCTAATTCTGTATCACATTGGCTATGGCCGGAACTACAATGAAACATTTTTCATTTTTTTTATCCCTTATTTAAATTTTAATTGTTTATAAACTTTTTAAATAACAATGAATATTTTTTGGTTTTAGTACCGAACATAGAGAGACATTTTATTAATAAAATGCCGTTTAGTTCATGTTGATAAGTTCAATGGGTTCTAAATAAGAGTGACACCCAGTTACTTGGCGCGCTCCGCTCTCCCCTCTTCTATACTTACAAATTAAATACGGAAAAAAATCGAATTAAAAAAGCTTTAAATATTGAGTTTAGAAAACCTTTAAAAAACCTAAAATATCAACAAAATTAAATTTTAATTAAGAATTACAATAAAATTAAGTTAAATTAAAATGTATAAAATTGTAGGTAAAATAAATCCGATTAAAAATATAATTAAGAATTTCTGAAAAAAGGAAAAACTGTAGAAAAAATTTTAAACACTTAAAAAATCTTTTCAATTCATGGCGGGAATCCTATTAAACTCGCACTTACAGTAACACCTTCTTACAACAAAACGCAAAAAAGAAAATCAATCAAATTACAGCAATTAGTAATTAACAAATTTCGCTTAGCAAAAAATCCAAAACTTATGCCTGTAATCAAAAGAGAAAAATAATTATGAAATTTTTTGTTTTTGTACTCATTAGCTTGTGTTATAGCAAAAATGAATTTACTTCATTTATTTATATACAATAAACAAATCGAAGGCGTTCCTTACATGCGTGGCATTTGTGGGCTTAGTAACATGTGGAAGAGAAGAAAAAAATTAGAAAAGAACAAAAAATGTATTACCAAACACAGTGAAAAAAAGTGCCACAGCAACAACCACATCATTTCATGCTCAATGACCTCGCTGCCAAGCCAATCGGCTAATGTGTTAGGCTCAAAATGAGTCATTATTTCAATGCTTTGGCTATGACTGTGGCTGCTGGGTAATTTGAGCTCTAATTCTTTTTGTTGAGACGCTGGAGAACTTGTTGTTCTCCCAACTTGCATACTGGCTTATGTACCGGTAAGTGATATACTTGTATGCGAAAGAGTTTGCAAAATCTTTGTATGACAACACACATTGGCTCACCCACGCACAACATATTAGTGAGCTTTGCTTTGCTTGACATACGCACCTTCAGGTTTCCGCAGTTTGTCAACAGAGCTTAGGCGGCTCTGCAAGTGATTGTCCAGTCCCGGTTTTTATTTTAACTTTTAATTTACATTTTTTTTTGTCGTTTGGGGTGTGGCTTAGCAAACTTTAATATGACATCGCGGCTAATATTCAGATAGGCAAGGCGTTTGAAGAAAATCATATTTTATAGACAATGCAGAAAAGTACTCTTTTTTTGGTGCTGAAGTGAGTGTCATTCTTAGTATTGTATGACCAGCTGCGTTTTTTTTTTATTTTTTTGATAAAAAATATAGTTTATTCTTCTATAGTGTTATTCACAAATCACATCATCTTTTTACTAAAGCTAAATTTTTTGACTTAAAAAAAATCTCCCTTATAAATTCTCATCAGCTTCTTATACATCATCACGAGCTCTCAACAAAGAATACTTTTTGTTCGTCAATCTAATTATTCCTACTAAATGCAAACTACGTCATCGCTATCACATAAGCAAGCAAATTCAAAGTTAAGTCAAGGTCATTTGTTCTTTTCCTTTTGCGAATTTCTTGAATTAACCTTTTTTGTAGCACAACCAGATTTATATGTATTCTGCTTTTCAATGGCATTGACTGTGAGCTGGAGTAGACTATACTATTTCAGCTTTATTTATATTAAACATATATATTTACATACCAACATATTTGTACGAAAAATATTAACGGAAAGAAGTAATTAATTTCTTAGAAGTATCGCATACATTTGAAGGGTTATTAACCGTAACTGACGGTTTCGGGTTTTAACATTTCGTATCTTTGTTTGCGTGTATGTTGAGAAATTTTAGCACAAGAATGCATATACGTGTATATATAACCTTTTTTTGTATTAAATAATTATTTGATTTATTTAGAACATTGTTTCGACATTGCAGATTTCATTGGCGTGTGATTCCTGGTGCACATTTGAAGTGTTAGCTCTGCAGTGATGTATATACATTTGTATATGTATATATATATATATATATAAATATATATATATATATAAATAATAGATCAGTGATGACATCATATTCAATCTAAGGAAATTTGAGCAAGACTCATTGAAACCACATCGGTTTTGCAATATCGCATATGTATCACGTCACGTCACACCATTTAATATGAATTGAGAAAATTAGTTTAATCATACAATTAGCTTCACATGAAACAAATCACAATTTAGGTTATTGCTTACGAACGTAATGTGGAGCTGTCATAACTTGGCTTGACATCATATTTCATGACATCACATCTTAACGCTTCACATGATATTACATCACACGATGATATTGCGTGAGAGCACATCACATCACGTCGCATGATATAACATCACACGATGAAATTGCATGAGAGCACATCACATCACGTCGCATGATATAACATCACACGATGAAATTGCATGAGAGCACATCATATCACGTCGCATGATAAAACATCACGTCACATGGCCAATTCGCAGTACGGCACATCGCATGACAGTATATCATATCACGTCACTTGACATAGAATCACATTAAACCAAATTCATTATATCACTTTCCCTCGTATCACATCAGAACACAATTTAACCTCACATCACATCAAAACATATCAGATAATTTCACAACACACTACCGATATCTCATCATATCAAACCACTTCACTTGTCTTTGAATATAAAATTAATGAATACCTCACCGCTGAATATATCTCATCATCAAACCCCATTAATTTTGGTCCTAATTTCAAATCGAATCATTTCTCAATAATATCTCAATATCACATTACATCAGATCACATCAGAATATGAACAAATCGTCTCATTTTAAATCACATGATATCACTTTGGATTATTTCAGAACACATTACATCACTTCTTCAATCTTATTAAATCACATGACATTCCATCACAGAACGTGAAAAAATCATATCATATGAAATCGCATCACAGCACTTCGAATTATATCACGGCAGATATCATCACTTTAACGCCAATAAAGAAATCACATGACATTCCATCAGAGTATATTAATTCTGTTCAGAGCACATATTATCTCAAATTCATTACACCATTAGCATCACGCGTTATATCAAAACATCACACAAATTATGTCACATCACTTCTGAATGAATCACATCACTTGTGAATATCATCCTATCATATCATTTGACATTGAATCTTAAAAAATCACGCCTTGACGCATATTTTGAAATAATAGCTTACGAGCTATCTTCTGAACTTAGCATCAGTTGGCGACAAACAACATCAGATCAGACCAAAATAAATACATTTTTAAGCAAGTCAAATATGCTCTAGTGCCAGTAACCTACATTATTCATAATTTCATAATTTCCTTCAGTCACGTTTTCTTCGACTATAATATTTTCCGCAAACATTTACGCCTACCGCATTACTCTGTGAGTGAAAATGCATTTTTACTTGCATACTGTTGATTGCGCGAAATATATAAATTTTAATTACTTAAGACATGTACACGTCTACGCAGCGCTACGTGTCCTAGAATACAAACGTTGCCAGAAGATAAGCGTAAGAGGCAGTAAAAAAGGGAATTTCAAAAGAAGGGAAGTCATGAAGAGTGCTGTGCTTGCGAAGACTTTCCTTGCTCACTTATACATGCTGGTACATCACTATTTTTTACCGTCGATCAATGCTTCCTAGTTTGTTCTTACTTTTTTCTTTTATTTATAATTTTCCTTTCGATTTTTTACTTTTCTCCTCCTTCTGCAAGCGTGCTCTGCATATCAACTATTCTGTGTTGGTACCAACAACGCGCCACACGTCTATCAAAGTCGGCTTAGAGGCGCATTGTGAAGCATCTCACACCCCGGCGCCGTCAGCAACTAAATAAGCAAAATGGCTATTGGCAACGCATCTACTGCCCTCTACGTTTCCTTGTCTATGGTTGCCTCGCATTGATCGGTTGATAATCTTGCATGGCGGTATAATGTGTGGAGACTTGTCTTAGAGATTAAATATGCTTTCAAAGTATTAGCTGCGTTGCCTGTAGGGCTTACGAGCTTAGCTCTCTAGCATGGAGTCATATAATCGATCGCACTATTCGGTATGCCGCAACTCATTAATTTATTAATTAAGTTGTGCGTGCTTGGCTGTCTACATGGACGTATGTGTGTGTGTGATTTTGTGGTCAGTGATACTTTCCAGCAGTGACCGTCGCATGTGTATTTTTAAAGTAATTTTGCCTAAGTATTTTCTCGTTGCTTCTGAGACGGAACATTTCTGCTCTTAAAAAGGTCTTTGATAATGTGGTGGTAAAGAAAACGATGGTTGTAGTTAAGTAGAAATGAGGGAAGACCTTATGAGGGATGGGGCCACGGCTAAAATATTCACTCCGACATATTCGGCTTAAGAGTTCACTGACTTCTATGCTTGTCTTTGAACGGTGACAGTGACACTTACAAATATGTAAATATTCTGACCAATGGAATCGTTGAAGTAATTTGTTTATATTAAAAAGTTTCTCATGAAAATCTATCAAGCCATTCGGAGATGGAGTTTAGAGAACGTTTTGCGATTAGGCAACATTTGAAGAAAGCAGCTCCCAAATTCTACGTCTAAATTGTGTTCTGATGACTTAAACAAATCTCTTCACAAAGACCTTGCCGGGGTGTAAAATTTTTTGAGGAGCTGAGCAACTGTGTAGCACCATCTGGCGGTTTAAGCTCTTCTGCAGTTTTATGCCATCATATCTCTTCATCTCCCCATCGTTAAACTTTCCATGGGTGCAATCTTAGTACACACCATAAATACTGCCATATTTATAACATCATATTTGTTATCCTGCATTAAATTGCAAAAATATGCTTAATGATAGCTTTGGTTAGCTTACAAAGGCATTGCTTTAAAGCTTGCTCTATACCCATATGCATATACATACATATATACGTACATACATACAGTGTAGAATTTCATTTTAACACCCTGCTGAAGGTGTTGGAAATATAACATGAATTAATCTTTATATAATTGCAAAATTGCTTACGCACACACACATACATATATAAATTGTTATAAAATTATCATGTAGGCCCACAGTATATTGTTCAATTCATTGCGGCTACTAACTACTCCTCTTCCATCAATTGTGGCATCCCAGCGATACACAGAATCAATATTATCTTATGCGAAATTACTTCTAATCAATTTCTCGTGTTGAATGTAATCTTTTCCACTTTCCGTTGTAGTGGGTAATCGCAGTTGAAGGCTTGGTCCAACAACGACAAGGCGGAGATATAAACATATTTATACATTTTATTTATTTATTTTTCTGATCTCGCGACACACAGAAGTTATTTCCTTCAAAGCGGGAGATAGTAATTTGCTGGAAAAGTTATGAACGCCTTGAAGTGCACTAAGGCAGACGTACATACATACCTATAAACATTGTTTTTATTTATTTATAACTACAGATGCTTGCTTCGATTTTGATAAGTTATTCGGTGGCCATCCCCAGCGGCTTAGCCCAAGTGTCTCGCTGCCACCTTTTGAACTAAACCATTGAGTAGACAGCGCCTTACAGGTGATAAAATGAAAAATATTTGTTTGGCGTGACAGATACGGCCATTTTTTATTGATATAAGTACCATGGATAAAGAAATTATGAAATGGAAAATATTGCATACCTATTGCAAGTGATCAATTGAAAGTAAGGACCAGAAAGGGAGCACGAAGTCAAATATCTACAGTATAGCAAATAAAAAATTTAATAAAGTAAAAGTAAAAAATTAAAATTGACAAAACTATAATAAATTAAACAAATTTAAACCAAATTAAAATTAAATATATTTATATTAAATTAAATGGAGTTAAATTCAAAAAAAACTCAGTTAAAAAAATTAAATTAAATTCCGCAAAATACATTAACCCCCTAAAAATTAAATAATAATTAATATTAACTAGACTAAATTAAATAAAAACTTATTAAATTAAAATCTGTGACTAAATTACTTAAATAAAACAAGCTTAAAAATAAAATATAAGTCCATTAATATACACTAACTTTAAATTAATTTAAGTTTAAATAAATACATAAACAATACAAAATATACCAGCATAATATTAAATAGAAAAAATAATAATAAGAAAATAAAAACAAAAAAAAATAAAAGTAAATAAAATAAAATAATTAATGTTGGAAATCAACAAAATATTAGTAAAAATATTATAAAGTATTAATAAAATAGTACACATTGAAATAAATGCTCATTCGTTCGAGAACATTCAATCGAATCGGTTTCATTATTTCCACTACTTAAAATAAAATAAAATAAAACAAAATTAAATAAAATAAAATAAGATAAAAAAATAAATAAAAGAAATAAAATTATATAAATTATAATAAAATAACATGAAATAAAATAAAATAAAATAAAATAGTGTAAAATAAAATAAAATAAAATAAATCAAAATAAAATATAATATATTAATATAAAATATAACGTAAAAGTAAAGTAAAATAAAATAAAATTAAATTAAATTAAATTAAATAAAATAGAATAAAATAAAAAAAAAAAATAAATAAAATAAAATAAAATAAAATAATACAAACAAAATAAAATCAAATAAAATAAAATTAAAAAAATAAAATAACATAAAAATAAAGTTAAATAAAGTAAAATTTAATGAAATAAAATAAAATATATTAATTTAAAATATAACAAAATAAAATATAAAATTTAAAATAAAATTAAATAAAAAATGAAATAGCATAAAATGAAAAAAATTAAAAAAAATTAAAATAATTTATATAAAATAAAATAATATAAAATAAAACTAAATAACTTAAAACTAAATTCGATAAAATAAAATTATTTTATATACATTTAATTTAAAAAAAATAAATTTAAATTAATTAGAAAAATTTAAATTAAGTTATTTAAAATAAATTTATTTGAACAAATTGAAATAATTGAAAAAAAAAATAAAATCAGTTTCTTTTTAATATTAACTGATATTAAATTTGTATATCTTTCATGTATATCAGATTATACATTAACTTTGCTCAGAAGTATGAAAGTGTCGGAAGGAGAAGAGATAGACCCATAAAAATGTATACCGATCGTCCATCTTTCGATTCGTCTTTTTGGGTCATAAATTTGTCTCAAAAACATTCAAGAAGGGAAATTATAACTGCAAATATATAATAAACCGCAAGTTGGCCCCAAAATAACCAATTTGTTTAGCATGAGGTTTTGGTCGAAAATCCGTCAAAAATTTATTAATTATTCTGCACGCGTATATATATACAAATAAACATTGACTCTGAAATTCATCGAAATATATTTATTACAATATTTAATCCTAAAATAAAATACCGTAATTTTTATGGAGTCATAAAGCTCAACTTTCTTGTTGTTTGTAAATTTTATCTTTAGTTCATTAATACAGCTTGTTTATAAACAAATTTAATTATTGTTAAATGGAATATATTTATTTTTTATTCAATTATCTCAAGTTTTGCTTTCCTTTCATTTACATATGTATGTATGTACTCTTAAAACTAATTCTATTACCCAGACGGCGCCAATATTTCAATTATTTTCCATTTTATTTCACATTGATGATTTAAAAAAAACTAAACGATATAATCTTTCAATACATTTTGGCCAACATCACAATACACAACATCAGGCGCCATAATAATATATGTATGTGCACATGTTTGTACATTTCGCTTGAAAATAGGCAAACTCATGCCCTTTTATAGCAACAAATAACCACAAAAAGCTAAGAAAAGATATAGTTAAGGTTCATTAACCATTATGAAATGGAATTTAATTGGATTGTATGAAAGCGACTGACACATTAATTTGCTGTCAATAATGTGAAAAGCATACAAAACTACAACAAATATAGCCAAAGCAGAAAAGTGACAGAGCAACAGCAAAGCCTTCATCACAATAACAATTTGAGTAAAGAATTAAAGACGAAATGGACTAAGCAAAATAAGAAAATCAAATGGAGAGATGGAACGACCTTGCCTTGGTGGGCTAGAAATGGAGTGGAAGATAGTGAAGTAGAGAAATATGATAGAAAAAAAGAAGAGTAAAGTAAAGTCAATATTGTCGGCTACAGGGAATGTACTTAAAGTATAGGTTAATCAAAGGGAAAGAGTCTTCAAGCAATTGTGCTTATGGCAAATTTTTAGCCAATACATACTAAGATGCAGCTGCAGACGCAGAAGTACACATGACAGTTTACTGTGTGTCCAATGTTGAGTAGAGGCAAGTGAGAAGAAGCACGGAATGAGCTAGTTGCCGCACAGTGGCTGATTTTAATTTTTCCTGAGTAGACTAAAAAATTTCCAGATCTTTTATTTGACAATTTTCGAAACAAAAAACTTTAAACAAAAATAATTTTTACTTAATTTTAAGAGTAACATAAAATTAGAAAAAGCAACTGCTCTTGAAAATTTTAAAATTTTGAAAAATAATAGAATTAAATAGCTAAATGGTAAAAAAATAAAATAAAATAA
>JAWMAG010000010.1:10695000-10710000 GCA_037013455.1 Ceratitis rosa | reverse complement strand
CCTAATAATATTTCTAAAAAATCTGAAAAATGTCCTACTAAAATCTATTATATATATGGTTTTTATTTGTTTTGCCATTTACTCGCTGAAAAGGACCAAAAGTTAAAACACAAAAAAAAAATAAACAAATTTTAAGAAATATGAGAATTTTAAATTTTTAACTAAAAAAAGTAATCTGATCAAGCTTTGAACCACACACAATCTTCTCCGAATCAACAAGAGCGCACAACTTATTCCTTCTATTCGCTGTATGGCGCCAGTGGAATCTAAGTGAATCCAGGTAACTGTCCACCAGATCCTTCCAACGGGGAGGTCTTCCTCTGCTTTCACCGGTGGGCTCTGCAACTAATACTTCCAGAGCTGGTATGCTTTCATCCATCTGAACGACCTGGCCTTGCCATCTTGATCCGCTTAGCTATGCTAATGTCGCCGTATATCTCGGTTCCATGGTCGGCGGTATTCGCAGTAGCCAATGCACAAATCAATGCCAGGGCAGACTCACCGGACATCGACATTGTCCGGGCTTATGCAACTTGAAACAGAACGGGAGTTATGAAGACTTGAAATGTTTGTTTTTGGTGCGGTGAGTGAGGACTTTACTTTTCAATTGGCTACTCAGTCTAAAGTAGCACATCATCCTGCGTTAGTTAGACTTCAAGGTTGAAATTATTTTAAGTGGTAATGCTGGTCTCTAGATAGGTACAATTATCTGCAAACTTCGAAGTTGTGACTATCAAGAGTAACGTGGGAGCCAAACCGTACTGTTTCTTTGATATTTCGTTTTGTCTTTGTTCACTACCTGACCCATTTGCTTCGCTTCGTTGTCCCTTCTTATTCTACTAAATTTTTAAAATTATTTTAGATTTTTAGCTTTCTTTCGAAATTATTTCAATCTCAAAAACTTGGAGAAACAAATTCTTTGATTTTTACAAAAAGGCATATAATAGCCCACAGTGGCTCCACACACTGTTAGGGGCGACGTCCAGGCGTTACAAATGGCAAATATGGCAGGTTATATAAATACGCGCCTGACTGCAGTAATTTCAGAGATTATCACACATAATCGCCAGCGAGCCGTAAAGCAAGGCAAAGCAAAGCAGGGCAGAGTAAAGTAAGTCCAAAGAGAAAACCAAGTAAAATCAAACGAAATTATTGTCGGACAAATCGCCAAAGCCAGAACCGAGCCAACCACAGCGCAGACTGGCTAGGCGACACTAACCGCGCTTGGCTGCGCATTCAAACGTAGAGTGACTTTTTGGTCAGTTGTGACGGCGACGAAGATGAAACGGCCTTCAGAAAAATGCTGCGCAAAAAGTAAAACCAAAGAGATAAAATAAATAAAATAAATAAAATGAAAATATGACTAAAAGACGTAGACATAAAAGACACATAGAATATCTTTATAAAATACAATAAATGAAATTAAAAATCAAATAAAATCTTAAAATATCTATAAAGCAACAACAACAATAACACACACAAACAGCAAACGAGAAAGACTTAAGACACAAACTCGCTGCAGCGTTGCCGATATGCCCAGTAATTGCCACAATGCGATTAGCCATGCAGCGCTGCGACAGCGTAGATGCGTCAGCGATATGTCGCTGTTTGCGCGCAACCACTCATGATGCAACAACAGACGCAAAATGTGCTTGCCACACAACTGAGATGGCCGTGACTATGGTCATGATCATGGTCATGGTTATATTCTTACAGTTTTTGCAGATATTATTTGCCATTGCTAATGCATTGCCTCGTCCGCATTCACGTACACTTAGAAACGCCAGTGAAGTTCGAGAAAATTACAATCATATTTAAGCGGATTAATTATTGAACTTAGCTGATCGTAAAAGTTGGCTAACCCTCATTGCAATGTGCCTACTTACATACACGTATGTCCCTTTGAGTGTGTATGTGCTGGTGAATATGTATTTGCCAATGTCGGTTGCGTTATGCGCATAACTCTGCGCAGTTGTCAGTTCTATGCGGTGTTGACATGCGCCAATTATGTGTAATAATTTTATGCAATCAGTGGCGCATTAAGGCAGTAATAATATATATTTTTAGTACTGATTTGGGCTTGGTTGATAATAATTTCGCATGAAATTATTTATATTGTAGGCCAACAATGAAAGAAGTAATCTCTCTACAGTTTGCGGTGGGACATTTGCTTACTTGCATAATTATTGTGGCTTAGAGGGGGATGATGGCAGAGCATTCATTCCATTTTTAGGCTCATCGGAGTCACTCACTTATTCATGGTGGGGGGAAAAAGAAGTAAGACTTTTGGATATTTACCCCAATTCAAAAGGGTATAATGGGTAGATTAGGTTATACTGGTTGACAATTACCTGTTGGTTCTTTTTAGTATCAGTTGGAGGTTAAGTATAATCTTAGATGTAGTCATGCCAACACTTTCTGCGGAATCTTCTCTGCTAGGCCCACATGCCACTAAAATTTTCCCTCGATGGACATAACCTAAACTATATAAATCGCTCTTCGTTTGCTGTACGTTGCTGCAGCGTGGACAATGTCGGCATTCGTTAAGTTGGCAATAAAAATTCTTGAGGAAAAAGTTTGCCAAATACTTGAGGTCCCTTGCGCGTCGGTAACTTAGAAGACCGCTGCTGCTTGGAATAATTACTTACACGGAGATATCGATATAGCTCAGAGAATAAAGAGACATCGGCTATATTGTCTAGTACGTGTCGTCCAGATGGATGAAAGTACTCCAGCATTTAAAGTAAAGAGAAGGAAAAAGACTTCTACTCTACCCTGTTAAAAGAATCAGATAAGGGATGACCTTACCTCATTTGTCTTTTACACATACACCAAACAGTGAAGAGAAGAAAGAGAGGTAATAAATTATCTAGAGCCACTAGACACACAGTGCTCAAACAACTGTAAAGCCCAGCGATGGGTCAGTTTAGAAGACTTTAGTTATTAGCGGAACAGGGATCCGTCTCTTTAATTGTGCAATAATCAACGCTGAATGAGTGTCGTTTGGATCTTATATTGGCATCGTCATAAGACAGCTCTGTTTTCAATATACGAACTGCTTGCTTCGAAGTGACAACTTCAAGCCTTGACATGTTCATGATAAAGATGTCCCCAAGCTTCCGAAGACATATACCTACATATCTTTGTCAGGATGAGAGTGGTTGAGGACGACTCTTTGGAAGATATTCCATCGTGGCGACACTCCATAAGGAGATATCATGGTATAGGTTATAGACTAATATTCGTGTGTATTTCTGAAATCGAGACTCATGCGCACAGAAGCAGCGCGGCAAGCGTGAAACTACTTTACCACATGAACAAAGTTAAATTTAATAGTTGGTTAGCTCAGGAACCTAGTACGGGACTATTCGCTTGCGATATTCAGTTTTACAAGAACTATAGGGTCAAACCAACAAACTTAATTGTTTGGAAAAGAAACTACTTCTTATCCTTACTGTTCACCGAAGCATAGTGGGTCTTGGGTGATTTTGAACGAATACTCGCCCAGCACGCCTTGAAGAGAATAGGTATAGCGGCCGTAGCAGAAAGTGTACACGAAGACCGCAGAGAGTCGATTCGGCTCCGTTCGCGGGGGCTCAGACAGACGTATGGAAAGACTTGGCGCATTTTACGTCGAGACCTTAAATTAAAAGCGTATAAAATACAGTTTGTGCAAGAACTGAAGCCGCTCAACCTTCCGAAGTGACAACGCTTCGCTCTATGGGCTCTTGAAAAGTTCCATTTCTGGCTCGATGGGTATGTAACAAGCAAAGTTGCCACATCTGGGACGATGAGCAGTGTCAAAGAACTACAATTTCATCCAGAAGAAACAACGGTTTGGTATGGTTTGTGGGCCGATGGAATCATCGGTCCATAGTTCTTCAAAACTGATGCCAGTGAGAAGGTAACAGTCAATGGCGACCGTTGCCACCCCATGACCGCCTATTTGATGTCAGAAAATGAAGCTCGTGCTCTCGGTGACATTTAGTTTCAACAAGACTGCATTACTTCCCATACATCGCATCAGTCAATGGATTTATTGAGAGAACACTTCGGTGAGCAGATAATTTCACGTTTTGGGCCGGTCGATTGGCTACCACGATCGTGTCATATCACACAGTTAGACTATTTGCTAAGGGGATATGTAAAGTCTAAAGTCTATGCGAACAATACCGCTCTGGACTCAACGAATAAACCATAAAAATAAATGTCGAAGAATATTCTTTGGAATGATAGTAAACATTCATATTAAATTTGAATTTTCTGTGATTTTTTCTTTAAAAGTAGGGAACCTCGAAATGGATCACCTTTTAATTTTTGTCAATTTTTCTAGCAAAGGAAGTATTATTTGTATTTCCAGTAATTCGAACTTGTTTCTATGTCTCTGGACAATTTCAAGGAAGCTAGGTATTCTATTTGGATAAATCACGGAAAAACTTAACTTAAGGGAACCATGAATATGTATATTTTTTTCAAAAGGATCGATCCACTTCCCCAAAAAACAAATTCATGCAACAAGAAATATGATGTTTTCGTATAAATCTCTGGTCCACTTCCCTAAAATATTCGTACAAAACTTTCCAGGAACAGTAGAAAGAATCTGACAATATTTTAAACCAACCAACTTTTAGAAAGTTGTAAATCTTTGTAAATATATATAGATTAAAAATATTGCATGCTTAAAAGGTGTATGCAAACAAATCCTTCCAACGCCCCTTTCAAAATTCACGAAATAAAAATATTAGCATGAATTTCACATAAAATTTAATTTCATAATTTCAGTTTTTTTGAAAAGTCATGAGCAAATTATTAAATTCACATTAACCCAATTCAATATGCGTACATACAAAAGACAATTTTTTACTTGCTTTCTTTCCTACACAGATTACCGATATTTTGCACGAGTACGTGCAACAAAGGCACACCCACCGAAAGCAGTATTCAACACCAAATAAAATCAAAAAGTACTTTTGAAGTGAAAAAATATAAATATTTATGAAAAAAAATTGATAAAAATCGACTTCACAAAAAATAAAGCAAAGAACGGTGCTTTCATTCAGACACTCATACAACGGTATAGCTATTGTGTAAGCGTGCAAAGCGTGTATAATATTTTTATTTTTCTTCTGACAAAAAAATTACATCAAAATTTGGAACAGAAATTGTGTGTGCTCATTGTAAAACAATCAACGCCAGCAGCGGGCGGCAAAGAAATTTCAATGTTGCTACAAACAAAATTTGTAGTTTTATGCATAAAAACTTAAATATATGTACATGCAAGTATGCATAATACTATCGTGGTATTGAAATGTCAAAAAAAAGATGGAAAATATATGTATAAATGATATAAAATTAATGTCTGTCATGTTATACATAAATTCAAGCTGTGCTTCTTGGCGAGTAGAAGAAATCCGAAGTTGTAAATATATTTACATGTACTTATGACATTAATAAATAATTTTCTTTTTTTCTTTCTTAGGATCGTAGAGTGTGTACGCTGTGTTAAATGCTTGTTTGCATATGTAAAAAGTCAAGTTTTGAAATTGAGTAACCACTTGTTGAGCACATCGATCATTGGCGGTCATGAATTTTCTGTACTCTATTGTGTATGTATGTATTTATTTATACATGTTATAAGTTGCATGCGACAAATAAATTTCTGAGATACCTAATTCATGAGTCATTTTCCATTCACATAAAGTTTTTGGCATATATAGGACAGTGAAGTCGGTGGCAATATTTTTTGTATTTTCAAATGCCTTAAAAAGTTTAAGGAAACACGCAAAAAGTTTTTTAAAAAATCCTTTGGAAATACACTTTCTCTGTGTTTCATCCAGGCGATCTTTAGAGCACTTTTTAATTTACTAAGAGAAGCCCCTTGGCTTTTGTATTATATTTAGATCTAGCATATCGCCATTTTAAGTGGAGCTCAAAAATCTTACAAAGCGGGTTTCCGTTTAAGCGAAATAACAAGCAACAGCAGTCAAAGGGTTTCCATTCCCTCTTCTACTCTTGTATTTATCCTACACTGCTCATGTGGCACGGCGGATTTTCCACTACGATACCGTGATTCTCATCGTTTAAGTCATCTTTGGACCTTGTGGAAAACCAGCTGTGCTTAAATGGATTGGAATAACGTTCAAAAGTGTTTAGGAGAGCTCTCAGATAACAGGAATGCAAGTTGTGGCCGTGCTGCTACTAGCGTAAATGACGGGATACGGCGACTGAGTATCTCCCTCAGCAAGACTTTATAAATGTTCCTTCCCAATTATGGAACTGGTCCTTCCCTTAAATTGTGGACTCATGTTTACAAGGTGTGAAGTGAACACGTAAAAATAGGAATTTCGTATAGTCTTGAACAGTAAATGCTATGTCTTGTGTAACAACGACAAATATAGGTGCATCACAAAATTTTTTATAACGAAATTTTTCCACTACACGGTCATTTGTTGCGGAAAATTAGATAGATTTATGAATCCCCGAAGATAGAAAATTTTTTGCCATTTTTGTTTTTTTTTAATATTTCGTAATTTTTTTATTTCTATCCACATTTGCAATTTATCATTTAATTCAATCTTACATCTTGCCATTTCACCATTTCTTTTTCGTGTTCATTGTCTCAGATTATTGACTCTTGATTTACGATTACGCTTATGTTGAGTTCACTTCTTACGCGTTCGACAGCCAAAAAGTTACCTCCGGCCAAAAGCCAAGTGTCTACAGTGGTTATTTTAAGTGTTTGCATAAACTTGATAAATGTGTATAGATACATATGTTTGTACACTTTTGGCGGGTGCCTAAAAACGTATGTGTCTACAAAAAATACATACAAAAAAAAAATTGAAAACCTGCCAAAGGCATTAGCGTAGTGATTTGTTATGAATATTTGTAAAAAGTGTTGAGGCATTTTAAGCGGTTTACAGCCGTTCATTGGGCAAACATGAGTAAGTTAAGAAATTATGTATTTATAAGAATATGTATAAACAAACACTTGTGATAAGTGCGATTGGAGAAAGGTAGATATGCTACTGAACGGATTTGGAAAAGAGTTCTCGATAAATCAAGTATTATTTTCACAAATGAATTAGGAATATGTGTATTTGTCATGTAAGGGAAAAAAATAAAAAAAAAATTTAAATAAATTTATTTGCTTCTATGAAGCAGTTTTATCAAAAAAATTTGCAGCAGAAATTAGTTTCAATATTTTGAATTTATTTATATACTCCTTAAAATTTTGTAAGCCAGACAACTTTTTTACTTCAATTTTCTTTATTCACAGGTCATTCAACTCCGACGCTAATTAATTTCTACGCTCATCAAACACCATGTTTATACACGCTTTTTTATACAATAAAACATGACCAATAATTACCATTCAACATCCTACATTTTGCTTAAGCCAACCAAAGATCAAACAGATGAAGCGAGTTAGAGAACAAAAAATAATTTCAATTACAAAAATATAATAACATAATTAAATAAAAAAAAACTAAAGATTATCTAAAATACAATAAAAGTAAATGCCAAATCAAATAAAATAAAATGAATCAAAATATAAATAAAAATAAACAAAATAAAATAAAAATAGATTAAACTAATATAAAAGAAACTAACATAAATTAAAGCAAATTAAATAAAAAGAAATTAAAATAGCTAAACTTAAATAAAATACAACTAAATTAGGCTAAAATAAAATTAAACTAAATACAATCACACTAAATTGATTAAAATAAAGTAAAATAAAAATAATAATAAAAAACCATAAATCAAAGCAAAGTAAATGAAAATTAAAATAAAATAAGCCAAAATATAATAAAATAACATTAAATTAAATAAATTTACATAAAAAATAACAAAACAAAATAATATAATAAAAAATAAAAAAATAATTTAAAATAAAATAAATTAAGATAAAGAAAATTAAATAAAATAATATAAAAAAATAAAACAAAATAATACAAATAAAATAAAATAAAATGAAACAAAAAAAATAATATAAAGTAAAAAAAACCAAATAAATTAAAATTAATTAACGTTGAATTTAGTTCGGCGGTTGCCAAATGGTTAGCATTGCGTACTCACATTCGGAAGGCTCGAGTTCAAATCCCGGTGCCACCAACATCCAAAAGTTATGGAAAATTAATTTTAATAAAAATTTAAGTTAAATTTTCGAAAGCAAATTTTTCTTTGTTTTAAAAATATATTTGCATAATATATAATTTTTTTAATTTCATTACTACTATTTTTTATTATTTTCTTACTGAATAATTTGTATTTATTGTATTTTTTTTATTTTGAATAAAAGAAGTATACAATAAATGATCAATATTTTAGATCAATAATTAACTTATTTGTTGTATTTACTACAATTTTTATTCGTGTTATTTTCTTTCCCCGTTATATCACTCACACTACATTCACCGCCCGCATGCGTTGTGAATATTAATAAAAATTGTAAAAAATATTGCCGACGTATGATTGACGGAATTGTGTTACGACTGCGTGAATAACATGACAACAAAGAAAAAAATAATTAAAATATATTGGCGAGAGATTAAACAATGAAGGAAAAATGAAAAAAAGAAAAATTAGCAGACATTGTAAATGTCTCTGTGTGCCATTGAAATAGTGCGTGATATTCAGACGAACAGCTACTGTTTAATGCGTCAAATGATAAAGGATTGCGACTTCAAAACGCAAAAAAAAAAACAAAAAAAAATACTTTATTTTAATATTCATTTAAGAATTTATTTATTATAATTTACTAAGAGAATTTACAAAAAATGGAAAACTATCTGTTATGGTAAAAACTGGAAATAAATGACTCACCCTCATTTAATATGCAATAACACAAATAAGAGCTGATAAATATAATGTCATTGAAACCAGAAAGTTATTATTAATTTTCTTTGTTGGTCCACTATAAAATGTTTTTGCTTTGGTAACTTCAAATGTGCGTTGAATTTTTAATAATTTTAAATATTAAAAAAAAAATTAACAGTACTCTTGGCACAAGTTAAAAATGTCGTGAGCTTAAAAGTTGACGGTACAAAGCAAATAAAGTGATTATAAACTGTTAGTAGTGAACTGCAGTTGCTGAATGGAATAAATATAAAAAATTATCTGTGACAATATGAGATTGAGATAATTAATTAGACATTTTTAAAAATTTACTTATATATATATATATTTACTTACTTAATTTTAATTTTTTTTGTTTAGTTTTTTCAAAGTTAATTTTCTAAAAATATGTTTTCTCTAGTTTAATATTCAACAAACAACAACAAAAATTTTTTTGTAATAAAATATTATTTAAGTAATATTCAAAGAGTTTTACCTATTGAAAAAAATATATCATGATATTTATACAACAATATTAATACCATAATATCAATACTATAATTCAAATACCATAGTATCAACACCCAAACACCAATATCATGATATCAATACGACAAGACTAATTACACAATACCAATACCACAATATCAAAACTACAACACCAATACTAGAAAACATATATAAAAAATTTTCTCTAAGTCGAATTAAATCGGCTGGCAGTAGGTGTAAATAACATACAATTCTACTTCCTTAACTCGAACTTTCATAACTCGAAGTTCTTCATAACTCGAACGAAAATACATACATATGAATTCTATAACTCAAAGAAATGTGCATCGTAAACCTGTACAATGGTAATTTGCTTTCTCTCTTTCGCTCTACATTTTGCAAGAAAGGCGTTGTTAGCTTCTTTATTTTGAATTTTTTTTATTCGAGGAAATGAAACGTTAAATTAATAAAATATGAATGAACATACATACGTGTACATATGTATTCACTAATTCATATACGCATATTTGTGCAATTGAGATTTTTTTCAACAAAAAAATACCAATACCACAATAACAATATAACTAAATCAGTAACACAATACCAATACCACAACACCGGTTCCACATTACCCGTAGTACAAAACCAAGGCTATAATATAAATACCACTATATTAATATCACAATACCAATACCACAATATTAATACCACAATATTTCTGTTTTAATTCTACCACCACCCTACCAGTACCACTGCTAGTACCAATACCATCGTTTCTGGTATATTTCTCCCACAATTTTTTTCTGAAATTCAGCTAATCTTGTTTTGAAACAGTGTTGAAAACACCATTAAGCAACAATAACTTCCTGGTTTTACTGATCTCTTTGCAGTCACACACACTCACACACCTCTGCTAACTACTAATGCTAAAGCTACCTGCATCAGCTTAGCCCACAGAAGACAGACACCGTCACCGTCACCGTCACAGTCACAGTCAAAGTAAAGACAATGCGCTGCTTGCCATTTTAACATAAATTTCAAATGTATTTATGTATCCCAAGTGACGATATCTAAGTCAGGGGCCAACATGCACATAAAATAATGTCTGTAATATCAGTGTATATATATGTATGTATCTACATATTATATGAATGCATACGTATACCTTGGCAGTGAAATAATACAACGATTTTGGAGGCATGGTGGTTATTCAACATGCATGCGCGTTGTTAAGGATTTTTATGACTTAATAAAATTTTATTAAATGCACAAAGACAAAATATGTAAAAAATAAAAATAAAATAAAATCAGAATAAAAATAAAAAGAAGAAATGGAAAATTCTTAAAGAGAAAATGTTATTATGCAAATACATAAATATATCTATGTATAAATATGTAGATATGTAGAGTTAGACAATTCAATTCAAATGTAATGCCAAATAGAAAACTCAATTATGTCTTATGAAAAGCAGTGCTAAGCTAGAAATGCAACAAAGCTGTTGCGGTTTGCATCCAATGTGGCAAGCAGTGGCCGATAGCGTACAAAGCGTGGCAAGTGTGCCCGCAACGGACGACTTAAAATATACATAAATTCATAATAAATATAATCATAATATTATTTAAATGCTGTTGGATTATATGCTATGCAAAAATAGAAATAAAAAGAAAAATAAAAGGAAAAATAAAATGAAAATATATAAAAATATTTTATACGTAAAAAAAGAATAGAAAATAAAAAAATAAAATACAAATAAAAATTACATAATACAAAGCTCGCAGCGTTGTTATAGTCGCTTGCTGCACAGCCGTGTCTCAAAAGTGTGCCTGCACAAGCAACAGGCGATATGAACGTAGTATGAAATTATTGGACTGGAAATGCCAATCGTGCTTGAAGATCATTTGAACTCAAAACTGTTTTATTAAATTATTTGTCAATATCTTATTATTATTATTATTTTTTTTTTTTTTTTGGAAATTAAATAATTTGGGAGCAGCTAAAGCTAAGAAACTTTTATGCAAATATTTTATCTAAAAAAACCTGCAAATAGCACAGAATTAATAAATGAAAACGCCTACAAAACTAGAAAAAAAAACCAACAACATAAAATACATATAAAAAAATGTCAAAAAAAATATTTTATCACTACAAAATCCTTTTTATCTTTCTCAACTTATATTTTCCGCCCTTGCATTGCCACTGCTTGGTTTTGTTGAAATCATAAATTGCTCCGCGTGGCAGCAACATGCAGTTTTGAAATTTACGATCCCTTTCGTATACTTGTAAACCATAGTTTGAGTTTCTCACAGCTTCACTGCGCCATTTACTCATGTTTCTAGGCATGTTGCCGACTACTTGGCAATATTGCCATTCTACATTTGCCACCTTTACTACTTAAGAAATATAATATAAATATAATGTATATATATGTGTGTGTGTATGTGTTTGACACTATCGCATATCGTAAATAAAAAAAAAAAACAAATGAAAACATTAAATTTTAATTAAAATCGCAGTCCGCGACTCATGTGAGGTCCGCTTTATAGCTTTGCTGCGACTCAGTTACCTACACATACATATGTATGTAGGTATGTACGCCTAGGTAAGTGTGTGCGTAAGTGTGTTTGGCTGACACATGCCTTGTTTTGGTTTGGTAGGTGTCACCACTGGCTGATAGTACAGCATAATATTTACAATGCCATGACATGTGAATGGATTCTATGTGAGAGATGTGTGTTGGTAAACACTTGAGTAAGGACATAAAGGGCTTAATAAAATGGAAATTGTTTTGCTTGGTGCGTATTTCTGCATATTTTTATGTCCAGCGGGAGAACGCAGTGGTTGCAATGTCATATGGCGGGTTAAAACATACATACATAATAGTTCGAGTTAACTTTACGGGATTGAAGGGTAAAAAACGGGACTGAGTGTTAAACTGAAACTAAATATGTTGCAAATATTCGCGAAGAATTTTTCATAAAAAAAAATATGCAGTTGAGCTCATAATTTTGTTTATGAACTTTCGAACAGTCTCTATATACAATGTTTTCCTCCCAAAAAATTTTTTTATATTTTTCATAAATTTTTTTAAAATTTTTTTCAGCATATTCTCATCATTTGAAAACTAAAATTTAAAATACTTACAACAAGTCTAAAAATTAAATGCTAATGAAATTCTGACAAATAAAAATACTCAATTTTTTTTTTCAATATTCAACTTTCTGACAAGTTTTTTCCAAAAAAAAGTCTACAAACGAAAGTCGACAATATTCGGCCAACGACTTAAAAACAAACTTGTTATCTCGTTTTCAAGATAGCTGAAGTAAAAGCAAAATTCATACTTAGACTAATGAAGACCCACTAACAACAACTTTTCTAAATTAAACTTTATTATTTTTATTGTTTATTAAATGCCATAATCTGATCACACTGAGACCTAGAGAGTAAAAACTGAATATCAAGAGTTTATACAAAATAAAATTCTGGAGTGGGAAATTTTTTTGTATCCCGAATACTTATGTTTCGGGATTGACGTCTCTAATTTTACCTTGGTATGGTACAAGTAGCTTTTTTTGTTTTTTTTTTTTTAATAAATGCATATAAATATCTTCTGCTCTAATATACTCAGCAAATGATATTGAGAAAATTTTATTTATGAGTTTGTTGAATGGTATTGAAATTTATATATCTACGAGAGTCGCATTTGCATTTGCATAAATAAATTAAAAGAATTTTAAACATACCCATATGAATGTATAGGCAAGCACAATAAGGACGACATCGAGAAGAGGGAAAGAGAGTAGAGAAATATTTAAAAAAAATCTGACGTTTGCCTCTACACGAGAAAGACAAGTGTTTGCCAATTTAACCCACCGTGGGGTTATGTTCACTTAATATACATACATATATTATAACGGCTGAAGGGATTTTGGTCGATTGTACATATAGTATTGAAAAACAGGCATACACATAGGCATGGTTAGCATTAGCGTAAAGGAGGTAGAGTCAGGTTTATTTTTACCCCTGCGGGTTAGGGGCTAAAGAATTTACCCGCGGTAAAACATGCCTGCCGTAAGAGGCAACTAAAATCCAATGGTTCCCACGATAGTCGGGTATTTATACCGGAACGACTCGGACTTTAAATCTGGCTAAGGACTGTCACTCCCGCAATGTTCTCCGAAAACCAATTCGGGGAATATTTTGTGGTTACAACAACAACAACACCACCAGGCTTCTCTTTCTATGCGTTCGACATCTTCTGACTATCCATTTATCCGCGCATTTAATTAACTCGCCATCGACCTGACTATTTTCATATTATTTTCGCTCTTCCTTCTCTTTATGTGTTAGTTTGCCCTTCCTTGTGGCTGTCAATCTGTTTTTTCATCAGTTTATGCTTCCAATTTTTCGTTCTCCATTTATCCGATTATCTTTCCCTCTACCTGTCCATCCCTCCGTTCATCCATCCATCTGTCTTTCCATCAGTCTTAATTCCAACCATCAGTTTTACCTTCCAATCGCTTATCTTCTAATAGCACGCCTTTTCGTCCTTCCATCTAACTGTTCATCCATACGTCAGCCTTTTCATAGATTTGCCCATTTATTCTACAGTTTGCTCTTTCAACCGTCCATCCTTCATTTGCGCTACTGATCATCACGCCTTCTACCCGTCTGTCCGCCTGTTTGGTTTTCTGACTTCCCTTCTCTTGTACTGTCCTGGCTTTTATTTATTTGTTCTTCCATAAGAATGTCTCTCTATCGTAGAAGTTCTCTATATAGAAGGCGAAGGAGAAGGACGATATGATGAACGGCTCCTTCTGCGAGCGCTTCGAACACGCTCACACCCGTCACTACATAGATCAAAGTCGTGTTTGGCAACTTCAACGCCAGGATGGGGAATAAACGTGTCTTCGATGCGAAAAATGTGAAAAAATTTTGAATATTTTTAATTTTTTTTTTGTCAAAAGTGAGCCGAAATTGCTTTCTTTACCTCACTATAACAAACAATTTTATTTTCTTTTTCCCCTTTGAAAACAGGTAAAAATCCCTAAAACCAGGTCTGGAAAATCCTACATATTTAAAACACTTCTTTTAAGACTTATTTCTTGACGCTCTCATGAAAATTTCCCATTATGATTACGCGGTTGCAATGCCAAACTTATTTTTTTTTTTTTTTTTTGCCACCTTTTAAGTACTAAAAATCATCGATTATGCAATAGTAGTTGCTGATTTCAGTATGATAATAGAAAAAAAATATTTTTTTTCCACTCCTAATCTAACTATTTCCTAACAATTCACTTGCACGGAAAATCAGCACCGTAAAGTAGTTATAATTCACCCATTTTTTGGACATAAAAATTGGATACGGTTCCCATGTAAGTGAGCTCAATGAACGGCAGCTTTCTGCACATACTTATTTATTTGGGTCAACTTGAGCAAAGCAATGAAGATCAACAGTGGCCGATGGCAGTTGATAAAAACAAAAAAATAAATAAGATAACTACTGAAAAATGAGCACAGAAGTATAGTGGCATTAAAAACAATACTAAAAAATGTAAAAAAAAAGAAAAACAATAAAAAATCAGTTAAGCTGTTGATGAACACTTCAGCATATAATTTATCATCACAACAGTAGGAGCGACAACATAACTTCGACAGCGAAAAAAATGCTG
>JAWMAG010000010.1:10685000-10692500 GCA_037013455.1 Ceratitis rosa | reverse complement strand
GGATTTAAACTTTTATTGCCTGCAAAACTATTTGTAGATCAAGCAACCAGAAGAATATCTTTGCATCGAGAAGGAGTTAAATACCGTGATGTGTTGATAGATTCTGAAGTTTTTAGTGGATGGAAGCTCTCATCGTATTGAGTAAAATAGTACGGGAATACCTAAAACGGATTGCACAGATTTTTGAAGTTAACGCCGGTCCAATAGTTACTGTTCCGCCAAAACAGAAGCAAGCGCCGACACAGCGGGCAGTGTTCGTAGGGTCAGCAGTATTACGAAGGCATACCAAACGCAATAATTGATACAAACATCAGGTTACATACACGTAAGTACGTATGTATGTATGAATATGTGCCCTTAGAAAACATTCAATACGCAAGCAAGCACCGAACGTCAGCGATGTGGCGCATCAATGTGTGTGCTGAAATAAATATTTGAGCTTTGACCATTTATGGACATTTGCTTTTCAGCTTAAGTGATGTGCTTGCACAGCGCCAAGAAAAATCAACAACAAAAACGTTGGTAACCATACACCAGCGGTAAATGGCATGCCATAGAATTTATGTGCATTTGACATGAAAGCAGGCACATAAATACATACAAATATACACATACACGTATGTAAATGCATACGTTTGTGGGGCCAAATAATTAAGCCCTTCGCCGGCGCGGCAATGAAACTGGCACGGCTTTGGCGCGTTAATTCACTCAACGAAATAAACGTTTTGACAGCAACTATAAAAAACGTCAAAATGCGTTGCTTACCGGCTACTTAGCTGTGCGCATGCGCATGCCACGTACAAGTATTTATTGCATTTCTCGCACATCAGCGGACTTTTTTTTGTTTTTTTTTTTTTTTTAACTATTGTTGGAATGTTGGGGTTTTCTATTTATTTGCAACGTTTTTCTTTGAGTCTTATGCCCAAGTGAAATGCGTTTTGCTATTCAAGCATTTGAGTTAGTCCCTTGATACTAAGTGTCTGTGCTCAACTTGTGCTAAATGCTCATATAGGTATAATATATGTGTTGTATTTGTTGGGTGAATGAGTGCATGTTTACGCGCAATTTGTAATTAAATGCATATTTAAATTTGTTACTTAATTAAAAACGTTTTTTACGATATGTTTTAATTATAACATAATTTTTTATGTCCATCTGATAACAAAGTCATTTGCGATTTAATTTTAGCACTTTTACTTGGTTCTTTTGCGAAAACAAATTATTGTGTCTGATGCATTCAATATTTTTAAATTTATATATGTGTTGGAAGAAAAAAGTGAAAACAGACTTGATAGTTGCTGAACTCCTGTTGTGATTGCAAGTTTTTTAACACCGAACGATCGGTGAGTTCGTTGAGGCGCAGGCCTCGTTGAATATTTTGCTTGCTACATAGCAATAGTCTTATCTGATGTCAAAGCCTCGGAGTTTAAGCCCATCTAAAGCACTGAATATTCATATAACATGATCGATTTAGATTTAAGTCTTTCGTTAGTTGACACCAAGTGGCTTTAAGGAATTTTTTATGATACCTGTGGTACTAGGTAATTATATCGGGTTCTGCTAAAGTCAGCCAAACTCACACCTTTTTGTATGTTGAATTTACTGCAAAGCATTCAAGAAACACGTCCTTGATCACATCATACCTTTCCTTCATAAAATCGGCGGTATTTTGAGGAAATGCATTATGATGAGAATGTTGTATCCAACGCCATATAAGGGCGCCTTCTCTTCTTCGTTCTTGTTACGTTCATTACATCTCTCGCACAGTGGTGATGTCAATCTTAATGATAATGAATATATCAATTAAGTGGCCAGCGGCAACTTCCCAATTAACAGCCCATACTTTCTGAACTTAAGCAACATCGCCAGGTCAAGGTAGGTAAATAACCTCTCAATACCGTTGGAAGTTTGAGACAAGACAACATTTTATCATGCAATCTCCTCAACGTAGTGATGGAAGAGGTACTGCAATAGGTCGATGTACATCAAAGCCAGCAGTCCATTGTGGCTAATGGGCTTTATTTTTTAGTTGACTTTTTAGATTTTATTACTAATTGCGAGGCTTCCATTATCAAAGCAAATTCGGTAATCAATTAAAAAACTTTAATACAAAATTGTCCAGCTCCACGAATATGTTGTTGTGATATCACTGAACGTAGCAAGCGAGTTGTTACAACTGTATTTTCTACAGTGAAAATAAAATCCACGATGGGAGGTCCGACGGCAAACGAGGGCAAGATGAAGTACACGCCGTCTATGAGTGAGGTACGCGCGGCAGTTTCCAAGAAATCACATAACTTAACACCGCCCTAAACACTGAGAATTATGTCAGCATAAAGATTCAGCGGAGAATCACACTTTCCAATCAGTAATAGGTTTTCGGTGGGCTCAGAAAGCAACCGCGTAGTGAAGTCTTTTCCCAACCACCAAACCTAACGACATCGAAGTATAAGGGCAGAAGCATGGGTTGTGTTGGAAATGGATGACGACAAACATATTCGCATGAGGCATGAATTTTGTAAGCTCTACGACAACATCGATATGGTCCAGCGCCTTATAATACAACATTTTAGCTGGATTGGTTATATTGTACGTACAGACAAAAAAGCTATAGCGAAGAAGATGATCGAAATGAGAGCCGATGATGAAATTATGGATGACTCCGATCGAAAGACAAAGTTGAAGTGAGCCTATCCAAAATAAATAAGTGAAGCACAACACTCAGCGCATAATCTAGTGCAAGAGGAGGGTGTTAATCGACAGATTTTCTTGCTTCAAGACTGGCACCCGCTCACAGCTGCACATCTGGTGAGCAACCGCTGCAATAAGAGTTTAGACGACTATTTAGTGGTATATGTCGGAGGGCAACCCTGGCTTCAATTACAGTATCTTGCACAATAGTTTCACGGGTTTCCAGTGTGTGACGTAGGGTGTTGCAACTTTAACTGCATAACTAACAAAACAATACCCTATCCTATTACACCTACGTATGTGACAGACTATTGGTAGCGATTACAAAAGTAAATTTTTTATATAAAAATACAGAATTAAATAATTATAGACAAAAAAAAATTTTACAATTTTAAGTTTTTAAACGAGATTTTTTTTTAATTTCAACGAATATACAGAATTATTTTAGTTTTTCTTTGATTGTATGTATGCATGAATATTCTAACCCAGCATCATATGTAAATATATAATTTATGTATCGCCAACGAAAAATTTGCCTATCGCCAGCTGTCAGTGTTGGTTAATTGCTCGAATGTATAATCCTCAGTGAAGTACAAAAGAACAAAATGCAATGTGGCAGACGGCGGGACTAAACCAAAAGGTAATAATAAAAATGTATTATTACTTTCTGCTATAAGAAATTAATTTTTTTTTAACTCTTTCGTTAATATAAGCATATACGTGTGTATTTCATGTGCATTTGTATGCATGCATGTATTCACTTAGTTGCAACGCTGCTGGCAACGCCTAAAAGCAATTTCGAATGCGTGTATCTTCGCTGTCTACGCACCAAACGCGATAACTTTCGACACCTCTTACACATTTACACACTTTATCACTCGCTTTTTTCTTCATTTACCTTATGCTCTTCGCCTTTTTTTTGCAACATTTTCGCTGTGCACAACATGTTGTTGGCATAATATTATTTAAGTTTTGCAGAAATCAAGTAAATTCAAAGAAATAATAAAAATGCTGAAATAAGTGAAAATCAAGTGGTCGCAGAACGAAGAACAGGCAAAGGCAGGAGAATTGAAATATAAAAAAAAATGGAGAAAACAAAGCAGAAGAAGGATGATAAGTTACATGCACATACATAGCAGCAGCATGATGAGAAGAAAACATGTGTGTTGGCAACATATTTCCATTGCTACTGATTTGTAGTTGGAACACTTGCAACATTTTTACTCAATAAAGTGATATAAATATTTACAAACACATAAATTAGAGTTTCATACATATGTACGTGTATATGAGTACATTTATATATTGTTTGCTTTGGAGATTATATAAATATGTGTATCATATATGTTTGTATTTATGCTTATGAATGTTCATTTATGGACTACTCCAACTCCTCTTGGAATGCGCATTCACTTTTTGCAATGGAATTTCATTTAGCACACACTCCACATACATACACAACTAGCATAAATACACGTATGTACAATAATAATCACAAACGTAGGCCAAATGGTAAGCAGCAAGTATCTAAAGTTATACATACTTATAGATGTATATAAAAATAAATGCAATATATATTGTATTAGCACATAAGTTATCGTTATACTTATATTATTATAGATACATACATATCTCTATATGAATGTTTATTGCAAAGTGAAAACGAAACTGAAGAGCAATATCTGTATGTAAGTATGTAAAAATTACGTGCAAAAATTGTTTGATTACTTGACGATTGATTGAATTGAATTGTTTGTTCTTGCTGGCTGGCGTCTCATTCTATTTTTAGTTGCAACAGAAATAAACGGGGATGTGGTTTGTGGCATAAATCAATGTAGATGTAGGAATATTGCCGTGTAAGGAAATTACTTATTTTTCCTTAGATCACAGACCAACTAGGAAATTTTACGTTATTACTACAACTACTGCTTAACTTGCTAAAAAAAATTCAGATAAATCTGAAAAGCAGAGGTTCAGAATCTTAATGGAGAAGCCCACTTAGAAAAAACAAAACTTTGAATGAGTTAAGTCATGTATTTACGATAATTGCTTCAGATTTTGAATGTTACCGGCTCTCTTAATTTGATGCTCTTTTTCATCTCTTTAGTTCTTTTTTGCTTTTTTTACCTCGCATAAAATATTAAAGTAAATAATTCCGATTCAAAGACAAAAAACGCTTGTAATTACATATATATATATATATATATATAATTGGCGCTCTGTAACCACTGAAACAATTTTAATTACTTAAGCGTAAATTAAAGATTTATTGCTTTGACCGTGAAAATTTATATTACGTTGTATGTATATATTTATATAACTTGTTTGGTCTTCTTATACTAATTTCGCTTGACTGATCTTTATAGCAATTCCACTGCAGTGGCCATCGGATGTACAATAGATAGGATGGAAGTAATTTGCATTTTTGTTTCGATTTTTCCACATTAAAAATACTGTGATGTCATACACCAGCTGTTGTATTGTGAAAGAATGGGGAAAAGTACCAAGAATTTAAAAAATTAGTATGAAATACTTACAAAAACATACAATATTATGATAGAAAATAAAAAAAAAATAAAATAAAATAAAATAAAATAAAATAAAATAAAATAAAATAAGATAAAATAAAATTAAATAAAATAAAATTAAATAAAATAAAATAAAACAATATAAAATAAAATAAACTAAAATAAATTAAAAAAAAAACATAAAATAAAATAAAATAAAACAAAATAAAATAAAATAAAATAAAATAAAATAAAACAAAATAAAATAAAATGAAAAAATTAATAATAGAACAATAAAATAAAATTAAATTAAATAAAATTAAAAAAAAAAATATTTTAGCATAAAAAAAAATTAAATTCAATTAAATATGATATCATAAAATAAATTAACCGAGTAAGTTTTTTAGCAAATTGTCATATAGAGTGTCATAGGCTCAAAACCTGGCCAGACTAAAATCTAAAATCATAAAAAATTATTTAGTAATATGTGTATTTATTTACTAAAACTACATAGTTATCAGAAGCCTCGAAATAAATTATCAAATCTCAAAAACTAAATGAAAATACAGTTGATTATTAGCTAGGAATGGCCCGCTGACTCAGTGTTGCTCTTCAGGCGCTTTTGACTTTTTGGTGTGGCCAAGGTTATGGCGAAAGTGCTCGAATGATTGTTCAGTTTTGCTACTTATTTTTGAGGTACAATTTCAATCCATTCTGTGATGACACATACATATATATATATTTATAAAAATTTTGCAATTTTGATTGGAATCTTTATACTTAATAGGAGAAATTTTTGTTGCAAGACTTCTTCGAAAAGTTTGGAACGTCAAGGCTATAGACTGATTGGCTGACTTGACGGCAAGGTTGCATATTTACCTTGCCTAGCTATCACAATTATCTGTGACTTTTTCCATGTTTGAAGATTATATTCAAGTAAATGAATTTACAATTATACTTGTTAGAAGCCGGCTCTCCGTTTGGTGGAAAAATTTCAAGATTCGCACCAAATTATATTTATTTTATATAACTATATATAAATTTTTTTATTATAATATTTTATATTATATAAAAATTAAATCCAATTTTACAAAACAAAGTTAAATACAAAATTTTTTTGGAAATCCCAAAATGCTTAACTTAAATTAGCAATAACATTCGAGTTAAGTAAGAACTACGACATTACTAAATATATATAATCTTGAAGACCTATAATTAAAAAAAAATATTTATGACATTTATTTATGAATTTATGACATTGCCAATGTCCAAACTAGATTGATTTCAACTACAATTCATCATTAAAAATCTACGAATAAATCCTTTACCTTTACTCCTAATAAGTATAATTCCCATTAATTAGCTAGTTCTTAAATAAGTTAAATATTTTTTTACACACCGCCTAAACGCCAACACTTTCGATTAATCTTTGTCAGTAAAAAACAAGTGAAAATAAAATAAAAGAAAATTGAATTTGTATATTTTTTTTGACTGAAAAATATCTTAGTTACGCACTTTGTACAGTTCATTGGCCAGCAGGAAGCGCGCTGCCACGCTTTTGTCAGCTACAATTAATTACAGCAATGTTCAAATTTGTTGTATATAAATGCGTATGTTTGTATATGATGTACACGCATACATATTTGTGTGTAGGTGTGCTGTTGCGTGGTGTTGCGTAACTTGTCGTACAAATGTGTGCTGTTGTAGTGCCAAAATACGTGTCGTTCATAATTAATTTTACTTAAATTCTTGTACATACATATTTATATTTAGATGTTGTTATACAAATATTGGTTTCTTGTCTCGAATTGCTATTTATTTTCCTTTCTCATACAAAATAGACGACTTTATTTGCAAAAATGGTAAAAGCGAGGCGCCTACGCTGAGCGGATTTTTGGTGGGAATTAGCCATATGATTTTTTAATGGCATTAGAGATGTGTGTTTGTGAACAAGACATCTGAATACATACATATATGGCAAGTTTTTGCGGTTGAGTAAAATATTTGATTTGTTTAATTAAAACTTTTAATCAGAAAGTATTCAAATAATTTAAATAATTTTTTGTTATATCATGAAACATTACTAGCGATAAACTAGTTTAAATTAAGCAAAGAATGCCAAAAAAGTTAAAACTAAAAATTTAAAATTCACCTCAATTATCTCTGACCCTTTTTATTTCAATATTTATTACCCAAAGGTGTATTATATTTTATTTAATTACACTTCCGTTAATTACATAAATTAGCTGGGAACAAATTCTACTAAAACTCTATTTGCTCTTAAAATATTACATTTTTTTTA
>JAWMAG010000010.1:10635000-10680000 GCA_037013455.1 Ceratitis rosa | reverse complement strand
GAGGCAAGAATTCCGGGATGTGTGATTGCATATGCTGTGCTTATCATTTGACTTTCTGGTGCAATTCGCGAAAGCGTAAATTTACAGTTACAAGCTGAGCTGGTTTGTTGAAGGCGGTGTTACGGCAAATATATGGTTTGTGGGTTCGAAAAGCGATGGGATGCTTTATTGATCTGTTTCTTCGACTTGCGCCTATTTCCACGATAATCGGCTCCACTTAGAAACATCTTTACTGGTTTCAAGAACTTTATACCGTTATTAAAGGCTTCACACTTTTCAAATTCCGCAGCAAAAATATATGATTGAAGACACGGAAGCAGCCTTTGATTATCCGAACATCTCTCATTAAAATAAAAATAAAAATTTAAAGTCTATTATTTTTATTCATGGTGTAGTGAATGTGCGGAACCTTCCTTTCCGGTGGGGTCTGGTAGCAGGAGCTCCAACAAACAATTAGGAATTCTGCGGAGCGTGGTGTAGGTAACCTTCACTGCAATGACACAGAGCGTCCACAGGATCTTTAAGAAAACTTATAATTGCGCAACATAGGGTGAGCGCGACTGCGTGTAGAGCGGCAAATGGAAGACAGATAGTAAACATCAAACATGATCTTCAGCAGACCAGCGAAGACAAATAATTATCGAGAACGGCTCTCGACTGTGCTTGGCCTGGCAATTTTTGTAATTAAAACCACGGCATCCATCACCGCCTTCATCAGCAACTGAATGAATTATAACCGGATCAACCTGGAAATCAGAGATTCTGACTTAAACCAACCCAAATTAATTTTAATCCGAAAAAAGCTGATAGCAAAAACAAAATCTTAAAGAAGAAAAGACGTTGCTTGCAATCTACAAAGCCTGACGGTAATAAACTTCAGTGCACCGATTTGGTCAGCAGAGCAGAAACAGAGACTAATTATGCCAGCTTCCAAGCGGAGTTACCTAGTAGCTACAACAACAACAACTTAGCAAAGGGATACGAAACTAAGCGATCTCATTAACCGAGTACTTAGCACTATTTATTACCAGGCGGAGGGTCACAGGACCAAAAATCTGGGAAATTCTCCGCTCGAAGCCGGTTCAAGATAAACTAAATGTTCCTCCATTTGTTAAAAAAACAGAAAGACTCACGCCAAAGGCTGGAGAAGGAGCTCAGCAGAAATCGCTTTAGCGGTATATATTGGAATAATTTGTCACTTGAGACTCCTGGGCTTTTAGTAGTCAAGAGCGGATGTGTGCTTAGACGACATCAAGATCACAATCGTCTCAACTAACCACTGCTCCCGAAATCATAAGCTACACAAGTAGAGGCAGCATCAGTAGCGTCCGTGTAATCCAGCACAAGACTAAACGTGAGTTTACACGAAATCATCTCTACTTCTGACCTCCTCATTTATTAGCTTCACGCTGCCTGCCTAGTGGCAAACTTTTAATGGCAAACTCATATGTACATATGTATTAATGTCTATTCTTGTAGTCAAACAATATTTATTGTCATATTCGCAACACCATATTTTCGCAATTTTTTGCATTTCGTTTTCTTTTTTTATGATTGCTGCAAAAATTGTCGCTTCAAATTTTATTGAACTTTCCATTTACAGTTCAAACATGAAATATTGAAATTTGTCTTTTCCATTAATTTATGGCCTTGTACTCAATACACACACACAATAGTTACAACAACTAACCGAAATTATATGTGTTTTATACCGTTGTTGCTATAATTCGTTGCAACATGCTTTTATTTGCAATTATATGTCAGTGTGTCACAGTTGTAACGACGCTTAACGACCTCAGCTGGAAGCTCTTAAAGCACTGAACACATGGAGCTGCATTGTTGATGGTGTTAAAATCTAATTGGGCGAAGGTTATAAAAGAATGCTTTTACTGATAGTAAATTATGTCAGTGCTATACTCAGAATACTAATAAAGAAACCTATGATGAAGTGATATACTCTCAGGTGAGTGAGCCACTTTGAAACAATACAAAGCAGAGAGAGATTAAAATATTTTATGCCAATTGAATTAAGCAGTCGTAAGGTCTGTGATGAACAAAAAGTCCGTAATAACAACAATGACGTCAGTGCCTCGCTAAAAGTCATGGCATCATGTGAACACATCACGTCAACATATCACGTCAACGACATCACATGACAACCAAATATTGATGTCAGCGTATCACAACATATATATATTATATTAAAAGGTTATATGGTTAACATTATTGATATACATATATTTTAATAAGAAAGAGTATGTGAGGCGAAGCATAACAAAGAAAGGACGCAGAAAGCGGCTGCAGCCAAGGAAGTTTTAAGCCGAATCCTTTATACCTTTTATGAATATATCAAATTTGTTGTATTTTATATTTCTTTGATGATGATGATTGATCTCAAATCTTCACATGAAAATAAATCAGTTTCCCGATCTGGCCAGTTCCGAAAAATATCATATAAATATAAAATTCATCTTCGAACTAATTTTAATTGAAATATTTCAAAAGCTGTGGGACTAATTTGCGTTCAAACATAAAGACAGATGGGCATGGCTTATCCAACTCAGCTCGCCGTTCTGACCTTTTGAACCGACATGAGACAGACACCAGCGTCCCTCACCAACATTTGACTTTTATGGAGTGGGCACAATTTCGAGCGAAGGATAAGGTCGGCTTTGGTATTGAAAGCTAGCCTCCCCACAAAGTGGTGACATGTAATATAATACTATCAATTTTATGAATATAAAAAACCACAACCTGTCACTTCCTACTCCTATAAAAGAGGCTATGAGAAGCAAATTCTTTTCTGGGTACTACGTATTATGTTAAAATAAAAGATGGAGTGGACCTATTCCATCATCTCGCTAATCTTAAAGCCTCAAAAAGACGATCATGTGTAATAAATTTAAAACTACAATAACATTAAATCTATTCAGTTCTTATGAAGAACACCGGTATCGGGTGAACTAAAATCGGCTATAACCTGGAGCTCGTGATAAAGAATTCAGTTATAAAATTGTGAATGATGGAGTAAACAAGTCAGTGAGCATAGACAAAAATGGTGAAAGCATCTTGAGTTTGCTACCTGAGTAGGCAAGATCTCAACGAGGACGCAACAGTATGACTCTGGCACCAATAGCAAATGCCGTTAGCTGAGACACAATACTTCGCCAATTGCATTCGAGGCCTTGAAGAACTTGCCACAAAACATGACCAACTATCCCTAACTGTAATAGTTGGCAATAATGCTGAAACTGAAGATAAACAGGGCCCATGAAACCGCTCTTCGCACCACCAATCACAATGATGACTAACCCGTCCTCTTAGCCGTTCCGAGCCAGCATGCCCCACTGTTATAGACCGAGTCAGCACGTAGTATCTAGGAATCGATGGTAAAAAATACCTCCTAGGGTTGCTTAAGCACATCAAAGGGCTATCCGTAAGAAATAGAGTTCTCAAGTCACTTGTTATGCTAGTCTGTTTCATTGCCTAATAGACAGATTTGCGCTTATGAGTCTTACATCGTCTTGTTGTAGAGTGCTCTAGAAGAGAGGTTTACATGAAGATCAGGACTATCTATTCCAGTTGCAGTCATTCGATGTCGAACTACACTTATGTCTTTGCACTTAGGTATGCGTTCTTTACTGTATGTTAGGCGTGTAGGAGTCTGGACTGGAAGATAGAGCGTTCACAGAGTTTTGAGAAAACTCGGAGAGTTGAAATGTATAAAAAAACTATCGAACACCCATCTAAGCGACTAATTCCCTCTACTACAAAATGGTTTCAGTGCTTTTAATATGATAATAACTAAAGGGTTTTTAGATATTTTTGCTACACTCTAGTACTACACACCATCCATGATAGAGGAGTTCGTCTAATCATTTCTTATTCTAGCTAGAAAATTCCAGACCAACCCCGAACAAAAACTGGTTAGATGTTTGAACTATAAACTGAGGAGTTTTCATGACTACTTCCTTGAGTAGAAAGGAGTGGCTTCACCAAAGCTTCTTCTCCTTTTTTCGGGACCTCAAATCCTTCAATATATGACTTTCACACCTGGCATAAGGGTTAGGTAGCCTTGGAACTCTATAAGGCAGCCAAAGTTTGCACCATTTCACTTTTAATCTCAAACTCTCAGTTCAAATAACCTTAGTCTTCTTTACCAGAAAAACCATTTAAGTTCATAAATCAACTAATGAGACAACCGCTGACAATCTAATTGCATCGCCACATCAATTACATTCAAATAACAAGAAAAAAATAAAATTAAAAAGAAAAACTTTCAAAAACTCAAAAATACAAAGAAACAAAAATTGGAGGGCCTTACCCTCAGACTTTGAGCTGCAAACACAACGCATTACAAATCAATCCTACGCCGATTTAAATGTTGCAACATTTGCCACGCCACTTCATTTAACTTGACTGCGCGCTGACTGCCTGTCCGAACAAACGACAGAGCGCCGTGAAGCACAACGCAACAGACGCACACAGAGGCAGATGAACTTAACAAAGCGCAATTCGGCATATCCATCACGCTTGTTGCAACAGCCATAGCGTATGCGGCATAACTACATATGTTTTGTGTGTGCTTATGTGCGTCATGTGCATTGCAGGTGAAACGCTTCAATTCACCTTGACGTATTGTTTTTGCCCACAACTTTTATTTTCGTTTTTCTTCACTTCTTTTCTGTTATTTTTTCTTCTTTTTATTCACAAAAAATCCTTGAACTTGACCCGCAATCAAATCAAAGCTCAGCCCCGACCCTCATGTGACCAACGGCCACGCAGCAACTATTCAAGCATGAAGACAGCTCACATGACCGTTGAAGAAGCTGATTGGCCTGCCTGGCTGGTTGACCGGCCAAGCGACTAATCGCCCGCAAAACGGCAAAACAGATTCAAGTTGAAAATTTAACCCGCAAAATTTCTGGTGCAGCGACGAACGCACGTCCGCTTTTGTGTATATATGTGTGTGTGTTTTCATGACAGAGACCTCTTGACATACTCACACGTTAAGCGCGCTTGTATGTATGTATATCTGTATGTATATGTACTAGTATTTGAATTATTTATAGAGTGCATTAATGCACACGCTTGACTTAATATCCGTACGAGCGCACAGCCGAAGAAGCGGTCGAAAATGTAAAAGAAAATTGAAAAATAAAAAATGCTTTAAAAAATTACCCCAACTCCACAGTAAACTCAACACTGCTGCTGCTACTGATGGCCGAACTGCGTAAAAACATCAACCAAAATATGCTTGGTGTGGGATTTGTTGTTGTTGTTGTTGCCATTTGGCCGCCACTAGCCGTCTCGTCTCAAGCTCATCAACTGACTGTCCACGAAATGCACTCTCAATCACGAGCTGGGACTAAAGGTTGGTCTCCAACTCCATGCTTGTGGTTGCGGTGGTCAGCAATTCTAGTTGTTGTTGTCAAATTTTTTTTTGTTCTTTTTTGCTTTTTTTTTAGTTTTTTTAGTTCATTTAGTTTTGTTAATATTTATTGCAGTTATTGTTGCTGGTGTTGTTGTTGTTGTTGTTGTTGTTGTTGTTGTTGTTGTTGTTGTTGTTGTTGTTGTTGTTGTTGTTGTTGTTGTCGTTGTTGTTGTTGTTGTTGTTGTTGTTGTTGTTGTTGTTGTTGTTGTTGGTGTTGTTGTTGTTATTCTTCTTCTGTGGTTTACCCAAGCTCAGCCAATTACTTGTTGTAAGTCATCAGCGTCAACATAAACCGTTTTTGGCTTTTACTGCTGCTGCTGCTGCTGCTGCCATTTGTTGGTTGGTGTTGATAGCATCTTCTGCTTGATTTAGCATGTCTTTGTGGTTCAACACTTACGCCGCACACGCACATACATACCAAATAGTAGTATATTTTTGTATGTAAGTATGTCTGTATTATTGTTTTGGCTTTAGCCGCATGCCGTATGCCACATTATGCTGTTGTAAATGTCAGTTTGTATGCATATATACATACATATGTGTACATATAAACATACACAGTCTTCTTTTGGCATACGCTTCACGTTGTAATATTTTTCTTATTGTTGTTGTTTGTGTTTTTTTTTCTCATGCAGACATTATATTACCACTATGACAGTTTCATTTTAGACTGTCTCTTGAATGAGTTTTTAATTGACGGAAATCAATCAAAAGCTATGAAGAACATATGACAGCTGTTTGTTGGTAGTGGAAAATTAAAGAAGAAGAAGAAAAGGAGATTTCTTTAGAGGGGCAAAAAGAAGATTTTAGCTGTCTTAACGCGGCTAATTGGTTTTGAGGCGAAATCTCGGAAAGAATTTTCAGTTAAATACCTGTGATTAGTGTGCGGCTTAGTTTGTTTTTGTACAGCGCAATAACGGTCAAAAGATTTAAAACAAGGAAATTAATAATTATTGCGCTGTATACAAAAAAATTATAAGAAATCAAAACCAATTAACTAACCAACGCTTTTTGATGTTTTAATATTTAGGAGGGATGATGGAACTTGTAGACTAGAGCTTTTCAATGGCATTTAAGTGGTTCTCAAACTATTTGTTTGCTTTGGGTTTTGCTAAATTTGCACGATAAGAGTTCTTATACAATTATTTTTCTTTTTCTTTTTTTTTTCGTGAAAACATCATATCTTAATGATGAATTCAGAAACATATACTTCTAAAGATTGAAATATCTTATTTTCGACATTTAAAGAAACGAATTGTAAAAAATTTCTTTATCGGCAAGAAGGCTACCAACATTTGAAGAATCCAATTTAAGCCCGCTTTATAGGAATATCCATTTCAAACCCAAGAAAAACTTGCGCATATAAAAGTTGGGCCATCTAGCGTTTGCTATTTGAACCACAGCATAGTTGAGCTTTGAGCTTTTCACCGACATTACCGATGTGTCAAATATTCAGTACAACGTTTGCGATAAAGCTAATAATCGATGAAAATTGTGAAATATAGAAAACTTGCTTCCGGAACTACAATAGAATCACGCACGAAATTCATCTTCATGCTGATAGTCTTCAGTTCTCGAATCAATCAATTTCGCTTTACTCCATGGGCTAAATATCTCTTAGCAGAAGATGATAATTTTTACCAAAAAATCATCCTTTACGATTAAACTCATTTTCACTGCGGCAGTAATGTTAAGAAACAAAACTGCTGCATTTGGGGCTTAAATAACTATGGAAAGGCAATGCGTCTTCAACAAGTGGTTCTTGGAGTGTTATTCCGTTGAACTATCTTTTATCTGGAATAAAAGTGGCACATGATCAAATATGTACTGAAAATTAAATGAAAAGATTGGGCCAGCTGCGACAGCCATATTATGTGGTGCGGCATAATCAACGTTGAACCTTGAAGCTCTTCAAGAGAGGTTAGAAATGGGAAGAAAATCTATATTATGAGGTTTTTAAAAGTAGTCAAACGATATATCGATCGTGCTCTTCATAAGCAAACACCTAATGCTAATTACATATGTGGAGAATTTGTCTTCTTCTTTATTGACGTAGACAGCGCTTACGTGTTAACAACAGCGCGCCACTCATTCCTTCTATTCGCTGTTAGCGCCGATTGGAGATACCAAGTACAGCCGGATCCTTTTCTACCAAGTCTTTTGCACGGAACTGAAGACTTCCCCCTCCTCTGTTTCTACCGGTGAGTTTTCCGACCAAAACTTTCAAAGCTGAAATATTCTTATCCATCCGGACCACATGACTTAGCCAGTGTAGCTGCTGTCTCTTGATTCGCTTAACTATATCCATGTCGTCGTATAACTTGTATAAATCAACGGTTGTGGTATTGGCCGTTCCCAACACGTAGAGGACCGTAAATCTTACGCAAAACCTTCCATACTACCACATCATATAGCAAGACTTGAATGATGATTATAGAGTTTGGGTTTTGTTCATTGATAGAGACTTTAAGTTTCATTTGCCAACTCAGTCAAAATTGGTTCTGCAGTAGACTTTAAGGCAGTTCCTTAGATAGACGAAATTATTTATGACTTCAAAGTCATGACTGTCAACGGTGAGGTGGGATCCGAGTGGCGGATGCGGTAACTGTTTTGAGGACAGGAGATATTTCGTCTTGCCCTCGTTCACGACCAAACCCATATTCTTCGCTTCCTTATCCCAGTTGATGAGGCCATTGATGTCTACATAATCGGCGTACGACAGCAGCTGTGCACTCTTACAGAAGATTGTACCCTATTTATTCAGCTCTCTAGCAATGAAAGTGATCCGAATTGATAATCAAATATGAGTCATTTATATTTCACTATGAAAATACCCACCTACATGCCCCACATGTAGTCAAGACAGGTATCTAGGGAGGTGTAAGTCAACCCGCCCTCCTTATAAAAGCACGTTACATTTCAGTTGAAGCTCTGAAGAATTGGCTTAAGACTTTATTCGCAACAAAGCAGAACTTTTCTGGTGAATGAATAGCGATTTTTTGCAGACAATGTCAACCCTTTCGAGGATATTTCTAAGATGAAGCTGCTCATAAAACTCCATCGGCCGTTCGGAGGCGGCTTAGAATTAACTTTAAATGATTACTAGCCACGAACTGGAAGAGCAATCCGGTTAAAAAACACTTTTGTGGTTATAAAGTGAGAACTTTAAATGACTAAGGATTGTCAGAACTATGAGAAAAAGTTATAACTAGTGCTCATCTAGTAAGAGATCGTCGTAGTTGGGGTGCAAAAACTCCAACTTCAACTCTCTTACTAATAATTATTTTCTATCAAATTTCCATAATGATGTATAAGAATAGGAAAAAATACACAATCAGAATTTCCATTCAAAGCCGGATTTTAAGGTCTCAGTTTTGTAGTTTCCAAAAATTTAAAGCACTATCAAACTCTTAGACGGTGTTAATTTTACTCAGTTCCCACGCCTTGTCATACATAGAGGTGGGGTATAAGCATATTGATATGAGTAGAAAACCTTAGAAATATATTCAATATACCACTGATCAGTGTAGCCGACAAGTGGAAAAGTTTGCTACAATTACTTAAATACCTCAACCATTCGTATCGCTCAAGATCTTCATTATCTGCTTTTGCTTTCAGTTTTCATACATCATTAATTAAGCACCGCATGAAAATTTCAAAAGCTGAATCTAAAGTAAACGTGTCGTTCTAGAAAGATTACTACTACTCTAAATGTCCTTATAAATTTAGTGAAAATAAATCCACAAATGGATAAAGTCTTCTCTGCGCAAAAGTCTTTGAAAAAAACCAGTTTATTGTCAGTTAACTCAAGTACCTTGCCGTATAAAGATTGATTACCAGTGCTATTTGAGACTGATCCAGTTTTAATGCGCAGATAATGTCGTTTAAGAGTCATCTGATACCTTTCCTTTTGTGTATCTTGCCGCTCCAGGCTCTCAAAAACCAACAATCAACCTGTGTATGCATTAAAAAACCGTCTCTTACAAAGAAAAATTTGAAAAAAATATCACACAGGAAGCAGCAAAAACGACAGTTACAAATAAATAGAACAACGCGAAACTGAATTTCACGTGACCTCGTCAACAATTCAAAGGCGCATTTCTAACAAGCTCAACACTGCTCAGATATTATCAACTCACTGAGCGCTGTCCGCCCACTTTTGTGCTACAAAATACTTGCTAATGCAAAAATCACATATAGTTAAAAAAAAAGAATCACTTTAATGAGCGGACGAAACTGCAAATTGGTAGAGTTTGGCCTACAACCGCAGCAGAGGCGGTATCAACAGCAGTAGCAGCAGTGAGTGGCAAGTGATGCAACAAGCCAATTTTTTTTTTTCTGTTTTTTGTGTTTTTTGTTATAAGCTTAAGCAACAAAATGCTACGCCGTTGTAGAATCGCAGCAATAAAAACCAATAAGCAAAGGCCGTTTCATAGCAAATCGCTCAGAATCGATTGTTGAATTTTCAGATTTTTTTTTTGTTTTTTTTTAATTTTTTTTTAAATTTCTATTCTACCTTTTTGCTTTTTCTCCTTAACAATCCTACAAAAAAAAAACGCACTGAACCGGCAAAAACGCCTGCAGCTCCATTTGATACACAACCACGATAACGTGGCATAAACAGTTAGTCGCTATCGCTCGTTGTTGTTGCTGCAGCAGCTGATTTTTATGTGCGTCTTACATGTGCGCGCTTTATTCTCGCAGCCCATCAGACTGTTTCCGCTTTCATAGAAGATTGTGTTTTTTCCGACTTTTCTTTGCTTGCAGCTTTTAGAGAGTTCTTTTTCTTCTTCTTTTTCTTTGAGTTTTTGAAATTGCCAGTTTCACGCAAGAAACTCCATAAACAGTTTAAGCGAAATGTATACTTATGATAACAGTTGAGAAATTTTGTTAGCTTGTATGGTAGATGAAAGCATTCTAGCATAGCTAGGTTCCATCAGTTGGTTTCAGTACCAAAAGTCTTAATCTTCCGAGGATTTTAGATTTCTTCTTAAATTCTTTAGAGCATTCTCATAAAGTGAAATCCCTTTTAAGCCGGTAAGAGGCCTTCATTTGTTATCATTAATAGTGGGTGTCAAACATGAACTGACCGTTGGGCTTTGTTTTGACTCTGAGTTCAGGTCGGCTTTAATTTCTGTCGAAATCAACTTTGAGCCCAAACTCTAGCTACTAGCGAGCTCAAATCCTAATTCAAATTTTTATTTGGTCATGATTCCAGTCTTCGGAACTTAGAAGTTTTGTTTAAAACTCCTAGAAAAAGTTCATATTTCTTATTCATGTCTGGATTTAAACACCTGCCTACTTCTAAAATTTCCATATTGTATCTTATGAGTATTAAAAGCCTTGGTCGACGTTTATGATTTCGTCTACTTGTATCTAGAACCCGTCCTGACCACCACTAGCAATCAATACCTTCCTCGAAATTTAATGCAGAACTCTTACCAACATATACTGCTTTGGACGGAGATGGCAATTGAAGAGTAAAGTCTTTTCCCGACGAACAAAGATCCAGTCGTTCATCATTATCTGGGCTGGACAAAGGCAAATACTCGGTCGGCATTAGAAATTATCTAGGGAAGCTTTTGGGACAACTACTTTCGCTAGGTCGTGTTGACCGGATGGATAAGATGTATCCAGCTTTGAATTTAGGCGATACAGTACTCGCCTAAGGAAGCAGAGGAAAAGAAAGACAAAAATTCCTTTAGAATGGAACCTGTCTTTCGTTGTTATTACGGCTGGCGTGCTGTTGTTAACTCGAATATAATCTCGTAAGGAGCAATCACGCAAATAAAGAAAATGACAACCGCAACCAGTTCAAGTTTCATGCGTCATAAAAAAGAAACTCCAATCAAAGTCTTATTCTAATATGAGTGTGCAATGAGTCTGACTAGATTTTGCGACTGAATGAAGTTCGGTTATGAGTTAAAGCCAAATGGAGGGCCTAGATTTAAGGAGTTATATCCATTTCTAATTTTCAACAAATTTTAAGTTGATCCGACATACAGTCTCAGAGATATGATCGTACCATTAAGGTCGTCTCGTTTGGTGTGTAAATGGTACGCAAAACTTTAAAAACATATTTCTCGAAGAGCTGTTTTCAGAGTCGGGTAGGAAAATTTCTCTGAAACGGCTAAACCGATCGGTTTTCGATTTTCACACGAGCTTCTGGCATATTTTTTAAGGATTAAAAAATAAAATTTTTGACAATAATTTCGATTTTTTAAGTCACTTTCAAGTGTAGGATTTCTCATAAAAAAATTAACTTTTTTTTTTGAATCCGCCATTTTGTCAAAAATCGAAATTTTCACTACTCCTTGGATCATTACCTGTATTCATCCATTATAATACTAAATTTCCTTGGCTTTCGGGTTTCAGATAATTTGAAGCAGAAATATCTTCCTGACCGCCAGGAACCCTTTTTTGGAGGCCCTTCTGGAGATCGGTACAGGAACAAGAAGATGCAATATTTTTTTAAATGAATCATTTATTGTTAAACTACATTAAATTCTGTCTATGAACGTTTTTTTCAATTAATTTATAGAATAAAATGCTTCTCAAACAAAAATTAACAAAAAAAGCATTTATTTTGTTTTGCAAGTGAATAGAACCCCTTAACCTATTTTTTGTATATCTCTGAACTTAAGTTCATAAAGAAGAGAGTGTGAAGCACTAATCAAGAGCCTTCTTCTGTGTTGGTTCTTAAGCCATTTTCGGCCGATCTTGTCCTCAAGTTTTCGATTTTCCGAATTGATAAATTTCTACAAATCGGAGAACGAAGAAGTGTCTTGGTTCATTGCACGCCCATCAATCTGATAATGCAGACTATTTTTTTTTTTTTTTTTTACTGCAATTTTAGACACCGAGAGAGTTAGGTCCACCTTCACTTGATCTCACAAACGGCAGAGAACTTTTCTTCTTCCTCTGATTCCACCAGCGGGTGCAGCATCGAAAACTCTCCACCAGCCCATATCTCGTACGTCAAAAAAATTACAGTCTGCTCTGCTCCTGTCTACAACTATATTGTTATTGGCCAAAGTGAACTAACTCGATTTTATGGTGCCTAAATACTCCGAAGACCGCACTTTGACCACTGACAGCTGCTGCCAACAGTATCGCTACTTGCTAGTTGTTGGCAATAAAGTTACTTTGTATGGATTGCTGCAAGTGGGAAAAAAATTCAACAACAACAACAACAATAGCTACAGCCCCAACACAAAATTAACTGTCTACGTAGAAAGTCAATTGGAGATAACTCAATTGAAATAGAAATTGAGGAATCAATAAAAACAGTTATGACAACTTGTACGACATGTTGCTACCAGTTAAGTACGACATAATGACTGACAACTGCCAGCAGCAGGCTCTCTGGCGTTTTTCAGACAGCATCGAGAAAGAGTGCAACAACAAACGCACTTAGTAAAAAGCACAAAGGTCTTGGGAAGTCAAGAATTTGACTTGTAATAATGAGCAAAATCGAAGCAAATAGAAGTGGTAACAAAGAGAGCAAGAAGCATAAGAACAACAAAAACACCAAAAATATTTTCACTAACATTTTTACCTATACTTGAAGCTGAACTATTGTTGTTGCTGTTGCTACGTTTAAAAATGTCGCACAAGTCGGTAGGCCTTACATGCCCACAAAACCGGAGCGCTAGTTGTATATACTCGTAATGATTACAACAACTAACAAAAGCAACAAAAACTGTTAGTAAAATTAGTAAGCAACAGACTGTTGTCGATATTTATTACCGACGCGAGCAGCAGCACCGCTATTTTATGGTCAAAAGCACTTAGAGGCCAATGAAATTTTAATAAGCGAACAGCGCAGGCAGAGCGAGTGGCAGCGTACCTTCGTATGCTGAAGCAGTCGGCTGCAGTCGTTAAATAATAACTGTAAGAACGTTAATTAGTATGAAATTGTCCGCACTTGGCATTTGTTACATACAATACATATATACATATATATATGTATATGTACACCTTAGTACTTCTTTTGGTATGCATGTGGCATTGTAAGTTATTTGCAACATGTGGCATGTTACATTTTTCTAGCATTTTACAAGCATTGCACTTGTCGCTCTTACATTTATTTTCCATGCACATGCCACATACAAATATACATACATATGCACATACCACAGCAGTCATATTTGCACATTTGTGGTGAGGAACATTTGTTGCACTCCTTAAAAAACGCGCCGCAATTTGTTACTGTCTACTTTAAATAGTAAAATGTTATTTAAGTGATTCATACAAACATGCACAGATTCATATATAAAAAGATCCCAGCAGATATATACAGTCGTACATTAATTTATACATACATACACGTATGTACAAACATAGCAGCATAGAAGGTATGCAGGAAGTTCATGCCATAATTATGTATGCTACACGCGAACTATGTACATGCATATTTGCATGCTTATAAGTATGTACATACATACATACATACGAGTAAGTGTGCGCTGACAAGTACCTAGAAAGGTCCACTATTATGCAGAAGTACAAGCTTTTTGTTGTAAGTGATATTTTCAATTACTAATTTGGATTATGATTCTTGTGAACTCAGTGTACTTTATAATTTAATTTAACAATTTTACTATTTAAGGCATAATAATCGACTTAAACTATGATATTGATATAGATAAGCATAGTTCAGAAGCTGCCTAGGCATTTTCTAGCCGCTATTTAGAAGAGCAAGATATCTCATTTTCCTAGAAAAAGCACTTGGATTGAGATAAACTTTTTTTGCATTTCCATCAGAATTACAATGTAAATAGAATATCAACATAAATGCGCCTAATAGTAGGCAATGTGTTTATAATTCTTCTGAACATAAGATTAAATATTAATCTTAGTTCAAGGTAAGCAAGGAAAGAAATAATATATAAAAATGTATACTGACATGATCAGAATGATAAGATGTGATGATCTTGACATCTTCATAACTGTTTGTCAATCGGAAACTAATTTTTCAGCTTTCGAGATATTTAGAAGAAATTTTTAAGAATAAGTATAATTTGTAATGGCGAATGCGAGAGCATTATGTAGTCCTCGTTTGACCAACATCTAAAATATTAGAAAAAATAATGTTCTAATTGCGCTTGTCCCTCGGCAGGAAATGTCAAGCAGTGTCTTTCTGACTTAAAATAAAAGCTCCTCATAAAAGTCCACAGGCCATTCAAAGGCAGCTTATAATGGACTATAGGTCTCTACATTTATTAGAAAACACATCAGGGCGGATACCACAATTTATGGGAGGCCGTAAATCACTTCAGCGGGTCCAAATGAAGGTATGATTTTGACCGAAAATAACATCTTCTTCTCAATTTTTTTTGCAATCTATTTTTTTCTCTCAGCTATTATTCCAATTAATCTTGGTAAAATGTGAAAATACAGTACTGTGCTTCTGAAACCATGAAATGAATAACTCTGTATATTGATCACTCCAAAAAATTTATTATCATTCCTGTATTCATCAGTTAGTTTATCAAAACATTGACTAGATTACTGTCAGAAACTTTATTTAGACCAAACTTTACTCCTTGGAAAAGGTATAAGAATCCTAGCTTGGACTCGGATTAAACAGTCACTTTTGATTAAATCAATATCGAATGAGAATCATACGTACAAGAGCTGGGTTTTCATACAGAAGCAGGAATTTTACTGGAATTAAATAGAAAATACCTCAAACTGACTCGTTGTACAATTAGAATTGAAACTAAATTATAGTTGGACTAAAAATATAATCTTGATCCACATACTTATCGAAATAAACTCTTAAATAAAAAAAATTAATCCAAGATTTGAATTTGCCGTTATTAATACGGAAAAGTGCTGGCAACCTAAAAAAAGAACAAGCTATATGACAGCTGACAAGGTTAATAGCGTTAGCAAAAATGGTGTATTACCCGATATACGAGTATCCACGCATTTTCATTACTAAAAAAATATCAAACAAATTTGATAGTTTGGAGGCTGGTTCTTCAAGTATAATCACCCTAAAGGAAGCGATGTAAATTACCGCACATTTTTGAAAATGAGGCTGGTCAATCAGGGTCCGGTACTGAAACAAATTAATAACCACATTAAAGCTCTCTCGTTTCAGCGACCAGAGTTTGTCCTCTAGCTGTTGTAATATAACATCTCATATTTCTTTTATTGGGTTATTTGAAGTCAAAGGTGTATGATCATAACACATAATAACCCGCGCATAAGAGAAGGAAATTAAGCGCCTCATCCACAGCCACATTTATGAAAAATGGTGATGGGAAATTTTAGTTAAATTAAGTAGTGCTACAATAGTATAGCCAAGCAGGTCATTTGCTCGAAATACTGTTTTATGTATGATACTATAAGATACAATAAGAACACCATTTGAAGGCTAAAAACTAGACGACTTCCGGTGGAGCCTGTCCTCCAATTTTTATTAGAGATCAACCAACTTATAGGTTTTCATGTCAGGAATAAGAGCGGCGGGGTTTTCATTACCTGCCAAGGGTGCCCGCAATTAAAAAAATTTAATTTTTTTATTTTTTTCCAAACCCTGCAAAATAGCACCCACTTATAAAGACTTGGCTAATCTTAAAAGAAATAAATTCGTACTAAACCTCAACTCAACCGAATCTAAACTTTAACAGAGGCGTTACTCTCGCGAGATATTATCTCAAAAGAAAATCGGTATTCAAAACTGAAGGGTGAAATAGTGCAGTCTTTCGATTTCATAATGTAAGAAGCCTCAAACTCGAATTAATTTCCAAAACGACTTTCAAGTAGATGATGATGTTCAGTCTATTAATTAACATAAAAGCAAATGAGCGACAAAAAAAAGTAAATACAAAACTAAGCAACAGCCAACGCTATTACCGCTCACTTGTAACAGCAACAATAAAAACAAAAGAAACATAAACCAGTGATCCCAACAAGCCATGTCAACAACAAGCTAGCAAACGAAGCGACAACATTATCAAATACTTTGTCAAAGCAGTGTCTTAGTGTCTTAAGTAGGAAATACAAGTCAAGAAGCTACAGCAAACCAACCGTTGAATGCGATAAATCAACGTTTTGTAGATCTACATTGTCAAACATAGCCAAGTCTGCTAGCTACTGGTCGGACGAAGAGTTGTCGGATGTTTTATTTTTCCGACTTTTTTCAGCAGATTTCATGTTTATACCCTTTTCCATGCATATTAGAAGAGAGCCAGCAGTCATCAAACTCATTAGAATCATAGCAACCAGCAGTCATTGACAGTTAACGACAACGGTTGCAATGAAGCTGCACAGAAGCGACCAATGTTTACTTAGTCAGCGAGTCTGGGATTATACACAGCAGCGAGGCGAGCAGAACCAGTAGCCGCGTTGTTTATCCAACGTAGTAAATATTTACCAACACGCACTGATCAGCGTTGAATTAAAGCAGAATTAGAAAATGACTAAGTTTACGCTGCTTCCACCCAAGCTGTAGCCAACAAGCAGTGAAGGAAGTGTAGTCAAGTGAATCTTATACCTATCTTTTACATTGCTCCATGTAAACGTGAACGTTGCTATACGCATACGAGATTTTTTCTTCTCATAAGCGCTTGGTTAGTTTTCACTGTCATCAACTTTTCCCACCAACACCACTACCAGCCCTATGTGTAGTGCTCAGCAACCGCTACTGACGACAATTAACAGTTCAATTGCCCACTCCAACTTGGCTGATAATTTGCATTTCTCATTGCACATTCCCATCGTTTGAATGAAAATACGCGCGGAGCAACGCATTATGAGATTCTTAGCCCACACCCAGGCAGCCGGAGTTGTTTGGTAAGCAAACGGTTTAACGAATTCTTTTTTTTTTTGTTTTTTTTTTGTGTTTTTAACTACTGGTTTTCGCTTCTTCTTCTTCTTTTTTCCGCTTTTTAGTCACTTTATCGACTATGCAAATTGGTTTACTTGTAGGCCTACAACGTTAGTAAGATCTTCTTCTGCCTCTCTCTGTTCTTTTCCTTATCTTAGCAAACATTAACTAACTTTAATGAATTATATTTGTTGTCGAGCTTTAATTTAAACGAGTCTTTCGTCATTCTATCGCTTGAATGGTTTTATAACTCTCGAGGATTACAACAAACCTCCTTGCATTCACATTACCATACATTTCTCTTGTTTATTTTCTCTGACAGCTCATTTGTTAATTAAATTGGTTTTAGTGGACTTCTAAGTGACAGCTTTATAACGGATTACAGATGTAGAACTGGTAGACTTGTTGAACGGGTAAACTGTTGTAGGTTGTGTAACAAGTAAGTTTAGTGCTTTTAATTTCGTTGAGAATGTCGTAATGAATGAGTTTTAGTACATTTCTGGGAAAGGAGTTTAATCACTTTATCACTAAGGTGAGACTTTAGAAGGAAAAAGAGTAAATCAAATAAATTTTTAATTATTTTTAAAGCCATTGGTTGCTTTTTCTCTAATAGATAAAGTAGTTTTTAGTATTTCCTACTAATAATTTTCATAAATACTACTAAATTTTATTTGATGATTATTTCGCTAACCTCAAATCGCGTGTCTTTCAGCGAAATACTGTTGACAAAAAGTCTTGTCGATTTCATTCAATGTCAAATTTTGATTGATGATCCAACCACAAGTTATGACAAATAACAGTTATGGTCAACGAAAGCCAATCAAAGCAGAACAGCTTGATAATTTGAACAAAAAATTGTGTGTGGGCTGAAGGAACTAATAATTCGTATGACCACCTACACTTAAAAAATAAAGAAAGATTGATAATAGAATAACAAATACTTGCAGGAAAAATACATTATGTGAAAAAAAACCTTATTTTGTCACGAGTAGATCTTCAAAAATTTCCTTTAAACAATTTCTTACATAAGTTAAATCTACCATGTTTAATTATTCCTCGAATTTTGTATTTTTGTTAATATCAAATTAGTTTTATAGGCTTATCTATTTCGTAGTTTCAAAAGTACAGGGTTGTATTTCGATATATGTCAAATTGAAATGTCAAACCAAATATGTTTTGTTTTAGTTAAAAGTCTGCCTTTCGGAAGGCCCTGTTACGACCAACATCTAAAAGTTAGAGACAATCAATTTAAATAAAAAATTAAGTTAAATTTTCTAACTGCGCCCCTAGGCAATCCTCAAATATATGAACAGAGACTATCACATCCAAAAAAGAAAAAAACTTACTGTTTGGTACGCTTTTTGGTACGGAGGTGTGGTTGGACTACTGGCAATGCGGAGCGTTATAGTTGCATTATAACCAATTTTTTTTTTCTTTTTGCCTGCAATTTAAGAATACTATTTGGACAATAAGAAATTTCAAAAATATGATGGCACGTGTCACACGACTCTAGCGAATATTGTTTCAGTGTAGTGTAAATTTCTCAGTCCGGCAATCTCTCGCCTTGGCGATGTCAATTGGCCACCGAAATTTTTTTGAAGGGCTACACGTCTTCTTAAACGGATATACCTTTAACCCTTAAGCTCTTGAAAACCAACATCCGTCGGGTTGTGGTTGTGTTGCCGTGACAAAAAGTGATCGAAAATTGCCTCAAACTGATCGCTTCACATATAAAGACAAAGTTCAAACTTTATAATAAAAAAGTAATTTTTTTTAAATAAATTAACTTAAATGCAGTTTATTAAAACATATTTTTGAAACCACAAAATGGATAGTCCTGAATTTACACCAAGTTTCTTTGTTTCTAGTTAGAAATTAATTGGTTATTGCCCTTTTTCAAGCAAACTTAATCCTCTTACAGCACTATTTAACATTCTTTTTATGGTGAATTATTTTTTGGTGTTGCTTTTAACGATTTTATGTTGTAATTACTTTTTAGGTAACAATTCTTATTTTATTACTGTTAATTTTTCGTTCTAATTATACTAGTATATACAGTAGAAATTTCACAAAAAGTGACCAAATATACGCAAAAAAATGTTTGCAAACCCAACCAGAGACAAGACAATCTATCGATTTTTTCCCACTCCTTCTATTTGAAAATCTATTTATTTAAACAGCCACTGAGCTTGCAGATATGTATTAAAATCAAAATACTTAACTACGTAATAAACATAAACAAAATATGGTTTGATTCCTAACTGAGGGCAGTCGTAGTAAAACACTTAAGCTACAGCAAAGTATGAACCTCTCACTTGAAACGCACGGTGCTGTTTTAGACTTAGAAGGCAACTCATAGTTTTTAAAAAGAAAATTCTCACGGGTTTCCTGCTGCTCCCTGATTTAGATAAATTTGCAAATATTCTTACCGTATCACCTTTTTGAGCCAAGTTATTCATGTTTATGGCTAATTGATTAGCAGGCAGTGGTAAAGGGTTTCTACCGACGAAGAACTTGTGTTATTATCTTTATATTTCACATCACAGTTTTCAATAAAAAAAAAATTACAAATGTTTTGCATCATTTTAAATTTTTATTTAAATTGGGCTCGAGCTCTATAACTTATCAAACTACAGTATATTAAAATATTTATATTAGACTTGGTTTTGAGTTAACAATAAAACTTAATAAAATTATTTTAAATATCAAGAGTATTAATTTTATTCTTAAAACAACTGAAAGTAAGTTGAAATATTAAATATAAAGTAATTGAAACATTTTCCAAAATAAGTGTTCCATACCAATATAAAGGGTGGTTAAATTGTAAGGGCCGATGTTGAATGTGAACCACACCTAAACGCCAAGTTTTTTTCCGAATTTAATTTGACATTTCTCTATTTCAGACTTACTCAATTTGAACCATGGAGAGATACACAATCCAACAACGTGTTAAAGTTATCCAGACTTATTATGCAAATTTTCGAAGAAAATCATCTTCAGTGATGAGGCACATTTTCACCCCAGTGGATTCGTCAATAAACAGAATTGCCGCATTTGGGCGAATGAGAATCCAAGAGTGATTGTCGAAAAACCAATGCACCCACAAAGAGTGACTGTTTGGTGCGGTTTATGGGCTGGTGGCATCATCGGGCCGTATTTTTTCCAAAATGAGGCCGGTCAGGCAGTTACTGTGAATGGTGTTCGCTATCGTGAGATGATAACGAATTTTTTATGGCCACAATTGGAAGATATGGATGTGGACGATATGTGGTTTCAGCAGGACGGTGCCACTAGCCACACAGCTAACGAAACAATGGCTCTTTTGCGCAACAAATTCAATGGCCGTGTTATCTCACGTAATGGCGATGACAATTGGCCCCAAAGATCATGTGATTTGACACCGTTGGACTTTTTTCTCTGGGGTTATTTGAAAGAAAAGGTGTACGTCGATAAGCCAGCAATAATTCAAGAGCTAAAGGATGAGATAATTCGGCACATTAACGGCATAGAAACTCCATTATTCCTCAGCGTCATCGAAAATTTGGACCATCGTATGGAGGTGTGCCGCCGAGGTCGCGGCGCTCATTTGGCCGATATTTTGTTACATACATAATTGAGTAATACCAATATATCATAATAAAATAAAATTTCAATAATTTCCTAAATAGTTTGTGTTTTATTCAAAATCAACATCGGCCCTTGAAAATTTAACCACCCTTTACAATGTTATTTGGAAGTTGACCAAAGAGGCTTATCTTTATAAAATAAATGTCAATTTCTTTTCAATTTTTCACAAATTTTCAGGAGAAAGTGTTTACAAAAACTTTCTAATTGTAATTGTAAATGTGTCCAAAGAAATTTTTTTTTTTATTTTTATTTACTCAATAGCAGTTTTCCTATTTTATATTTTATATTTATTCTATTATCTTTCTGACCACACTTTACCAAAAAGTAATTTCATGCTAGTGTTCAACTAAAGCTAAAAAGCGTTGATACTATATTTGATTATTTTACCTAATCAAATTCAAATAGAACCAGGCTTTCTGGTGAGCTTATTGATATTTTTAACTACTCATGTGAAGACTGGACCTCGTGTGCCCATATGTGTAGAAAATAAACAAAAAAAATTAAATATTCTAAGAAATGAAAGAAGGGACCGTGTTCCACTTTTTCATGCTTAAATTTAAAGTATGAGATGCATTTTTAAGCGAACAATATTAACAACAAGTACTTACTTGAGTATTTGATATCGAAATAGCAAACAAAAAAGATAAAAACGCATTCTCTACAATCAACTAACATTACTCTACCGAAGCACTCAGCCACTTTACAGACTTCACAGACAGAGCGTCCTCAACACGAGTCACCATTTTTATGATGAGTTTTATCACTTATCCTAGACTTTTGCCATCAATAACAACCAAAACAACAACAGCGAGATATTTAGGTATTTTGAATACGTTTGTGTATATCGGTGAGTGTTTAGAATTTCTCTGTTTATTGTTTTTTATTTTTTCGAGTTGTTGTAGCTGTTGCATATTTATGTGTTTTTTATGTCGAAAAAACTGATTTTTAACGTGTCTCCACAAATGTTTATTGCGACAGCCTTCGTTAGCTTTGGCTAAACACAAGTTTACATACGCACACACACACTCACACAGCCACATGCGTGAGCCCATCAAAGTACAAAAATTGTTACGATATTTTTATAGCCAACGATAATAAAACGTTGATTGCCAACAAGATGCTTATACTTTGAAGGATATTCGGAGTGAATTATGGTTAGGGAAGTATGGTACAATAATACATCTATTGGCAATGGGTGGCGAAATATGTAAAAGTGAAAATGAAGACATATCTACGAGTACTTTGATTCTATGTTATAGCTGACTGATTTAAATTTGTTGAATTTGATTTTTTTTTTAATTATGAATTTCAAATCAAAGAGTCTTTGCAGTAATGGTACTAAATAAATTAAACTCCGAAATTTTTTTAAAATTAAACTGTAGTAATAAAAGTATTTTAAATTTAAATTATATAAAAAAAATTAAGTATCAAATCTGAAATTTTTAAAGAAAGTCCTGAAAAAAATAAATATAAATTAATAAAAAAAATATCAAAACTTTGAAATCTTCGAAAATTTCTGCTTTACTGTTAAATGGGTCTCGCCAAAGGCTTGACTTGGTGTACATTGCTTGCATTCGCCTCGCGTTACACCAAGAAGGTAGCAAGAAGCCAAAGAGTTTTTTATCCCAAAGCTTGATTAAGACATATCCGTATGACAAACTTTCTCATAGATTTCAAGGATATTATCAGCAACGATTGGATCAAACAGTAAATACGCTCCGAACGCTATAACCAAGCATCACTCATTATCAAACGCTAGACAATAAAGCTCTTCAAATTTGAAATATCTATGGAAAGAATATTAAACCAATTGGCTTATTAGATTGATAAATACGATGACGCTGAGAAATAAGTACTATTTTAAACCTCAAGATAATTGTATCCAGGCGTCTTAAAGTAAATAACATTAAAGGACACAGAAAATTACGTAAGATCGTAGAATTCGACTGAAAAATAAAGTCCCTCTGCCGAGTGGATGGCATCTACTCCAAACAAGTTGCGAGTCGACCGAGATCCTCCTCCAATTTGTAATTTTGCGTTTAGATGTTTATCCAAAGAGGGACCTACATATTATACAAAGCCGCCTCCGAACGGCAGATGGCTTTTAAGAGGAGCTTAATTTATGTCAGAAATACACCCGGAGGGTTGCCATTCCCTGCCAAGGGGCGACCGCATTTAGAAAAATTTAGCTTAATTTTTATTTAAATTAATTTTCCATAACTTTTAGATGTTGATGGCACCGGGATTTGAACCCGAGCCTTCCGAATGGCAGTACGCAATGCTAACCACTCGGCTACCGCGGCCAACTGAGGGTTAAAATGGGCACTGCTTTTATGGGAAAGCTATTAGGTTTTTGGTAGACAGCTCAACGGTAATTAAGATAACTAGATTAAAGAGGAAATTAACAATGTCTCGTGAAAAGGAGGACTCCAGGTCACACGCATATTGACGGCAAATAAAAGTCAAAGCTCTCACAGTCGACTACTGTAGACTTTTCAGCACCTGCAAATGTTATCTAGAGTAGTGACCAGAGAAGAACACGAGAAATGCAATAAATTATTGGTTGTAGACAAACCAAACTGTTATTTGCATTAAGTAAACGAAAATAGCTAGATAATAGCTATACAATCGACAGAGTGCAGACCCGGCATAGAATACGACGCTACCCTTCCGAAGGGCAAACATGGTTGAAAGATTTCAGCGAGCAATCTGTTAGCTAGGATATGCATATCCTATTTTATGACTTTAGTACGGCAGCTTGCGGTCAGGTTCTCAACCTAACGTTTCTACCACCCAACCGACTAATCAACACTGGTTTATACATTCCAGAGTACAGAGTAAAATCACTCCAAGTTCAGGCACACCTATGACAACATTATGGTCTAGTGTGAGCACAAATTGAAAACTAAGCTTCGTCTCGTATCACACACCGTATAAAAAAAAACCTTCACTTTTTGTCCGTTCTTTGGATTTAACGTAAATATGAATCAAGTATCTAATGTTCGTTGTTCGTTGTTCGTGCTTAATCTTCCTTACTTTTTTATGTGTTTGTTATTATTTTTTTTGGGTTTTTTTTGGTTTTTTTGAATGCTGCGAAGGCGTTTCAGAGCGCTAAATAATTTCTTTCCTCTTTGCATATTTTTGTCCTACACTGTATCTTATTTCAATGTCTCACTTCTCAGTGATTAGACATCTGCACTGTTACTGTACAACTAACCCATATATAGCAGCTTCTTGCGAACCCACGCTGTCTATGCAAGACTACAGTCTGACGGATTGATGATTTCGTATGACAAATTCTGCTTTTTTCTTTTTTTCAAACATCAAACTGTTGTTAGCTCGAGACAAACACGCCTTATTGGTACTGCTTTAGTTGGAAAAAGAGAAAATAATAAAAAATTAAAATGAAGCGAACATTTAATAAATGACATTGATTTATGTGCACCTCGAAAGCGACAACTTTTCAAGCTGAGTTTGCACATTAGAGCTGCTTAGTGTTTAATTTCGTTTTATAGATAAATATTTAGTGATAATTTCATGTAGAGAATGACAGCGAGTTTGAACTTTTCGATGATACCCAAGACAAGTCATTGATGACAAAATTATGAAGTCATACTTTTTCTATAAGAGAAGTAAGAAGATACTGGAATACAAAGTTGGAATGGAGAAAATTTTGTACACACATATAAATATAAAGTCTTCCGAAAATAAGTTCATATCTTTAATTTTATCCTTCCTCCTCTGGATGATTCCTGCATTCACACAGTCAACATTCTTAAGCACTAAAAATTCTTTCCCAGCACTCACTCTCCTCTCTAAGTACACACACACACACACACATACACATACATACTTTTTCCATTCAACTGTCTCTTCCTCTTTTCAATCGGTAATAAACTTCGGCTCAGTGTCAAGCTAATTTGTATATAATCTGCTTTGCGAATTTCTTTCCGCAGATAAGTGGCTGGTCGGTACTCATATATCAGCGTTTGGGTATTAGAAGTGCAATGCACTAGCGTACCATCAAAAGTACAAGTACCAACCAACAACAAGCTGGAGACCACCACAATCAGAGGAAACAACGCTTCAGCGAGTTAAAGCATTTACAATTTCCCTTTCCTCTCCATGGTCATGTATTTATGCGTGGCATTAATTATTCTATGACATGAAAGCGCGTGAAAAAACGAGAATCCAATAAAAATCATGCGAAAGTAAATTAAAAGATTTCCATGCAACAAAATAACAGTCATTTGATATGAGTTGCAGGTACAAATGGGTATATGCACATATACGAGCACATAAATGTAGGTATACACGTATGCGCGTACATAAGTTAAGATCATCAGATTATGGCATCACTTACGCTTGTGGCGCCATTTGTTGCATAAGCATACATATTGCAGCATTACAATCACGATGCCATTCTTGGACTGTCGGAGCAATAGCTAAGCTAAGATGCAAAGATATTATTATAAAAGTAAATATTAGATACGTTATATAAGTTGAACACCGTAGTTAATTTCCCCTCGCACCATATTACCACATATTAAATTTAATAAAAGTTATTTTATTTTATTTTATTTTATTTTATTTTATTTTATTTTATTTTATTTTATTTTATTTTATTTTATTTTATTTTATTTTATTTTATTTTATTTTATTTTATTTTATTTTATTTTATTTTATTTTATTTTATTTTATTTTATTTTATTTTATTTTATTTTATTTTATTTTATTTTATTTTATTTTGTTTTATTTTATTTTATTTTATTTTATTTTATTTTATTTTATTTTATTTTATTTTATTTTATTTTATTTTATTTTATTTTATTTTATTTTATTTTATTTTATTTTATTTTATTTTATTTTATTTTATTTTATTTTATTTTATTTTATTTTATTTTATTTTATTTTATTTTATTTTATTTTATTTTATTTTATTTTATTTTATTTTATTTTATTTTATTTTATTTTATTTTATTTTATTTTATTTTATTTTATTTTATTTTATTTTATTTTATTTTATTTTATTTTATTTTATTTTATTTTATTTTATTTTATTTTATTTTATTTTATTTTATTTTATTTTATTTTATTTTATTTTATTTTATTTTATTTTATTTTATTTTATTTTATTTTATTTTATTTTATTTTATTTTATTTTTATTTTATTTTATTTTATTTTATTTTATTTTATTTTATTTTATTTTATTTTATTTTATTTTATTTTATTTTATTTTATTTTATTTTATTTTATTTTATTTTATTTTATTTTATTTTATTTTATTTTATTTTATTTTATTTTATTTTATTTTATTTTATTTTATTTTATTTTATTTTATTTTATTTTATTTTATTTTATTTTATTTTATTTCATTTTATTTTATTTTATTTTATTTTATTTTATTTTATTTTATTTTATTTTACTTTATTTTATTTTTTTATTTTTATTTTTTTTGTAAACTAGTTTGCAACTAGTTCCATATTTATGCTAGTTCTGAAGCTTGATCGCCAAGATCGCTTATCGTTTTATAGTTAGGCTTAGTGGTAGGTGAGTTTGTGTGCGTGGCATTTCCGCAAAGATTAATGTCTTCATTTAAAACGATTTGCAACGTTTCTGCATGCAACATATAACCGGTACATATTGCAACGTTCTCACGCGTAGCTGTGTGAAGTATGAATATTTTTGATTTGAATATATCTTCTTAACTGCCACCAAGTGAGGTAACTGGATTTGATGAACTAACATTAGAATGTTTAATTTAAAAAAAAAGGTTACATTCTAATGTGGCATATTTTCATATTAACATTTCCATTACCTGAGGCAACATATTGCGCCACTTTTACTTGCTACTTTCGTACAGTCACACACACGAAAAGAAGTCTTGCTTTTGAGAAATATTTTATGTGAATTTGATTTGTGTGAACTTGACATTCACTTCATGCCACTTGTGGCATGTTGCAGTTTCGTTTGTGATCATATATATGCATTATTATTATTGATGTGCCAAACAAATAACAACTTTTCGCAATCAATAATTTACATGCACAACTACTTTTTATCATAATATCTATGTCCACTCACATGCTCCCGAAGAACTCAACCCGATGGCTCTGTTCGCTTACATTCACCAATTATTTGTGCTGCTTAATTTCGCATTTTCTATCTATGCATATATTTATTTTCGTTCGGCCAATTCACCAGCGTGTAATCAACGTGATTGCTTTTGGCGTCAATTAATTGTTTAATTTTATATATTTTCACAGCAGAAAAGTGTGTTACTATGTGAGGTGGCCTCAATGTTGTTTTTGCTGCTGCTGTATTATTTTCGTAATATTTAATTTGAATTTGTGTACAATTCGCTTGGCATAGATAGGAGTTATCACGTTATTGATAGGATGAATAAAAAATATTTGTCTTTGTACTAAGCTTTATAGACCTCTTTTTCAATTTTTTCTAATTAAAATATCATCTTGGGAATTATTGAAAGAATTTGTCATGTAGATCGAAAAAGGCTCCCAACTTATAAACCAGAGCTGACATTTTCTTGTAGGTTGCATTTGAGTGTGATTATTATAAGAAATCAAGTTTATCAACTACCAAAAAGATTTCATTATCGGAGTATATAATGTTTGCCGTATCCTAGAGAGAAAACTTGAATGAACACATTTACGTGTATTTGGAAACCATTAGTCCATTTCTAGTAGATTTTATGTCGATCACAGAGAAATATGAATGTACTCCTGTAGATGTGCTTCTAAGAGATTTCCGAAAAGGACACTTGAAGGTGATTTCCATTTCGATGGTTAGAATAATCAGATATAAAAAAAAAAAATGCAAGCGATTTCCACAAAAGATTGGATGATAAAAAAAGTTTTTTCCACTTATTCCTTCATTCAATATCTGGGAACCCATTTACGCGAACTTATAATCAGCGACTTTAAATATTACGTTTCGAGAAAACCACTTTACTTTTTACTTTTTTAAATTTTTTGGTCAATTTTAACATCACAAATAATGTCCCACGGAAAACAAGATTATTAATTTTTTAAATTGACATCATCTCGTGTTCAGCAACCTGATAGGTCTATGTATAGCGTATTAATGTAACATTTTCTCCCAATATGGTACTACCAATGATTAGAAGTAACTAATAAATTATTTTTATTTTATTTGACTGCTATGATTTTTTAAATTAAAATTGGCAATTAAAAACTGTTTGATTTTTAGATTTTGACACCCTTCATTGAATTTATACGGAAGGACAAACATTTTTTTCTAAGCACCTCTGACCGACTGATGGATTATTATGAGGAGATTTATATTCTATTTATCTATTTATCTATTAAAAAATACCAGAAAAGGTCATATTTACGAGTATAAGTAAGTATACTCGGATGATTTTCAAACTAATGATGGAATACTGGTTAAAGCAATGTAAGAATGGTTCTGGTAGGAGTGAGAATTTACATCTATCAAAGCATCCAAACAGATTTGGAGAGCAATATTGAAAGACCTGTGCTATTGGACTGGTCGCTATCCTCTAAATTAATTTATAGCCAGGGCAAACTACGTCTTCATCATATTTTTTTGGTATTTTTCGAAAAAAGAATTAAGCTTTTAAGGAATTAGTTATATAGTCGGAAGGATGGAATATAGTAATTTAAATTTGTTTTTTATTTGATATTTTTTTTTTATTATGCCCCGTGGTGACCACCATAATTGAAGATTTTTCTAAAATTAATCGGACAGAAAGTTGATTTCCTAATAGATAATCGAGTGTTAAGCGAAGTTCTTTTTAATTAGAAAAATGTCAGCCTCAGAAAATTTGTCATCAAATTTTTGGTAAGAACGATCAAACCTTGAAAGATAAGCAAAAACTTCGAAAAACCAAAAGCTTTTTTTCCACCCAAAATATATATAAATTTAGTTTGCTACATCTACTCAGCAGTTTGCAGATTAAAAAAATATTCATTAAAAAGTTTAAAGTACGCTCGAGCACCCCACACCGTTTTCTTTTATGACGAAAAACTCGAAAATTGCGGAACAATTTTAGAATATTATACTTAAGGAATGTTTGAAAAAATTAGAATTTTTTTATATGTATTTTCTAGATTCTTAAATAACACACATCATTCAAGTAATTACATTTCAGATCAAGTTCGTTTCTTAAATCTTTCATTACCACCAGCACAAAAGCAGCCGCCAGCAAGACACGTTTCAACATAATTGCAACACCCACAGCATAAAGCCAGCCTTAAATACCTAAAATTTAATTCAATATATTTTTCGTGCATACACATACATATACAACGAGACTTGTTGCATGTTGCACCATGCACATGCGTGCCACCAACAGTAGTGCATACTCGTACATAGACTTGATGGCGAGTAATTACTTTTTTGCCCACCAACTGACATCACAGTCACTCACATTTCAGAACTTAATGCATATACGTATGCATATGTGTGTGTGTATGGCTGTGTGTGTGTTTTCATGTGTCTAGGCAGCAAAACAATTCAATTTAGTAACTGTAAACATGCAACATAGCACCAACCCTCTGGCAAAAACAGCAGCAGCTACAGTGAACAGCAACAACACAAAGTGGGAAAGAGCAGAAAAAAAAAACAAAATAATAAAGGAATTGCAAACAAATCAATTTTCGCAGGACCACACACACGCACACGTACACATACACAATAAAGACCGATGAGTGGCTCAGAGTATGAAATTAACCGCAAACAGTTTAAGTAATTACTACAGAGTAATGCAGCGAGTAATTTATCCATTCAGAGCTTACGTGTATGTGTGGAATAGTGGAGTTTTTTATTTATTTTTTCTCATATATTTTTTTTTGTTATTTATATTTTTTTTTTTAATACCGAGCACTGAATATTTTCTAAAACAGTTTCTCACAACTCAAATGTCGAAATATTTATTTATAGAGAAGAAGTGCTGCTGGTAGTGGCGGCGGCGACTTTGAAACAAACCGAGAGGCTCTTCGCCTACTAATAAAAAACGACAAAATAAGAGTGAAGGCACTAGTTGTGGTACTCAAACGCCTTCACGCACTCTTTCTAGGAAATTCAATTAAGCACATATTACAGTACACACAAACATATAAAGCGATGGCTAGAGTATCTTCTTAAACAAACCACTGAAAACCACAAGATCCTGAAGTAAAATAAAAATAATAATAATAATATAAAACAACAGTTGAAAATAAAATAAATAAAATTAACCTCAACACCACTAACAGGCTATGAAATGGAAACCTTTAATTAAAAATTCACTTCCATGTTGGTACTCGCTTGCGCTACTTTTCAAAAGAAGGAAGCATATACATGCTATATCTTGGCATACCTATATCATATATGTACATACGAGTATGTAGTAGAGTCAGTCGTTGTGCTCTAAGGTGTGGCGTGACTGACATGACCAGTCAAGTTGAGTTCACTGAAAGTTGAAAATATATTCTAAACTTTGTCTTGCAAATACTTACGACAGCTCTTCTACTCATTTAAATGTTGTTGTTCATTCATATTTTTCTTCTTCTTCTTCTTCTTCTTCTACAAGAAACGTTCTTGCTTTCAGTGCTCTTATTGGTGGCGAATGTGTGGCAGTGAATTTGCTTAAATTAATTTGTAAAATATATTTAAAGGAAATGAAAAATAATGAAAGGAATATGTGTTTACTTTTAGTGAAAAATATAAAATAAAAATAAAAATAAAAATAAAAATAAAACTAAAAATAATAATGAGTTTCACAAAATGACATCATCAGCTTGAAGATTTTGGGTTTTTGTAAGTGAAAAGAAAAGCTGCGGTAAAAATAAAAAAATGTTTTAAGGTTAAAAAGTACTGCAAACCATATAATTAAATTGTCTGTTTATTCTTATGCAACCATAGGTGGCAAGAGAGTTTAAATTTCAAGGCCAGGTCGCTCTTGAAAAAACTTTGTACGATTTATTTGAAATATGCAACAATATTTGAAGGAAAAAATTGTGTTGTGAATAAAATCTTTCCTCTTAAATTCTTAAAAAAAAGTTTTTTTTTATTCTGCCTCTCATTGAATAGCACTTTTACCTAACCAAAATTATTAAATAGAAATATTTCAATAACATTCAATAACTATTTTTTTACAACGATACTGTCCTTGAATTGTGAAAACCTAAGTGCCTAGTTGGTATACGTAAATTATTAATATTTTTCCTAGTTTTTCTTACCTTCCTCAAGGTCATCTCTGTAGTATCTCATACCAGTCTTCTTGAACCAACTGATTGAAAAAAGTGTTTCAATTTCAGTTTATAATAATTGTTATTTTATACATACATAAGATTTTCAAGAAGAATTAAATATGATGGACAGGAGTTTAACTTTATTACAAAATCAAAGATTTGCCATAATTTAAAAAAAAAATTATTTCTGGCAAGTAACCGACGCGGTTGACTCGATAGATCCCCGCCCCGGGGGTCCCAATTTTTTATCACTTTCCGTCAATATTGGGAACCGCGTGTTGGCAATAATGTGTCGAATATTTTCTTTCAAAGATTCAATTGTTTCGAGATTATCGGCGTCGACAAATGACTTCACAAAACCTCACAAAATATAGTCCAGCGGTCTTAAGCCAAAAGTTTCCTTCAATATATTAATTTTTTCGTTTGCTAACATTCTTTAACTCAGACACGTAAAAATTATTAATTTCCTATTGTATGAAGTATGGATAATTTTAAGATCCTTCACTTTATAATAAAATCTCCAAAAATTCTGACAAATACAAGTGCACTTTATGAGAACTTATTTTAACTATTCTTAATTATATATAATATTTTTAAGTACCTAATTTATATAAGACTTGTAAAAACTTCGCTAAGAAGTCAAACACATTCAATCATATTCTAATTTTGCGCACACGAAAATTTTCCAGTATAAACGTAATAATTTTTATTAAAAATTACCACCATTACTGAATTTAATATTATAAATCTGTAGTACCCTTACTAAGTGAGACACTGGCTTCCAGATGATTTTACTAACGCAGTGCAAGCAGCTGTTTGTAGTTTTTTTTTGTTCTCAGCACATATTTATGTAATTCCAGCATTCAAAATTCTTTAATTTTTTGTATTTTGTAAAAATAATTTTGTATAGTTCAAAAAAAAAAAAGAAAAGCACATCCTGACCTTAGTTTCATAACTGGTTTCTGAACCTTATTTTTTGGGCTACAAGGGACGGTTTTCTTGCTGAATTCCGGTGGCTAAGGTCGTGGAAGGGGTCATAATCGACAAGAGCTAAAAACTTACCAGAAGGAAGGAAATGTGCAAACGGTAGTAATTGGAAAAATTCAGCGAAGTGATTAGGAATTTTCTTTGTGTTCTTACAACTGCATCATCTCTTTATCTTAGTTTTGAGAGCCAAGCAGGACAGGTTGTGGCTAAATTATAATCATTCAATTTTGATTTTGATTTTATTAAATAATTTCGCGAGTACATTCTTGACTAGAATTATATTTTTTGTTTATTTTAATGCAAAATATAAATATTGTTTAGTTATGACATCTTGTAAAATAAAACAAATTGCTTAAAATATATTCTGCAATTTAAAACTCAATTTTTACGGCAAGAGCTATCAAGGAAGTATCAGTAGTCAAGCGATGCTTAATACCATATAGAAGATACTGCAGTTGACTGCTGTCCATCTCAATACCTAAAATATAGAAATTACAGCTTCTCATAAAAATCTTGCAACTGAACGAAGGCGGCTTAAAAATAATGCAAGTCTCTAAATTTATTAGAAAAACTTCAAGACGCATAACACGTATTGATGGAGGTGCTTATCCAAAACTCGATTCAGCAGTTAAAAAGCACTCAATATACCTTCCGCTTTGACTACTCTTTCTTCTTCTTTGCAAAACAATATCGAAAAGCTTGACCAATCACCCTATATAAAATAATTAATTTTCATATTACATACATATATATTTATGCCTTTTAATAGAACTATCTTAAATATTGCTTCACATCACTGCTTCGCTCATTGCATTGGACACTTTTGACAATGCGCAGCATCCCCGGCTTCCTGGCTGATGTGTTGTGGCTGTCATATGCTTGGCTGAGTAGCAGACATGTATGAAGGTGAAGGCAAAGTTATGCGATATACTCGTAAAGCGCCAATAAGAACGAAATCTTAAATGCAATGAAGGCGTAATTGAATAAAATGCGTTTACAAAAAAATGTATTATTTATTAATTAAATATATTTATATATCAGGTCTTATTTTAATACTCAAAATAAATGCGGTTATTTTTAGGGATATTTTTACTTGCATGTAAATTTATTTCTTTAGCACAAAAGTGAATTTATATCATAATTTTTATGAATCAGCAACAATTATTGAAGGATATGAAAACTATTTTTCCTTTAAATAAAATCTCTGAACAAAGTACGAGGAAGATTTGGTTCATGTAGTCTCGAAAAGAATTATGATCTGCTATCGGTAGATCACAACTTACTTAGATCACACACAAGATTAGTAACAGTGACAAATGCGGGAAATGCAGTGTAGAAGGCTTGAGGGAGACGGTGGAACACACCCATAGCTTTTTTCTGGCATTATCTTTAACTCATCTTAGATATCAAGTAGCTTTGAAGTTCAAAGGACTAGATGACTTACTAGTACGAACTAAACTGGCCCGATAGTGTAGGAATGACAGGACAGCCAGCCAATATATCCTAGACTAAATCTCTATGCCTAAGTCAGATATCGATATGCCTGTAGTATTTCCTTTCAGCAAAGACACAGAGAAGCCGCTTCTCTTTGAATATTATTTTTTTATAAATTTTTGAAATTCTTTTCCAATTCTCAGAGCTGCAAGTATCCGAAAGTTACCTACCGATTGACTTGTAATTTCTAAGGCTGTTTCTATGCTTCCTTTAAAAAAAAATCGCACTTATACGGAGTGATCCTTCCATACTAATAACTAATATAAAGAAAATTAACATTTTTACTTTTTATAGTTCGAATTAGAATAAAAATTGGAAAAAATACGAAAAGTCATAGCAATGTGTGGTCGCGCTAACTAGTTTTTTAACCCCAACCAGGAAAATCATATACAGTTTTCATTTTTTAAATATTTATTCTTTAAGCCACTTAAATTATATACCTTTCCTCACTGCCCTCCTATTTCATTTTCATTAAACTTGTACACATATTTATCATTTGAAGTTTCGTTTCTCTCACTTGTATGCTAATTTTCACACCAAATGATTGACTGTTCAATTAAGACAGCAGTTTATAGACTAAAAATGAACTTAAGACCAAGTTTAAATATTCATGCACATGAACTTTAGAATTTTGATTGCAAAAGTAAAGCAAAAATAAAAAATAGCACATTTCGCAATTAACACAACAACAACAATAAATTAGCAAAGATGTATTTATATATTTCTTTTAATTTTTTTTTTTTCAATTTTTCCAAAAAACTTCTAGCTTCACACAAACGTTGGTGGGCGTTGTTAAGTAAAAAAAAATAAATAAAAAAAATAAAAAAATTACATAAAAGTGTCTAACATTAGCAGAGTTTGGCTGTTCGCTACCAAAATCGCTCAACTAATTTATTCCATTGCCAAAAATGTTACTAAGGCGGATGCTTATACTGCTACAACTACAACTAAAACATCTCTGGCAAATTGTTGTTGCTCAATTCTAAGCAATTGTTCTTCTTGTGCTTAGCCAAAACGCAATCAAAGCATTTCCGATTGCCAAATTTTTGCTAATTCACTTTTTTTCTTTATTGTTAGAAATTGCTTTGTAATTAACGGTAATTTGCATGCTCTGACATTGATGAATTTAATATGAATGAGTCCATATATACATAAATGTATGTATGTGTCAGTTTGTAGCTTAAACATCTGTTGTCGGTTGTCAGTACTTCTTACATATATGTATATAAGTGTGTATATATGAGTATATGTACGTATGTGTATGTGCTACATACATAATTTTTGAAAAACGAAAACAATAATGATAGACCAAAGTGTGGAATTCATAGAAAATGAGTGCTTATAGTGAACACCCATTTGAGTGAGATTGCATAATACGCTTTAAGGGAATAGAGTAAAATTAAACAGAAAAATTTACTTCAATATATGATAATTATTGGTTGAAACTTCATTAATATAAAAATAACATTTTTAAGAAAAAATACACACAATTGTTAAAAACATCATGCAACTTTATTTTAGGTAAAAAAACGGTAAAATATATTAAATTTTGAAAAATTCGGTTTTATCGCTAATTATGTAATGTTTTTTTAACAGCTGCTGCTTAAACTTTGTGTAGTTTATGGTGATAAAAATGATAAGAAAACCCCAGACACCGGGGTGATTTTTTCGATTCATACTGGTTGGTCAGTCACTGAAGTTTCCGATGAAATTCTTCAAAAAAAGCTGGCCATACAAAGAAGCTCGGTTCATGAGTACGAATTAACCATAGTTGGAGTTATCCGATATCTCTTTGCCATTTTGAAAGCAATATCATTCTGCTTCTTTCATAGAAACCCTTGTCTCTATCAGCAAAAAATTTGCACAATCTCATTTTTCATTCACCATGGATAGGAGCAACTGGTAGTCACTTGGTGCGTTGTTCAGACTATCTACAAAGTGGGTGCATAAGAATCTCCCAACCAAGCTCTCAGCGCTTCTTCCGAGACACTATCAATGTATGTAGCCTGACATTGTTCTAATGACAGACAATTCCACTCCTATTAGCCAAAGCTATGCACTTCTGCACGATTGTTTCCTTCGAATCGTTAAACTACTTACAAAATAGGTCCGAATGAAGAGCTTGGAGTCCTTGCCAATCACACCAAATATACAACATAACCGTCCTGGTTATCAATATTGTCCATGGAGACAATTTATGAATGATTCCATTTCACATTGCACATATAGGTGATCCACTTTTCATAACCATACCAATTTTTTAACCGATTCAGCTACGCGAGGCCAATGGTTGTCATATTGCAAGACCGCCTAATGTTGTTGTTGTTTTTGTAGTGGTTCCTTAACGCCGCTTAGGGAAGGCTTTGTTCATCTACAATAAGTCGCCGAGGTTATCTAAAGAGAGATCCAGGAAACGTGCTGTTTCGACGGGATTGGACCAAAGGGAGGGGGGGGGGGGGGGGGGGGTTAGATGAGTTGGCTTAAGGGGCATGTGCGGAGACTCTCCACATGCAGTGCATACGTTGGGTATGCTGGGGTCGAGTCTGGATATGTAGGAGTTTAACCTGCTACAATATTCAGATCTAAGTTGTGCCAGGATCACGCGGGTTTCTCGAGGCAGCTCGAGCTCGTTGTCTGCTATGGGTGATGTTTTAACTCCGAGCACGCCATTCACGGGAAGGGAGTCTTTGAAGCTGCTGACTGACTCCTGGTGAATGGCGTTCAGTGCTTGTCGGTACGCCGTCCTGTTCAGCTGGATGGTGCTCTTCAAGTCAAGTACTCCCTTTCTGATGTACCTAGGTGGAGGACAGCCGGTTCTAGGCACCGGAGTTGACCCGGATTTTATTCGACCAAGGGCTGTCACCCTTTCGGCGATCTAACCCCGTTTCGGTCAACAGGTAAAACCATCTAATCATACCTTTTGGTAATTTCTGCCCATAATTCATGTAGAGCATGGTTCACATGTACTTTTTGTAGTCCATAAAATGTCGATAAAATCATGAGCCAGTGTGAAATTCCCTACCTTTTATGTCTTAAAAGAATCAGTTCCGAGGTCAATAATCACCTTTCGATATCTCTTGTCTTCGACTCGCACGGCACACAATTTTTTTACTTTAAGTATACCCAAATTGCTTTAACCGAACGCAAATCATTTACCGAGTCACTTCCAACGATGTGGCGAGTTCAGTTTGCATTTGACATAGATCTTGATGCTGCAAAGCCTCCAATTTCTCATTTGCAAACTTTTTAAGCTGGCCAGGATCTTTGGCGCTAAAATCACCACGCTCTATATGACTTATCAGTCGGCGCGGATTTACCATAAACTTCCATAAGCATGTGATGGGTTTCAGTAGGAGTCTCTTTACAATTAAAATAGAAGATCAAAACTTCCGGACTGTTTTAAAACACATTTTAGTATTTTATAAACGTTCTAAAATATTATTTAGTCAACACATTTCTTTATTTCTCGAAGATTTTAAAAGCCCTGTTAAAATTCTTCTCTCAAAATCTTCCAAAAAGCGATTTAATTAGCTTTTATTGTGCGTCAAAAAACATCTGCATGTGCAATTTCTTTTTGCTACTCACTGTCAGCCTTACTTGCTGCCATACTTTGCTTAATACCTGCCACACCTGTCAATCTCTTCTTATACTTTCAACAAATATTTGAAGAATTCTTAAGTGCAACGCAAAATTTCCAACGAAAATCTTAAGCTTTTGTCAATATTTGCTTGGGTCCAAGTGCAAAGGACTGCAGGCTACAAACAGTGTCAGATTTGGAGAATTGATACTTTCTGCTTACATGACTAAAGAAGGAATAAAAATAAGTAAAGTACCGGCAAAAATGTTGAGAACATAAAATATAAAAAGAAATGTGGAAAAATAAAAAGGAAAATACATATATTTATACATTGAGTCGATAACAACAAGAATTGGCAGGCTGTGACAATGAAAAAGTTACGACGTCAATTTTACATATTTAATATATGTGTAAAGTTATTTGTAGTATACTTAAGTTTCAATTGCGCAGCTAAAATTTTATTATTAGCAAAACAGAGAGATAGAGAGTTTAAAAAATACTTGAAAGCGAATAAGGGTCTAATGAAAATATTTTTAATTAATTTTTCTATGGTTTATCACATTCTATAAATGACACTTTTGCTTGTACACATATTCCTATTCTTAAAAATTTGTATTTTCTTCTTCTTCCTTTATCCCTACTCAACTCATTGGGACACCCAAGTTGCGAGCTTGTCCACTTCACTTTCAGTGGTCAATTTTTGACATTAACTCCACCAAAATCATGCAAAAAACCAATAAAGAAGCATAAACAATGACATAATAAAGCATAATACGAAAAGGTCGCCTGCAACTTGTTTGAAATCATCCGGAAATTTAACACCAAAAGCATATATAAGCCGTTGTCTTGGATTTCGCTAAAGTGTTGTTTTGTTGAAGTATAAGATTTAAAGGTTTTTGCGTTTTTCGGCCTTCAAATCCTCTTATGAACAGAAATTCCATAAAATATTCTTGTGTTTGGCTACAGATTTAAGTTCTTATGGTTGGTAAAGTCTTAAGAAAAACACTGTGGAAGTGTATGTAATATTATAAATTTGGCATATTAATTAAAAAAATCAATAAACGCAGTAAAAGAACTGTAGTTGGGTACATAATAAAATAGTTATTAAAAAATTGCAAAACAAAAGTTCATCAAAAGAGTATTGTAATTCGAAATCTTCACTTCTTATTTCTCCTACCGGCCGTTTCTGACTAACATAGAAATTGAATTAAGTAAAATTTGATTTTGTACGAAAAGGAGATGGATTACCTATGTACTAGAGTTTGCCTGGGATTTATCCGTATAGAGTTACTTGGTACTTATAAGATATTGCTATTATGTTAAAACGTATGAAAAAGGAGAGTTTTCCATATATTAATCTAAGCCTTGAGCTTTCTATGTACCAGATATCAGGCAAATCGAACTTGTGATGTCATTTGACCTATTTGAAAAATTTTAACTTTTTTCTCAAAAAAATATCGTTTTTTGCATACTTTTTTCTTTCAAAATAGCCTCGCTTGTATGTAATAGCGTGCAATTTAAACATTTCATCAGTTTGATTTTTATCTCCTTAACCGTCGTAAAGCGCCATTCTTCCAGGATTTTTTCAAAATAAAGAACTGGAAAAAGTTGTGGGAATGTAAATCTGATAAGCATGGTCACTGCAGCAGGAGTATGGTATTTTCTTACTCAACTTCTCTCTGAGCGTTGATCATATTGGAAAAATTCGGCTGATTTAGAGCAAAATCGCTGTCACATACTTCATGCACAAACTTTCGGAAAAAAATTTAATGGGGTGAACCAACTGATATTTCTTGGGGCTTAAAGTGATTCAACGAATTTGAATATTGCTAAAATAATCTTCCATCGGGTTTTTGATTTTTTAAAGCTTCCAAAGCCTGTTTTATCAAAAGCTTCTACTTTTTGGCATACAATTTAATACAATTTCTTTATTTTTAATTTTTACTGCTGGGAACAGCTATGTGATTACTTTTGTGATAATACATAGTTCCCAAAAAAGAATCTTTATTATTTTGCTTTCAAAGCTCAAATTTTCGTCAAAAATTTTAAATCTTTAAGGGACAAATCTGTGTCAGTACACCCTTGGAAAAATTGAAAAGAAGCTTAATTGCAAACTTTTATGAATCAATACCATTATTAAGACTTATTTGGTATAAAATTTAACAAAATAAAACTAAAACGTAAATCAAAAAATTTACAAAAAAATATATAAAGGACTAAAAGGTAAATAGGAAAAGATTATTTAGTTATTAAAAATTAATTTTTTCTATACACGACAATAACAAATAGTTTAATAAATTTTTGAGCATGAAATTAAATAAATTAAAAAAAGCTTTACCTAAAAATCTTACTCAAAAAAATAAAAAAAAGAAAATTGTGTCTAAAATCTCACTAAGAAAGATACGAGCGTGTACCCACATTCCAATATTAGTTACACTCTTATTTATAATATAATTGGCGCTTTGTAACTGATAAGCCGATTTTCGGCTGAACTCCTACTACAGTTTGTGGTGTGCGTCAAAGGCAGAAAATTTCTGAAACACCTCCAATATTTTCACCTTCTACAAACGTATTATGGCTTTCATAAAAAACCGATAGGCATCCAATGTACCCAGTCTAAAATTTTATGTTTTCCAAGATTTCTATAATACATTATTTTGCTATCCTAGTACTAAATTTATTCTCAAATAAACGTCCTAATGTGATAAAGATTATTAACTGAATTAAAAATTATTTAAAAATGTCAAAGCACTTAACTTATTTAAAAAAAACTGAAACTAACTCTTATTTAATTAGTTTCTCGCCCAATATAACACTACGTCTCTTTCAGTAAGTTCTCTTATCAAAATTAGAGAATTTAAATTTTTTATTAAATCATTTCCTTTTGCATTTCCGCTACTCACAAGCCTACACCGATGATGCGCATTTAATTTCGTAGCTATCAACTACCTCAAAAGTGCATAATATTTATTTTTAAATCATTAACAAAACTACCTATTTCACAGTTAAACCACAGAATTCGCTATTTCACAATTTTATTAATTACCAATAAGTGATTCCCGAAGAATTTATTGCTATAAAAATTAATATATTGTACTATAATGCAAGTTTGCTGCTGCAGTCTTTTGTTACGCTGGAGGTGAGTAATGCACAACATGAAATTCACCACGCTACGATAATATAAAGTCTCATAAGCAAAACCATATTTATAACCGAAACAATGACGTCACATATGTAAACAAAACGGAACTGTTGCCGACAAAACGAAGTTCGCTTGAAAAGAAATGAATAAAATGAAGAGCAAGAGCAGTGAGCTGACTAACAAGCGCACCAAAGCGAAAGAAGTAATCAAAACAAACAAGATGAGTTCGTAAGCCACGTGAGTTTTTCAGTAAAGCTACAACACTACTACAAGCATATGAGGGGAATGACAACGAAACAAAAGGTAGCAACAAGCACTAGAAATGAACAACCAAGCGTTTGAGAGAGAGAAAAAGAGAGAGAGAGAGAGAGTGAGATTAGCACACCAATTCAAGTTGTATCATTCCAGCAGACAATTTGACACTGGAAATAACTGTTTTGTTTACATTTGTGCAAGCTCAACGGCTAGTACGCTGAGTGTTCACTTAGACTCTTATGGGAAATAGTGAAGAACTCGTTTGGTATCTCACAGAGACACGCTAAGCACACTTGTAGCCAGCTTATGCGTATTTGCTGCTCACGTGCGCTTTGCTACTTTGGCACTAGTTTACACACACTTCACTCTCTCTCTCTCTCTCTTTCGTGTTGAATAACACACCACTTTGGCCAAATTGCGAATTGCAGAGGTCCATCTAATGCACTCGCGTGGTGAAGTTGCATTTTGTTTTGCGAACTGGCAAAACTACTTGGCTGCTGCTGCTAGGCTGCTGGGCTGCTGATGACAGCCATGACCATGAACGCCACCGCCAACATCTTTGTTGCCACTTTATATTAGTCACGTAACTGCGAAATACACCTCAGTCTTTCTCCAGACTTCGAGTGTGTTACAAGTGCTTGGTTTGTGACTCGTAAGTAGTATCGCGCTCGCGTTTTGTGTGTGAACTGTGAAATAATATACAGACAAACCTCTGATCACCACACCGTTTGAACTCCCCCGCACGCCGCACCTGTCGTCGAGGTCGCGGAACTTACAGTGCTTTAGTGTACAGTGTTGTTGTTGTTGTTGTGGTAGTTTGTGAAGTTCCATTGGCTCCTCTCTCTCTCTCGCTCGCAACAACGCGTATAACTTGTGCGGCTTGTGGTGTGTGTGTGACGATTTGGCGTTTGGCGAACTTAAAGTCGCACGGTCGTTCGGTCGGTCGGTCGCTAAGTTTGATGATCGTTGTGCGTTCCGTCTATTAGATGCTCTTTCAGTTGGTGCTCTGTTAGACGTTAGCATCTTTTCTGCCGGCTGTTGCAAGTGCAGTGGTATTTCGCTACCACAAGCTGCAAACGCTGTGCGCTGACGTCGCGACGTCATAAGGATTACTTTTCGTGAAGAATATATGTGTGTGTGAGAGCGCAAGCGCAACATTGGGCATTACGAGTCGTGATTAATGGTGAGTTTAGACGTTGCAGTGGCTGTTGATGTGACGCCTGTGAAAAATAGCGAAAGCATTTCTGTGAATTCTGCTAGTGGATTCTAATGTATGCAAGAAAAACGTGCGTACATGTGTGTGTGTGTGTGTGTGTGGATGTGCGTAAAAATGAAATGAAATATTTGAGAGTGAAAATCGATATATTAATCTCGTCAAATAATTGAAATATATTAAAATGCTTAAAAATGTATGTAAATGTGTTGATCTAATTTCTAAACTAAAATATGGAAATCTACAAAAAATTATTCTTAGTAAAATAGACTAAGAGAGTAAAAAAACTAAAACCATATATTTATTTTGAAATAAATTGCATTAAAAACGGAACAAAAGCCTACAATAAACACATAATTTTATAAAGGTGTAGGCTAATAAATATGAAAAATTAAATAAAACAATAAAAAAAAGTTAAAATTAAAACACACAAAAATTTTATTTTTTAATAAATTTGAAGTCCTTTAAGAAACATTTAATTCACAAACTTTATTGCTGGGGGCAGCTATATGGCTACTTTGGTGATAATACATAATGCTTATAATGTTTTATACATTTCCCAAGAAATGAAGAAAAAAACTTTATTATTTTGCTTTCAAATCTCAAATTTTCATGAAAAATTTTAAATCTTTAAAGGAAAAAATTTTGTCAGTAAACCTTTGGCAAATGTGAAAAGAAGCTTATAGTAATTAGAAGCATATATGAATCAATGCCTTTATTAAGACTTATGTGGTTATACAAATCTTAATATATATATATATATATATATATATATATAATAACAAAAAATTTAAAAGAAATTATTAAAAGGACTAAACGATAAAAATGAAAAAAAATTAAAAATATATCAAAAATTAATTATTTCCATTGAAGACAATTACAAATAGTTTATTAAATTTTTGTGCCAAAAATTAATTAAATTAAAAATACTGGCCAGAAAATCTTACTCAAAAAATAAATAAATAGAAAATTGTGCCTAAAATCACACAAAAAAATATACGAACGTGTACCCCCATTTAGATTTTAGTTACATTCTTATTATTTTACAAAACGATTTTCGGCCGAATTCCTACTACAATTTGTGGTGTGCGTCTGGGGTTTTTTTTTTTTTTTTTTTTTTTGGTGAGGAAAATTTGTTTCATGCCAGACGTACACTTTGAGAACTTGACATACCTTGCCGTAGGACGACCGTTAAAAAAAAATAATTTTTCTGTCTTTGATCAAATTAAGATTCGAACTTTGGCTTTTTTAACACTCTTATACAACAAAAATACATTTATCAAAAATAAGCAATTGACTTGGATACGCTCAATTTTGTATAGGAGGTACCATGCGCCTTCATCTTGAACTTTTTTTCTAACGTCTAGACACCTCCGCCAAAATAGAGCCACAAAAAAAATGCACTTACCTTAGGGCTCCATTTCTATCCACTAAGGCAAGCTTTTGAATTTTACTTGCTTAGCCGAAGCCTCTTGCTTAGCGCAGAGCGCTCGCATAACAAATGGAAAATAGTCTCCACTCTCTCGTCCTTTTAGCATCCCCTACAATGTCTTCTTAAAGGAGGCGCTAGCTGCGTTTGATGCCGCTATGTAAGACTATTTTCCGCTAAAATCCCAATTGAAATGTCTACTTAAGTACTTAAGCCATTCGGCCTTCTCCGCTCCCATTTCAGTCTAGTCAACCTCGACTTATAACAAAGATTAAGTTTAATTTTACCTTAACCTTCTTCTTTACATCGAAAGATCTACTTGGTCGAACCACTCCCAGTAAATCCGTCTATCTTGCAGTACCTACTATGCCTCTGTGAAGAGAGGATCAAACCAGGTGTAGTCTGATCTGCGATAGTCTAGTGTGGTTTCAAAGTTAGTTGTTCGTTTCTATGAAATCACTGCAATAATCAGATAGCTTGAATAAGAGTTTGAAAGCAGGATTACGCGGGAGAACTTCTCCTTCCATTCCACCCTCAAGTTTTAAGCCTTAAGGGCATTGTTCATTTTGCTATTTTCATTGACAAAACTTTGCTTTCAACTCTTTTAGTAAATTTTTAAAGATTCGAATACATTTCAAAATTGACTTGATTGATTTTCTGAAATTCTTAGCATATTTTTACCAGTGATTTTCCCTGTGTGCTTTCGCCGAAAAATCACATTTTTTAACGACTAGTAAAAAGATAGCTACTGAGCAGTGTCTCGTAAATTTTAGGGAAAAATATTTAAGGCACGGTAAAGCACACAAAATTCCATCAGAAAATTCCTAGTTCGCCAATAATACCTAAACCTTTTTTAACGGTCTTGGCTGAATCTTAGAAAGGGATTTGCATATTTCACAATCCTTTAAGCAGTGTTTTGGCCCAACAAGATGCCTTCTGCGTACTTTACTATATATTTTTTATATGAATTAAGCAATCAAAGTGATTTTATACTCCGTATATATGTAAGTGTGTATATGTATAAAACTTGCCGACTTTTATGCCAGCAAACTCAACTCAAAACACATAGAAATAATATCTGGATACCTCGGGAAGTAGCCATATCCAGTGTATTCATATTAGCAAATATATGTATATACCTATATAAATACATATAGCCCTAAATTGCCGCAACGACCACCAACAATTTTGGTGTAAGTGAACAGCAATCGCGAACATAATTTTTACGCAAATAAACCCCAAAGCCATGAGTAGAAGTGAAGGGCCATAAAGACGCTACGCACAGAGGTGTGCTGTTGTTGTTGTTGTTGCTGTAGACGAACGAGTGTCTTATCAGCAGTAATATACGCAGAAATAGCTATTTACAAATAACTACATGCTTGCATACACACACGTACATACATACATATGTACATATAAGCGTAGGTTGCATTAACTCGTTATGCGCACAGCTTCCCATTTCACCCTCTTCCCGTTCCGCGTCAGCCATGCGCCGCTGCAACTTTAATAGCCACATTCTTGCACTTTAGCACAGCGGATTGGATTAAAAAATTATTTTTGGCTTTTACCTTTAATTTGTTCGCTGCCGTTATTACGTTGCGCTACACATTTTGTATATACTAGTACATATACGGATATATATATATGTATATTTGTTTTTTTTTGCTAAATCCCAAACAAGCGCAGATAATGGGATATGCATTAACATAGCCCAGACTAAGCTTAGCTCAGTGCAATCAAGTTCACAACGATTTTATATCA
>JAWMAG010000010.1:10617500-10632500 GCA_037013455.1 Ceratitis rosa | reverse complement strand
TACGAAAAATTAAAAAAAGAAGTTAGTTAAAATATTTAAGTAGTAGTAAAAACTAACAAGAAAGTGCAATAAATCACTACGTGGAGTTAATAGAAAGTAGAAGTTAGTTAAAGATAAACGTTAAAAAATCATTGCAGCATCTTTTGTGGAGAAATGGTCAACAAGAAAATAACGGTAATTACTTTAGAATAGAAGCATTCATGATATTTTTATTTTATACTATTGTTATTTATATTTGAATCCAAATGGTTTACAAAAACGAAATATTTAAAAATGATCTCATCATAATATTCAAAATACGTCATCAAAATTAAGAAAAGTCCCAGAAAATGGTTTTACCAAGGACTAGATCGACGCTGACCTGAGTAACATACCGGCTTACGAAATGGCTAACCAACTTGCAATTAAAGACACTTCTCTTCATTTCACTTTTTCCAACTTGGTAGAGTATAAGCATGCTGCTCTCTACATGTAAGCTCGCTATAAGAAACATATTCATCACGGTTGCTATTCTGTGTTGGGAAAATCTTATTTCCGTTGCAAGGTGGCCAGCATAATGAAATGAACGAAGCTCACAGGAGCTTATGCTATTAAAAAGCAGAGAAATATCTCAAATTATGAGTCTTCCTACCATCCATGCACTATAAAGCTGGCACGCAAAGAGACTAGGCGTTGCATGCAGCGACTTCTACAGGAGTTATAATGAGGAAAATCGCGTAAGCTACTGCCTTTACTAATGAAATATGTTGGAACTTTAGGGAATTGATCGAAAAAGCGAGCATAATGAATATACATCGCTTGCTCAGTTTTTGCTAACTCTACAAATCGCTTTGAATAGTGAGTGATATTTTTTTCATAATCTAAACTGCTTCTGAGTTACTTCGTACATATGTTTTATTTTCGCTTTATAATTTTATAATGTTTTCGAATTCTTCTTCAGCTTAATTTCATATTTAGATAAGTAAATATAAATAATTGTTTTTACACATTTCGCCACCTAATACTTACTCACGTAATAGTAAACAAATTACGCATATTTTCTTGGTCGAATTCTATAGTTTTTGTTTTTTTTTTTTTCTTACAAAAATATATATTTCTAAATAACTAGAATAATATTGATTTTAAATCAAAATTCCATCAGCTGCCTTCTCAAACCTTCTTAACGCTTAGGAAGCCACAAATAGTCGGTTAGTTGGCATTGTGTGCACATACAAATACACATATATATTTGTATTGTTCATCTTAATTTATTTTTTTGCACATGTACACCCCTGCCAATCGACAACTCATCACGCCAAATGAGCTGTGATTATTTATATTGATTTGTTATGTAGTTTGGTGTATTTCTGGTTCGCCATTTGTTTCTATTCAAGCAGAACCGTAATGGAGGTTGACCATCAAGGTTTTCCAACAACTTAAATAGTGTTTTGATTTATTCATACATATATACCTACATACATATGTGCATACATGAGTTTGACTAAGCCACACGCATATATTAAAATATTTATTGTCTTTTAAGTAAACGAAGAGCAATGAAAATAAATAAATAAGCTATTGAATTGCCTGGACTAATAGAAAATCAAATTGGATTTGGTATTTAAAGATGGCATTTGTAATTGAGGGTTAATTTTTTTGCACGAAAGAAGTTTTTTAATGGGCACAAGTTCATTACTAATATTAAATTCTGCTTTTTAGCGATTAACTACTTAATCGTGAAGGTTTTGGTGTGAGTCTCAGTTAACGTTTATGGAAAATATTTAAAAAAAATGTTAATGAGAATTTTTCTACAAGGAGCATCAATTCATTTTTTTAGTTTTTTTTTCGAAAATGGTTATGCGTAAGAAAAGTACTGCAAAGATTTATACCTATATATATTAAAATTAAATTTTGAAAAGTTTCTTGTGAAAAACTTGGTTCAAATTTAATACATTTATTGAAAAAATCTTTGAAATTTTTACAAAAATTTAAAAACTGCCTTACTTTAAAATTGCATTTACATAAATATACATATATTCTAATCCATAGCAATTTGCAATCAAGTTTGTGTCTTAAGTCTTTTGTGCTTCTCATTTGAACTCATTTTTCACGCATGTTCGTGTCATAAGTCTTTAATCGATTTTCTAGTTATGTTTTATTATTTAAATTAATTTGTATACACTTGCAATATTACAAATATACTGAACTGTTAAATAACTTCGACATTTTTTGCAACAGCAATAATATTTTCACCTTCAAACGTTCGTCGAGTAGAATGAAATATGAATGAAATATCCGCTTAAGCCCCTCAAGATCTCTTAGCACTTAAAAACATATAATTCATTAAATTATTTAATAATTTTTTTTCTTTTATCAAACACCATAAACCAGCTTACATACAAAGACTTTTAAGTTGATAATTAAATTATAATGCCGAGCAGAAGCGAAAAAATCACACCTGAAATTGGAAAAAAACGCCTGAAGGCAGGCAAGCTACAGCTACAGTCAAATTTTTTGCAAACATCAAACTCAAACCCATACATAAATGCTTAAATATATTTGAGTTGCAAACTTTTTCAACTTAAATTTATTTTTCATTTTTTATTCAGTTTTATTTTACATACCTAAATTTTTATACTTTTTATATGCAAGCCATTAAGCATAACACTTATTTGTCAATCATAATAATTCATTGCAAATAAATCAGTGCTGCTACCGCAAACGAGAAAACAGATAAATAAATATATTTGCAAAAATCATAAAATTTATTGCTAAAATCCGCAAAAAAAATACAAAATTCAACTGCTGTCAGCTTTGTATAACGCCTGCTGTTTTTTTCTCCGAATATGTATATACTCGCATATGACGATATGTTTGCCAAGCAACCACAAATATTATTTAAATGCCAGTTTAAATGATGATATCATCAAATTACTGCTCATCACTGTCGGTTAAGGTAGCTTCTCCTACATACTGGCGTCAGCAGTAGTACCAGCAGCAACCACTTTTGAAGTTGTGTAAAAAAATTTATACAGCAATCATAAACACATGTTAGTATGTTTGAACGTTATTTTTTACTTAGTTATCTTGCTTCATCAGAACAGTTCTAATACTGCTTAACGATTTTTAAATATTTATTTTCTTGTGTAAAGCAAGAAGTCGCGAGGGCAACAAAAAGTAATTCACTACAGCCTGCTACAGCAAGTTAACAAAATGATGTCTTCATAAATAAAGTAAAATGTGAGCATGTACGCTTGTCTACATTTGTTTATTTGTCATACACTTTACTTGGAAATAAAAATGTTTGTGACCAAGGGAGGCTTTAAAGAGGCACTAATATAAAATATAATTTGAAATTTGATTGCCATTTAATTTAACTTCATTATATTTATTTTATTTTCTTTTATATAATTTTATTTCATTTTAATTCATTTTTTATTTTAATTTGTTTATTTATTTATTATTTTATCTATTTTACTTAATTTTTTTTTATTTTATTTTATTTCGTTTCATTTTACTTTATATTATTTTATTTATTTTTTTTTTATTCTAGTTCATTTTATTTTATTTTATTTTATTTTATTTTATTTTATTTTATTTTATTTTATTTTATTTTATTTTATTTTATTTTATTTTATTTTATTTTATTTTATTTTATTTTATTTTATTTTATTTTATTTTATTTTATTTTATTTTATTTTATTTTATTTTATTTTATTTTATTTTATTTTATTTTATTTTATTTTATTTTATTTTATTTTATTTTATTTTATTTTATTTTATTTTATTTTATTTTATTTTATTTTATTTTTTTTTAATTTATTTTATTTTATTTTATTTTATTTTATTTTATTTTATTTTATTTTATTTTATTTTATTTTATTTTATTTTATTTTATTTTATTTTATTTTATTTTATTTTATTTTATTTTATTTTATTTTATTTTATTTTATTTTATTTTATTTTATTTTATTTTATTTTATTTTATTTTATTTTATTTTATTTTATTTTATTTTATTTTATTTTATATTATTTTATTTTATTTTATTTTATTTTATTTTATATTATTTTATTTTATTTTATTTTATTTTATTTTATTTTATTTTATTTTATTTTATTTTACTTTATTTTATTTTATTTTATTTTATTTTATTTTATTTCATTTTATATTATTTTATTTATTTTATTTTATTTCGTTTAATTTTATTTATAGTTTTTTTAAACGTTAGTGCGTTTAATTTAATTTTTAAGTAAGTTATTCTAATTTATTTGTTTTTTAACTTTTCTTCACTTATATGCAAGTTTTATTTTTTTATTTTTTAAAGTTTTTTATTATTTGTCTTCTTGGATAAATGTTGTAGAATTCGCATGTTTCCGAAGTCAATTATTCATTCATTTTATATTTTGAAGCAATTATATATGCTAATGACAGCAGATTGATTCTATTTTAAAATAACTATAAAGCAATTTTATTACTTTTGACAGTTTTTTTACGTATTCACGAAAATACCGTTATTTTTCGACCTAAAGATTCATTAATCTCAGCAAAAATGCTATAACTTTAAATGGATACTGACTAAAGGTCGTCGACTTGACTACAAAATTTTTAAATTAAAGCCTTCATTCGCTCAAAATAAGTATATGTATGAGTTTATTTCTCATGTGCATAAAATTTCTTCAAAATTATTTTTAAGATCTCTAGCAGAATCAGTTGATTTTTTACTTTTTTTTGAAAATATCAAATAACTCGAAAAATATTTTTATTTAATATTATCACAATTTGAAATTATTTGTTGAAAAGTTATCTTAATTGCAAGGCTACTTATCGTAGTATTTGATTACGGCATTTATGGCAGAATATTCTAATGAACATATGGATAAAAATTCGTGTGGTGGTTATTAATATTCACTTGTGAAATATTTTCACTTTAATGCCTTAATTAAGATAATGCTTTTAAATAAAAATAAGTGTTGAAAAAAAATTGAAAAATTATTCACACCGCTGCTAACCATCTTTAAGAGCTTTTCTGGCAATACCACTTTGCCAGCAAGCAGCTCCTTTAATAGCAATACTGCACCAACAGCCTATCTGCACTTACATTTGTACAGGAAATTCTCTTCGATACACCTCAACACGTCATCCCTTCTTCCCCCGTCATCCCGTCTTTCGTAACATAACTCACTTCCCCATTCTTGCATTTTAATTAACCATTCAAGCAAAAAATTATGCTATAATTAAATTTTATGTTACTAATAAATTTCTGTTATACCTTTATATACATATGAATGTGTTTGTATTTTCAGCACAAAATTCGCAAAGTCAACTGATGACGGTGGTTCAGGTGGCAATAATTCGGGCTTCGCGCTACCTTTGAATGTCGCATTTATGTATAGGGCAATTTTTCGAGCTTCTTTAGGTTTGCCAATTTTTTTTTTCTTCTCATTGAATTTTCATCCTTTTTCTGCCGTTGCGCCGTTTGTGGAAGTAAATTTTAGTAGCTGTTGACAGATTTTATGAGTTTACGCTGCTGCTGCTCTTGTGCTGCACTGCTGCCGCCGTGTTGAGTGCATTATTATTACCTCCCTGTCTTCTGTCCTCTCCATTTTTTAGTCTTTCCCTTTTATATAACAAAATTTTAATTGTTATTGGCGCAAAATTTTACACGGTCTATAAAATCATAGACTTCTGTTAAAATTAGAAAATATATAAATTTTTGTCGCTAAATTAAGTTGTCGTCGATTAGCCCGTAATGGATGGATGCCAAATTGAAACCATAAAATAGTGTAAAAAATATATTGCTGGATAATTAATTTTCGTTTCACTTGCTGAAGTCCACATAAATTGTATTTAGGATATTTTTTTTATTTCTTGGGCATAAAGGGGTTAAGAAAAACAAGTTCATGCCTTAAGTCTTTTGAATGTTTGGGAGGAATAATTTAAATTTCGATTGTTATTGACACAGGTTTTTTTTTTGCAAATGAACTGAATTATATTATTGCTTAGAAAACTAAAAAATTATATATTAAAAAAATAAATTACATACGCTGAATTTTTAAAATTACGCTAAATCGTTTGCATATGCTAGCACTTTTCAAATCAAGCTGCTACTTAATTTTTTACATGCCATTTACTGTATTTGAAATAAATATAAAAAAATCACAAGATACTCGTAATGTACTCCTTGATAAATTATTTGCTGCTCTTTCATTTAAAAATTTATTAATACTTTATTTTATTTTAAAATTTGAGTTTTGTCATTGTTGTATCACCCTTTATGCGGTTTACTAAACTCCGGCCAAGGCAAACCAGTTGAGACGACACATTTTTTTTTTGTCAATTTTTTTCTCCTGCAAATGACAGTAAATTTCGAAAAAATGCATAGGTGTATCTAAGAAATTTAATTTTAAAACTTTTCAGATACATAAATGCCATTTTTTCTTGTAGCAACAAGTGCATTCCTATTAATCTTTTACGATAAATAAATTTTTTTTTACTTTTTCAATCAAAATTTTAATTAATTAATTAAAAATTTCATATTTTTTACTTTTTACTTCGTTTTGTTTTATTTATACTTTTTGAATTTTTATTGCACAATTTTTCGGCCCACTTTGTTTTAAATAAATTTGTCAGCGACACATCATTTCGGTTTTAGACCCGAAAATATGTATAGAAAGCTGTTTAATTAAATTCACTTAAGCTATGAGTTCACTGCTTTTAAATATTTTAAAACAAGTTTTTAATTTCATTATTAATCATTTTACTGCAATTCTTGTTGTTTGCCAATTTCTTTGTTAAAGAAATTTAAATTACTATAATGAATTAAAAAACGAAATATTTATACAAAAGAAATAATTTGTAATATAATTATATGTATGTCTGAATATAAGAACATACATATATTGCTTTTTAAACACTAATAATGTAGATAATAATATAGGGATCCAGCTTTTATTTATATGGAAATACTTGTATTACTATACATTTACATATATATACTCATTCACACCTCTTCTGATCTCTAGCAATAGCCATACGATTTTTCTCGTTCTAATTCTGTTGTTTGTAGGTGTTGAGTAAATATATATGGTCTTCGATAATTACGTTAAATTAGTTCAGTTTTCTAAAATGGAAAAATATGTTTATTGAGTATTTCGTATGGAAAGTTGAATGTTCTCTATATTAAATATACATATCGATTATATATATATTTTTTTCATATTTTTCCATAAATTCAAAAGCATTTATAACCGGCATTTAACTAGATTAAGACGGAACTAAATGCAAATAATTAAGTCGATTAACAAAAATGGTTAGTTTACATCAACTAGTTAGGCCTGTAGTGACGCCAATAAAGAAAAATAAGACTACCTTTTGCATTGAGTGATAACTTAGTGAAGTTCGTGTCTTAAGTCTTTCGTTTGCAGAAAAAGTTTAATAAAGATTTTATGCTTTCATTTTATAAAATTATATGATTATTAAAAATATTCAAGAGCAACATACACCAGATATAAATAAATTCATAAAAAACATAAATGTTCCAAAAATATTTACGTCAGACAAATCAAATTAAGTTATTTATAATAATGAAATATAAAAATGTATGAAGACAAAAAAAAACTAATTTTTCTCACATTGGTTTTTATTTTTTTGCCACTCAGTATATAAATAAATTTTTTTTTTATCTCTCCTCCACGATGCATATAGTAATAATTTGAAAAACAGTCTGATATATTGAATAATCACTCAATTTAATAAAAGTCAAACATTTCAAAAAAATTATTGAGGGTACAAAAAAAACTGTTTAATTAATGTGAATTTTATCATTAGTTAATCAATCGCTGAGCTAAAGCAAGTATCGCTATTTTTATTTCTCAGTAAATTCCAAATTGTTAAGTATTAAAAAAAAATGCACCAAAAAAAAGCAATGACAATGAGTAAGAGAAATAATCGAAAAATTAAATTTCATCGAAAGACATTTTTTTGGTATAATTTCATATTATATGAGTATTTCACAACAACAACAAACCACAAAATCACTTGTTTGCTTTAATGCAGCTGTTAATATAGACAAGTTGCCCTAAATGGTGGCTGGATCTGACCAAAATCTGCTGAGCAGTTATAACTGTATAATATTTTTGCACAAAAACTTCGAAATAAAGGGGAAAAAACAATTAAAATAATTGGAATAAAGCATTTCAATGACGCAATCGATATTTTGGAAAATTATTATGCAGCTTTCACTTTTTAAAAATATCATAATATATTTATTTTATTTCTTTAAAGGCATATTTTCTTATTATCAATTGAAATATTAAAAAGAGTCGAAAATTTAATTTATAATAATTTAAAAAATAACATGAAGCTTTTGTGGAAGATTTATAAAGGGTGGTTAAATTTTCAAGGGCCGATGTTGATTTTGAATAAAACACAAACTATTTAGGAAATTATTGAAATTTTATTTTATTATGATATATTGGTATTACTCAATTATGTATGTAACAAAATATCGGCCAAATGAGCGCCGCGACCTCGGCGGCACACCTCCATACGATGGTCCAAATTTTCGATGACGCTGAGGCATAATGGAGTTTCTATGCCGTTAATGTGCCGAATTATCTCATCCTTTAGCTCTTGAATTGTTGCTGGCTTATCGACGTACACCGTTTCTTTCAAATAACCCCAGAGAAAAAAGTCCAACGGTGTCAAATCACACGATCTTGGGGGCCAATTGACATCGCTATTACGTGAGATAACACGGCCATTGAATTTGTTGCGCAAAGGAGCCATTGTTTCGTTAGCTGTGTGGCAAGTGGCACCGTCCTGCTGAAACCACATATCGTCCACATCCATATCTTCCAATTGTGGCCATAAAAAATTCGTTATCATCTCACGATAGCGAACACCATTCACAGTAACTGCCTGACCGGCCTCCTTTTGGAAAAAATACGGCCCGATGATGCCGCCAGCCCATAAACCGCACCAAACAGTCACTCTTTGTGGGTGCATTGGTTTTTCGACAATCACTCTTGGATTCTCATTCGCCCAAATGCGGCAATTCTGTTTATTGACGAATCCACTGAGGTGAAAATGTGCCTTATCACTGAAGATGATTTTCTTCGAAAATTTTCATAATAAGTCTGGATAACTTTAACACGTTGTTGGATTGTGTATCTCTCCATGGTTCAAATTGAGTAAGTCTGAAATAGAGAAATGTCAAATTAAATTCGGAAAACACTTGGCGTTTAGGTGTGGTTCACATTCAACAATTGACGTAACGAAAAATGTCAAAAAAAAATTTATTAAAAAATTATTGAAAAAAATATTATCAATGAAATTCTTTATTGAAAAATCTAAAAGCACACAAATTTTTAGAAATAGTTTTGGTAGCTTAAAAAATATCTGTATTTTATATTTTTTTTTTTTTTTGTATATTTATTTTAAGAACATGTTAAAAAATTATAATTTGCAAATTTTTTAAACCGTAGTTTTGGACGATTTAATAAAGTTATTCATATATGTACAAAATATTCCTACAAACTTCATCGAAAATATATTTTCTTATTATATTTTTCCCCTAAAAATGCATCACCCTACCGTATGATGTTTTATAAATTTACTACTACAATGAACTTTGCCTAATAACATCTAGTAATGAAGGAAAATTGTAGCAAGCAACTCTGCGGTTAGGAGTACGTGTCATCATTACATTCCATGAAAATACATACACTTCTCTTTACTTATGTAAGTACAAATGTATGGAGTTGTATGTGGCACTATAACGCCGCAGGATGTAAGCGTGCACTTTTCCGGCCGCAGGTGAGGAAATGGCATGGCAATCGCCAAGAATTGCTGTGCCACCATCAACAAACAGCACGGCGTAGAACCAAGCAGAGCACAAAAGGTGTTGCAATTTATAACTTCTAAGGTAATGCGGCAGCGCTGCGGTGGGTACAAAGCAATTACAGGCATAAATTCAATTAACCGGACACTATAATTTGTATAAAAAGCGCATGCAGGCAGAAATTAAAGGTAAAGGAGCAAAAGGAACAAAAAATGCCTGTAATAGTGCGCAAAAGGCATGGAACTGAGGCGGCGTCAAAAAGGAAAATAAAAGTTGCGAAAATCCAAGCAAATGTAATTTCATTAACTAGCAAATTCGAGCGGAACAACAACAACAACAGCTGCTGAGTGACTAACATTCACTTTTCTTAATTTTTTCTTTTATTTTAATTTGATTTTTTTCTTTTTTTTTTTTTTTTTGCTTTTGCTCAGCCATTAAAGCCTTTGGTCATTTTAAAAATGAAGACATATCGCAAAGTACGTATGTATGTATGTAGGTGTAGATGAGTTTGTGCCTTTAAAGTGTGGAAAGCATTTAGACTATTAGGCTATTGTAAAATTTTATGAGCTACTAAAAGCTTACAGCACGTAGGCAAATCCTATCAGCTAGTCACCATAACCTCCACATATATACACGAGAATGTTCATATATGTGGGTATGTATGCAGAATGCATATACCATAAAAATGGCATACAAATTTGAATCACTTAAATGACAACACCTTCACCTCACGTGAACTTTCAGTTGTTTAAGAAAAAATTTTATTACCGAACTTTCGAAAAAATTATTAAAATCGAATTTGTGAGAGAGCGAAATTTCAATGTCCCGTGGTTTCCCATATATTTCTAGGGCAATATGCTGCCGTTGTAGTTAAACTAAAATGTTTATATTGTATATAATTGGCAACACAAAACGGTTAAAAAGTTCGAAAACATGTATGGGTATTAAAAATCTATTTTCAAGGCCAAACTAAAAATTCAGAGAGATACGAGAAAATAAGCAAGTGAATCAACCATATGTCGGTAACTACATTTTTGGTACTCTGAGATATGTTAAAAACTACTTCTTTTGAATAATCATAAATATTTAGTATCAATATTTTATGAAGGAAATTGTATCCTTGGAAAGGTTGTTTAAGATAGTTAAAAATCGATAAAATAAGGTAAAATATTTTAACACCAGTTAAGGAGGCTGTAAAAATAAAAGTCTTATCTTATTAAAAAGAAATGTAAAATATTCAAAGTCAAATAGTTAAAAGTTTCCTAAAAAGGATCGAAAGAGGCCACTAAAAATTCTGACCAAAAATATTTATTTAGATATATCGAAAGATAGGTTTAGCTTTGGGTCTTTTCTTTTTGTGGCACCGAACTCTATTGTTTACATGAACTTTAAAGACTCTAAAATGAAATTTTCTTCCCTTTCTCAACAAAGACATATGTATATATGTCACACAAAGTTGCCTTTTCGCACTTAATGAATAAGGGCAGGAGGAATAAAATCATTTTACAGGACCTCTTAAGTGTATTGGTATATACGACACATTTTACTGTAGATAGATTTAGGACCACCAACAGCAACAATAACTACACCTATGACTACTATTAGAACTAAAATCGAAACTACAACTAGAACAACAACTAAAACTAACCCTAAAATACAACTACAATTAAAATTAAAACTACAACTATAATTAAACCAGCAATTAACACTACAATAACAACTACAACTACATTTACAACAGAAACTACAACCACAAATATAAATAAAACTGCAACTATAATTAAAACAACAACAGCCACAACTAAAACTACAACAAGATTTACAACTAACCATATAATCACAATTACAACTAAAACACCAACTATAATTGAAACAAAAACTAAAACTCCAGTAACAACTACAACTTAAGCTACAATAAAAGCTACAACTAAATTAGAACTACAATTAGAACTAAAACTACAACAGTAATTAAAACGACTAAAATAACAAAAGCAATTACTACTAAATCTACAATAACAACTACAACTAAAACTACAATGACAAATACAATTCCAACTACAATTAAAACTACAACTACAATTAAAACTGCAACTTCAACTAAAATCACAACTGCAAATAAAATAACATATATCAAAACATTTACAACTAAAACTACAGTTACAACTACAATCATAACTAAAACTTCAATTACAGCTACAGACATAAGTACAACCTAAAAAACAATTCAAACGGCAACAAAAATAACAAGTATAACTTTAACTAAAACTACAACCCAACTACATATTTTGTAGAAAATTTCCTTCTGCAAACCAAACTACTCCTGCCTTCTTTCTTGAAACCCAACAAATTCCTTCAAAGTAAAATAAAAAACGAGAATGCAGTTATAATAACAATAAAAATAGCAATTCAACCGCAAATATAGCTTTGTGTATATGTGTTTATTAATCTATGTATGTATCTGTATACACTTTAAGCTTACCATTCTCCCTACCACGCACAGTTTTTGGGCGCGTACATCTTTTCAGCGCAAAAGTCTCTGGCATTATCATGATTATTACAACATATTATTTGCCAATATTACTATTATTACTTGTCCAAAGTACGCAGCCCACTTTCGTCTATATACCAACATATATACAGATATATAAAGCACTCCTTGTAGCGGCGATGGCATGTTTAGTCCGGAATAATTCTTTTTTATTCATTTTATTTTACATGTAAATGCTATATATATGCCTATATGTTTAAACATACAAATATATTACATCTGCTAAGCAGATATATAGTAGTTGTATGTAGAAGTACTTATGTACATATTCGTTCATTTGACGCTTCTTGCCACACAACTTAGTTACAGGGCTGGAATGTCGTGAATATGAATAATGTATATGTGTGATGTATATGTATGTGTTACTTTTTTTCTTACCTAGTACAAGCATATTTATAAGTTTTCCAAGCAAGCGATATAAATACTATATAAATAAAATAAAATAAGCTATACCTTAAATTAAAAAAAAATCAAATAAAATGAAATAAAATAAAATAGAATAATATAAAATTAAATTAAATGAAATTAAATAAAATAAAATTAAATTAAAAATAAATAAAATAAAGTAAAGTACAGTTAAATAAAATAAAATAAAATAAAATGAAATAAAAAAAAGAAATAAAATAAATAAAAATGAAATGAAAAGGAAATGAAATCAAATCAAATGAAAAAAGTAAAGTAAGGTAAAATAAAAAAACTAAGATAAATTTAAATAAAATAATTAAAATAAAAGAATTAATTTAACTGAAATAAAATAAAATAATATATAATCATATGAAATAAAATAAATTAATTAAAAAATAAAATAAATGAAATGATATTAAATAAAATAAAATAAATAAGATAAAATTAAATTAAATTAGATTAAAAAAAAACTAATAAAATAATTTATTTATTTAAATTGTTTATTATATATATAAGATATAACAATAAAATTATGTCAAAAAAAAAACAAAAAAAAAAAAAAAAAATAAATAAACAAGAATATAAAGTATAGTAATCTAAAATAAATTGAAACAAAAAAAATTAAAAAAATTAAATTAAATTAAAATAAATACAGTCAAATATAATAAAATTAAATATTAAATTCAATAATATCATTTACAAATAAATAAATTAAAATAAAGCTATATGAAATTAAATAGAAATAATAAGTAATAAATAATGTACAACAAAAAATATTTATAATAAATCTAGAGAAAGAAATAAAATAAAAGTTTTTATTAAAAAGAAAAAAATAACAAAAATAAAACAAAATATAATTTTTTAAAGTAAAAATAAATACATTAAAACAAAGCAACCAAAAAATACCACAAAAAACCGGCAATTTTATACTCCAACGCGGCGATCTATGTACCATATATGTATATAGATACATATAATTTTCAAAAATTCTTATGCAGCAAGCATGCAAATGATGTATGAAAATAATTATAATTACATTTATGTTTAACATAATGTAGTACAAAATCATTCAACACAGTTTTGTAGCCATGACTTAGACCACTTCGAGCCTCTCACACAGAACTCTGTTTTTTTTAATTTTTTTTTTTCTGGCCACAGTAATTAGAAGCGAAGCGGTGGTTATGCTTCAGAAAGCGCTGCTGTTACATTAAAATCGTAACGAGTATGAGTAGTTTATGTCATGAAGAAAAATGAAGAAGAACAACAACGAAAAATAAAATATGTTATGTGAAAAAAATCAGAAAAGAACGCAAGAACTCAAGGCAACAAACATCAGCAACAGCAAAAAACATCTGCCAGCTATGCCTGAGCAATTTGTGGCAAATGAAACCAAAAAAAAAAAAAACTATTTTGTTTTTCTGTAAATTTTCTATAGAATACACATCCAAACGTTTGTATGTCCGTCTATTTGGTAAGTGCTGGCAAGCATTTTGTTGCTATTGTAAAATGCCGCAAATAGCTTAGAAAACTAATTTACATGCAACGTAACTGTGAAGTGTCTACATTGTTGCATTTAAAATGGTACGAAGAGGTTCATTACATTTAACGGTACACAATTGGGAATTTGTCGAGCGGCAAGTAGATTATTGTACGTGAAATATACTTCTTTGTCAGTGTATGTGTTTATTGGCAGCTCCATTACAAGCATTTTTCTACTCATTTGTAGCTTAGAGATATCTATGTACAGTTTTTATATCAATTTAAAGGGTTTCATTTTAATGAGCTTTTCAAAATATTCTTACTTTGCCGCTACATTTCAAGTGGACAGCTAGACACCTAACAAATATTTATTACTTATTCTGGCAGTGTGTATTTTGCTGGTTGTTTTTCTTTTCTTGGCTACTTTTCCATGCAATTATAATCTCAAAAGGAGAGACAAGTTCTAGTGACGATTTCAAATTTTTCTCAGCATTCTTTCGGATACTGCAACTTTAGGTGCTAAGTTTCATATAAAAGTCAGTACTCTTAACTTTTTATACAACATTTAATATTTATTATTATATTTTTTTCTCAAAATTCGAACTAATTTAATATTCAAATCTGTTGAGAATTTCGTTTCAACTGTCAAGTGAACGAAATAATTTCTTATGTACGCAAATGCAACCGTTTGCGTAGAGCTCCTGACATAAATGTGCAATAAGTAGAAAATCGTTTTCCCATAATTAA
>JAWMAG010000010.1:10592500-10612500 GCA_037013455.1 Ceratitis rosa | reverse complement strand
ATTTTAAAATAAAATAATATGAACTAAACAAAAATAAAATAATACAATATAAACTAAAGTAAAATTAAATAAAATAAAATAAAATAAAATAAAATAAAATAAAATAAAATAAAATAAGATAAAATAAAATATAACTAAATTAAATTAAATAACATAAAATAACAATTACAATAACATAAAATAAAATAAATAAAATAAAATAAAATAAAATAAGATAAAATAACATAAAATTAAAAAAATTAAAGAAATTAAATTAAAATAAAATAAAATAAAATAAAAAAAAAAAATAATATAAAGCCAAATAAAATAAATTAAAATATAATAAAATTATGTAAAATTAAACCACATCAAATCAAAACAAACAAAATTAAATTAAAAAAGATTAAAACAAAATCAAGCAACATAAGCGAAAATAAGTTTACATTTCATAAAATAAACTAAATATAGTTAAAATTAATAATAAAAAGAATGATATATAAATTATATAAAGTAAAACGCAAAAGTAAAATAAAATGAAATTATATTAAATTAAATTAATTTCAATTCAAACATAAAAAGTGAAATAAAATTTAATCACTAAAAGAGAATAAAATCTGATTATTTAGCAGTTTTAGGTTACGTTGGGATTTATTTAAATTAAAAAAAGCTTACATTAAAATATATGTACTATTTATTTATAACAACTTTGCCCTTATTTCCTTTGTATGTTTGTTTCACAACCACATAAATACCTACATGATATACTTATCATCTCTCATCTTCTCAATTGTTTAATTGTATATTGATGTCCAACTATCAGATAATATTTTCTTGAGAAATTACAATTTCAATGACGACACTCAGCATTTCTACGGAGTAGCAACAAAAAAATAACAAAAGCGAATTCATTTCGTCATAATAAACTGACTTTTTAATACAATAATAGAATTCTTCAACTTCCATTGCTTTCTTTTCTTTTATTTTCGTTCTTTAAATTATCATCTATATATTGTATTGCATACAAAAATTTCTGGAATTATGCACGCAGACATACATATTTACATTTTAATAGTAGACAGCTTGAGAGAAGCTCTGCCATATTATATGCATATCTTTCATTTAACATTTTCTATGTAAGAAACTATTAAGTTTTTGTATTGTTTGTATGAGTGCCGCTATCAAAGTAAAATAAAAAAAATTTAATACAATATAAAGGTCATATTAATAAGGCACAAATAAATGGCTCCAAATTTGACCCGATTTCTCTAAGTAAGTGTTGGTTGCTTATTTGGCAAAACAAAAAGACATTGAATTTATACGTTGACAAGCATTTGTTTTGATTATTTTCATATTATATTTCGTCGTTAAGGCAGAAAAAATGTTCTATGTACCAATAAGTTTATAAAACTGATCTTAATTACTGGCAGAGAAATGTTTACATTGATATAAGAATATATGTATTTATGAATAAGTATAACATATATATAAATATGCAGGTCAAATATTCCAGGTATTTTGTTTTCGAATATTATAATTATCTTTAAAAGCTCCATTGATGTAAACAGTACTTATTTCATCAAGATGCTTTATTGGGAAGTGACAAAGCGCGTAACTGGTACCATTTCTTAATAAATATTCACCACACGGATTTACCAGAAATAATGTGAAAAAATGCTAAAATAACAAATATTTACAAACGTTCACAAAAACCCCGCATATAAATATGTTTGTCCATATGAAATAATTATTAGAATTAAGTGTTGCCTATGTAAATTGAGTTCAATAATAAAACTCCCCCTGACGTATGTTGATTGAATTCTGCGAAGAACGTTGACATCATGTTAACGTCCCTACGTTAACTAAGATGCTACAAGCTTGTAATTTTACACAAAATAGTTCAACCCGAAACAGTTTCCTATATTAACGACTGTTGTTTTTAACATCATTATATGCTATGTCAATTATCCGACTGCTTTATACCAGTTAAATACAAGTTCATTTATGCATTATTTCGAAGAAATATAACTAAAAATTCTACAGTAAGATTCGGGCCGTGAAGCTCATTAATGGCAGCGACAGCCCTAGGTTCTCGTGAGTATACGAATGTGGTGTATTCAAAACTAAATCCAATGATTTGATAACGGAATTTTCTGTTTTACCATATTTGGTGATTTACGAAGAAATAGAAAACGAACTTTTATTATATCCTCTAGTGTTTTACGAGAATTCTTATATACCGGTTCGTTTAATCTAAAAATTTATTTTAGTATTGTAAATTGTTGGCGTTGTGCATAGGTATATAGGTAATTTTTAATTAAATGTTTATTTTGCACATTGCAGGGTTATAAAACAAATTTTACATTAGTTGAAATAAATTTTAATAACTCAGAAATGTCGGAACGTTAAGCTAAAAATCTAGAAAGCATCCTGTCCGAAATTATCTCAAATTATTGTAATGAATTGAATAAAAAGTTAAATATATAATATTAAGTAATTCTTATATTTATACTACTTCTTTTTCTTTTTTTCAGGTAAGCATCAAATGACTCTGGAATTATTTACATAATTTATTACCACAGATTAAGGTAACTTAAATCGAAATGATAAAAAAAATTTATATAAATAGAGGAATATACTTAAAAATTAATAGCATTATTGATTATTTGAATTATTGAATAAAAATTAGTACGACTACATGATTTTTTTGATATAAGTTTTTTAAAGTAGAATGCTCTGAATTCCATGATGATGGACAATAACTTTTCCTACAATATTTCGATACGTCGAGCATGCTTTCGTCCAAACATATTTTTCAAAGAAGCTGATGCATGCACTTACTGTGTTGTCCGTGACCATATTTGATGGAATGTCTATTTTATCATCACTGATTAAGGATTCAAGATCGATATCCCCGGCTTTTGTACTTTCACTGCAGCTCAGCCATCTGGAAAATTATCCTTCCATAAACTCAACACACTCTGAATATCAGTCACTAGATCACATTTTTTGTTCCTTTATGAGTGTGCTTCGGTCGTGCAACTTTCCATAGATCGTAGTATCTTTTAATAGAAATTTCGATCATTAACCCTTCTCGACCAGCTTCTCAAGCTCTTCACACTCAAGCACTTAGGTCCCTATTTATCTTTTTTGTCTACAAATGCATATCGGTTCCTTCTTTAACTCTCGACGTGCAAGGCAATCGATTGCAACGTTTTGAGATATACGTATAGAGATTTTTTTCTCTCAGCTGCGGCACAGCAATCCTCATCTCACCAGCTTGTTGTTGATAGGTGCAGAGGGCAGGAGTACGAATTGAATGGAAAACCGTTCGGCTGGCTGTTTTGAGTCTAGCTTTTCATCGTCGAACATTCCTTGTGTTGGTTGCTGAACATATTTTTCTGTCCAGAGGCGTATGTATACCTTTTCTTCTGCATGGTATTGAACCGAATTGACATTAAATTACTATGTATGTATGTACATCTAAATAACTAAATGCATATCATCCGATTATCACAACATAATCGTTTTTGTAAGCAGTCCTTCGATATAAACACAGCCAATTGTCTTAATAAATTCTCTTAAGTTACATCACGAGTCACACAAATTTCGAGATATGTGCGCCAAAGATGGCTCCCTTTGCCCATCCTGTACCATTAGAGGCTCTCATAGAAAGCATCTTTGGTAAAAACGTCTTTCTCTTCTCTTGATAAGCGATATGTTGAAGAAATATTCTTTCATCCAGTCGTTAGCAAGACGATATTGTTCATCCGAGCCTGCGTTGACCTTTGCGCAAAGGCTGAACTATTGTTTTGAATCCTGGGAAATAAAATGAAAACAACGAAAATACATTTTATATAGTGAGCTGGCTTATTCAAGACCGATGCCTGCTCGCGTCGCACCTCTGGTAAAGAGTTAACCTTAAACCGATTATGGTGGAGGATCCTCCTCTCCTTCACAGGAAACGGGATCGCAACCCGTTACCCAGCATAATAATAGTCGCAATGTTAGTTATCTAATTGAAATGAAATTTAATTGAATAAGAAAAATTTACATTTATTTAAACCAAAAGGCTTTAAAGGTTGAACGCCAAAGTGCGGTTGTTTCTTTCTTTTAGATTTACGTTCTCAACAATATTCAATATCACAAAATATACTTTGAGGAAAAGATATTTGGCATTAACAACTGTATTTTTTCCTAAATAATTAAAAAAAATTATTAAATTTAATTTCCAAAAGGAATTCATTTTTAATCTGGCAAACTTCTTGAATACATATACAATGTATACATATACAATGTATACATATACATATGCGCATACATATATATACATATATATGTACGAGTACATACTGTCAGTCACTCAGCATATTAGTATTCATTCTATCTATTAATGAACTGACGCTGCTGATCATCACTTTTCAACAAAAAAAAATTTCAAGCGCGACTCTCCTACATTCTTAACGGCGCTTCGACTGCATTACCCAATTTTCCAGAAGCAAAATATACAGTTTACATACAGCAAAGATTTGCAATGCAATAAACACTAACAAGAAGTATAGCAAAAATAAAGGATTCTAGCTAGACAGATACTTACATACGCACATACATATATGTTATAAGTTTACGGTGAAAATAGTACACGCCCAGTTTTCAGGTGTCACTCAGAAAATTAAAAAAAAAAACAGCAACAAATTATCTAAGCCAAATGCGGATTACGGTGCAGCAGCAATGACTAGATAAGTAAGCGTATAAGCAATAATAAAATGTAATTACAACAATAAAAATAACCATATGTTGACTGGTTAAAATAAAAATAGCAACAACGCAAACGTACACATATACCATACATACACGCATACATACTCGTACATATCTACGTATGCATAGCGCCCGGTCATGCAGCGGTGCCTGATGCACTTGTCAGCCGGCACATGTGCGCAGTTGTTGTTGTTGTTGTTGCTGTTGTTATAGGCAAATAGACAAATGACACAGTGGCTGCAGTTGGCGTTGACTGTGGCGTCGCTAGTGACGTTGTAACTGTCACAATCACCTATACACCAAGCGCAAATATTCATATACTCGTACATATATATTTACCTATATGCATGGAGAAAAAGTTAAAAAAGAAGAAGAAGAAGAAATGCACTAATGCCGGCTTTTTAGGTCAGCAATCACTCAGCTAGCAGTGGGTGTATAGGTGAGTGCACACATATATACCTATGTACCTACATACATGCGTGCACACAGTGTGCATTAGTGTGCGAGCGCACGCGCTTAATGTCGTCATCTTGCCGGCACCTCAACCAGCGCCAAACCACGTCACCTCCGCTCGAACAGCAAATAAAATGCGGATTTGTGCGCACCTGACACGCCACCTCCACTCCCCGCACTCGATGCTTGCGGCGCGAGTTCAATGTGGAGGGGTTGCAGTACAAATACAATTGCGTGTCGCCTGTCGTTGCAGTTGATTATTAAGCGCATCGAACGAAGTACTGTGTTTTTACACTATTTCCATTTTTTATTTATTTACTTTTTATTTTTAGTTTTTGAAAAAATGCATAAATTTAGATGCACATTTATTGGCGATAAGTCAGTTTTTTACGCTTGATAAATTTAGGTTGCATTTGCATCGAATGGCGGCTGTGGCAATGGCAATATGTCTAACTTTTTATCTATTTATACAATAATATACCTACATGTGAGTGTATGTATGCATACATATGCATAAAATCATTGATATGCGTGTTGATTAATTTTCCTGCCGTTAAATTATGATAGAATTTATTTTTCTTCCATTCATTGCGAATAGCGTAAGCATTAGATAATTGGCACACATACTCATATACATATAAAAAAAACATGCTCCCTCAAGCAACTTAAGTATTTTATGCAATTAACTATTTAATATTTATCTAATAATAATATTTCTCTATTAAACTTATGCAATTTCTTAGTGGAAGACGTAAAGTGATTATTATGAAATTTAAGTAAAAAGGCTGATTTATTTTATATTTCAAGAAACTTTTAGCTATTGGCCTCTTTTTGCGAATATTTAATTGAACAAACATACACACTTGGGCATACACGTATCTTTAATGTGGCGATGTCTGGTCAAGCGGATTAGATAATTTCAGTGCTGAAAAATCTCTTTCTACTGAATGCCTGTGTGGAATATTTTTCATCAAAGAATTTGTGGTTGTTGCTTTTTTAAAATGGAGAAAGCTGAGAAATCTTCATATCATAATTTCGTAGAGTTTTTGTATCATTTTAAAGGGTGTTTTTTATACATATGCTTTTCAAAAAGAAATAAAACGCCACCAATGGTCTGGCAAGTGACCGCTGTGGCCAGCTCGAATAAATTCCAGCCCAAAAGCCCAAATTTCGACTAATTTTTGCAGCAATTATGACCAAATGTCAGCAATAATGGACTATGCATTCTCTTCCAAGGCGTCAATTCTCTCGTGCTTATCTGTGTAGATAAGCGACTTCACCTAACCCCACGAAAAATAGTTTTAGGGTGTTAAATTCCGAACAAAAATTTGTGATTGCTCTTGGAAATTAGTCAAATTTGGAAAATATCTCAATAAGTAGAAAAATATATTTGGTATAACAATTTACCGGCCGCAGTGGCCGAATGGTTAGCATTCGTGCTGCCATTCGGAAGGTTAGGGTTCAAATCCTGGTATGACCAACATCCGCAAGTTATAGAAAATTAATTTAAATGAAAAATTAAATTAAATTTTCCAATCGTCAACACCTCCGAGTGTATTTCTGACATGAAATCAAAGCTCTTCTTAAAAAACCCTCGGCCTTTCGGAGGAAGCTTAGTATAAACTGTAAATTCCTCAATTTGTTTGAAAAACATTAAGACGCATACCACGAATTGGAGAAGAGATTTGTTTTTCATTGCTCATATATGCGTATTTCAATCTACAAATCGGATGAAAATATCAGCTCTTTTCTGTATGTCTATACTCCCCATTAAAAATAGAATAGCAACCAAGCTTGGTTGAGCTCCATTGATTAATGCCTTAACTACACGATCTTCGTACAAGCGGGGGGTAAAAGTAAAAGTCAAAGGTGTAGTTATTGCCCCATTGTGTTCATACTTCGCAAAGAAAATAATTAATATAAAGTTTTTTCATTTTATCTAATTATAAGTATACATATTTGATTAAATTCCAAATAATCTTCGGCTTTTCAGTTTAAAAACCTATCTAATTACTCACACATTTTACCACCTAATTGACTTTTACATATGACTGTGCACCGTTATACAATCGCCCTTGCAGTTATATTTTATCCCCTTTTTTGCATTTCTGATGTCATCATTTTAAAAGTTACGTTACACATCGCATACCGCTTGGATGACGTTAGTGCTGCTTTTAGAGCACCAACGCTTCAGTCTATTTGAGATACAAATCAAATTTCATACGTCTAAGCTTTTTTAAATACGAAAGTAATATTTAAAAGTCAAAAAGGCTTCTCAATAATCAAAAAATAAACATTAAGCAATAAATATAATGAAATAAAAATAATTGATAAAGGTTTGAAAATGAAAAAAATTAACTAAAACCAAATAGAATATAATATAATTATATTAAATTAAAATAAATTAAAGTAAAATATCATAAAACAAAATAAGATTAAATAAAATTAAATTAAATTTGAAAGTAAAATAAAATAAATCAATATTAACTATAATTAAACATATTAGAAGGCAGATTTATTGTACATATAAATCAATATTATTTTTAAATATTAAAATAAAATAAAACAAAAAATCAAATAAAATAGATTAAATTAAACTAAATTAAAATACAGAATCTTAGTCAAAAATAATATGAACTAAAATAGACTAGAATAAAATAAAATTAATTTAAAACAGCTTTAAATTATTTTCGACAACAAACGCTCTGCCCCACGCATACAATCAATCATTGGCACGCACAAATTCTAACAAAAGTGAGAAAATTTTATAATTAATTGCAAAAACATGCAACAATATCAATATAATTGCTACACAACATAGCTACAAAAGAAAATAAAAATGAAATGAATTCATAAAAATTCAACTTTATCAAACTCGCTAAGCAGATATGACAGCTTACACGAGCAAAAGCCACAGAAGTATTTCAAGCAAAAAAAAAAAGAAAAAGAAAGAAAATAACATACGACAAAAAAGCAATAAAAAGAACCTTAATAAAAATGCGTGCAAACGCATACAAAACAAAAATCTCAACAATAGACAACAGCAAATATACAACAAACACAACAACATTATAAATGCCCCCAAGCGCGAGAGCTATTCACAAGCCGCGTTGAATCCCGCCAGCCCACCATGCGCCTCCGCCCAACTAAACGTACGTAACGTGACTTTGCCAACATGACGCCATCAGTTAAGAAGCACGAAGCGGCAAAAATGCAAACAACAATAAAAACATGTACAATAACAACAAATACACTATAAAAATACCAACAGCAAGTAATAGTAAAAAGTAGCAACATGCTTGGAAACAACAACAAAAAATTACAAAAAATAAGAAAAACAAAATAAACAACAGCAACAACAACTATTACAGCTTTTGGCTGACTTAACATTCAGCTTGGCTCAGCTTCAGAAAACAAAACGGGATATCAACATATGCTGTGAGTTTAACTTAGTTTTAGTTTCAAAGTTAAAAGAAAATCACAGAAAAAGCAACGCGACTGCACAAACACATAGGTACAAATGGAAATAAATAAATAGAAGTATTGTAGATAGACTTGTGGTAGAAGAAAATAGTTAAAGGCAACAAGTTAGTTGTTTGGCTTGAGAATGGGGTAATACAAGCACTAAGGAAAAGCAAACTAAAAAACAAAAACAAAAAGGAATTTAACTTTGTGCAGATAAATGACTCGAGCAGCAGATAACCAAAAAACACCAGCGGTTGATTGCACTCCAACAGTCACTATTAGAGAGAGCGATAGAGAGGGAGAGACATGATGTGGAGTGCAGAGTGGAAGTAAGCAGTCTTTGAGTGCAGATAGATAAATGCGTGAAGATTGTTACATTAGAAAAGAAAATAAAAAGTGTTAAGAAGGAAGTGAGCGTAACAAAATAGATTTGGAAATTTAATTGAAGGCACATTCTTGCTTTTCAAAATAAACGCCAGAGGTATAGTGTGAAAAAATGCATCGAACTATCCAAAGCCTTCATATTATAAGGTCAATATCAAACAAAAAATATATTTAAAAAATTATTAAAACAAAAATTTCAAATATAAATAATTATTAAAGTTTAATTAGAAATAAAACTAATAAAACTAACTAGAAATATTTTTCTAAGCTCACAAATACTCGTACGCTGTCACCCACAAGTTCATTACATGCTTTACTAAAAAGTGTAAAAGAAATAATTTCATATAAGAATAAATTATGTACAAAGCAAATAAGAGCAAAGTAAACAGCATTCAGTTCTTAAATTCTGATTGGATTTTTACGCTCAAACAATGAACAATAAAAGTGAACAGAAAATATTTATTTTCCCAGAGTCATTCAAACACGAATGAGATGAAAAACATGTTGTGTAGATTTTCACACTCATACTTACATATTTATTTGACTCTTTTTTCTTATACGCTATTTGTATGACTGCTGAAAAGTGTTATACGCACTCAAAACTCAAAAGTGTTATACGTCACCCAAGTAAACAAAATGAAATATTTTTATATAAAAAATGAAAAATTTTTATTTGAAAATAAAAGCAAAAAATTTGAATTTAAACATTAACATCTTATAATCAAAAATTAGAAATTACTAATTAAAAATTATTAATCAATTAAAATAAAAATTTAAAAATTAAAAATTAAATATTAAAAATCAAAAAATAGAAATTATTAATTAAAAATTATTAATTAATTAAAATAAAAATTTAAAATTTTAAAACTAAATATTAAAAATCAAAAATTAGAAATTATTAATTAAAAATTATTAATTAATTAAAATAAAAATTTAAAAATTAAAAATTAAAAATTAATTAAATTTAAATTTAAAAGTGAAAATTGAACATTGAAAATTGAAAATTAAAAATTAAAAACTAAAAAAATGAAAAATTGAAGATTGAAAATAAAAAATTAGAAATAAAAAATTAAAAATTAAAAATTAAAAATTAAAAATTACAAATTAAAAATTAAAAACTATAAATTACTTATTTAAAATTTAAAATTAAAAATTAAAAATTAAAAATTAAAAATTAAAAATTAAAAATTAAAAATTAATAATTAATAATTAAAAATTAAAAATTAAAAATTAAAAATTAAAAATTAAAAATTAAAAATTAAAAATTAAAAATTAAAAGTTAAAAATTAAAAATTAAAAATTAAAAATTAAAAATTAAAAATTAAAAATTAAAAAATGAAAAATTAAAGATTAAAGATTGAAAATTAAAAATTAAAAATTAAAAATGAAAAATTAAAAATTAAAAATTAAAAATTTAAAATTTAAAACTTAAAATTTAAAATTTAAAATTTAAAATTTAAAATTTAAAATTTAAAATTTAAAATTAAAAATTTAAAATTAAAAATTAAAAATTAAAAATTAAAAATTAAAAATTAAAAATTAAAAATTAAAAATTAAAAATTAAAAATTAAAAATTAAAAATTAAAAATTAAAAATTAAAAATTAAAAATTAAAAATTAAAAATTAAAAATTAAAAATTAAAAATTAAAAATTAAAAATTAAAAATTAAAAATTAAAAATTAAAAATTAAAAATTAAAAATTAAAAATTAAAAATTAAAAATTAAAAATTAAAAATTAAAAATTAAAAATTAAAAATTAAAAATTAAAAATTAAAAATTAAAAATTAAAAATTAAAAATTAAAAATTAAAAATTAAAAATTAAAAATTAAAAATTAAAAATTAAAAATTAAAAATTAAAAATTAAAAATTAAAAATTAAAAATTAAAAATTAAAAATTAAAAATTAAAAATTAAAAATTAAAAATTAAAAATTCAAAACTAGAAGTAAAAACAAAAAATTAAAAATATTAAGAATTAAAAATTAAAGATTGAAAATAAAAAAATTAAAATGTTTAAAATTATTCGCTAGATAATCTCTCCTTACAGCATCAAATCCAATTATATTTTACTTATTAGAGTGCTCACTGCAATGAGTTTGCATTGATTTTATCTCAACCCGCTCAAGTAAGCAATTATCTATCAGATTAGCTGGCTCAATGAGAAAAGTATATCCGGTTATTCAATTGTTGTATTCGTTTTGGCTTATTATTTCCAAAAGTTGAATTATATGATTTTTACTAATTAATAATTAAACTCGTTTTAAAATGTCGGTGAGCTTAATTTCAGGCACTCAGCAGATCATCAGCTGGCATTTGTTGCCAAGTTTTTGCAAGTTTTATTTCATTTCTAGTATCCAAATGGAGCTTTTATATTTTTTGTATTTAATTGGTTTATGGATTCAATTTTTCACTGTAAGTTTTATTTTAATTTTAATTTTCTCTTCTTTTTTTGAATTTCTGCTCTTCCCTTCAATAACAACCTGTTGAATGTTACATTTTTTTTCATTATTCCCTCATATGAGCACAAATGCACTCTCCCATAACGAGTAAACTCTAGCTCTAGACATACGTATGTAGTTACATATGTGGATAACAAACTCTTATTATCTATTTTAAAAGCAGCGCCCAACCAAGTCATGTGTGTTCGTGTGTCTCATAGAGAGATCACTACCAAAGTTTCACTCAGATATTTTATTTATGTATTTATCTTTTTTGTAAACCTACTTCTATCTTCCAATCTATCTGTCTATTTTGCGGTTTATCTAAGCCAATTTGAGTGTTGAGCTCGCTCTGTGACTCTACTGTGCTACTAAGCTGAGCTGGTTAAGTCAGTTCGTTTTTGCTTGGCGTCGCGTACGCGTAAAATGTGTGAAAATCGTTTGTCGAATTAGTGGAAAATTGAAAGAAAAAAATTATAGTGAAATTGTTTGTTTTAGCAAATTTTTGTTAATTTATTTTTTTTTTACACTACACACATGCATGCATATAACGAGTTTTCTTCAATTACCCTGTGCGTTTTTAATATACAAATGCTGCTGCTGTTCATAGTATGTGATAAAATAAAATAAAAAAGAAAATTCTTCACGCAAGCATATATAATATATGTACAATAAAATTTATAAAAAAAAATATGTACAATAAAATTTATAAAAAAATATGTACATATACATTTGTATAACAAGTTAATTGTGCAAATTTGTTTGTGAAAAAAAAAAAAAACGTTCAACTAAAAAAATAAATATAAACGGCACTCAAATAAATATGTACACTTAGGTACATAATCATTTATGTGTTTATTTGTTTGTATGTACGCTCGATTGCCAAATATTTGAAAAATCAATTTGCTTGCACTAAATTCAATTGTTGTGCTCATCGACGTCGATCGATATTCATTGTGTTTAACTGGAATTTTGCCACTTGCAATAGAAAACGCACGCCTACATGAAAAATACACACACACACACACATACACATACTCAAATATAACACGCTTAGAGTCACCGCTTGGTGTTAGCAACAAAAATTGCTCGCTCGCTGTGAGCATTGCATTCAGCTGAGTTGTGCTCCAAATTGTATCGATGTACACGTATGTGTGTATATTTGTGCGATTACGTAATGAACGGTGTAGATTTCAGTCAATTTTTCACTCGTCTATTTTTATTATATTTTTTTCTCTTTTTGTTATAGTGCCGTTGTGCACTTAATTTTATTTTATTTTTTACTTTTTTTTTATTTTCACGTTTTCATTTTTTTTTTACTTCACTCTTAAAATTTGGTTTTTCACCCTTTTGCTTTTTTCGTCGATTTTCGGCATTTCTTGTTGTTGTTGTTGTTGCAATTAGTTGCTGTTGTTTAGCTTGCTCATGCAATAATTTGGCGCACGAAATTGCCTTCAATATTTAACTATTTTTGCAAATTGTTGGCATTTAGCTGGATATACAGTTACAATGTTGTTGTTTTTAATGCATTTTGACGTAGTTGATTGTAGAAAAAGTGGAAATAGTTTTGAAAATACTAAATAATATGTATTTATTTTATTCCTTTAAATGTATTTATTTACTATTATATTATTATTATATTTTTATCTTAATTATTGTAATTTTTTATTCTTTATATTTTCTGAAACCTTATTAAATTATTTTCAATTTTCAAAATTGTTTGCTTGCAAACTTAAACTACTTTTTTCAAAGTTTTTCAATTTTTTTTTATAAATTTTGTTTAAGCTTTAAATTTTCATATCAACTTTATTTTCCCAATTTTTTATTTTAAATGTATTTCTGAGATTAACTTTTATGAAGTTTTGCGCGGTGAAAAATTAAATTAACAAATAGTGAAAAAATAATAAAAAATAAAAATAATAAAAAAATAAATAAATCACCATCAACTTAGTCACCTTTTGACAGCCTCATTTGTTATCAGCACGTTCATTGCATTTCTAATTTTGTTTTTTTCCTTTATTAACCCAGTAATGTAGTTTTTTGCTTTCCACCCTTTAGACCTTCTTATATAAATTATATATATATAAATGTAGACCGCTTGCGAAAGTGAGTTTATTGCTTTATTTGATTTGCATTTCGATAGAGTGACATAAATATCTCTGCTAATGCCTGCCTGATCTTTGCCTTTGATATAATTTATAATTGTAGCTTTTATAAATTGTTTTTTATAAATTTTTTTTATTAATAATATTTATAAATATGTTTTTCGTAGTTTTTTGTTCATTTGCAATTTACCTGTTTATTATCTATTATTTTATTACATGCTTTTTCAGTGTTTTTTAAGTGTTTTTTATAGCTGTAGATATTATTTTTATTTGTTATTTTTATCATGCATTTTTTTTTCTTGCTCTATGTTATTAGTTTCTGTTCGAGGCTCTCTACGGTTAATTTGTCACATGCATTTTACGGTATTTTACTGTGACATTGATTGCATTTAATCATCACAATTTTTCGGACAATTTTATTGTGTTTTTGTTTATTTTGGCAATTTAAATGGCTCGTATTTGATACAGGCATTGGATACATATAATTAGGCAAATTTAATATGTGCAATTTTATATGCAAATACATAAAAAGTTAAATTACTAATCGACCTTGAGTTTTGAAATATATTTATTACATATATATAATTATACTTATATATATTTTAGTGCTTCAACAAAACACATTCTAGTCCACTTTGAATTTATGCACGAATTTTAAATCAATTAAATTTATTTAAAATAATATTTAAGCAGTTTAAGAAAATGTTTATTTAGTTTCTGATCAATTAAACATTCTTATAAGACTGATGACTCACAGAAAATTGCAGCAAATATCAATTGATTTCGAAAATAAATATAACATAAGTGCTTTTAAAATAACTTTTCATGAAACCCTTTCTGATAAAGTTTTAACCTTGGCATTAAATGCCTTTCACTTACATCACACTTTAGATGAAAGGCTAGCGAATTTTTGCAAACTTCGATCCCTCTCAGTTAACTTCCCGTATATCAAGGGTTTTTAAATTTTTTACAATTACTTGAGTAGTTGGATGATTTATTTTATTTTACTTAATTTTATTTTATTTTATTTTATTTTATTTTATTTTATTTTATTTTATTTTATTTTATTTTATTTTATTTTATTTTATTTTATTTTATTTTATTTTATTTTATTTTATTTTATTTTATTTTATTTTATTTTATTTTATTTTATTTTATTTTATTTTATTTTATTTTATTTTATTTTATTTTATTTTATTTTATTTTATTTTATTTTATTTTATTTTATTTTATTTTATTTTATTTTATTTTATTTTATTTTATTTTATTTTATTTTATTTTATTTTATTTTATTTTATTTTATTTTATTTTATTTTATTTTATTTTATTTTATTTTATTTTATTTTATTTTAATTTATTTTATTTTATTTTACTTTATTTCATTTTATTTTATTTTATTTTATTTTATTTTAATTTATTTTATTTTATTTTATATTATTTTATATTATTTTATTTTATTTTATTTTAATTTATTTTATTTTATTTTATTTTATTTTATTTTTTTTATTTTATTTTATTTTATATTATTATATTATATTTTATTTTAGATTATTTTATTTTATTATACTTTTTTTATTTACTTTATTTTATTTTATTTTATTTTATTTTATTTTATTTTATTTTATTTTATTTTATTTTATTTTATTTTATTTTATTTTATTTTATTTTATTTTATTTTATTTTATTTTATTTTATTTTATTTTATTTTATTTTATTTTATTTTATTTTATTTTATTTTATTTTATTTTATTTTATTTTATTTTATTTTATTTTATTTTATTTTATTTTATTTTATTTTATTTTATTTTATTTTATTTTATTTTATTTTATTTTATTTTATTTTATTTTATTTTATTTTATTTTATTTTATTTTATTTTATTTTATTTTATTTTATTTTATTTCATTTTATTTTATTTTATTTTATTTTATTTTATTTTATTTTATTTTATTTTATTTTATTTTATTTTATCTTATTATATTTTATTTTATTTTATTTTATTTTAGTTTTTTTATTTTTTTATTTGATTTTTCAACACGTTTTATACAAATTAAATACACCATGTAATGAAGTAATTACCATTATTCATTAATTAGCGAAACTATTTATGTACATATGTGTATTTGCGCACACCAGTAAGCACAAGGAAGCACAACAAACATGTAAACTATCAAAACACTAGAGTTAAGCAACGTACTCGGAATCGTGGAAGTGCGATCACCTCCTGCAATTTTGCTTTTACTTTCCTTTTAAGCATTTAAAATGAACTCGTTGATGAATTACGCACAAATAATAACAACAAAAAACCTATTATAGCTTATACAAAGTTGTCGTGCCATGTAGTGACATAACTGTAGCGCAACAGTAACAACTATTAGCTGATGACTGCTTGAAGCCAAGAAAACATTGAAATGAGTGAAAACGGTAACATCACAGAGCATATACATAATATATGCCAACTCCTCTATTTATATACTTAGTAACATATCAAAAGCTATATCTGTGGCACGCTTCTGACATAAAAGTGCATTTTAAAAGCGAAAAAAATCAGCAATTCGAGCAAACGACAGTCACGGCAACCATAGTGCTAGTGCTCGAAAGGAGTTAAGTTCAGTAGTATTTCAAGCACTTTGTTTTGTTTTTGCTATTGCCGTATATTTAATTAATTAAGCTTTCATTTATGAATGAAACGAATATAAATTGCTTCAACTCGACTGGTTGTTGAAACTGAAGCAGTAAATATTTATGCATAAATAAACTGCTATGAAATGAATGAACGTTTACTCATAGCCACAAAGTCAGATGAATGTTAATCAAATGCATTTGTGCGCATGTTTGTGCATTTTACGTTGAGCTAAGGCGTTGGCGTTGGCGTTGACGCTGCGTTGGAAATGTAGGTGAAGTAGTTGTCCTTGATGGCGCGACTTGAATTTATAAGAATTATTATTTATTAAAAAGTAATAAATAAAATAAATATACATATATGTATATGCACATCTAAATAAAAACGGAGCTGCTGCGAGAAAAAAATATACAAATAAAATTGGGTTATACAAATTAATAGGAGCATATATTGAATAAGGGTGCTTGATGCTGCTTTTAGCATAGACATTTTTAAAGTATGAACAAAATCTTGTATATGATTTTTTTAAGTGACATTAATAAAGAAAATTAAGTCTTTATTTTCTAATTTATAAATGTTTGAAAAATATGTACACGTATACTAGAAAACCTTTTTCAAAATTAAATATACTAAAATTTGGATTCAAAAATTAGTAGCCAAAAATTAAAAATTTGAAGTTAGTTTTAAAAATTTACCCAAAATGAATTAGTTAAATTATACAAGAAAATTAAAAACAAAAATTGTAAGAAAAAACTCAGGGAATTTTAAATAAATCATTATCGAAGTCATTAATTAATGCTTAAAATATGATAATTCTTTTTTTGACATTGGACGAAGTCGCTGATAAACTATAGTTTATTATTAAAGTCCCAAAAAATCAAAAATCACTTAATATATATATGTTTTTTCATATGAGCGTGTTCATTTTTCGTATATCTTAATTTTATTTTTATTTTTTCCTGACCCAAAAATGTCATCCTATGAAGTAACACTTTCGCAACAAAATAAGCAAAATATTGTACAAAATAACACTACACGTTGACACTTTGTTGCTGACTTGTGTGTCAACCGAATTTACGATACTGTTATTTTTGTCACGCTCGCAGCTGAGGGCACCCTTGATTGCATAATTCTACCCTTCAAGTATTCAAGCAGCAATATTAAGCAATTAGGTAAGATTAGTCAGCAAAGTATTTTTATATGTTTGAACTTTACATGAAATGTCTTATGAAATAGTTCAAATTCAATACATTGACACACTTCAAGGGGCAGAAGAGCACTAAATGGTGCAATGTTCAGGGTTGTGCATTCTTACTAAATGTTTAAATTTAACTAATATTTTCAAACTAAATTGGAATAAAATTTTTAAATAAGTGAAAAATTCCTTTTTTAATCATTTTCAGTATATGTAAAAGATATCGTTTCTTTATATTTTAAAAAATTTTTTTTTTTCAATTCTTTCGCCGATCAACTGCCACTATAATTCACATTCCAGTAAATTTTCATAACAATTAACAGCCAACCCACAGCTTAGAGGAGCAAAACATTCCAGCATATGTGCGGACCACACCCCAGCAAGTGTTGCTCTTCATTACTCTCTATAGTCTATATGTAACTCTTGAAACGCTCTATATATGTACGTACTCGCCTATAAATAGTCAACGCATAAATTTTATTTATTTAAACAAAACATTAAATTTACTTACAGTTTGTTTGTTGATTTTACATAAGAGATGCAGCACGTCGTCGATAAACATCTTCATTACCAGTACTAAAGTATGATGAGCTAAATGAGCGATCGAAGGACCGTCCAACCCATGCCTGCTTGTGCTAATTAAACGCCCAGCATGGCCGCATGGTTGGCGTGTTAAGTATGGGAAAATTGTGTGAAGTGAGCATTTTTCGGCTTGAAAAGAGACTGAACAGGGATACAGAGTGTTAGGTTATGGCAATAATCGTACAGTAATAAAATTTACTTAATTTTTATGAAAACTAAAGCAGAAAGAGTCGTATTTTTGCAAAACCAGTGCAACAATCGATTTAATCATTTTTCGGCAAATCGAATTAATTAAATAATTTTTACAAAGTAAATTTTAAATTAATCAGATTTTTTTGTAAAAATAAAAAATTAATTTTCCAACCAGGAATGCAAATGAGTCAAGTAAATTTAAATAACTTTCATGGAAAAATATAAAATATTTTGAGAGCGCAAGACTTTCTTACTAAACTACATAGTTTACGAAAAATAAAATAGAAGAAATCCATTGTGACACAGAATTTTTATTAACAATTTAATTTAAGAAAAAGAAAGAAAATTATAAGAAAATAATTTTGCATTATTTTTTTTATTGTATTATAGAAATCAATTTGAATTAATTATATTTTAATCAAAAATGTCTGCAATGAATTTTAAATACAATTCTTTAATTGGTTAGATCAAAAATAAATTTAAATTAAATTTAAATTTTATTAAAGCTTTTTTTATTTCAAAAAAATTTTGTTTTTTTTAAGCAAACCACTTAATTTTGTTCCACTGTGCCCTGATATACATGTGCGACTGCCCTGCAGTGTTGGTATATATTTTTAAATATACATGTGCGTATGTGTGTGCGCTGTCCTCTGCCATATTTTATATAGAGAAAACTTAATCAATATTTTTCTACTTTTTGAACGCACTCTTTTACATATCAATATTATTTTTATAAATTTTTTTTTTTTAGCTCACTCTTCCTCATTGTCATGCATGCGTTGCACATTTTTAATTACGCCTTGTTAATTTTCACCAAGTACCAATTACAACAAAAAATACTTTACCACAATGCCTCAGTACTCAGCTGACACGCTTCTTTGTACTATCCACTTTGAGGCATGCCACATGCTGCATACATTAATGCATACACACATATAAGTTTTAAAAAAATATTTCCTACTACTCTCTGCCTGTTTAATTTTGTGTGGGTTGGAATGCGCAAATTGTTGCTTCATTTAAATTGTTTACAAAATTCATTATACTGAACATACATATATATTTATATGCGTATAGATTGACTGCAAATTTTACTCTTTCAATCGGCCCAATCACGAATGGAGGGTGGACAGTTTCGCTGTTGTAAGCGACAATATATATTTATATGTATGTCACGTACACCGGCAACCTGCCACACATACGAAAAATGTCCATACGCTTGAAAAATTTATGGTCACTGGCAGGAGTTTGACTTGACGGTGAGTTTGGTTGGCATTTGATGCGTGTAAAGGAAGTGCATATCCTCTGTAAAAAGTGTTGGACTCAAGTCTGAAGTAGAATGAATTTATTAAAAAAAAACAAAAACATTCAAGAAACTTCGTGAAATTTCGCATTGATGAGCAATAATATTGATACTAAAAGCAGTTGGGCGTTTGAATGACTTCATTATGGTGAAATTAATTGTTTATGTAAAAAAAAGTTACTTTGGTTAACCAATGTGAAAGATAATTGCATATAAATAAAATATTAAAGTAAAAATTAAAAATAAAGCAAAAAATGTATTATATATATTTTTTTTGGAATAAAAAATTCTCTAGTCATTTCAAAGATTAAAAAAATTCCAGAAATAAAATATTTTTGTTTTACAAACATCAAAATTGATGCTAACTTGAAGTTTAGTTCAGCTTTATAATTGCAATTATTCTTTTGTTCATCTCTTTATTAAGCTTTGCTAACATTATTTCAAGGAACCTTCATGCAACAAATAATTAAATCCATAAAAGCATTTTTTGTCAACCACAAAATCAAATACTTCTCAATTCTTTAAAAA
>JAWMAG010000010.1:10575000-10587500 GCA_037013455.1 Ceratitis rosa | reverse complement strand
CTCGAGTGCCTCTAAGTGTTTGGTATTTAAATTTTGTAACAAAAATATTTTGAATAATAATTTAAATTCTAATAATTATTTAAAAAAATCTTCAACATTGCAGTGAAAGTTTCGATTTGCTCCAAAGCAAATTTAAATCCATTCTTCGGCAATAACAATTCATAAAAAAAATTGTGTTCCAGCAAATTGGGATAAATTAAAGTGCAAAAATCTGAAAACAGCAATTATTTGCCAAAAAGAAAACTTGTGTTCAAATTTAAGTTGAAAGCGCTGTTGCGCCGACTCCAAGCAAAGTTAACATTTTCGTAGAAAACAAATCAACGATTTGGAATTTGATTTGGTTTTGTCTGTATCTCAAAGCGTGTGTCTCGCTGTGTGTGTGGAGTAGCGCGCAGCTGGTGACAGAATGTATTAAATTTGGATTCGATTGCAAGAAAGAAATGGTGAGCGAAAAAAAAAATTAATTAAGTTGATTTAAAATATTTAGTGAAAATTCAAAGCTTGAAAATTTATAACAATATTAATAGTGTAAAATAAAATAAATATAAATTTGAAATAAAACAATAAAACCTGTGGCTAGCGATATGAAGAGATATTGGTTTAAAGATATTGGTTTAAAGAGCGGCACAATTTATTTTAAATAATAAGTTTTGGGGTAAAGTAATCGTTTGCAAAACTCAATTTTAGTTTTTTTTAATGCAATGATAATTATTTTTATCAAAAGACAATGTTTTCGAAATGGAAAAAATTTTTTTAATCTTTCTTCACATTTCTCCCCAATACGAAAACTTTCTTTTGCGTAAAATAGATTTTCGCAAATTTTGGGCAAAAAGTGAAATTGTGAAAAATTTCAAATAAATTTAAAAAAAGGTTATAAACTTTATATTTATTTTTGTTACTACAATTTTATTAATTTTTCTTTCCAAATAGTTTCCTTCCAAATCTCCCAGTTTTTTAAGGTGTGAAAAAGGAAAAATTAAGAAAATGTTTTCTGTGTAAAGAGGGAAAGTTCTGATTGTTTTTAATATTTCAATATATTTCTTATTTCAAGAATATATTTTTCATGTTGTGAAAATTTTAAAATCAACTTCATTAGCAGATTTATAAAAGTGGTATTAAACTTTTCTCTGATGTTTTAATATCTCAAATTGCTCGTAATTTTATTTTTTTCTATAATAACTTCTATAAATTTTAAAATATATGAAAAATTTATCATTTAAACCACTAAAAAAATTAGAAATAAAAAAGATTGAAAAAAATATTTCTGAGACAATTTTTTTATGTTTCTCCTAAAAGAATTTCTCACAATATTTCAGGAATTTTTTTTTTCTAAATGTGTATGTGTTTTCGCCTTTTTTTATGCTTATAAAATTTAAAGTTCATAGGGTCTTTTCTAAATTTTTGAACAGCGTATTTTTAATAAATTAATTTATTTTATTGTTTAAAAAATTGTAACAAAATATTAAGCAATAAAACTCATATTTTAAAAACAAATTCACATTGCATATTTCTGGCTTTGTTTTATGAGAACTTTTCGTGTCAGACATTTTGCATAAAAACTCAAAAGTGATGGTATAAAATGAAACTAAATTAAATTTGTGTTTTTTAAATTTTTTGAAAAAAAATTATTATAGAGTGAGGAATTTTTTAATAATATTTCAACTGAACATGCTTTCAATTAAATCAAAATATTTCACCGAAGCTCAATATAGAAAATTTTTTTGCCAAATTACAACAAGTTTGTATTAAAAAGCAAGATAGATTCTAGGAAATAAATGGAAAATTAAGAATTTTGTTATGAAATTTTGCAAAAAAAAAAGTAAACTGAATGCAAAAATAAAGTGAAGTGATTTCTTAAATAATTTTTTTTTTTTTTGGTGAGTGGAGCAAACACTGTTGAGAAAATAGAAAAAAATGAATAAATATCAGAAAATATAAAAAAATTAAAAAAAAAATTATTTCGAAAATACTTGGTTGGTGAAAAATATTTCCAAATACAAATTCAGCAATTATTTTTCTGTGTTTTATCCAATATTATTATTTTAAACTTTCTTTGGTTTTAAATATTTTTAGTTAACTTTTATTTAATTTTTTCAAGATTCATTGAGCTTTATTTTATTGATTTATAATTCAGCATGTGCGACTACAAGTAAATTAAGTGTGTTCGAAAATTTTGTTTTCATGCACAAGTTTTCTGTAGTTACATAAATTTTTACTAAAATGTCAAAATAATATTGCTTTTTACGAAAAAAAGTCGCTTTTAATTATTTCATATTTATAATTTTCCTTAGGCCAAGTAGGTTGAGCTGCTTAACAAAGTGAAAAAAAATCAAAATTTAAGACTCTAAAATACGGCTCAGTAGACAAACTGGTTATTGTTTATTATTTTTGCTACTTTTGAGTCTTTTCTAGCCAAATTACTTATTTATTACCTTCAGCTATTGAAACTGAAAGCTAGCAACCTAAATAAATAAACAAATAGACAATTGAAGTGAAATTAAAATTTCCTGAGTACTAGGCGAGTTTATAACTAAAATAAATAAATAAATAAAGAGGAAACATAAGAATAGAGAAATAAACAAAATTAGAAAAAATTTAAAATATCGAACAAAAAAATATACGAAAGTAAAATTTGAGCAAATCATTTTCAGAAAAATAAAAAAGAATAAATTATTGACATGGAGTTGAAATTTCTGAGACAAAAAGTTGTAGTGGTTCGAAAAGCGACAGGAAAAAAATTCAAAAAAACTTAAATTTATTTACAAATAAAAAACTAAACATAAAACAAGAAATATATATTAGAAAATATTTAAATAAATTAAATACCTTAAGCAAGCAAATAATTTATTCTTGTTGGTGACAAAAAAATATTTGTTTCTTCATTTAAGTGTTAAACCATATTTTTTACTTAATTTTAACTTTTTTTTCCTTTCTAATATTAAACTGTTTTTATTTTTTAAATGCCTTTTCCCAACTTTTAAGCCAACTCCACACCTCCAGCAGACTCTTTCGCTGTTTACCATCTCTCTATTTTTTACAATTTTTTTAATTTGTTTAAGCGAGCTGCCAAGTAGCAATTGCAGCCTCGCTTGGTCATAGGAATATGCTTTACAGCAACAATTTTTTCATGTGCCGCTTCGAGTGCCATTGCCGTTGCGGACGCGCTCTTGACAGTTTATCATTCAAATACAATTGCTTTATGGTCTCTTCGTTTTTTGTGTCATTTTAACAGTGTCTTTCTCATTTTTCCATTTCTGCAATTTTTATGTAAAGTGTGTCACGACGCCACTTTGTCAACGACTGAAAATAAGCGAAACCAAAAGCTGAAAAAAAAACAATAAAAATTGTTAAATAGTAATAAATAAATAAATAAAAATAGCAAAATGTGTGTATGTGTGTGTGGTTACTCCAGCCAGTCGTCAAATGCTTCACCTCAACTTTGTTTAGCCTGTCATAATTTGCTTGCAATATAACGTCTTCAAGCCGAACTAAAATGGTTTGGCATTGACGGAGATTTTAACAATATTTGTGTGAGCACTGCATTCACTACTTTTCTATTCATTTTTTTGTGTTTCTACTTCACCTTTTGACTGTAGGTGTTGGTGTTGGTATTGAAAGTGAAACTTTGGCTTTTGTTTAGCGCGCCGACGTACATTTACTTTCAGTTGTCACTGTTGATCTTTGTAGTTTGGCAATTTTTCGCTTGTTGGCTTTCGAAATATTGTCTATGCACCTATGAGTTTGAACGTTATGTTGCAAATATGTTTATACAAGTGACAAGTAATAAATATTAATATTTGTCTTTTCTTAACAGTTTAAACGTTTTTTTCTTCACTTCATTTTTATTTGCACTTTCCAACCTTTTTTTCATACATTTCTCCAGCTAAATAGCTGACAAGCCATGGATTGATTAAAAAATTTAATAAAGAAAATATAGTTAAAAAAATGAATAAATAAAAAATAAATTAATCAAAAAGAATAATGAAAAAATATATAAAAAAAATTAAAATTTTTTAAAATCTTTAAAAACAAGAAAAATTGAAACTACGTAACAATTGTTGTTCCTAATCTTCTGCAAATATTTGTCGAAAATATTGTTAAAAAATTTTTTAAAAAACGTATTGTTCAAATATCTAAATTTTTTTAAATATTTTTTTTTGTTCCACCATGAGCAAAAAATTGTTTAAAAAATGTAACTTTATATGGCAATTATTCCACTAAGTGTAAATATAAAATTTTTGGGAATTTTTTATTATCTTTAAAAAAAGTTTTGCATCAAAAAATGCCAACTCAAGCATAATTTTGTTATTAGATGTTTGATAAACCTTTCCCTTTAGTTAAAGGTGTTTTTGTTTTGTAACAAATTATAAAATTATTTCTTCTAATTATTTTTTATTCCGTTAATATCAATGCCAATAAAGAAGAAGAAGAATATCTACGCAAAAATTTCTAACAAAGTTTCCCCTTGATTATAATAAAATTTATTTTGTATTAAATATCAAATATGTTTTCTATTTATTCCAATTTTATTTAATGCACTCAACCTTAAAGTAAGAAACAATTTTAAAAATTTTCGGCTGTAATATAGAATTGCTGGGATATCTTTATTTATAATTTTTTAAAAATTCGAACTTTTATATTTTTTTTTCATATTTTAAATTTAAGTTTTTGATATTAAATAATCCAAATTTATTTTAGATTAATTTAAAATATATTTTTCATGTAGATTAATATAATTATCATAATTTTTATTACTAACTAATTTCCTTGAAACATTGCAAATTTTTAATATATTTATATATATTTTCTCTTACTTTCAAACTTCTTTAATCAATTTTTGCTCTTTCATTAGTTTTGTTAATTTCACCACCACATCTTTTGGAATCAAATTAAACCTAATTAATAAAATTAATAATTATAAAAAAAATTTTATTGAAGAGCTTCAGTTGCCTACGAGCCATGAGGTGGTTAATAACATTCCCAACAACAACAAAATTGCGAAAATACAATGCAAAAGGGAAGGTGCAAAACTTTCACTCTGTATACTGTTTTTTTTTATTAATTTTTCGCAATTTTTATTGAATCCGCTTGCTTGCAATTTTTTTATTTTTCATTCCATGTTTTAATATATTGAAGCGTTTGTTTGTATTAAGCCACTTGTTAACACTCTTTCCAAATACAACACAACTCAACAAAAATGTGTTTCTACTTTTGCTTCACCTTTTTCTGCCACTTAACGCCCTCCACACGCCACTAAGCCGCTTGCACCCATTTCGATGTATAATAAGCTTTTAATCATCAGCATCTGCATTTAATTAAATGAAATATTTGTTGTTTGTTTGTTGAATAAATGCTTTTGGCCTGTATTAAAAAAATATACATTTAATTATAGGTGTATGTGTAGTAAGAAACAATAGATTTAAGCAACAAACTCGGCTGGCGGTTGAGTGAAGGTGGCGGTTTAGCTACACAAGTAAGCAAGTGTGTAGTACAATTTTTTGTTTCTTTTTTTTTGCGTAAAAAATATATGTATATGTGTATAATTATGTACTACATGCGGCGAATTGAAGTGTATTTTTATGTTTGCGTAGATTTGATGGCTTTGTTCGATGTTATCTGCTGAGTACCTTGTAACAATATAATTGTTATGTTGGTGAATTTTTATATTAATTTTTCCTTTGTATGTGGTTTAATTAAAAAATCAATAAAATTTGTTAGCAAACTTTTTGATGTTTTTTTTTGCAGGACTTTTCTAGAAAATAACAATAGAGTAATCATCTCGCAGGCTTTATTCAATTATTGCTTTAAAGTTAATTTTTTAATACAATTTTTTGTATTTAAGTTGAAAAATTCATATTTTTGTTTATTGCTTATAAATATTTTAAACATTATTATTGTGGTTTCAGAAGAAGTTTGCTGCTTCAAACTCTGCAAAGCGAGATAAGTTTGTCGCTTAAGTCTTTACAAAATTTATAATAGCGTAAATATCAAGTAATTTGGATTAAATTTACTACTTAATCAATTGTTTTTCCTTAAGTCGAAATCGTTGCAAATAATTCATTGCTAGCAAATGTTGCAAATTTTCTAAAATTAACAATGTAAGTTTTTAGCAAGTTCGTCGCTTAAGACTTCTTGAATTGATGAGCATTAAAAATACAGTAATCATTGCACAGTCTCAAAAAAAGTTGTTTTCAAATAATTTTACCACAAATTTTGTTTTATAACTTGTATTGATCTTTTAAATACATATATCAATTTTATTTATCATTTAAGTTTAGAGCAAGTTTGCTTCTTAAGTCTTTTAAATCGCCACAGGTTTGTCGCTTAAGTCTTTATATTAAATATATTATTATACATTAATATATTTATATACACTTTATACTTTCATGTAAATAAAAAAGTAACTTAAAGTATTTTAAATACGATTCATTATTATTATTTTCATAAAAAAATTAATTATTATTTTTAAATAAATTCGATTTTTTATAATGTATAAAAATCTACATTAAAGCAAATCAAACGAGGTTAGCATTGAAATACATAAAAGCGCCCACTTGCCATTTTATTAACCAAAAATACCAAAAAGACTTACGTCAAAGCACACCAATGTGATCGAACAAGTTTCACAAAATCAAAGAAAAACTTACAAAAATAATAAAGAAAAAGTAAAGCGCGAAGCACCAGCAAAATCGAACAATAATGAACATAATTCACGCTAATGAAATTGTATAAAAAGCAAACGATTTAAATAAAATATATGTATTTAATTTGAATTTTCGATAAGCCAATAGTTTAGCTAAAAAAAAACATTCAATGAAATAAGTTTCGTGTTGATGACGATGGTGATGATGATGATGTTGATGATGATGGTGGTGCTTGCTGCGCTACAAAACTACACGGTTTTTCTAAAAACGTCCACTTGGCATGTCTGTGGGCGTTCAGCAGCGTTAAGTAAGCGCTTGAGCTTCATAAATTCGTACAAATAATAGTCCGTTGAGTCATCACTAGTCTTCTAGTGGTCGCTGCATTTCAATGATTTTTTAAAATTTTGGTGGGCGTGTTGCTGACAATTACTTTCAATTTAATGCAAATCAGTAGACTTAAATGAAACGTTACAAGAAATAAATAAATGTTCAGACATTTTGTGGTTGAGGTAAGACCAGGGAACAGAAAAGAAAAAATCAAAAAAAAAGAACAACCACAAAAATCAACACAAAATGCGTGATGTTTTAACTTTCACTGCTGACCTTAAAAAATGCGAAAACTGCCAAAAACTGTGGTCACTGCGGTTGAAGGGAAAAAATAAAAAAAATAATTCAAAAGAAACAAGCAAAAAATAGAATGCGAAATTTGGCAGAAGAAAAAGTTGAATCAATTTAACACAAGACACAACACAACAAGATTTTCGTTTCTTAATTTTGACTTTTTTATTTTTTTATTTTTTATTTTTCGGCATTGTATAAACCTTTTTTGGCACTGCTGACCGCTGTCAGTCTGCACATAGCCTTGCATAAATTATATGCATGCCCTAAAAGTAAACAAAATAAAACCCTATTTTATTCGAAAAAGCTGAAAAATCCTTCAAAGAAGCAATGAATTGCCAAAAATATATGTATTTAACTGCGTTCTTAGAACTTGCAAGGCACTGCAATAAAGAGAAGAACTGATGGAATAAGCGAACACAAAATCTGCACGCAGCAACCCAAAATTGGTTTTTGGCTTTTTTCTTAAAATACACAAAAGCGAAAGTGAAATTACCAGTTTTCAGCTTTTGGGACCAACTCAACACCATTAAAGTTGGCCAAAAATTCACAGAAACCAAGAAAATGTATAAAAAAAAATACATATATTTGGTACTTGGAACAAAGCGGGCAATCAAAATGAAATCAGCAAACAAGCAGAAAACTGCAAACCAAAACCGAGCAGTCACTTCTTTGCACTCAAAAAATATAAAAAATTATATAAATGCAAAAAAAAACAAACAAAATAAAAGACCTATCTCCTAAAACCACTAACTTGCCATCGCTATGATGTCATTCGCACAAACCACGTTCATTATTGCTATTTTTCTCGTATTCATTGTTCGCTATTGGCTTAATGCCAAAAAACCGGCCTCTCTGCCCTACTCAAAACCACTTCATATCGCTGTGAGACTGTCGAAAATTTTCTGGTTTTTAAAGGCCAAAAAACTGGAAATAAAATTTTTAGCGATATTCATTATTTCATTTCTTTTTTCCTTCATATTGAAACAAATAAATATTTTATAGGCAATTTAAATTTAAAAATTAAAAATTAAAAATTAAAAATTAAAAATTAAAAATTAAAAATTAAAAATTAAATATTAAAAATCAAAAATCAAAAATCAAAAATTAAAAATTAAAAACTAAAAATTAAGTATTAAAAATTAAAAATGAAAAATTAAAAATTAAAAATTAAAAATTAAAAATTAAAAATTAAAAATTAAAAATTAAAAATTTAAAATTAAAAATTAAAAATTAAAAATTAAAAATTAAAAATTAAAAATTAAAAATTAAAAATTAAAAATTAAAAATTAAAAATTAAAAACTAAAAATTAAAAATTAAGAATTAAAAATTAAAAATTAAAAATTAAAAATTAAAAATTAAAAACTAAAAATTAAATTAAAAATTAAAAATTAAAAATTAAAAACTAAAAACTAAAAATTAAAAATTAAAAATTAAAAATTAAAAATTAAAAATTAAAAATATAAAATTAAAAATTAAAAATTAAAAATTAAAAATTAATAATTAAAAATTAAAAATTAAAAATTAAAAATTAAAAATTAAAAATTAAAAATTAAAAATTAAAAATTAAAAATTAAAAATTAAAAATTAAAAGTTAAAAGTTATAAATTAAAAATGAAAAATTATGAATTAAGTATTATAATTTAAAAATTTAATATTTAAAATTTAAAATTTTAAATTTTAAATTATTAATTTAATGTTAAAAATATAAAAATAAAATACTAAAAATTAATTAATAAAAATTGAAAATGAAAAATTGATAACTAAAATTTAAAATATAAAGACTAAGAATTAAAAATAAAAAGATTAAACTTTAAAAATTGAAAATTAAAAATTTTAAATAAAAAACAATTAAAAATTTAATAATGAAGATAGAAAAATTAAAATTTATCAATTAAAAATTAATATTTAAAATAAAAAATTCGAAATCAAAATTAATATTTTAAATTTATAAATTAAAAATAAATATTAAAAATTACCCATTAAAAAACAAACAAAAAATTTTATATTAACGCAAATAATATAATGAAAAAAAATTAAAATTGAAATCTAAAAATTAAAAATTAATATTAAAGCAAAATGTAAGCATGAAAATTCAAACAAATAAGAAAAAAATTATATAATAAAAATATAACAAAACGTTAGAATATTGCAAAAATTCAGCCTGAAAATAAAGCAACTAAAAAAAAAATAAGTTACAACAGGACAAGCCACTCAAAATTATTTATGACTCACATTTAGTGCAACACAAATTGGCCGGATAGTGCAACAAACAGGCTGCTGTTTTATTGTAATGCGGCAGTGCCACAACAGATTTGCCGCATTCCCAGCCATTACTTATCAACTACTTGCTGATGCATGCATACAATAGAAGCACTTGTAGGTGTGTATGTGTGTTCGTCTGTATGTTTATATGCTTATAACGAGCGCCACGTCCTATTAGTTGGCCGGTCAATACGTCAGCGAACTATAACTGTTCACTATTACCAACGACTGGTTGTTCGTGCAACTGGTTATACGTTATTTTGCCTTCAAACGAAAATACACACGTACTTACCTTTACATATGTGTGAGTTTGTGTGTGTATATACTCGTTACATGCACGTTAATTTGACTGAGCATAGGCTAAGTAAGATTTATTTCTACATATGCGTGTTTTGTGTGTATGTGTCTATAGCTTTTTGCAAACATTTTGCCAAACTATCGGCCAATTAACGGTGTCTGCGACAGGCTTTTTAAATGACTTCAAATGCTTGCTCTTACCTTCTCTTCAGCCACCTTTTTTATCTTTTTGAAGTCATTGATTTTTTAAGCCGCTTAAGCAGCAAAGCCGCACACCTCAACCGACTTACCAAGAAATATTATTCACCTTCCCAACAGTCTAGCGTTTTTCTGTGCGCCCCTTCACCACAGCTGGGCAATTCTGCCACTCAGTCAGTCAGTCAGTCAGTTAGCCGCTTATTGGCCTGATTGCTGTTGTCTATCGTTCGCCTGCTCTGTCTCTATATTTCCTCCGTTCATCTATTCCCCTGTCTGTCTGTTTTGTCTGTCAACTCGTTTTCTCATGCTGCCACCAGCTACTTGTCGCCATCTTTTTCAAACCATTTTCAGCTTCTTTTGATTTATTTGCTTTTTTAACTCTACCAGTTTTACGTTTGGCGGCTTCTATTCTAGCGCATTTTTCTTGTCGTTGTTATTGCTGTTGCTCTGTTGCTAGTATATTTAATTTCAGCACTGGTTCGCATTTTGTGCGCTCGGCAGCAGCAGCGCTCTTATGGCATTGTGGTAAAGTCCGTTTCATACTTAAAATGCAAAGAGTTCGCCCACCCTGATTATGTCATGTAGACGCGTTGCGATGGCGCTGCCAATTCGTGTTTGCCAACTTTAGCACGCTGCGTTGTTGGCATAAGTCCATTGCAACTACATACGAGTATTCTGCAAACGACATTGAGTCGTTAGTTTCGTACGGTCAATAGTGGCTAATAAATTCGTTTACTTTGTTGGCTTGGCTGTTGAACTACTTTTGCAGCGACGGCATGATGACGTTAGTCGACAATGAGACACAAAAAAATGCATATATTTATATATAAAACATTGCACTAACAGAGGTCTTTGTTGAATAGAAAAACAAACGAGTTTGTTGCTTAAGTCTTTAGTCTCCTTTGGTTTTAGAATGTTAAACTGTGAGTGCTTTGTTGTTGTTAGTAGGCATTTTGAGTTGCGAAGTTTTTAGTTTTGGCTGACTTTCAAACGAGTTTGATTTACGCTTTTGTTTATTGAAGTAATTCGATTTGAAAAATCTGTGTTTCGAATTTCTCACGAAAATGTATTGCTAATGTGTTAATATCACTGTCGCTGTGGGTATGTGTGTGTGTGTGTGTGAATGTTGCACTCATGTAAAGTGGTAAAATTTATTTAACGACCAAGGCAGTTGCTTTAATTTCCATACACACAGAAATTAATTATCAATGTCAGTTTCACAATTATTTTAAGACCTATCGATTTAACTAATAATTAACCATTATGCTGAGTGCCGTAACATTATTATAAAAAAACAATTACCGCTATAATTAAATATAAATTATTGTATTGATGTAAGCTATTACCATTATCATTACTGTAGTCATTAGTACTACCTTTAACACAACAATTATCATAACAAATATAATTACGATTAGTATTACTACTGACTACAGACGCAGCCTTCATCTTTATCATCTTCTTTCTTATTACCATAACTATTGCCATTACCGGAAGCATTATAACCATTATCATTATTACTAGCATTACCATTAGAGTAACCATTAGTATAACCAATACAATTTTCATAATCATTGCCGTTACCATTACAATTACCATTACAATTACTATTATCATAATATATCATAACAATCCTAAGTATTAAACCGCCTTCAACAATGTTTCGGGTACATAGTACAACTATATTAGCTCAAGTTCTTTGATATATTAATATAGAGTTGCCAGCTATTTTTTTTATTGAAAAAAATCACTCAAAAATAAAAACACCGCTTTTAAAATTGCAAGATTGATCTCAAAAACATTTTCGACTAGGGTTACCACTTTTAAACAGCTTTTAATTTATTTTTGACGCCGTAGAAAACACAATTGCTCCATTACTCGCCTATAATGGTTTTTGGAAATCTTCATTCTAAACCCATAATTCTAACAACTTTCAGTCCATTTATTCTCTCTTGAAGCTTAGAAAGTTACATAATTTGCTCTCGTAATTGTGGTATGAATCAAAAGAAAAAACCCTATTCACATCAAAAGGCGCTGATGCGTTTTTGTGAGTAAGAACCGCAACATGCAACATGCGGCAGAAAAGAACATAAATATACATACGTAAGCAGAAGTATTCTAACCACAAAAACTCGTCAGCAGCCATCGTAGTCAATGCAGAATTGAAGAAGTGGAAATAGATATACATACATATATAGTTATGTAGCCACAACTTTGAGAGACATAATCAGTGAGAGGAATCTGAACGCCTTAGATGCGATCAAACACCACATGACTTTGCAGTGACAACATTCATTGATTTTTTGATGTATGATAATCAAAGTCAAGATAATTTTGTTACATGTCTGCCACGTTTTAACTTAATTACCATTAACAATGCATATAAATTCCAGGACGCTTGATATGAGAAGTGTAAGCCTTCTAGAACAAGAAAATGAATTGCAGTTATCTTCTTTTTTTGTGAAGAAAAAAATTTT